>CM072999.1:81857500-83057500 GCA_037038555.1 Rhynchonycteris naso | reverse complement strand
ACCGGTGTCCAGTATCATTTCATCTAGAAAATACAAAGATACCAGCTTGTTCTAAGGCTCCAAGACATTCCCTGTGGACTGTCCTTGGCTTCTGCTGTCACAGGCTATAGAGAAAGAAATTTGACAGACAGAAAGAAAAAACCCTTAACAGCTGGAGCTTGAATTTACCTACATGGAGAAAAATATTTCAGTTTCTGAGTTTTCTCCTGGGTTGCCTGATTTGGAGTTAGAAAGAGAAGCCAGAGGGGGGAAAACTATAAAACAACAACAACAACAACAACAACAAAACAACACAAAAAGCCAAAACCAAAAACAAACAAAAAAACCTTTTAAAAGGAATACTATGAAAAGAGCAAATCCCGAGAATTGTGTTTAGTAACAGCAATGATGAATTTCCTGGCAGTCTGAACTGAGCAGCTGAAAACCAACCAGCATGGGAAGGAAGCTGAATTAGTTAGAATGGTCTATACCAGCCTATTAAAGAATGCCAGAAAAGATCCTCTTATATGTATAATTTTGAGATATGAATAATTCTGTATTTAACAAATGTGTTATAAGTATCAGATTAATTTTTACTAAGAGTTTCTAGTTGGACACAAAGCAGGGTCTGAAAAATGGAAGAACAATGCTTTGAGCCACCAAGTTAGTGGCCCACAGAATATTTTAAAATTATTTAACACACATCATCTCAATGTCAACAACTCATCACAGATGAACTATCTAATTAACAGAACCCTTCATAGTATTTGATAACTGAGTCTTGGCTCAGTTTTTATACCAGAAGGGCAATCCTTGATAAGCAGAAATTATAAAAGCAGATTTTAAGAGCATTAATTCAAAAATAAAATTAAATCAGTCTTAAATTAACCCCCTATTGTTATTTAAACTTATTCAAAACCACTTGGTTTAATGATAACACTTGGAGAGGTTGCCTTTGACTAGAGTCAGCCTTTGTCTGGACTGTCAGCCACTGTATTTTGACTCCCTTTGTTGTGCACCAGCCTCCCTATGCCCACAGTAATCAACATGCGTCCTGTACTAGGGACGGATGAGTTTATCCTGTCATTGAAGCCCTTCACAGGATGCCTTAATTATTAAAGCTAATTTGAGGATTTATGCTCTGTCTTTTACTTAGGAACCTCAGTTGTTTTCTCCTTCTAATTCCACATTGGCAACATGTCCAATAAATAGCAATTTGGCTTTCTGTGGTCATGGACAAAGGGCAAGAATGAGCAACAATAATAGTTTCTGTTTGCATCGTATTTTTTAAATATAAGAATGTTATTATTGCTATAGGTTAGAGATTAAGACTTACAAAAAGTAGTGGAAAAGTCTGAATAATTTCTATAAGGCTGGTTAATTTTGATTCTTTGATCTCTGCTGATAGTTAATATTCATTTTGCAACTAAGTGGGAAATTGTAGTTTCCAATGAGAACTGCAGATAAAGGAAAAGTAAGACATTTCCATTAAAAATGATGAACCCATGAATACAAGATGACAACCAAAAGGAGACACAATTAAATTGTGGTTGTTGCAAATTAGGTAAATCACATTACCAAATGTTCAACCTAAAGATTTAGTAGAAGTGAACTTTTTTTGGCTAGGAAAATTTTGCGACCACATGTTAAATTAAGGCTGGATGAATCTCATTGTGTATAATAGCTGGAATAGCAGAGGCATCCATATATTAACAGGGAATGTACTTCTCAAGATCCCCCAAAATATGTACTGCTTGCTTCCATTTTGGTGTTATTGATGTGCCAATGAATAGATGGTTGATATTCGAGTAGTAATTGTAATTACTTTTTGGGTGGTAAAATTATGAATCACTTTTCTTTTTGTGTGTTTAACTCTATTTTCTGAAATAAGCACACATTACTTTTGTAAAAGTAAAATATTTGCTTTACAATATCTACTTTGTGATATTCATTCAGATGCATAAATCCTGATTTTCAACATTCAGTTGGAAAAATCAGAATATACACTATATATAAACCCTCAAGTATTTCATTCTTGCTATTAAACTTGTTTCTGGGGTTGAATGATATCTAAATTTTATCCTATGTCTAAAACCCATTTTTCAGACATAAACAGATAAACATGGAACACTGCTCTTGGGACCTGGAGGGATCTTGTTTCTGATACACATAAATTCAAGCAGTTTAGGTCCTGGCCAGTTGGCTCAGTGAATAGAGTGTCAGCCTGGCATGCAGAGGTCCCAGGTTTGATCTCCGGTCAGAACTCACATGAAAAGTGACCATCTGCTTCTCTTCCCCTCCGCCTGCCCTGTCTCTTTCTTTCTCTCTCTCTCTTTCTTTTTTTTTCTCTCTCTCTTCCCCTCTTGCAGCCAGTGGCTTGATTGGTTCTAGTGTTGGCCCCAGGCACTGAGGATAGCTCGGCTGATTTGAGCATTGGCTCCAGACAGGGGTGGCTGGGTGGATCCCAGTCGGGTCGCACGCCAGAGTCTGTGTCACTATCTCCCCTCCTCTCACTAAAAAAATAGTTGAACAGTTTAAACACTTTGCTTCATCTCCCTTATTGCTCACTACTCTGCTTAGAAGAAGACTAACAAAGAGGAAACTATAGCATTGGGGTTTTTCAATATTACATTGACATAGGACAAATTAGCAAGGGGACAAAAGTATATAGATTGGGTTTGTGCAGAGATTTTCTTTTTTTATTATAATTATTAATTTTAATGGGGTGACACCAATAAATCAGGGTACATATGTACAATGAAAACATCTCCAGATTATCCCATCATTCAGTTGTATTGCATACCCGTCACCCAAAGTCAAATTGTCCTCTGTCACCTTCCATCTGGTTTTCCCTGTGCCCCTCCCCTCCTCCATATCCCAACCTCCCCTCCCTCCCCCCACCCCGTAACCACCACTCTCTTGTCCATGTCTCATAGTCTCACTTTTATGTCCCACCTATGTATGAAATCATGCTGTTCTCAGTTTTTTTTTCTGATTTACTTATTTCACTCCCTATAATGTTATCAAGTTCCATCCATTTTGTTGTAAATGATCCGATGTCATCATTTCTTATGGCTGAGTAGTATTCCATAGTATATATGTACCATAGCTTTTTAATCCACTCGTCCTCTGATGGACACTTGGGCTGTTTCCAGATCTTCGCTATTGTGAACAATGCTGCCACGAACATGGGGGCGCATTTCTTCTTTTCAAACAGTGCTATGGTGTTCTTAGGGTATATTCCTATAAGTGGGATAACTGGGTCAAAAGGCAGTTCAATTTTTGATTTTTTGAGAAATCTCCAAACTGTTTTCCACAGTGACTGCACCAGTCTGCATTCCCACCAGCAGTGCAGAAGGGTTCCCTTTTCTCCACATCCTCGCCAGCACTTATTCTGTGTTGTTTTGCTGATGAGTGCCATTCTGACTGGTGTGAGGTGATATCTCATTGTGGTTTTAATTTGCATTTCTCTAATGATTAGTGATGTTGAGCATTTTTTCACATGCCTATTGGCCATCTGTATGTCCTCTCTGGAGAAATTTCTATTCTTTTGCCCATTTTTTGATTGGATTGTTTGTCTTTCTGGCGTTGAGTTTTATAAGTTCTTTATAAATTTTGGTTATTAACCCCTTATCAGACGTGCTGTCAAATATGTTCTCCCATTGTGTGGTTTGTCTTTTTATTCTGTTCTTATTGTCTTTAGCTGTGCAAAAACTTTTTAGTTTGATATAGTCCCATTTGTTTATCTTGCCTTTTATTTCATTTACCCTTGGAGATAAATCGGCAAATATACTGCTGCTACAGATGTCGGAGAGCTTGCTGCCTATGTTTTCTTATAAGATGCTTATGGTTTCACGACTTACATTTAAGTCTTTTATCCATTTTGAGTTTGTTTTTGTGCATGGTGTAAGTTGATGGTCTAGTTTCATTTTTTTTGCAGGTAGACGTCCAATTTTCCCAACACCATTTGTTAAAGAGGCTGTCTTTACTCCATTGTATGTTCTTTCCTCCTTTGTCAAATATCAGTTGTCCATAAAGGTGTGGGTTTATTTCTGGGTTCTCTGTTCTGTTCCATTGATCTATGTGCCTGTTCTTATGCCAGTACCAGGCTCTCTTGAGTATAATGGCCTTGTAGTAAACCTTGATATTCGGAGGAGTGATACCTCCAGCTTTATTTTTTCTTTTTAAGATTGCTGAGGCTATTCCTATTCTTTTTTGGTTCCATATAAATTTTTGGAATATGTGTTCTATATCTTTGAAGTTTGTCATTGGTATTTAAATTGATATTGCATTGAATTTATAAATTGCTTTGGGTACTATAGACATTTTAATGATGTTTATTCTTCTTAGCCATGAGCTCGGTATATGCTCCCACTTGTTTGTATCTTCCTTGATTTCTTTTGTCAATGTTCTATAATTTTCCGAGTACAAGTCCTTAACCTCCTTGGTTAAATTTACTCCTAGGTACTTAATTTTTTTGGCTGCAATAGTGAAGGGGATTGTTTCCTTAATATCTTTTGCTGACAGTTCATTGTTGGTATATAAAAATGCCTCTGATTTCTGAGTATTAATTTTATATCCTGCCACCTTGCTGAATTCATTTATCAGGTCCAGTAGTTTTTTGATTGAGACTTTAGGGTTTTCTATATATAGTATCCTATCATCTGCAAATAATGACAGTTTTACTTCTTTTTCAATTTGGTTGCCTTTTATTTCTTCTTCTTGTCTGATTGCTGTAGCTAGGACTTCCAGAACTATGTTAAATAAAAGTGGTGAAAGGGGACACCCCTTCCTGGTTCCTGATCTTAAGGGGATTGCTTTTAATTTTTCTCCATTTAGTATGATGTTTACTGTGGGTTTGTCCTAGATGGCCTTTATCATGTTAAGGAATGTTCCCTGGATTCCCACTTTACTGAGAGTTTTGAGCATGAATGGGTGCTGAAATTTTATCAAATGCCTTTTCTGCATCTATTGAAATTATCATGTGATTTTTGTCCTTTCTTTTGTTTATGTGATGAATCACATTGATTGATTTGCGAATATTGAACTAGCCTTGCCTCTACAGAATAAATCACACTTGATCATGGTGTATGATTTTTTTTTCATATATTGCTGGATCCGGTTGGCTAATATTTTGTTGAGAATTTTAGCGTCTAAATTCATCAGGGATATAGGCCTATAATTTTCTTTCTTTGTGTTGTCTTTGCCCGGTTTTGGGATCAGAATTATGCTCGCCTCATAAAAGGAGTTTGGAAGTCTTCCTTCCTCTTGAATTTTTTGAAATAGCTTGAGGAGGATAGGAGTTAGTTCTTCTTTGAATTTTTGATAGAATTCACTTGTGAAGCCATCAGGCCCAGGACTTTTCTTTTTTGGGAGTTTTTTGATAACTGTTTCGAACTCATTTGTTGTAATTGGTCTGTTTAGGTGTTCTGATTCTTCCAGATTGATTTTTGGAAAGTTATATGATTCAAGAAATTTGTCCATTTCACCTAGATTGTCTAATTTTTTGGCATAGAGTTCTTCATAGTATTTTCTTACAATGCTTTGTATTTCTGCTGTGTCAGTTGTTATTTCTCCACTGTCCTTTCTAATTTTATTTATTTGAGTCCTCTCTCTTTTTTTCTTGATGAGTCTAGTTAAAGGTTTATCAATCTTGTTTACCTTTTCAAAGAACCAGCTTCTGGTTTCATTGATCCTCTGTATTGTTTCCTTAGCCTCTATGTCATTTATTTCTTATGCAGAGAATTTCTTGACACACAACTTGTAAGTAAGCAGTTCTTAAAAAATGGACTTTGTTGTCATTATTGTCAGCTTCACAGAGTGGTCCAGTTGAGTCTAATCCCCTAGAAGAAAAATTTAATTTCCCTAGATTTTTTTCTTGTGGTTAGGATTATTTTACCTACTGTATGATATCTTCACAGCATTAAGAAGATACTAGGGCTTTGTTTGGAAGCTTATATCAAGAACTAGTTTTTATTTTTAGCCTAGATTTCTTCTATTTTATTAATTTAAAAAAATTTCTGCATCTGTGCCCGGATCACTTACAGGCCAATATTAATTAATCCCTTAACCATCTCTATTCTAGATTTGATTTCTTTTAGAAAATATATATATTCCATTTTTATATTTGAGAAATATAGATGGAGGCCACCTCTATGGTATAATGAAATTCTCAAGGTTTTTTGTTTTGTATAGTATTTAAGGCTTTAATTCTTTTTTGTCATGTAGTCATGGTTTAAAATGGCAAGTGTAACCCATCCCTACAGATACTGATTTTGTAAATTTAGAAGAAGACATAAGCTAGACCTTATATTTTTTAACACTACATGTTAAAGATATTTTTAATTTTGATAAACTATAATATATCATTTTTTTATACTCTGCAATTTTTAGTCTTATTTAGGAAATCTTGCCTGATCTAAGGTGAGTAAAATTTTCTTCTATGTTTTCTACTAGAAATCTTATAGGTTTAGCTTTTATACTTGTGTCTGTGGTCCTTTCAAGTGAAATTTTGTATATAAAGGTAAGGGTCCAGGGTCGTGGTGTTTTTTCTTGGGGAAGGGGAGCCTGTCAATATTCAATTTTTAATTGTCCTAACAAATTGGAAATCCATTATTTACATTAATTGCTTTGATTCTTCTATCAAATATCAACAGACCATATGCATATAAGTCTATTTCTTCTGTTTTGTTACATTGATATTTTAATGCCTATATCTTGATTATTGCAGCTTTATCATGAGTCTTAAAATCAGGTAGTATAATTCTTCCAATTTTTTATCTGAGTTTTTACAATTCTTTTGGACATTCTAGGTCCTTTGCATTTCCGTATACATTTTATATTTTACATATTTTTTTCCATGTATATTTTTGAATCAACCTTTAAATATCTGGCTTTGAATGGCATTATACTAAATCTATAGATTAAATTGAAGGAAATTGACATTTTAATAATTCAGTCATGTGCATAGTATATATGTATTCTTTAATATCTTAAAATATTTTATTTTTTCAGTAAAAAGTTCTCACATATTTTAAACTCATCTCTTTTGTATTTCTTTTTTTTTTTTTTTTACAGGAACAGAGAGAGAGTCAGAGAGAGGGATATATAGGGACAGACAGACAGGAGCAGAGAGAAGTGAGAAGCATCAATCATCAGTTTTTCATTGTGACACCTCAGTTGTTCATTGATTGCTTTCTCATATGTGCCTGGACCGGGGGCCTTCAGCAGACTGAGCAACCCTTTGCTTGAGCCAGTGACCTTGGATCCAAGCTGGCGAGCTTTTGCTCAAGCCAGATGAGCCCATGCTCAAGCTGGTGACCTCGGGGTCTCAAACCTGGGTCCTCCGCATCCCAGTCTGTCGCTCTATCCACTGTGCCACCACCTACCTGGTCAGGCTGATGCTATAAACTTTAAGCACTGCTTTATCCACATTTCATAGATCTTATATTTTATGTCCATTTTCATATAGTTTAAAAATATTTTCAAATTAAGTTTCTGATTTTTTCTTTGACCTGTGAGTTACTAAGCTGTGTGTCATTTAACTTAAAATATTTGAGGATTTTTCAGATATCATTTTTTAAAAATGAATTCTGATTTAAATCAGTGTGATTAGAGAATATAAATGCATATTTTCAACTATTTACATTTTATGGAGTCTCCATTAAGATAAAAGGATCTATCTTCTTAAGTGATTTATGAGCATTTGAAAAGAATATGCATTTTAATATTGCTTGAGAGTACTGTATAAATATATACTTGTTCAAGTTGGTTGATAGTGTTGTTCAACACTCACATATACAGACCGGTATTTTCTTTAATTTGTTTATCAATCAGAGCAGGATATTGAAAAACCCTAACTATAATTATAGATTTGTCTAATTCTGCCTTTTGTTTTATCAGATTTTGTGTTATGTTCTTTGACTCTGATATTAAGTATAAACACTTTTAAGATAATTAATGCCTCTTGTTAAATTGATTCCATTATCTTTATAAACTTTATCCCTGATAATATTTATTGAACTGAAGTCTATTTGTCTAATATTAGAATAGTCGCTTCTGCTTTCTTTTGACCAGTGTTTTCTTGGTATCTTTTTGGTAATCTTTTACTTTTAACATGTCTATATCTTTATGTGTCTAGGGTTTTCTTTCATAGAATATAGAGTTTAACATATTTTTCATATAATATAAAAATTTAAACGTTTTACTTTGAATATTTTAAAATTTATTTCTAAGTCTTTCATATATTTCAGCTGATTTTAAACTGCATTATTTTCTTTCTTCTCTCTTCATTGGTTATCTATTTTACATTAATCTTTACATATTTAAATTATGCACTTTGATCTTTTTTTTAACTTATGTATGTATCAATGAAACCATCAGATAGTGGACGTGTCTATCACTGAACCATTGTTTTGTATGAGTATTGGTATGGTCAGGTTTAAATTTGCCATTTTGCTATTTAGGCTTTATTTTTCCTGTTTATTTATTTTCTCTGTTTCATTTTCTTGTCAGATTAGTTCTTTTTAAAAATAATTCTATCTTATATCCATTCATTTTCTATATGGTTGGCGTGGTTTATATACTTTTATCTTCAAATAACATAACATTTTCCATTTGGTTAAAAAACTTATAACCATGTATTTCCATTTTATCCCCTCCAGCCTTTGTGCTATTCTTTATAATAAATTGTATTTCCAAATCAATCTATAAACTTCATAATATATGGGTATTGCTTTTATTTAAGGAGAATAACAATAAAAATGCCTTTAATGTTTTGTCATATACTTACCTTTCTTATGATCTTCATTTTTTTTTTTTTAGTAAATCCACATTTTCATCCAACTTTATTTTCCTTCCCTCTGAAGAACTTCCCTTAGTCTTTTCTGTAATTCTAGTCTGCAGGGGTAAATTGTATTATTTTTAAAAATAAGCGTAACTAAATTATTTATTTCAGCCTCAGATTTAAAAGATATTTTTGCTGAGTATAGAATTGTAGGTTGACAGCTCTTTTTGTACTGTACTTTAAAGACGTTGTTCCACTATCTGCTCCTTTGCATGGTTTGTCATGAGAAGTCTAGTATATTCTCTTTTCCCTTTATACATATCTTTTTTACCCTCTGACTACTTTTAAGATTCTGCCTCATCCCCAGGTTATATTAAGTTTATTATGATATGCTTTTGTGTGGTTTTCTTTTTGTTTCTTCTGCTTGAGTTTTAATAAGCTCTTGGATTTAGAGTTTTATCAAATTTGGGGACTTTTCATTGATTATTTTAATTTTTTTTGTTTCCCCCACCTTTCTGCTATGTCATTATGCTTATGTTAGATATGTTATTTTCTCAAAATTCATTGATGCTTTCTTTATTTTACTCTTTTTTTATGTATAGTTTATATTGTTATTTTTATAAATTCACTGACCTTTTTCTTCTGTAAATTTTCTCCTTTGCATGTTTGGTAATTTTTTATTGTATGTTAGCAATACGAATTTTAGGTGTTTTTTTTATGGGAGCAATACTTTGAATATTTGGAGCTTGTTTTGAGACAAAATTATTTGGATTCAATTTTATCCTTTGAGGTTTCTTCCCAAGAATTATTATCAATGGTACAGACATCCTTAAGTCTAAACTAATTTTATTCTTATTACAGAGGTAATGCACTCTTGAGGACTGTATCATATGTCTCATGTTTAGAAGGTATTTCTACTATGGCTGGTGAGAACAGAACTTATTTCTGAATCAATTTATCTCTCAAGGATTGATTTGCCTGTTACTTTCTTATGGTTTCTTTCCTGGCCTCACATTCCTGTGCAGATCAGTACCTAGCCAAGGACTCAAGGGTAATCTTTCTTTAGCTATCCTGTATTCTTTCTCTTAGTAGTAAACTCCTTTCTTAGGTACTATGCTCTCAAAATAAGGCTACTTGGGCTTTCCTAAACTCTGAAATCTGTCTCAAACTCAGCATGACTGCAGTCTCTTTTTGTGTTATGGTCCCTTCAAGCAGTGGACTTAGGCACTTATATGGATCAAATAATTTGTTTCTACTCTCTCTGGGGTCACTGTTCATTTCTTCCTACATGCAGTATCCATTCCATCTCTTTTGTCTGTTTTTCTAGTTGTTTAAGAATGTAAAGTAAACCTGACCAGGCAGTGGCACAGTGGATAGAGCATCGTACTGGGATGTTGAGGACCCAGCATCCCAGTCCGATGGAATGCTGGGTCCTGAGGTCACCAGCTTGAGTGCAGTTTCATCAGGTTTGAGCAAAAGCTCACCAACTTGGGTCCCAGGTCGCTGGCTTGAGCAAGGGGTTATTCAGTCTGTTGTAGCCCCACTGTCAATGCACATATGAGAAAGCAATCAGTGAACAACTAAAGTGCCACAATGAAAAAAATTGATGCTTCTTATCTCTCTCCCTTCCTGTCTGTCTGTCACCCTATCTATTCCTCTCTCTGACTTTGTATTTGTCAAAATAAATAAATAAAAATTGAAGAATATAAAGTACATCCAGGACCTTCTGTTTCACCATGGCTGAGCATCATATGTTTTAAATGTAAAACAAAAGAATTTATTGTAAAGTAAGAAGGGCATATCACAAAACTCAAGGGGTAGAATACAATCATGATTTAAGAAGAAGGAATGTACAACCTTTAGCAACCATGTAACACTTTATTTCCCTAGCTTTATCTTTGCATCTCTCTGTTAGTCTGTAGGATGAACTGGCTTTCTCTCTTTATCTAGGCTATGTGGTTAAATCTGTTCACTCTGTAACTGCCAGATTTATATATTATTCCAGACACTTGCAGAAACTTTTTTTTTGGAATACTTTCCTTTATAAATTGAATTAATTCACAAAACAGTTTGAGAGTACTAGAAAATATATTATTGAATACAGTGTGTCTGTAAAATCATGGTGCACTTTTGTTTTTTAAACAGGGACAGAGAGAGAGTCAGAGAGAAGAATAGATAGGGACAGACAGACAGGAACGGAGAGAGGTGAGAAGCATCAATCATTAGTTTTTCGTTGCTGTTGGGACCTAAGTTGTTCATTGATTGCTTTTTCACATGTGCCTTGACCGCAGGCCTTCAGCAGACCAAGCAACCCCTTGCTGAAGCCAGCTACCTTGGGTTCAAGCTGGCGATCTTTTGCTCAAGCCAGATGGACCCGCACTCAAGCTGGCGAGCTTGGGTCTCGAACCTGGGTCCTCTGCATCTCAGTTTGATGTTCTATCTATTGCGCCACCACCTGGTCAGGTGATGGTGCACTTTTGACTGGTCATAGGAAAGCAACAAAAGCAACAGAAATGTGAACTCTGCACCAAATGCAAACTCTCCCAGTTTCATACCTATTCAGTGCAGTTCAATGTAGGCTCCATTTGTTGCCCTACACACATCCAAATGATAGTGAAGTTCTTGCCACACATGGGTAAGAATGTCTGGTGTAACAGAGTGAATAACATCTATGATTCTCTGTTTTAAGTGAGATTAATGTTGTTGATACATTCAGTGTACACATGTTGCTTCACATAACCCCAAAAGTAAAAGTTTAAGGGCGTCAGATCCTGGGATCGTGGTAGCTATGGCTTGACATAACCCCTGCCTATCCACTGCCAGGGGAATGTTTTATCCAGAAACTCACAAACAATGGTGGCACAATGGTGGTGTAGTGTGGAGGAGCATCATCCAGTATACATAGTGTTACGTCATCATCTGTGCATGCGTACATGCTACCACATCATCCGACAGAAACTAGGAGGGTTTTCCTTTTACTTGGTGCAGATTTCACATTCCTATCATGTTTTGTTGCTTTCCTGTGACCAGTCAAAAGTGCACCATGACTTTACAGACATACTGTATTTTAACATTATTTATCTATTTTCAAATGTATATATATGTGTGTGTGTGTATCCCCCCCTCCAACCCCCAGGGAGACAGATAGGAAGGAAGAGAGATGAGAAGCATCAACTGTTCATTGCAGCAACTTAGTTGTTCATTGTTTGCTTTCTCATATGTGCCTTGACCAGGGGTTACAGCAGAGCGAATGACCCTTTGCTCAAGCCAACGACTCAACACTCCAGCCAGATGAGCCTGCACTCAAGCCAGCAACCTCGGGTTTTGAACCTGGTCCTCTACATCCCAGGCTGATGCTCTATCCATTGCACCACCTCTGGTCAATCTCAATAATATGTTCAATGTTATCAAATCTTGGTGAACTTAGGTAATGCTTGGTATGTAAGAATACTAATTTAAATTCAATACTTAATATAGCAATATCAAAATATTTCTTAATTAATTTTTAACCCTTGTATAATCTAAAGTTGTAATATAAAAATACTTATTATGGTTTTGTTGATATACTCATAATAATTTCTCTGTTTTCTTGAGAAAACAGAGAAACTGGTTTAGAACCCAATATGAGTCTATAAATAATTTAAAATTTCCTGCCAATATGTATTACATTATGTTCATCTGTACTCAATTTTATGTTTCATTCCATTGTCTGATTAGCATTATTAAGGTCTTTCTGGAAGCCATCATATCTTCTCAACTTTGATTCAACTAAATTGTTTGGAGCTGTTAATAATTTTTATATTAAACAGTTCATTAAATGCATAGCATATAAATTTGCTTTCTAGTAATTATTCTATCATTTGACACCCACTACTGAATATTTTTCACTATAAAACAGATGTAACTATTTTATCTTTAATTAATTAAGAACTGATTTGGTATAAAACTGAAAGTTTCTAATTTTACATTATCTGGGAACCTACAGTACAATGTAAAAGAAATACCACTGGCTTAGGAACCAGTGGGCTTTTTAATGAAAGTGAGTGACAGGTTGTGGTAAGCATGCAGTATGTGTACAAAATATTGCTTGAACAAATAAATGAATAAGTAAAATGCAACCTGAACTAACTTCTTTCATAAGTAAATCATGAATCTTAGTTAGTTGGGAAGAAATAGATCATCTCTAATAAAATACTTAATTCTAGTGACTATTATAAGACCTACTTGTCTTTCCTAAATTATTTCTAATCTATAAAACTTGATGCTGTTTGATTTTAAAAATAATTTGTAGATCATCTTTGAAAGCACATGTATTTTTGATTTGATTGAATTTTACTTTTACCACGTGCACAGATTTCTTCTAAGAAATAAAATTCTTGCCTGACCTGTGGTGGCTCAGTGGATAAAGCGTCGACCTGGGAACACTGAGGTTGCCAGTTCAAAACCCTGCACTGGTCTGGTCAAGGCACATATGGGAGTTGATGCTTCCAGCTCCTCCTCTCTTTCTCTCTCTCTCTTTCTCTCTCACTCTGTGTTTCCTCTCTAAAATGAATAAATTAAAAGAAACTTAAAAAGAAGAAAAAAAAAGAAATATAAAAAAGAAATAAAATTCTTATTAAAAATTCAAAATAAAAAAGTCATAATAAAAATGGTTACTTTGACTTTACACCAAAAGCCCAACTGATAAAAGGGAAAATTGATAAATTGAACTTTATCATAATTTAAAACATTTGCTCTGCCAAAGACTCTGTTTAGAAGATTAAAAGACAAACTACAGACTAGGAGAAAATATTTGTGAACCATATATTTGACAAAGAACTTGTATCTAGAATTTGTAAAGATCTTTCAAAACCCAACTGTAATAAAGCAAATAATTCTATTAGAAAATGGGCAAAAAACATAAACAGACATTTTGCTGAGGAGGATGTTTAACATCTTTAGCTATTAAAGGCAAGACAAATTGAAATCATAATGAAATATGATACACCCCTATCAGAATGTCTAAAATAAAAAAGTAATAATACCAAATCCTGGTGACAGTGTAGAGAAACTGGCTCACTCATACGTTGCTGGTGCAAATTTAAAATGGCATAGTTACTCTGGTAAAGTGTGTGGCAATTTTTTACAAAGCTAAACATATGCTTACCATATGACAAAGTAAATGCATTAATGGGCATTTATCCCAGAGATGTCAAAATATATATTCATGGTCCTGGCCGGTGGCTGAGTGGTTAGAATGTTGGCCGGGTGTATAGATGTCTCGGATTTGATTCCGGGTCAGGACACACGGGAGAGACTATCATCAGCTACTTCCTTCTCCCTCACCCCCTTCTTTCCCTTTTCCCCTCCCGCAGCCTGTGTCTTGATTGGTTTGAATGTGACCCTTGGCACTGAGGATAACTGCCATGGAGTGATTCAGTCACAGAAGCTAAAAATAGCTCTGTACTGGAGCATTGGCCCCAGACAAGGTTTTTCATTAGATCTGGTCAGGGCGCATGTGAAAGTCCGTCTCACTATCTCCCCTCCTCTCACCTAAAATATGTATGTACACATTTACGTAAAAACCTGTACATGCATATTCAAAGAAGCTTTATCTTAATAGCCCCCAAACTAGAAATAACCCTTTGTCCTTCAGTGGATGAATGGTTAAGCAAACTATGGTACATGCTTCCTATAGAATTCTATTCAGCAATAAAAAGGGGAGAACTCAAAATATATCTCTTGGATGGATTTCAAGAGGATTATATTGAGTAAAAAAAAGCCACTCTCAAAAGGTAATGCTGTGTTATTTCATTTATATAACATCTTGAAATGACAGAATTATATAAATAGAGAACAGATTAGAGGTTTTCAACAGGGAGAGAAATTGGGAAGGATGTGGCTGTGGTTATAAGGGTAGTGGCACCAGGAATCTTTGTGGTGTAACTTCTGTATATTGACTATTATGGTGATCACATCTATCTACATATGTTATAAAATTTTATAGAATTACAAACACACAGACACAAGTGAGTGCATGTAAAACTAGCAAAATATGAATACAACTGTAAATTGTATCAAAGTCAGTTTCCTGGTTGTGCTATTGTATTCCTGTTATGTAAGATGTTACTATTGGGTAAACTGGCTGAAGTACAGTGTGTCCGTAAAGTCATGGTGCACTTTGACCGTGTGACCGGTCAAAAGTGCACCATGACTTTACGGACACACTGTATATATATATATATATTTTTTGAAGCTGTATATGAACTTACAATTATCTCAACTATCAAGTATCTGATGGTATCAGGTCAGAAAGCATTAGAGAATCTCTTGAAGGAGTAATTAACTGTAAATTCTGAAGGGGATGCCAAAGAAAGAGGCTGAAGTATTTGATTCAATTGTCAGTATAATACAATATTATTAGATCCTTCAATAGATCCAGGTTGATAGAAGCATAACTGTAGATTGCATTTTCTGGAAGTAGGTGATGATATGGAATCTAGGGTGTTATTGGGGATTAGTATCTATGACAGAAAAGCAGAGGATTGAGTAGAATAGAGTTCTGGATGGTGAATTGCTTTTCAGTCATCCTGGGTGACCCATGGCCTTGCTCAGTCATCACATGTGGACCACCCCCTCAGTGGCCATGACCTCAGGTGTAATGGTGCTCTGCAGCTGATGCAGATCCTAACACGCTGACAGCTGCAAGCTATCTGTATGTTCCCTAGCTGGGCAGCAAGTTCTGCCTGGAAGGGGGGCCCAAGCAGTGTATCTCTGTGTCTGCCATACATAGACCAAAGACAGTAACTGAATTAATACTGAACTCAAGCAAATAGTAAAGAAAAAAGGAATTTGAAGAAAGAGACTAAGGACAAACATGTAGGTCTCCTTAACAACATAATGGGATATAATGTCATCTAAGAATAGAAATGATGCTAGAAGGAACTGGTTTCTTCCTTTAACTTGATAAGGATATGAAGATATGCAGTGAATGTGGTATAAAATTTGGTCTTTTAGGTTTTGCCCCCCTCTTTTATGTCTCATTTTAGAGAATGTTTGCAATTGTTGGATTACTAAAAAAAAAAAAAAAAAAAAAAAACAGTTGAAACGGGTACAAGGGTTTTTATTATTAGAATGGATGTTTTGGCTTTGCAAAAAAGTTTCAACTTCCTGATCTGAGGGGCAACCTGCTACCTACCTGTCATTTGCAAAAAAAATGTTAACAAAGCCTCACTTACTGAACTGATTTCACCCTCCATTTGAGCAACATGATATTTTACAGATAGGAGAAGTTGCTGTTTACACTCCACTTAGGACTCTCCCAATGCATTCATAAGGAGATGGTTAGAACTGGCATGTCACATGGGAAGGCTCTTCAAAGGAGTCTGCTAGCATTTCCTTATTCCTGCTTCATGGAACCTGAAAAAAGCTATTGTTACATTTCTTATGGAGTTCCTCAATGCCTCTTACAAATGAGCCATATTTGGTTTTAAACAAATTTCCTGAAGTAAACATATATTTCCCTGATTTTCATTTCTTTTGGTGAGCTTCCAAAAAACTTGGAAGTGGATTAGTGTGCAATTTGCATCCAAATCTTAGCCAGGGGGATGTGGTTTATTATAATACATGGTTCTCCTAATTATTGAACAGCTCAAGAAAACTCGGCCCAGTGTGCATCTGTTCTTGCTTGACCACACTGCCAAACATAATTTGGCAAGCACAGAAATGTACATTGAGCAGAACTACAGTCTAATTTGCATTAGATTTTGTGGTAATTATATGAAAGCTATAACTGAATGAGCTTGTCCTCCCTTTTTACATCACTTCATTTCTAAGAAATAACCAACAAGCAACCCCCACCCCAAACAATTTCTCTTTTTATGTATCTTTGAGGTTTCTCAATGGGATTTAATCATTGCCCAAGTGTTAGTTTTGCTTATACATGGAGAGAAAATCTCTTTCCCACATATTTTGTGTAGACTTTATTCTATTATCTTTGATGTCTATGGGTTGGCTGGGCATATTTAAATACATATTTGATATCATTGTTCATGAATTAGCTACTGCTGACCACTTGCCTGCATTATTTGGGAATTTACATCCAAGAATTAATAAATAGGTTCATCTTCTAATTGTTTTAAGGGTTAATAAAGAATCATGGAAAGAGCTATAATCTAGAAATCATAATGTTCCCATTGAATTATCTTTACTGGACAATCAATGCAGCACTGATGTCTGCTTTATTTCTTTACATAATTGATGTGGGCCAACTGGAAAAAATAAAGATTTAAGTGTTTTGGTATAAAAGGTATGAATGGCTAAGTTGTTTAAAATGATCTTATTACATATGTATCAATGTACACACAGTTTCTCTAATGATTAATGTGGCATACTGCACAAAATTACTCTGAGGCCATCAAGAATCTGAAGCCCCATCCAGGGTTGGGTTTCAGAGATTTGGAGTGATTATACCCAAGTGCCCCAGAGCTGCACAATCCAATATAGTAGCCAATGGCCACATGTAGCCACTGAGCACTTGAAATGCAGCTAGTGCAAAATGAGATGAGCTGTAAGTGGAAAATATACACAAGATTTCAGACTTAGTAAAAAACAAAGGGTATAAACAATTTTGTTAATATTTTATGGTGAGTGTTTTTAGTGTATCAAGTTAAACGCAGTGCATTATGAAATTGTTTATTTTTTAAATGTAGCCACTGGAAAATTTGAAATTACATTATGTGGCTCACATATTTCTCTAAGGCAGTGCTACTCTAGGGTATGAAGCTATGGAATATCTGAATTGTATCCAGAGCTAAAGCCAGAATTGGGAACCAAATGGGCAATTTAAACTAAAAGCACAAAGCAACAGAGCAGTGACAGGGGACACCAATCCAGAACTAGTAGATTTGTAAGGGTGGGTAGGAAATGGAACATGTATTAGAATTGCACTTATAGAGAGCCTTGGCTTTGTTTGTGAGTCAAGAAGGAGCTGTTAAGGGTGCCAACCAATTCAGACATACCAGTACCAGTATTATTCTTCAAAAACAGTTATATTCAATAAAACCACAACAATAGACAACCTTCAGGAAATGTATATATATTTTTTGTATTTGAGTACTTTGGTTATTTATTTTTAGTGTTTATATTTTCCATGTTAAAACTAAAATAAAACTTAAAGCATTTCATATGGAAATATTTCTTAAAATAGTGTATTAGAAATTTTTTGCCTTCTCATATAGAACATACTGAGCTAATTTTTGTTGTATTCTTACACAAGATAATCATCATGGATGAAAAGTATAGTTTTATGTACTATATCAATGACCCACACAATATTGTGGGGGTTGATTCATGAGTGGCCTCTTGCTCCAACACTAAATGGCCCCAAGTAAGAATATGGTCCAAGTTATGTCTCTCTACATTTCTCCACATTCTCTCTTGTTATCAGACTACCAACCAGCATATTCTTGTACTCTCAATGTGTCTGCGAATAGTGATCTTCACCCATTAATTTGTGGTATCTAATCTGCTATGAAACTGGAAATTGAAAAAAAGACTCTTGAACTGTAGAAAAAGGAAGTGTAAATATGTTTTGAGGATTCTTCCCCTATATATAAGCTATGATAGTGGATTTTGTGATATTTTGCTTAATCACAGGTATTTTTGTTGTTGTTTCAACTAGCAGTGATATAAGTTTATTTATGTAAGAACTAAAGTTTCAAATCACTGAGATTTAAATATGGTAAATTTCACTGTGATGTGGAGTCAAAAGTAACAGTCCAGTCTGGGCTGCCAGGCAGGATGCGTCTCCTCCTTTTGGGAATTGGCGTAATGCTTTCTGTGTGTTGGGATCCAACACTAAACTCTCTCTTCCAGAGCACCAAACTCACAGATCAGTTTAAAACTCAGGTATTTTCTAGGATTATTTCGCATGCTGTTCCTTAACATTCTGTGCAAAGTAATTGAGAAGGACATGGGGGAAGAAATAATGGCAAAATAACTTTGCCAGATGCTTAGTAATATTACTTATAAACTTACTTAGACAGTAACACTCTGTTAAACACAATAGTGTGAACTACATGAAATACCCATATTTAAACATGTATGGATAAGTGTAAAAGTAGAAATTCAGATGCTAGGTTAGTGGTCTTCAATGGATGTTTTTATCTATTTTTATCATTAATTGTATGGATAGTGAACATAAAAGGCATTTCATCTAAACTTTATGATAACCAAAAATATGAGTTCAACCACTGTAGGTTTACTGAAAAATGTAAAAAAAAGAAAATGTTCCAATGCTCTACTTTCTGTCTGTGAAACTTGAACTTGCGGGAACTGCACATACCACAAATTGTAATCACTGATCACTGAGCCTGAAAGAGCAACCAGTTTGTTGACACTAGGAGATGCCCACTTACTGGTTAGCCACTTAAGGCCATGATCCGTGTGAGGTAACATTACGATACAATCCTAGATTTCAGTACAATTGATGTTAAGTGCACGAGAGACTGGAGCTAATCTTGTGTTGGTCGTGTAAAAGCTATATGGTCTTTCCTTTCTGTTCTACCTTCTTCCTACTCATCTATGATATAGAGATAGTAATAATACTGACTCCCTGGCACCTAGTTAGAGTAGATATTATTGTTGCTTTTAGGCCCAGTGACAGTTTTTAAACAAAGCTAAGAAAAGAGACATGAATGCTTCTGAAACAGTCAGGCCAGGATATATTTACTTGACATTGAGTTTTAGAATAAGTCAACCAAGGATAAGGCAACCAATTTAAAGAAAGACATCTATTGGGTGTGAGGAAAAGCAGTTACAGCATTCATAATGAGAAACACCAGAAAGAGTTGATCATATTTCACACCAGAAAACAGACTATTGATTTGGCCAATACGGGGAGCTACACAGTCATGTGCCAGCAAAGACACATGTAGAAGAATATGATGTAAGTACAGGTAATCCAGCACTTTCAAAAGGAATATTATTGAAATACCAGATGTGATCAGTAAACTTTCTGTCACCATTTTTTCTATTCCTAATTAATATTATCACCAACATTAAAGAAATAGAGGTTCCAAAACTGAAAAAAAAAAGATTTCTTCACAATCTAATCAAAACAATTATTGAATTGTTCTAAATATGTTGTTGGAATTACTCTTTAAAACTTATTTTCATTATTAGCATTGTTAGTTTAATGTGTTTAGTGCTTTCTATAAGTGTTTATTCTTGTTTAATTTATACAGTACCTCTTTTATCATTTCCATTTTACAGATGGAAAAATTGAGGTGCAGAAAGACTAACTAAATTGTGATAGGTTGCCTAGCTAGTAGGAGGCAGAGGCAATATTTGAACCTAGGCAAGTTGCTCTTAATTATCAAGTGAGGGAAGAATGATTCTGATAGCACTTTTAGCTTAAAGAATCAAGGAAATAACAAAGACTCAAAAGTGATAATGCATTAATTGTTCTTCTTTATAGAACACATATACTGATCAGTTTGGCCCAAATTATACTTAAAATGTTTCTCAAAGCCATTGAATACCTACACATAGAAGAATTCAAGTTATTTTTGTATTGTTATTGATAGTCATAAAGATTATATCCCAAACTATAAATAGGCACAAGTTCTACCTAAAGAGCCAGAGTGCTTTCTGAAGATCTTCATCTTTTGGTGAGATCTATTCTGGGGTCTGCATTAATTATGTCAGATCTTTCTCTTAAGACTAAGTGACTTGTAAACAGCAGAAATTTATTTCTCAAAATACTGGAGGTTGGAAGTGTGAGATCAGGTGCTGGCATGGTTGCGTTCTGGTAAGGGCTCTCTTCCAGGCTGAAGACTGAAGACATCTCATTGTATCCTAACATGGCAGAGAGAAGAGAGAAAAAGCAAGCTTCTTGGTGACTCTTATAAGAGAATTAATCACATTCATGATGGATTCACCCACATGGCCTTACCTAATCTAATTACTTTCCAAAGACACCACATCCTAATCCATCATATTGGGGGAATATATGTAGGTTTCAACATATAAATTTTGGGGAACACAGCATTTAGTCCACAACAGTTGAGTATAAGAATAATTTATCCATCAGATTCAAAATCTAACTGTAGCATCAAAAAACCAAGTCCTTTGATGTTTTCGGAATAAATCATCTATGTGAAAGCATTTTGAAAACAACTATACAATTAATAACATTATTTTGAATCCCTTTTCTCTTTGGCCACATACCCTGTAGGCAAAAGTGGCTGAGTTTTAAGTGGTTTTCCGTATCTACCCACTTAGACTCTCTGAGATTCTGGGCCTATCAAATCTCTAGTAGAAAATGTGTATTTCTCTGTTCAGTGAGGCATACAGTATGCCACCAGGTAACACAAGCTCTGATGGTGTTGTGAGGGCCTGAGATCTGGACAGAGTAAGAGCTATCCTTGCCTGCTACTCTAAATGATGCGAAGTGTCTTGAGAGTAAGAGCTATTGTCTTATTTAACTCTGTTTCACCAGCATCCAGCCATAGTAGGCACAATAAATGTTTGTAGAATTTAATTCCTTATGGTAACTCCATTGATGTGGTGGTGGCAGGGAGAAAGAGAAACTGTGTGTCAGACACTGTGTCCCAACCAGGCACTACGCCAGTTTTCATTCTTGTATTCTGCACAGGGTAAAGATAAGGCAGTCCATTTTGGTTCAGAGCAAGGTGTTTATGCTCTATAATGGTGCTATAAAAAACCTATCACCCACTATCTGAATGCAGGTAACTCAGGGGCAGGAAGTTTGGCAAACAATTCCAGTTGTTTCTCACATGTAATTCCTTAGTCCCTCCCAACCCCCAACCCCACCCCTGACTGCCAACAATTTGGGGTATAGAAACATCAAGGCTCATCAAGGAATACTTCCAAGGAATAGAAGATAAACATGAATAATAAAATTCTGATTTGTACTATTATTTATTTCTATTAATAATGATATTTTCTGATTCTCTCTTAGAATTTATAATAAAGATGTGTATGTTTCACTTAATAGTTCTAATTATTTATGATACATTAATATGCTCCCTGTAACATCATTTTGATATTTACTCTTTGTCTTATATGTACAGTTTTTATGATGTTATAAAATATATACAGTAAAGTCTAGATTACTTAAGATCAAATTTTATTTTTAGCCCTAAAAGTGTTTAGAAAATTGAGGTGAAAGATGCTGAAATTTTGGATTTCATATCACTCAGCAATACCCTGCAATGAAATCAGTTTTCCTTCATGAAGTCCAAAAATAAACACTAGTATCTGAATCTTATACTGAGTCTAATATCAAAGTAATGCTTAGAGTGGGCTTGAGGCTGGAAGGGAGGAAGCAAAAGAAACTTTTTTTTATACATAGATTGTAGCACTCTAGCATTTCATACATTTCTAGGAAAACTTATTTCATCTACCTTGTCATGTGCTAATGTTTAATAAACACCTCATTCCTCTTTAGCTATTTTTAACAGCGAGCTGCAGAATAGTAAATCCCTGGCTAGTTAACAATATTTAAATGACCAAACAGCTTCTCTCTTGAAAAATAAGGTTAATGGGAAGAATTTCTACTTTGTGATTTTCTTCGTTATGTCAACTGTATACATGTGCACACCTATAATGCACCATGCTTGCAATGAGGGAACAATACATATTTTTGTTATGGTAATGATGTTTCTATAATATTATGCCTATGGTTCTCTTCGAATGACATGTAATTCATTACTTACTTTTATTGGTTAATATTTTTGTGAGGGTTCTCCCCTCAGACCGACGCAATATGTGCCTCCCTGTGCACAGTACACATCTTCATAAAAGGCTAACACTAAAAATTTTCTGGCTAATGTGTAACCTGCAGAGAGTATTACCCTCATGTGACAAACATCATCTCAGCTCAGGAATCAGCATGCAATCCTTCTACCAGATCTGACATCGGTGGTACCCATACCACCCTTCCCAGAGCACACCCTGCCTTGAAAGCCCTTCCCATCCCTGTTATTGGTCTCACAGATGATCGAGTATGACACTCCATAAACAATGAGCTAGGCCTTTTGTAGGCTGCTTTGCTTTTCTTGGCTTCAAACTGCCACTGAATGTCAAATCAATTTGGCTTTCATTAGAACAGCTTTATATGTGCAAATGTATTTGGGTCTGGTTGCCACTCCCCTCCCCCATATTTCCCCTCTCCTTTTCATTCCTCTTCTTTTTGAGATAATGTAATTTTTCTCTAATCATGCCAACACCTGTTTCTTTAAAAAAGAGAGGAGTGTGGGTTAAAAAAAACAAAATGCGAAAAGAGTGAGAGAAAACTCTCAGTGTGCTGCTCTTCATCACAATCAGCCTGAACACCAGGTTGGCACATTATGGCTCAAGTTTCCCCAGAACAAAGAGAAAAGACCTTGTTGCCATGATATTGTACATCACAGGGCACAGATAAAGTCAAGAGTCTACGCCAACCTTGGTTCCTGATGTCTGGAGAGACGGCTGTCGAGATAGAGCAAGGTGTGGAAGCCGGCTGTATTGATAAGTGATGAAGCCAGCAATAAATCTGATGCAGTGCTTAAGGAAGTATGAGCCAGAGAAGCCTGTGTGATGGAAGACCGGGTCCTCCTCAGTTGGGAGAAACAGAGGACTCACCTTAGAGGGGAACACAGACTTAAAGAGGTGGCAGGAAGCTGAATGATGAATAGACCCCTGGAGAGAGACAGGTGAAAACAAACTAGAGTTGGGCTTTCTTTTTTGTGTTGAACTGCATATGCCTTTCAGTTTATGTGAGAGTATTTCCACCCCACCCCGAAGCATCAACTTTGAGGTCTCCGATTCAAATAAGTTATTTTACTACTAAAAAGAAATTGTACAACGTATCCAATTGCCTTTTAAAGAAACAAGTACAAGTGGATTTTGACTTCACTGCTACATCCTCTAGTTGGATTTATTGATATAAAAGAAATAGGGCCCTGGCTAGTTAGCTCAGTCGTTAAGAGCGTCCTTCCGAAATGACAAGGTTGCAGGATCGATCGCTGATCAGGACACACACAGGAAGCAACCAAAGAATGTTTGGCTGAGTGAAACAACAAATTAATGCTTCCTTTCTCCCTTCCATCCCGTTCTCTCCCTTCCTCGCTCTGTCTTAATAAAAGTTAAACCCTTACCAGATAGCTCAGTTGGTTGGAGTGTCATCCTGGAGTAGAACATGGAGGCTGCTGGTTTAATCCTTGGTTAGGGCACACATAGGAGCAGCTCAATATTCCTGTCTCTCTTTTTCCCCAACCTCTAGAAAGAAAGAAAGAAAGAAAGAAAGAAAGAAAGAAAGAAAGAAAGAAAGAAAGAAAGAAAGAAAGAAGGAAAGAAAGAAAGTAAAGAAAGTGGTTTGCATATAAATAAAAAAACCCAAGTAATTATAATACCTCTTTGAATTGTGTGATACTCCTGAGAAAAAGAAATTCAGGTGTTTGAGAGTTCACAGATGTATAAGTTACATTCATACTTAATTATTTGTTGAGCACTTATAATACATAGTTTCTAGGTGCTTGGGATACATCTATGTACAAAATTTAGAATAATACCTGTCATTATGGAGTTTATAATCTGGTGAGGGACACAGACAATAAATAATAAGCCTAAGAAATAATTAAAATATAAAGTCTATTAGAAAGTGGTGTGTAAAAAAACCAAAAAAGTGAAAGCTGTATATGGAAAAGAAGATTGAAAAATATCAGAGGGAACACTTTGGAAAGTACATATTTGTCTAATCACTATGCTGTATACCTGAAACAAATATAAATTAATATTGAATGTAAACTGTAATTTTTTAAAAAAGACATAGTAAAAAATTAAAACTGAAAAGAATTCTTACCTTCTTTGGTTACAATATTTACATGGAGAATGGAGAATCAGGGTTGATACTGAGACGGTGAGTTTTGGAAAAAAACTTGATGGAGGGAGGGAGGGAGCTGTCTGTGGATCAGGGGAGAAGGCAGCAGGTAGAGGGACAGCCCATGTGAAGGCTCTGATGTGGCTCCAGACCAGAATGCATGAAGGGTCATGTGGCCACAGAACATGAACCAGGGAAGAAATAGTGGGAGGGAACATCAGAGAGGTAATGGAAGTGGGCAGGTAATGAAAGGCCCTGTTGGCTATCAGAAAGCCAAAGATTTTGTACTTGGAGCACAATGGGGATTTAGCGGAGGGTTTTGAGCAAATAACTCATGTGATGTACACTCTATACATTTGTTTCTACATAGGCATGCTTGTTCAGATTGTAACCAGTTAGGAGTTAGGAGTTTGTAGAATGTCTCAGGAAGCCTGATATAAAAGAAGAGTTCAACCAGGACACACTAGACTTTGTGGATCTCTAGGAAGGATTGCCAATAAACATAAAAACCAATTCCAGACCAAAGAGCTCTATTAGGTTGCCACAGTCAAATTCTTGCAGGTAAGTTACTAGTAAAGTAACTGAGGATTTACCAGTAATGGCCTCTTATGATCCTAGAAATCAGAGCACAGGATTTGCATGCACACAAGAAAATTAAAGTAAGACTAATCTACTTGTTCAGCAGGTATTGTAACTAGACCTATTTAGGTTTATACCTCAGCTATGCACAATCTGTGTGGTGTTAGACTAGTTAATATCTTTTTGTGTGTGTGACAAAGAGAGACAGGGAGAGGGACAGCCAGGGGCAGACAGACAGGAAGGGAGAGAGATGAAAAGCATCAATTTTTCATTGCGGCACCTTAGTTGTTCATTGATTGCTTTCTCAGATGTGCCTTGAATGGAGGCTACAACAGAGCAAGTGACCCCTTGCTCAAGCCATCGACTTTGGGCTCACGCTGGTGAGCTTTTGCTTAAACTAGATGAGCCTGCACCCATGCTGGCAACCTTGGGGTTTCAAACCTGGGTTCTCCGTGTCTCAGTCTGACGCTCTATCCACTGCGCCACCACCTGGTCAGGCTAGACTATTTGAATCTTTGTTTTCTCATTATAAATTGGGAATGATAATACAGCCTTCTTGCACAATCATTTTGAGGGTTAAGTTATGTATCCCTTGTGTGCTTGGCATAAAGCATATGCTCAACACATCATAATTTTCTTCCTCTGTATCCTCCATGGAAGTCATACTCAAAAAATATTTTCAAACTTTTTGAGTGATGTTAGTGACCAATTTGAGCAGTGGGGGAGAAAAGCATGATGAAATAGAAGATATCTAATTAAATCAGGCTCCTACAATGCCCAGGCAGGAGATACAAAAGATGCCCTCCCCTACACATTTCTAGCCATCACTAACCCTAGAAGTCACACTGCGAATTAAATATACCAAAGATTGGTAAACAAAGGGGGCTTTATGTCACCAGTTTATAAACTGCTGCAGATTCAACTCAGCAAATTTTTGTTAAATAGGGTTATGTGAGCACAGAACTAGACTAGGCATTGTCCTTTTCCTTCACAGGGTTCTGGGTTTTGGTAGGAGTTCCCAGTTAGACACAATTGCCTAAATCTTTCTCCTCAAATGTAGAGTTTCAACTCACTAATATTTTCTGTATCCTGAATAAAACTGTTATCATCTATACCTTTTAAAAATATTCCTTTTGTGTGCTTGGTTGACAAGTAGTCACTATTATATAAATAAGCTGGTATGAAGAGGTTGGGAGAAACATTTCTGCTATATTAGTGCACATTTGCAGAATTTATCATTCTCTGGAAGATTATATTTTTCCAGGTTAGCGTAGTTACACTCAAGAGTGATGTTTGGATGGTGGGGGGGGGGGGGGGAAATTAAGAGAGTTTACTCTGTCACTTACAGTAAAGAGCAAAATAATTTATTATTTTTCTGGCAGATGCAAGTCAAATCTTCCTCAACTTGCTTTAATAAAAATGAAGAGGAAAAATGAAATAAAAGTTTCAAGGCCTAAAGATTCTTAAAAATAATCTTTAAAGGATGCAAAGAGAAAAGAGCAGAAAAATTCTTTAAGTTCCTGGGTCGCACAAATGAGATTTTAGTAGTGGCAAGTAAAACATATTGATTGGCACCAAACTATAAGATCTTTGTCACCATCTGTTTCCTGATTGTGTCAGCAAGTATTTTTTCCCCACAAGAGTGTGAGAATATACCATAGCCTAAAAGTATTGAAGTGTCAATTATGCACCACATTTAAAAGTTGGAAGCCCAGTTCATGAAAAGTCAGTGACAAAAAGTCCTGATTCCTATTTCTTCTTGATGTGAAATTCTTACACTTCATTCATTCCACAACCTTATAAAAGACCTGATAGCTCCAGGGCTCAGCGGGGTGGGGAGCTGTAGCAAAAGCAAAGGGGAGGGGGAAGTCATCTTAAATGAATATTTATCAAAAGCCTCTTCCTTTGCTAAGATATGAAGTTATTATGAATGCTATATGCAAATGATTTTTAACAAGTATGGGGTGACAGGGAGGAATAAAGAAATGAAGAGAAGGAGAATGGGTAAACAGGCAAACATTTGGGAGTCTGGGCTGCAAAA
This sequence comes from Rhynchonycteris naso, assembly GCA_037038555.1. NCBI lineage: Eukaryota > Metazoa > Chordata > Mammalia > Chiroptera > Emballonuridae > Rhynchonycteris > Rhynchonycteris naso. The sequence goes on along the minus strand of CM072999.1, from coordinate 83,030,251 downwards.
ATGGAAACAAGACCCTGATGGTACGAGTTAAAAATATTAAGCTACAAACAATGGGAGTTTGAAAAGATGGCATCTTTTAGAATGATTACAAGTCCAGCATTTTTAGGCTAAAATCAAGATTATCTACACCTCTCTTCTCTTATCTAGTAATTTTCCTGTTGTCGCTTGGATTTGACCTTTGGTATCCTTTTTCTATTTTCCTGTGTATTATAATCACTGCTATTGTTAATCATAGCTATTGGTTGACTATGCTAATTTTCTTTGAGTTCCTGCACATGTCACCCTCTGTTCTAGGAAGAGAGAAGAATCCCCCTTCCTCTATCTGCTCTGACTGCTTTTTAATGAGTTGATAGCCAACATTTGGAGGGGCTAGCACATTCTACACAATTTCTTACCTACAAGTTGTATAATAATGTGCTGAAGCCATTCCTGCATGATTGGAAGAATGACCTATGATCAGGTCAGGTTTTTACAGGTACCATCTGTCTACTCAGAATATTTTTCTCATGTGGTGAATTCTGGGAACTTGTTTCTCAGGATTGGCACTAATCTTTTGTTTATCATGGAGATAAGAGACTTAGTATACTCAGTTCTCCTAAGAGATAAACTGGGGCATATAAAAATATTGAGTTTGTTTAAGCAAAAATCAGTTCAAATTGGCCAGTGCCAAACCAGAGTGGGTAAGAGCATACTGCTGACAGGAGCTAGGGGAAAGACTTATGTAGAGAAGGTGTGAAAGCAAAGAAAGGAAATGATTTGATTGGCTATAAAGTCTAGTTGACTGTGATTGGTTGTCCTTAGGTTTTGCTTTCATCACCTTGAGATATTTCAGGCAGAGATTTTTGTTTGCTTACATAGGTCACTGATGCATTAGAGTTACCTCAATCTAATGGTCTCCTTGTTTCATTAATTTAATGGTATCTGATGTTAAAATTTAGCAACAAAAACACAGGGATTTGTGTTCTAACCAAGGAGTATGTAAAATTATGGAGACAGAGGCCTGAATAGAACCACCTGAAGCTTGTGTCAAACAGAACAAAGGCATGCCAATCTGCTCCTGTACTCACGTGGTTAACTCCTGTGATGCGGCAGAAATACTTCCCCTGATGGAAGGACCAGCTCTGCATTGTATCCAGCCATGCCCTAAATTAAGTCTGGGGTTTCAGAGGTAGCAGAAGCATAGGCAGCCACATTCTATGTTCAGGTTTGCTTAAATCAAGTATTAGAGCCTGCCAGATGGGTCTCTTGGCATACTCTCAAATACTATACAACCATAACTTCAGTCACATTTGTTTTTGTGAGTCTGGAAACCATGGGCTTCCATAGGTATTGTGAGCTGGATATGCTTGAATGCACTGATGTGTGAAAAGAGGAGGAGGTGAAGGCCCTTTGTCAAAGAAATACAAGGGAAAGCATCAGAACCCTCGGAAAACATGATCACTCACATGTTTATTTACTCAGTGAAACAAATGAAGTTTCTACTATTTGCAGGATACCATAGAAAGCACTGGATATATAATACTAAAGAGGTCAACTGGGAAATTACATTTCCCTAAGGGAGAGAAAAATAAATACAGAAATTAACAAAGACCACATCATATTACAGTAGTGCTGAAGGAGAGAAGCAAAGAACCTAGACAGAGTGAGGGATAGGGACAGTGGTATATGAGGGTAAAGCTAAGTATACCTGAAATGGTAACAAACTGAGATATGAAAGATTAGATACAGATATTTAAAAAATATTTTCAACAGCATATACTGCTTTTTTTTTAAAGTGAGAGGATGGGAGGCAGAAAGACAGACTCCCACATGCGCCCCGACTGAGATCCACCTACAAACCCACTAGGGGACAATACTCTGCCCATCTGGAGCCCTCGCTGCTCTGTTGCTCAGTAACCAAACCATTTTTTTTAGCACCTGAAGCTGCCTGAGGCCATCCTCAGTGCCTGAGGCCAACTCGCTCAAACCAATTGAGCCATGGCAGTGGGGGAGGGGGAGAGAGTAAGAGAGAGAGAGAGAGAGAGAGAGAGAGAGAGAGAGAGATGTGGAGAAGCAAAGGTCACTTATCCTATGTGCCCAGACTGGGAATCGAACCTGGGACATCCACATGCCAGACCAACGCTCTACAACTGAGCCAACCAACAAGGGCTGCGTATAGTGTTTTCTTAATAAACTACTTAGGCTGAGAACCAATGACCTGATAATACCCTACCTATTCATCTTGATAATTTACTGCTAGACCCTAATATGTATTACACTTGGAACAAATAGAACTACTCATTATTTCTTATATATACCCTGTGCTTTCTCAACTCAGTTTCTTCATTCATCATTTCTGCCTACCATGCACTTTTTCATGACTTTAGGATACTAAAATTCTGTTGCTCCAATGTCACTTTCTTTAGTCCTTTTAGCCTGGATCTCTGCAGTCATTTTTTTTATCTCTTACATTTATAACTGTTTTTGACTCCCCTTTTATACATTCTCAACACCTTTTTAAAAATGTATACCTCCTATTTCTCTTTCTAACCAAAGAATTCCATAGGTATAGTGTCCTTGTGATAATATAAAATTGCCTGTTGTCTTATAGGCATTCAATAAATATTCTTTGAATAAAAATAAATCAAGTCCAACTGGAAAAAACCTGGAAAGTTAAAATCATGGGAATTTTGTGTATGAGTCACAGATACAGCCTTAAATTTGGTTCCTGCAAAAGAAAATCCTGTGACAAGAATTGGTATAAGAAGTTTTTTTGTTTGTTTTTGTTCTTTAAGGTTACCTTAAGAAACTTAGTCATGAGAGAGAGCTGGAAGCATGGGAAGTCGATAAAGAGTATATTAATGAGTAGTTCCCCACTGTGAGCAACTGGGGCTCAGTCTTGGGGAATTCTGAGACTACACAAAATTTAATTCAGGATTTTTTCTCTGAGGGTTGAGGAAGAGTGAGCAACCATCCCTCATTGGCTGGAGATTGCTCTTTGAATGCTCAGCACAAAGTTTACACTAGATGTGTCTACTTGACATTCTTCTCTTCTATGACTGTGAGCTCATTCTGCAACAGCTCAGTCAGGGACGTGCTACTTTGACAACCTTAGGGGTCCATTTTACTATGAGTGGTAGGCACTAAGTGGAATTCCAAAGCTGTGCAAGACTCTTGTGCAGTCTGGCTTAGCTTTTTTTGCTTTATGATTCCAGGACAATTTTTAAAAGGATAATATAGTTTGCCAGTGGTAACAGAGACTTTTAAATTTCCTAAAGGGTATGCCTAAAGACAGTTAAGAAAATCTTCTTCAGCTGACACTGAGTTCTTTAAGAAAATAGTTTTGAGATAGGGCCTAGAAGAATGTGACAATAGTGCTTAAGTAGAGTGGCACGGTAGTAGGGGCATGCTTGGCCTTCTCAGGTTTCTCAAAATCATAGAAGTCCACTGTAAAGCCCTGGGACAAGCATTCTACAACTTTTAAAGCTTTCCCTTATTGAACCCAGTGTCTGTGAAAGAGATTATGTTCAAGTGCTGTTTTTCCTCTTGGAAAGAAAGCATTTGAACCTTGAATAGCATTTTTGGATGACATGCTTCAGGAGGGGCAAGTGTTTATCACATAATAGCTGAGATGTCTCACAGAGAGCCTGAGGTCATCACAGTAGATGTTAGGCAAACTCTTGTGCTTGATCTAATCTTCCTAAAGGGGGAGTACTTCAAGGCCTCTGAAATCATTGGGAGCATTGAGAACCAGGCTATTATGATGCTGACTACATTTCATTAAGAAAGTCTCCAACTGTGAATGGCAATAAAAAAATTGTTGTAGATAATCTTAGTATAGGAGAGAGCCTCTGGCTTTAAGATATATTGATTATGCCTTGAATCCAAAGAGTTCTGCTTAACAAAGAGTTGTGGAAGTTCTAGCTGCAAAAAATCCCTATAATGGTAACTTGATTGAGGAAGATTATAAGAAACTAAGAAATCCTTCCAAAGAATGAGAGTTTCTGGTGAGAGTCACCCAGAGTCAGGCACTTGGTCATTAATATAGCATCAGAACGGAGTCAGAGATGATGTATTCCCCTTTACTCTCTACCAGATCCCAAATTGCAGAAGGAGAAAAATTTATAACTCAAAAACATGATAATGTTTTTAAAAGTACATGAAGTCAGCTACATACAGTGTGAAACTAGCCTTTGCTGTATTTGCTCTTTGGCTGTTTAAAAATATGTTAATTGTTTCCATCAAGATAAGAAATAAAGATACAGAGAATGGAATCTAGAGGAAATTGGACTCTTTACTAGTTATAAATGACCTGGGGTAGAAAGAAAGAACTGTGATCTAGATGCCTCCTAACTTCTATTACCCTCAGTGTTAATACTTTATGCCTATGTCTTAGCCCTTAAATTTTTACTGCATATTCACTCATTGCTATAATCTATGAGTATATATTTTTGGAGGCCTAGTTTTGTCTACTGGCTACTTTGGCTGAGTGGCACTTGCTGCAAAATTCTATTTTATTTCATGCTTCCTTTTAATGTTTATGGCCAATGAGCACATGCCCATGACTTTATTATGGAGGCATGCAAAACCGGAAGATAAATCTGAGTTTGAGAAGCTTTATACACAGACTACCTCTGTTCTTTTCATAGCCTCTATTCTAAAGTTCTCAAAATGAAAAAGAGATGAAGCATTACTCATATCCCTAAGTCTTTTTAAAATTTTTATCTATCAAATGATCATGCTGTAAAATTGACTTTTGTGGCCATAAAGTTCTATGAATTTTCACACATAGATAGATTTATGTAACAACCACTATGATCAGGATACAGAAGAATTCCATCAGCCCCAATCAGCCCCCTGTGCTATCCCTTTATAGTCGTATCTTCCACCCCCTCCCTTGGCAGCCACCAATCTGTTCTCTATAATTGTAGCTTTGTCTTTCTAAAAATTTCATGGGAATAGAATCATATAGGTTATCTTTTGAGGCTAATCTAGATAGACTAGATAATAATGGGCAGTGAAAGGTAACTTCTATATCATGTGATGTAAAAAAGTGGTTGAAAAACAAGTCAATATTATTGTTGAACTAGGATTGTTTGGGACATGTTTCATATAAGAGTTCAAGTGTGGTCTTAGAGAATACAGAATTTGTATTAATGGCCCAAAAGAATAGCATTTCAGAGAGCTGACAATGATAATAATGCATAGTTAAGGAAAAGAGGAGACCAGGATAGTTAGAAAGGAAGAATTCAGACATCTTTGTTGCCTCTTGTATGGCCAGTAGCCGTGGCCACCATAACAGCCGCCTGGCCCATGCAGGTTCAGGTTTGATTTGAACAGATGATAATGAAACAATGGAACCAAAAACTAGTGGCCCATTAGCTTTAATCCTAGCTTGCACCCGGCGGGCAAGAAATACACACAGTGGGAAAACACTTTCCTTTCCATTCAAGGCTCCCAAAGCCACTGACTTACCCGAGTTTCCTAGAATCAAAGGTTTCTAGCTCACCAGCCATATTCACCTCTGTACCCCATCTCCTTCTCTCAGCACAAACTCTGCACAAACTGGCTTCCCCTTCAGCACTCTGCCATCTTGGCTGCTTCTTCTCTCCTCCACATGGCCTTTCTCTGGTCTCCTTCCATGGGCTTTTCCTAGAATGTAATCACTCTTCCCCAGAACAATGTGATCTCCTTTTAAACCTTTTGGCATGAAAGCCCTCCCCCAACACACATTAATATAATCACACCCATCCCAAGCAAGAAGCGCAACTTATATTATCACCTGGGCAACTGGCTTCCATGTGGGCAGCTCCATCTTTAACAAAGTGAGCATAATATATTTTATCCGCCCAACACCTCTTAAAATAAAAAGCAACATGAACAAATTAAAGGTATCTAAAGATGAATTAAGCAGAGCTGTACAAGGTATGTTACTTGGCATATGATATTTGAAAGATAAAGATGGTGGCTGAGCCTCAGGAGCTCTGTGAAGGAAAGAAAGTAGAAGGCAGTTTAGCATCGGGTCAAAGATTAAATAAACTTGAGTGACAGCTAGAAGCTACAGGGAGAGAAACCTCACAAATATTTAAAGAAGGAACAATAAAGGAGCAATTTGTAGAGGTTAGGTGAGAACCAGTTTTTTTTAAAGGGGAGGCAGGTGATCAAAGCTCTAAATCTCATACAAAATTTGAAGGAGTACAGTATAGAAGAAATCATTGGTGACGTGGGAGAAATTTGATTTCAGTGGGATCATGGGGATAAAGGCCAGATTGCAGTGGCATTAAATGGTTATACTGAAGATGAAAATAAAGAAATCCAGGCAGATTTGGTTATAAATTGTCCCCATATTTAGAAGGGATGGTGGGATCAAGTAAAGGTTTTACAAATTGAGTGATAAGCATAAGCACTGAAGACAGAAAGAAGATGTAGTAAGTAAAAACAACAGAACCAAGAAGTTTCCTTCAATATCCAGAGCTCATAAAGAGTTACTTTACCTATATGTATATTTTATCTGATCAGATTCATGGGTCAAATGGAATTCTAATAATCTCTATCTGCATCTCCTATTGCCACCAAAAGCAGTCCTATCATATTTATCTGTTACTTAGGTTTTCCAATTGTCACAGAATTTACTCTCATCTACCAGAAACTGATTGACTTAAAAAGGGGACTCTACTAATTCTGAGTAAATGAATTAATATGAAAATAAACTGATAGAAACTATTTATAAATACTTTATAAAGACTTTCATAAAAATTTTTATTTCACCTACAAATACTATTTAGAGTGATAAAGTAAAATAAGTACTATATAGTGTAGCAGTATGTGAAGATTTTCCCAAACTCATTATAAAGACACAGTTCTCTCCTGGAACTTAACCATGTCAATCACACAGTAGTATCCCAAAGCATTTGCCTCCAATTTTTTCAAATTGAAAGATTTCTCATAGTTGTTACTATCTAGCCAGTTGAAATTTTAAGAAAAGCTTTGCTTGTAACCCAAATTGATTTCTGTAATTCTCTCTAGCACAGCTTTTCTGACAAGGCTATTTCTAGATTACCCAGTGTTTGGGTTTAGCTCATGTTGCTTATGAAACTTTAATTCTTGCCTCTAAGCTGCAACCTGGTCCCAGTGCCAATCACAGCTGGAAGCATCCTCCCATGTTATGGACCTTTTCATCAACTGGGCTCTACCAATCACTACTATCGACCCTCTATTCCTCATAAAATAAAAACAGAGATTTCGAGGGCTTCTTGACATTTTGTTCTGGTTCCCTGAAGACCCATCCAGGACACCTTCACAGATCTGCTTTGCTCTGTAAAGATGATCTATCTCACAAAGACCTTGCCATAACTCAAAGTAATCTTTAAAATAAACCTTGTAGGACAGGCTGGGGCATATTGATTACCTCTCCTCTATACTCCTGTCCTGGATAGAAGCCAACCAGACTCCTGTGAATTCTGGAAACTTATAACTTTCTATTAAAAAGGATGGCAGTATGATATAGCTAGCACCTGGGGACCAACCAGAATTTAAAATTATTAATCCCTGAGACCCTTCAGATGCCATTCTCTCTTAGGCTAAAGAGTATGTAAATTCAGCTCCTAATATTTGCAAGGGGCCGGGATTTTACAAAACCCTATAAACCTTTATGTTATTCTACCTGGTATTCACACTCTTTGCACTTAAGTATTTCTTCCAAAATTTACTGAACAATCAAAATGTGATAGAATTAATAAGGGGAGGCTTTGTTATTCAATTCTCTGTAGTTGATTATTATCTATATTCCCAAATACCCAATGTATAAGGTGATGTCACTGGGATCTTCTCTATCTTTCTTTCTTTCTTTTTCTTAGAGAGGTAATAAACAATTAAAAATGGGCTGTCTTTGTCTGACAGGAGATGTGAACTCCCTAGATGATGACTATCTCTGTAGAGACCGAGTATAAAAAGTTCTTTTTCAAAATGGACTTTGGGTCAGACATATGTGAAAATATAAAAATCAGTCACCTACTTGGTGCAATTTTCCAGTAACCTCTGCTTCCACTCTCTCTCCTGTAACACATGTCAGGGAGCCTGAACTTCACAGTGAAAGTAATATATTTGTATTAAATAGTACCTTCTTGTAGCAACTTCTCTTGGGTAATGTAACACAGTAAGCCATTAATACATCAGCAAAAGTTAGGCTATTGGGTTTATTTTTTGCCATATCAAGAATAATCTTACCTAACCTGTGGTGGTGCAGTGGATCAAGCATTGACCTGGAATGCTGAAATCGCCGGTTCAAAACCCTGGGCTTGCCCAGTCAAGGCACAAATGGGAGTTGATGCTTCCTCCTCCTTCCCCCTTTCTATTTCTCTCTCTATCTCTCTCTGTTTCTTTTCTCTAAAAAATGAATAAATAAAAAAATAAATAAAAATAAAGACTTAAAAAAAGAGAATGATCTTAGGGGCCCTGGCCAGTTTGCTCAATGGATAGAGTGTTGGCTTGGACTATGGATGCCCTGAGTTTCATTCCTGGTCAGGGCCTACAGGAAAAGCTACCATCTGGTCCTCTCCCCTTCTCTCTCCCCCTTCTCACCCTCTTCCCTTCCCACAGCCAGTGGCTTGATTGTTTTGAGCCCTGGGCACTAAGGATAGCTTCATTGTTCCCAGCACATCAACCTCAGGTACTAAAAATAGCTCAGTAGATTTGAGCATTGGCCCTAGGCAGGGTTTCCAGGTGGATCCCAGTTAGGGTGTATGCAGGAGTCTGTCTATCTCCTCTCCTCTCACTTAAAATGAAAAATAAAGAAAAGAGTGATTTTAGGTACATAATGGTACAGAGTGTTCTCAGGTTATGACAGTCTCAACATATGATGTTTTGAGTTTACAACACTTACTCCCATAAAAACTTTAAAAAATGGAATACTACTCAGCCATAAGAAATGATGACATCGGATCATTTACAACAAAATGGATGGACCTTGTTAACATTATACGGAGTGAAATAAGTAAATCAGAAAAAAAAAAAACTGAGAACAGCATGAATTCATACATAGGTGGGACATAAAAGTGAGACTATGAGACATGGACAAGAGTGTGGTGGTTACGGGGTTAGGGGTGGGAGGGGAGGGTAGGATAGGGAGGAGGGGAGGGGCACAGGGAAAACCAGATAGAAGGTGACAGAGGACAATTTGACTTTGGGTGATGGGTACGCAACACAACTGAATGATGGGATAATCTGGAGATGTTTTCATTGTACATATGTACCCTGATTTATTGGTGTCACCCCATTAAAATTAATAATAATAAAAAAATTGAGACGTGAGTGTTTCTTCATATGCCTTATAAGACATCACCTTATACATTGGGTGTTTGGGAATATAGATAATAAGATATGTAAGTATCATCATACTTACAGTCTACTTGGGCAAACTAGTTTGGTTGTGTGTGGCTGAAGAATACGGAGTATTCTTTTTTCTATGGCTTAGTTGTGTTTTTATTTTCTAGATTATGATTTTACAACTATGTTAGGATAGGTAAGTGACTTAGGCTATGATATGTTTTACCTTACACCAAAATTCAGGTTATGTCATTGTCATAAGAATGGAACTGTGTCAAAACCCGAGGACCCTCTGTACTGTGTTTGGCATATAAGCAAAGAGGAAATAGGGTTAATTCCAAAAATGGAGGGAAGTGGAAGTCACAGTCAACTGTTTGGTAAAATCTGCTTGGGTTGCCTTTGCTAAACTGGTGGTAATTCAGTCTTGAAATGTCATTGACCCCACCCTTTGCAGACAGGGTCATTACAATGCTGTGTGGCCATTGCAATGCTGTGTGGCAAATAGAAAGTTGGCAATACTTCACTGTGTGAGGGAAGGAAGGGCAGAACATACCTTCAAAATCATTGCCATTATCTGTCTTATGTAAGGAAGAAAATAAAAATTTCAAAATTAATCATATTAAAGTACTTTATCTTATAATTTGTCATAGCGAGAGAACACGTTTATTACACAGTGTCATTCTTATTACTTAGTAAAAAAGTAAAATAACTGTACAGTGACTCTCCACTATTCAGGAAGTGGTGAAATTGTCTTCACAAATGCCCTTCTTTAAGTAGGTCACCAGTTTTTGGAAGCAAAGAGGTCAGTAGAGAATAATGTCAAGAGAAAAAACTGTATAGTATAGACTGAAATATGAAGTAACTGTTATTCAGGGAATAGCTACAGGGCTTTAATGCTCAAATAGAACTGAAGAATAAAGAATCATGCATGGATGCCAAGGAGAAAGGTCAAGTGAGGCAGGAGGAAATGAAGGATGTACCAAAAGCCAACTTCATCTCTGAGAACTAAGAGGAAGCAGACATGTAGAAGAATGAATTAGATCAGATGTCAGTGAGTGATAAAACAGTAGCGATGTGGAAAGAGACTGGTCCCAGTAACATGGGTAGGCCAAAGCTATGGGAAAATGAAATGTGGGGAAAACTGGATTCAAGGCTGCTCACCCACGGACCCAAAAGAAATGGTTATTAGTAAGCAAAAACAGCTGCCTGGGATGGAATTACAAATGACAGAAGAAGAGTGGATACAGCTAAATCATTTCCTGTTGCTCCATAAGAACTCTCAAATGAATCCATCTTTCCATTGATCATTAGCCAAAAATAAAGTTTACATGACCCAGGATCAATATAGAGGTTGACACAAATCAATTAGAATGGGTTCAAGGCAGAAAGTGAAATCAAGTGAGAATGTGGATGACGTTCCCATCTGACTCAGTTGTGCTCAGAAAAGGAAAAAATGGAAAGGCATTGGTGTTCTTCTAGCTAGGAGTAAGTGATGTAAGAATAACAGATGAAGCAGAACCACTTAATTTCAATTTTCTATTTTCTCTGTAAAGAAGAGATGGACCTAGCATAATTAAGACAGAAATTTGTCTGAAAAATTTTAGAACAGGGGTGCCCACACTTTTTCAGCTTGCGAGCTACTTATAAGATGACCAAGTCAAAATGATCTACCTCCAATAAAAATGCAAAACATAAATTTATTTCTTCTATATTATCATTATTTAAGTTACTATTATTACTATTTAATATTGTGTATTCTTCACCTTTCTCCTTCTCAGCTCTCTTTTCAGAGGAAAGTCAATGTCATAGTTTTAATGAACAGTCCAAAAAAGCCGCTCCACATTTCCCTTCTTTGGAATAGCAATGGCACAGACACAGATGAGGCAAACGCACTTAGAATATGACATAGTGAAAAAAATCCCCTCCCATTCTGTATGAAAGTGGTAGGTTTTAGGCTTCTTACTCAGACCAGCTACGGCACTCATTTTCATACCCTTTGTTGTATTTAGTTTAAGTAAATTGAAGGCTAACTACACTGCAATGTAACTGAACAAGTTAGCACGGTTTAACGCGCATGTGTAGGGTGTCAAAAGTTCAGACGTCAGATTGGCTACCCTGTATGCCAATCAAAAGACAAATGTCTTTTTAATGTCATGCGATCTACCCACACTTCTTTCGCGATCTACCCACACTTCTTTCGCAATCTACCCACACTTCTTTCGCAATCAAGCAGTAGATCGCAATCGACCTATCGAGCACCCCTGGTTTAGAATATACCCAGGTTCTCTCAAGATCTCTTCAGCATCCTTAAGAAGTAATTTTTATTTATTTTCTTGAGGATGTGATTTTATGCTAGAATCAAAACAAAGACTAATAATAACTTTCTTATTTTGACAACATTATTTAAAATTATGCATTTTTAACAATGCTTATAGGTCAGTGATTTTTATAAACTCTTTGTGATAATTTTGTATTATATCTCAGTATACACACACCTATACATAACTAAAACATTTTATTAATTTCTGCCTTTACTACTTGAGTTGTTTGGTAGTGTTCTACTTCATGCTATGCTATGCTCCTTTTCTCACAAGGCAGTGCCATGCTTACCGATTATGTGGTCCCCCAGAGTTAGAAAAACACTGCTCTAGATTATAAACAGTATATTGGCTAAATGGATTCAGTCCTGTTATTCTTTCCTTGTTACTCAAATACATTTTGTAATATCCTTCTATTGAAAATGGTTGTTAGTTCCATTTTCCTTAGGTAAAATAAGTAGCTTCATTAGATTCAATATCATGTTGTTTGAGTGAAAATGTATGCTAATGCCTCCACCTGCAAGGGAATACTGACCTACTTTAGTGTTGATTACAGATGACATTGAAAACTGTTGTCAAGGAAAATCTTTGTAACCAAAGGCTTTACAAACTACTTTTAGAGTTTTGATGAAGTAGTCAAACAGAGCCATATTCGAAACACATCAGGAAAAAGTATTTAAAGAAAATAGTTATTGAACTACCATTTTCATGGTTCAATAGTTTTTGTTTTGTTTTGTTTTGTGTTGAGTTGCTTTTGTACATTTAATTTTTTTTTTAAAAAAAGCTTTCAAAAGAGAACCATAAAAACACCTATATTATCTATACTCATTTATCTATTCCCATTCCTTCTTCAAAAAAAAGTTTTCAGTATAATTATAATTTATAAATAAATATAAATTGTTTTCCTAAATAATTAGACAATGTATTCTGTTTGGCTAATGCACCCAACCTAGCTCTAACTTCATTTCATATCTTTGAGTTATTTATTCAGGCCACTCAAGACTTTGAGAGTGGCCAAAGTTTGCTCCACTAATTTCATGGACTGTACCGTCTTAATTTATAGAGTTTGACATTGCCATAACATAATGCAGTTATTTTACATTGGAACAGTGGAAGACTTATACGTTCTTCACTTCCACCCTCCTGTTATATTTAGAAACAGGATTTAGGTCTATCTAGAATGGGATTGAGGACAGCAACAGGAGCCAAAATTTTATACTGTGACCTCTAGGTTGCAAGTGTTCTTTTAAAGACTTTTAACTTGCAAACAATAAATAATCATGTAAGCTTTAATTTCTGAACCTACTTCTCCAACTGCTCTTACAGTAACTTCCTTACATCGATTTTCTTATCCTACCAAGTTGTTTGTCCTACTGATTCTCAAACACACTTTGCACTTGCCTACTTGAGTATCTATGATACCAATGTCTCTTATCATACATGACTTTTTTCCTCTTGTCCAAATCTTTATGATTTCTTCAACCAAATGCCACCACCTTGAAACAAAATAAAACAATGTAACATTTTTTTGCTCAAGCTAGTTCAAGGTGGTTGCTCCCATCTTTTAGGTAACTATTATCTGTACAACTTACTTGCCAGTTAAGGGCAATATAAAAGAGTATAGTATTTCTTTTTGTATTTTTAATTGAATTTATTGGGGTTACATTAGTCAATAAAATTATATAGGTTATAAGTAGACAGTTCTACAATCCATCTGCACATTGCATTGTGCACTAAAAATCCAAAGTCTAGTCTTCCTCTGTTACCATTTATCCTTCATAGCATTTGTTTGATGTTTCTGTAAATTTTTAGTGCCACTGATATCATTTATTCTCTGTTATATTCCTCAAAAATTTACTGTGTGCCTGCTATGTATCAGATGCTGTGCTAGGAATTAGTGTACCTGTGGACATTAATATTCTGCATATACTTAAAATATGAAGAAACATGACAGTCTAGGGCTTATTTATATTTCTCTTAGAAGTTTGTCCTGTGAATGTTGGTATCCACCAAAAAATTAATGTGCTCCTAAATATTTCCCAACTCCCATGCATTTGGGTGGGGTTGTATGACTAATTTTTACTAATAAGATATGAGCAGAATTAATATAACATTCTGGATTGGAGGCAAGAGATAGTAAGAGGTACATTACATCTGTAGGACTGGAAATGAAAGACTTGGAGATCTTAGAGTTTTAAGTTGGAAGCAACCTGTTCTCTGCATCTCCACTTGGAATTACTAGCACAGAATAGCTATGCAACCTGTGTCATATTGGGTCATGAATGAGAAATACACCTTCATTGTGTTAAGCCATTGATAATTTGGAGTCTTTTTGTTACTGAAGCATAACCTATTTTATCCTGATTACTAGAGTAATAATTTTATTTGTGTATTTTGATAATCAGATCATTAAAAATGTTGAATTTTGTTTTCATGTCTATTCTTTTAAATGTACAGACCAGTGCTAGGTACATAGTGCTTTCAGTAAATATTTGTTGGATGGATAAGCAAAGAAACTTAGAGTAGTTATAAGGTAAAATCATTATGAGAGAGCCATAGGAAATAACCAGTGATAAAACCCAGAAATATCTAAATTGCAGAATCTAGCAGAGATTAAAGATTAGCAAATAGAAATTTGCTGCTGAATTTACAGAATTTCTACATTTTCAACTCTCCAAGTGCCCAGTTGTAAACTGTGTTCTGTGGTTTATTGGTTGCAAGAGTTACACATGGGCTAGTGAGAAAATTCTGTCAGTCCTTTCAACACATCAGTCTTTACTGTCTAAGGCACCAGGTAGAAGTTTCAGCTTTTCGTTTAGCTCTTGGGGAATCTGTTGTCTAGCCGATACTTCCTGACTCAAAGCACATCTTCATAGAGTTGGTCAGATCATACCAAACAAAGTAAAGGAAGTTGAGTCATCTCCCTAATAAAAAAGTAGAAACTAGTTCTCTAATTATTATTGACTTTAATTTTTTTTTATGTGACATGTGCCAATTCTTTCCATTTGCTCTAGGGTAAGCAGGATTCCAGACTCTTGATGGAGGGTGGAAATTGTGGCTACTAGATATTTGGCTATGGCCTCAGACTGGGGAAAATGGGAATACATTGGTTTATTGGGTATTTTTAGGGATGTAAAATGATAGGAGATATTTATCTTTCTAGGGAGATAGATATCTATACACATATCTGTATAGTTAGATCTCTCTATGTGTATATCTATACAGAGATCTAGAGATAGGTATCTGCTATCATTTTATCTCAGTACACTTAATTAATTTTGAAATTATAGGCAGAATACATTAAAGATAGTACGCTGAATTGATGGAACAAGCATATATGTACTTGGTATATATATATATATAATTTAAATATAGTAATAAAAAAGAATTACAATACTTGAGTAAATATTTATTACAAGAAGAAATTATTATGGAATGATGTGCCTCTTATAAAAGTATAAATAACCCAGACACAAAAATGTATCAGAGTTGAGAAAGTAAATCCATTGTCAAAACAATTTTATTCTCAGCTTTTTGCAGAACACTGTTCATTATAAAAATTAGTATTATGAATGTTATCTCTTTAAATATTTCCATCAATGCCAGAGAGGCAGAAAGGTAGGTTTTATCATCTGAAGAATAGAGATGAGGAATCTTCAACCTGAAAGAATGATACTGCTTGCTCAAGGTCACTCAAATTCTCCATGGTTGGTCTGGCCCATGGTCAGTTCTGCTGACTTCTAGTCTGAGGATCCTTTTATTTAATCACATTTTAAGATGTATGAAGATCTTTCCTCTAAGGCCAGTCATAGAAATGACAGCTTGGTGTAGGGGAGGGGGAGCAAATCAGCAGCCTTTGCCACTACAATTCACTGATGGCCCGAGATGCCCTCATATCTCATTCATGGCCATGCACACTTGAGACACAAAGAAATGCATTTCAGCTCCATCCTTTTGATGTGTTTGGGGAAGTCCCTCCCAGACAATCAGGTATAGCACCCTCCCCTTGCATAGTTGATGGCCTTTCCTGAAGGCTATCAAATATATCTGCTGAGATGGCACTAAATAAAATGGCTGTCACCAAGCCATCTGGTGCATTTGAGCTTTTGTCCCCTTCTAAGATGCAAGTTTTCAGTTTGCACAGCACTTCAAATTCTTAATACACTTGACTAAGTCATTAATATTTCACTTTCATTACCATGTATTAATAACACAGGAATTTAGAATGATCTTGTTCATCTACCTCCTAGAAAACAAATAATTACATTTGTGCATATTGATTGTCAGATAACTAAAGATGTTTAGCCTGGAGCTATGATAAATTTACCAGCAGGCCTAGTTTTGGTTCTTAGCCATGTTCAATGCATATCAAGCTGACTTCTCTGAAACTCTAAAGATGGCAGAAAAGAAATACTGGGAGTTAGAAGGGGGAGCACTTAAATGGACTCCATACAGGTCCCCATGTCCTTTAGATAGTGGTTTCTTCAGCAAGAAATTGGAAGTCCTAATGAAGCTCACAGGAAAGGCTATAAAGCTTTGTCCTGTTAAATAGGGTCTTGTTTTATTTTTTGGTATATGGGGTGGAGGCTTGTTTTTTCCCCTTTTCTCCTCTTTATCTTGATTAATGATGACAGATTCTAGTGGTGAAATAGGGCTTTAGACATTGTTCAAAGATTCAAGATTCATCAAATAAACAGTTAATATGTGTACCCAGAGCTGAGTACTGGGTTAGATCCTTGGCAGTTTGACATGAACAAAGCAGTGTTGTTTTCTGCTTACTAGTGGGAGAGACTAAAAATATTCAAGTGAACTAAACTAAAAAAAATTTTAATGATATTTTTTCAGCTTTATTGCAATATAATTGACATATAACATTGTGTAAGTTTAAAGCATACAATGCGATGATTTGCTATACATTTTGAAATGATTTACCACATTAAGGTTTATTAATACATCAGCTTGCATAGTTAACTTTGTGTGTATGCGTCTGTGTGTATGTGTGTATGGTGAGAACATTTAAAATCTACTTGCTTAGTAACTTTCAAGTATACAATATGGTGTTGTTAACTATAGTCATCATGCTGTACATTAGTTCCCTAGAACTTAATTAATTTTATAATTGGAAGACTGTATTCTTTGTCCACCATCTCCCATTGCTCACTTCTCCCAGTCCCTGACAATTTACTCTCTGTCATTATGAATTTGTTTATTTTAGATTCTGTGTATAAGTGATATCATAAAGTATTTGTCTTTCTCTGTCTTATTTAACTAAGCACAATGCCTTCATGGTCCAAATGTCACAAATGACAATATTTCTTTATTTTTTATGACTGGATAATTTTATTTTATACATATATTCCATTCATTATATATATTTCTTTTCATTATTATTATCATTATATATTACATATATTTGTTAATATATATTATATATTATTTATATTTATATAAATAAGAAATATAAATATATAATATGTGAATAGATTTATTTATATATGATTGATTATGTATTATTATCACTATATATATTCATTGATAAGTATATACTTATTATACATATCCCATTTTCTTTATCCATTCATCTGTTGATAGATACTTAGATTGTTTTTATGTATTGGCTGTTGTAAATAATGCTGCAGTGAACATAGGGGTGCAAATATCTCTTGGAGATCATGTTTTAATTTTCTTTGGTTATATACTGAGAAGTGGATTATTGGACCATATGGTAGTTCTATTAATAATTTTTTGAGGAACTATATATTGTTTTCTGTAGTGATTTTACCAGTTTAGAATTCTACCAAGAATGTACAAGTATTTCCTTTCCTTCATATCCTCATGAATACATATTATTGTTGTTTTGATAATAACCATTCTAACAGATGTAAGGTGATATCTCATTGTGCTTTTGATTTGCATTTCACTGAAAATAAGTGAAGTTGATCTTTTTATAAATCTGTTGATCATTTGTATGTCATCTTTGGGAAAATGTCTATGCAGGTCTTTTGCATATTTTTTAATAAATTTATTTGTTCTTTTCTGTTTTGTTTTGCTATTGAGTTTTATGCATTTCTTATATATTAATTAACCCTTTATCAAATATAATATTTGCAAATATTTTCTCACAATTTGTAGGTTACCCTTCCATTTTGTTGGTTGTTTCTTTTGCTGTGCAGAAACTTTTCTTTTGCAGTAGAGCCATTTGTAAATTTTTGTTTCTTTGCTTGTGCTTTTGAAGTCATGTTCAAAAAATTGTTGTCAAGACCAATGTCAAGGAGATTTTTTCCTATGTCCTTTCTAGAAGTTTTATAATTTCAGGTCTTACATGTAATGCTTTATTTCATTTTGAGTTAATTTTTATGAGTGCTCTATAGTTATGGTAGGAACCCAATTTTATTCTTTGGCATGTGGCTATCCAGTTTTTCCAGCATCATTTATTGAAATAATTATCTTTTTCCTTTTGAGTATTGTTGGTTTCTTTGCCACATATTACTTGAATATATACAAACATATATATATATGGATTTATTTCTGGAATTTATCTTCTGGGATTCTATTGCATTTGTCTATATGTCTCTTTTTATGCATGTTAACTATTTTGATAAATAAGATAATTCCGGC
This sequence comes from Rhynchonycteris naso, assembly GCA_037038555.1. Lineage (NCBI taxonomy): Eukaryota > Metazoa > Chordata > Mammalia > Chiroptera > Emballonuridae > Rhynchonycteris > Rhynchonycteris naso. Next base: position 83,012,012 of record CM072999.1, on the reverse strand, counting down.
CTATGATAAGTGCTGTGAAGAAAATAAAACAGACACTCTGGTGTGTGTGTATGTGTGTATGTGCATATAAGAAGAGACCCTCTTTAGATGGGGGTCAAAGAAGACCTGTTCTAGAAAAAGATGCTTGGGTTAAGATTAAGGGTGAGAAGTCTGGTTTATATAGAACTATAAATACATAATAGGCATATGGAATAGATATGGAAAGGCCACAAGACAGAAAAGTTTCTTTCTTTTCCAGAAACCAAAGGAAGGGCAAGGGATAGGGAAAACAAGATCAGATGAGTTTCAAGGCAAGGGGTCAGATCACGTAAGTCCTTGTAGACCATGATAAGAAGTGTGGGTTTTTCTTTTTACTCTTTTTTATCTTGTTTCTTCCTTCCTTCCTTCCTTCCTTCCTTCCTTCCTTCCTTCCTTCCTTCCTTCCTTCCTTCCTTCCTTCCTTCCTTCCTTTCTCTTCCCTTCCCCTTCCTTCCTTCCTTCCTTCCTTCCTTCCTTCCTTCCTTCCTTCCTTCCTCTTCCTTTCTTCCTTTTCCTTTTGTTTTTATGAGAGGAGAAGGGAGATAATGAGGCAGACTCCTGCATGAGCTCTGACTAGGATCCACCTGTCAACCCCTTCTGGTGCTGATGCTCAAATACTGACCTATTTTTAGTGCCTGAAGCTGACTTGCTTGGACCTACTGAGCTATTCTCAGTGCCTGGGGACACGCTCAAACCAATTAAGCTACTGGCTGTGGGAGAGGAAGAGAGAGAGAAGGGGGAAAAGGAGGAGGAAAGAAGCAGATGATCAGTTTTCCTGTTTGTCCTGACTAGGAATGGAACCTGGAATGTCCATATGCCAGGCCAATGATCTATCCATTGAGTCACTAGCTAGGGTTAATGTGGGTTTTCTTTTAAGTGCAATAGACATGCATTGAAACCTTGAAGGCTGTTAAAGCAAGGGAGTAACATCAAGAAAAAAAATGTAGGAATCAAATTTCTGTCTTTAGTCCCCTGGCATATTGTGATACTGACAATTAATTACATCAGGGAAGACTAAGGAGAAAAGATAGAAGCACAGACACCTGTGAAAAGAGATCATTTAGGAGACAAAGCCTTTTAAATCCTGATGTCTTTTAGGTAGCATGGTTATTTTCCTTTTGTGCTCAGGACAGTCTTATTTATGACCATTGTTCCACAAGTATTAATTACATCTCTTTTTATTAAAAAAATGTACAGTTTGGGCAATAAATCATGTGGGCATGATAGGTCTCAACACTGCTCTCATTTCTCTCCAAGCTTCATACTGTGTTCAGGGCAGAGAAGAGAGCTCACACATAGCAGCAGTTTTTTTCTGATTTTTCTGGTCACATTTGTACTTCCTGAGTGGGAAATCGGTAGTTCAGTCCAGAAGTGATGTATCTTTCTCTGTTGCCCTCCCATGATGTCCACCACTGCCTGCTCCCCATTTCTAACTCCCAAGTAAGTTATGAAGTTTCTTTCAAATACCAGTGGACACCGCTTCACTGGGGGAACAGGGAATGTTTACTACAGCACACTGTGAAACTTTCTTCCCAACCCAGCCTCTTTCAGGCCATACATAGTAAGGCTGGAGACAGCAGCTGTGTTTTAGGTGGAGAAGCTTCTGGGGGGGCTGACAGTCAGGGTTTGCCAAGGCTCCTGTGCTCTTGGTCACACAACCCCAAATAAATAGTGTTTGAATCAACATTATTCTCCTCTTTGAGTCTCCAAATCAAGGCAACAGCTACCACTATTCTTGCCCTTTCTTATTCTTTGAATTGAAATCAATCCCTTTCAAACCAGAGGTGTCAAAATTTAGCTTTAGAACTTTCAAGCCAAATCAGACTTAACCAACTGTGAAGTTTTTCATGATCAATATTTTTTCTTTCTTGAGTTCTCTTTTGCTTCTTGGTTACTCTTTATATATATGCTAAGCTTTAAAAATGTGGGGCCATTTGTCCTACTGTAGATCAGATGCTCTTATGCTATGCCTCTGCACTTGGAAACTTTTTTTTTTTGCCTGTAATTGTCATCTGCCTGGGCATTTCCTACTTGACTTTCAAGGCTAAGGGTATTGTTTATAGAAAACCTCAATCTCCTTTTTATAATATCTGTGTTCCTAAGATTGGGTACAGCTGCAAAGATGGAGAATAAAGCATGGGAATCCATACATAGGGTTAAGTGGTAGTGATATAGGGCAGACGGGACCGTCAAGCTTTATTTACTAGCTCTATGGGCAGAAAAGGCACATCTTCTGGCCCTGAGGTATGTGACACCTCTCTTCCTCTGAATTCACACAAGCACCCTCCACTCTTTTTACAAAGGTCACCCAAGTCCTGAAACCCTCATGTGTGGAACTGGAGACTCCAGCCCTTTCGCCTTCTCCTGAATCTGTGGAATTGGCAGAGCGAGAACACCATGCAAAAAAGCTGGCTTAGAAGGAAGAACACATTTTTTTTAAATAAACAGATGGTCTCTATAGATGAGGGAGTGTTAACATTAAAAACATATGCTCAGTACCAGGGAGGGAGAAACACAAAAGAGGATGTCAAGGCACATGGTCTCTGTAAACAAGTAGTCTTTGTGAAAGTTTCCCATGCAAGAGAAACAGCTTTACAGGGTGGTATGAAGAAACTTGCTTGAATAATTCTGACTTCATCAGCAAGAGTATTTACCTGACATGAATTATAATAGCACATTACCAAGAAATGACATCTGCAGAGATGATAGCTAGATGGGCTTGTGTTTATTTGTTTGGTTTTGTTTTCCAACCTATTTGTTGAAATAAAAGCATTAGAAAATAGCATTCAATCTCTGTGACTGTAGCAGAGAAACATAACTGACTTTGTGTAAGCATTTGACATTTGCTGTGTAGCTATCTAACATATAAAGAAGAAAACAGAAATCGATAGAAAGGCAGTCCATACTTGTATTACCCTAGTAATGTAATTTCTAATTAACAAGCTACTTTTATTTTAGAGCAGGAATGTCTGTCAAAGATGGAGAGGACTATGTAGACAATAAAACACCCCTGTGTCAAAATGTATTTAGTTGCTTATGAATTAAATTTAGCCTGGTTCATCATATTCTTATTTTAGTAAATAGAAATTGATGTAGAGGCTTAGCTTGTATTATAATCAGGTTAATATATTTTTTCTCTTTCCACTTAAAGAAAATACATAAATACAATGAGAAAAATGATGAGTGAAAATTGCAGTGTAATAAAATGAGCACTGTATTGGAAGTTAAGATCTTGGCTCTGCCATTAACTAGCTGGTGATCTTGGTTAATGTCATGCATTACTATTTAGTTCCTAGACTATAAAACAAAGAGGTTAATCTGAGTCTAAGTCAGGAATCACAAACTCAAGTGTCTACAAGTACTAGGATTTTATCATACATGAGTAAATCTGCCCAAGTATAAGACTATAGGCATGGTGGGGCTTGTGATGAACTGGAGACAGTAGGTTTCCTCTAAGTAAGTGGGCAGCTGCTATTAAGATTCAGCCAAATATTAATGTTTGGAAATGGAGAGAACATGTGCTTCTAGAGCTTCTAATTTTCCAATATTTCAAGCTAGAAATCAGATTTTGTGTAAAATAGTTGAGTTTGTCAAGGTGGGTAATTCATTAAAAAAATTTTGTTTTAGTATGTGAGTAAAATAATCATGTCAACAGAATACATAAACTGAGAACTCAAGGTTAAGTGATCTCCAGGGTATCTTCTGGTTTTCAAATTAAAATAATATAGGGTAGAAAATAAAGCAAGAAGAAACTCACTTTTTGCAAAATAGACCATGTTGCTTTTTTTTTTTATGACCTAAAAAAGATAAAGGACTGTCCTATGTGTGGTGTGTTGATTAAATAAATGGAGGTACTGAAGGAGAGGCTAGCTAGATGGCTATTGCTGGGGAGTTGAGAGGGGATTTACATATTTAGCATGTGTGTGTACTGGTGCAAAAATTCAATTATTTCATCAGGTTTTTCTCACGCTGTTGAATCTATGATTCTAACTTTATGCTCATTCTCACTTCTTTCTTTTTCTTTCTCTTGTTTTTCCTTCTTTGTTTTTCTCTTCTTGCCCTTATTCCGAGCTTTTTCATCATGATTTTTCAATTAAAAGGGTCTGGATATTTTAAAATCTGAGTAGCGTAGAAGAGGGGTGATGAGGTTGAAGGAAGATGTAAAGAAGGAGGGGAGGGAAGTAAAGGGAGTAGAATTACCTGCAGATATTGTAGTTGGGTAAGTCTGTTATTTCAAGCTTGACTTATCTTTACTGTGAACATAAAATATGATCAGGGAGTACGATGTCAGTGCATCCACTCTCAATAATTGATATGATGAATAATCTCAACCTTCCAACACCTTCTGTATCTCCCCACATCTCAAGAAACTTCATTCATCAGCCACGTTTGAAATGTTTAAGTAATCTCAGTGATGTATGGAACCCTGACACTCCCTTGTTAGAAATTCATGCTACTAACATTCTATCAAATTAAAAAGCCACTGAGCTGTTGTGCATAAAATTATCATAAATTACCTTCTGAAGGTTCATTGCTGTTTGGAATGTTTAATTGCTCACTCAGCTGAACTTTAACAGCTCAGTATTATTAATCAACTTGTCAAAAGGTTTTTCATTATGTAGTCTTTAGATAGAATTGGGCAAGAAGCAGACTTTTGCCTACATTGAGCCGATTGTAGTAAATCACAAACAAATCGTAATAGAGTTAGGCATATATTTTCACTAATTATGATTTTTTAAAAAGGATTCTTAGGGAAAATGGTTTCTCCTATAGTTTTCAAGAAAGAAAATGAATTTCTGTTTAAAGTAGAGAATTATACTGCTCACATAAGAGCCAAAGAAGGCACATAAATGAACCCTACTTATGAATGATCTTACACCTTTCTATTGAATTATAAGAAGCATGTTGGATAAACTTCAAAATGTTATCTATGTTTCTATGATGGCCAATAGTGTGATTTTATAGTAACATATTGATTAAAAACTGTGTTTGGAGGAACATGATGTTTTAAGTAATTGAATTGTGTTCAGTATGCCTTTATAATGAGATGAGGGCTGTTTCATTTTCTGAAGGACTGGAGTATTTTCTCTAAGTTCACAAAATCACATCACAGGTTGAGAATTCTTACTCAGTTCTAGCTCCTTCACATGTCAACCCCTAAAAAAATTGCTTAAAGGTCAATGGACATGGCTGATACTTTACTAAGCTTGGAAATAGAAAATACTTCAATAAAACTAAAATAATCCAGCATTGTACACTGTGCATAATTATTCCCTGTTCTCTTTCTGTTCCTCTCTCAACATTTCTATGTATGTCATTTAACAAAATTATTCAAAGATTTGAAAAAAATTAGCATGGAAAATTGTTTTTTAATTAGTTATATATTTTTACCTTTATAAAGTATGTTTGTTTCTAGAAACTCAAGAAATAAATAACATTTACCAGAGTGAGGTACCATAGCAATTGGCAGTGGTTACAGAAATGGTTAAGTAGGATCCTACTCTGCCCTATTGACAACATTCCAATGCATAAGGTTTTTGCAAAGCCTGCCTCTTACAGCAACAAAAGTAAAAACTGGAATCTCAGTATGATGTTGAAGCTGTAGGATCCCCCAGTGGATGACTAACCTTATTCAACAGACCTTTGGTATGAAAACTAATTCTTTGTTCAGAAAGAAACTGCTTTTACCAAAATATTTTCTTTAAAGAAATAATTTTTAGTGATGTTTAAGTATATCTGCCTCCTTACTTTTCATGTGGCAACAAACAGAATCGACATACAAAGAAAAAAAAATTTAGAATAACTGGATCCTTAGATGACTAAGAATTCTTTTCTTACCCACACATTTCTCTTATCTACCAAAGCAAGCATGGCTTAGCTTCATTCAAAATTCCCATGTGTGCTGCACATCCCCATGTGTGTGGGTAGTGAGAAGAGTCCTTAGTCATCTCAGGATCCTATTGCATCTGAGTTGGATTCTTTTCCTGTAACTTATGCTATTCCTCCTGTCTTCTCATTATTGCTCACATCATTTCCTAACCCCTTCTGGACTGAGAAGAGTGGTACTTTTAGGGAGGGAGAACACCTTATGGAGTTTGGGAAATATTTTGCATTAACGAAAATGATAAAAACAGATAATAGTGAACCAGTGACTGAACTTTGCACAAAGAAGGGAAGAATAGTGCTAGTATATGCATCATTTGCACAAGTGACACAATAATTATCTCATCATGGTATCAATTGGGATTGTGCTGGGCCACAAGTAAAAGAGCATCTGATGAATAGTGACAGCAACAAGGTTATATTATTCTTGTATGACAGGAAATCAGGAGACGGGCTATGGCTGCTGCTGGTTTGGTTGTGCAGAGATGCCCTTGAGAACCTAGGCCCTTTTCCTACAGTTTTGGTCCACATTCTTACTGGGTTGGAAATGGGTATTTTAGTGATTCAGTCAACTGTATCAGCCACAAATTCATCAACTTTGTTTTGTGTTCATAAGATTAAATGTCACTGGTGAGACTCTACTAATTTTTATTCAGTTAGTCAAATTTTCACTCTACCCTCTCTATATTTAACAGGAAAATTTAAAACTTCAACGAATGTCTGGAAAACAAGATTTGAAAAAATTTATTTAGAAAATTAAATTTAACAGGGTGGCATTGATCAATAAGGGTATATAAGCTTCGGGTAAATATTTTTATAGCATTTGAACTATTAATTATGTTGTATATCCATCACCCAAAGTCAAATAATTTTCTGTCACCTTGTATTTTCCCTCTTTCACCATTCCCCCTCCCCTCTACTACTCCCTCTTCCTCACATCTCCTTCCCCTTGGTAACCACTACACTTTTATCTATGTCCACGATTCTCAGTTTTATTTTCAACCTATATGTGTAATCATACAGTTTTTAGATTTTTCTAACTTACTTATTTCACTCAATATAATGTTCTTAAGGTCCATCCATGTTGTCATAAATGGCAATATATCATCATTTCTTATGGCTGAGTAGTATTTCAATGTATATATGTACCACATCTTTTTAATCCAATCCTTCATTGAGGAACACTTTCATTGTTTCCATGTTTTGGCCACTGTAAATGCTGCTGCAGTGAACATGGGGGTGCATGTGCCTTTACATACCAATGGGAAAACAAGATTTAATGACAAGTTAAAGCAGGCTTGTTAAATAAAAGTTGAAACAGTCTTTTTTGTCTTCTTCAAGTATAAGGAACACAATTGGGAAAATGTTGGTCAAATACATTGCTTATGCAATATAAGGACATAAAAAAATTCTAATTCACACAGATGAATTTACTATCAATGAGGATTTTGGAGTCCCGGAATGGGTAAATTCTTTGAAAATCTGCAATAAAAAAACCACTTTACAAAATAAGATATTTAAAATATTTCAGGCAAACCTTGCTTCGAGCCAAGCTGCATAAAATGGTCTCTTGAGGTCCCATTTAATTTGATGTCTCTCTGATTTTGTGATGCTAAATTTTGATATGATTGACTAGAGTGCCTAGGACTGAATTCCATTCAGTGATTCTAGTATTACCTCAGAAAAAAACCTAGAAATTACTTTTTTATGCAACAATTGCAGTAGCTTGCTTTTTTCTTCAAGTGTTATAGTGATGCATACTGGAGAGCAGAGTGGAACTTATAGTATAAATTTTCTTTAGTTCATAGATTTATTGATTTAATAGATTATGACAATCAATTTTGTTAGACCTGCTACTACATGAGTTCTGAGTGAGAAGGTAGGTGAGCCTTATAAAATATTTGCTGTTAAAAATACTGCATAAGATGAAATTAAAGCTTGAGTGTTATGATTAGTTCTCTGATAAGTAAGGTGATCATAACAAGAGTCAGAAGCATTAAAGAAAAAAACCAATAATTTCGCCTCATTGCTTTTGTCAGCTGAATGGCATATTTTAATCCAAAGGAGAGAAAAACCTCAAAGTTTGGATCACTGAAGGGTGTGTAATATAAAGACTAAAATGATATTTAGCTGGATTCTTGATTGTCAATGATGAAGTAGCCTGGGAAACAGACTGATCTGGTCATTTGATTTTAGACAGTTTATTGAATAGAAAGGGAAGCTGGAGTAGGCAGAAAGGGGAATCAAACTGTGATGCAGTTACAATGGTAACTCACAGGGCACTCTGAAGCTGGGATATCTCTTCAGAGATGTCTCTAAAGGAGAAAAGAAGACTGAACTTTTGTACCACTCAATGGATATGGTCTGTTCTGTAGAAAGGGACATAAAGTTGGTCATGCAATTCCCTTTGGCCACAGGCAATTATTGGCTAGGGTCACAGTTGAAGAAATAAATGGCTTGGTCCTCAGGAAGGTCTAGGGGTGCACACCAGAAAATCTACTATAGTTCACTCCTACTACTCAAATCTGCTTGTTTCATAAAGTCAGCTAACTCCATTTGGTAAAACCTACTTCATTATGGTTGGTTTCTTTTCCTGAGAAAACTTTTAAGAGAAAGTTTCAATGAACTCTAGTACCAATCAGGACAGCTGGTTTCAAAGATAGACTGGATACTCATCATCTCTGTTCTTAACTATGTATTCTATTTCTCCCCTCATTTTCAGTTGACAACTCAGCTGTTCCAGGTGGCTTACTCTGAATGGTGACCAGATTCTCTTCTATCAGTCTATGGTCATCATACTCTTCTCAGGCTATGGCTGAAGTACTTGTTCATTTACCCTTAAAATGACCTTTGGATTGCAAGATGCTACAGGATGACCTGGCAACCAAACATATTCTTTCTTATCCTTTTTCTTTGTGTGTAAAAATAAACCTACTTCTTCCTGATTAGTCAATCACCTCTGTTAGGATAATGGCTAATTTCTTTACCTACTGATCTCTTAATTGAAGGAGATCAAAATGACCAAGAGGCATTTGAAGCTTAAAATTTAATGGGACTTGGGATGCATCCAGAAATAAAAATCCCATTTTAGATCCTTCCCATTAGGATTCTGGTACCACCCATTTAAATTTTGATCCTGGGGAAACAGACTTGAGATTTGGAGATTGGGATGCAGGAAGTTTATTTAAGAGTCTTCTTAGAAATGACACCTTAGAAATGGGATCAACAAAGCAGCAGAATGGGGCAGCTGAAGAAGCCGAATTGCAATGTGTTTGCAATAACAGGCTCAGCTGATCCTATTGGGAGTGCTGAGGCTGCCATGATCTTTAGAGATTTTCCAAATTGAGGCAAAGAGCCCAGTGTATTGACTGACCAGTCATTGGATACAGGCTATCCCTAGGAAAATATATAAACTTGGACAAAGCAATTTTCTTTGGCCAAGGGAATTTTCTGTACGGGGATATAGCTGTGATCTTTGAGTTGGGAGAAAGAATGCCTCAACCCTAAAGGGGAATCTGCCTGCTGTACCATAGCTTTCTTCATCTTGATTCTGAATTGTCTGTACATTTAAGACAAAACTCTGGTCTTGCAAGGATCCTTCCTGACTGCAAATCTATCCTTTTTATCTTTGAATTTTGGGGGGAAAAGTCTGTGCCTATGTAAAAAGAAATCCAGTGTTTCCTTTCCGAGGGATCTGTCAATGCAATACATTGTCGAGTGCTTCTCCCAGCTAGATTCATCTGGGAAGGACTGAGAGAGCCTTTGTTATATTTAACAAAATCCAGGTGCATCAATTTCTGATGCTTTTTACTGTTGTGTATTATTTACTATGTGTGTTTTATTTCTACTCCGAGTATTCAGATTTGCAATGGACATCAGAAGTCTGAATTCTAGCCTTTTTGACTTTATATTCCATGATTGAATTATAAAGCTGTTTAGGTTTAAAAAAAAAAACAACTCTGGTCTTGCAGTCAAATGACTTTTAATCCATCCTTCATTACGAATGCTCAGTAAATCACTTTTAACTAAATGAATGATTGAGTATTTATGATTTGCCAGCGCTCTTCTACATATATTCTAGTGAAATGGGTATAAGAAGCAGGCACAGTCTACCCTCAAATTTGTTGAGTGTTATTCCTCTCTCTACTTCTTACTGAAAAGCTGTACTTGGGAAAGTCATTTAATATCTTGTACCTCCATATTTTTATTTGTAAACTGGAAAGAACAATGTTTTCCTTGTTCACTTCAGGCTTATGATAAAGCAGTGTGTAGAAGTTCTTGGAAGATATAAACAGTGTTTCATGATTATGTATATAGAATCATTGTTATAAAAGTTGTTAATGTTTTAACATATACAGACAAATAAGTGCTTTACTTTATGTTGGCTAGACTTATCCTAATGTAGAACTTAAAAGTTACTTGAATATTTTTGGAAGGATACTTTTATAGGTACTCATTTGGAAATCAAAGTTGCAGCTTAATACCCTTTACTTATAGTTTACTGGATTTCATTTCAATGTTATTTTATCAAAATAGGCATTTGGACAATATAAACACAGACAAAATATACAATTAACTAAATTCCACTGGATTACTTTTTGTTATTTTAACTGTCAAATGTATTTAGTTTATTAGTGTTATAATCTTAATAATTTTCTTCATTTCCTTTCATTTTTCTTTCTAAATATCATTTTGATATTATTTTCCAATTTTGTGAAAGACAAATATATATTTATATTTGTACAATAGATGTTAGTTAAAAATTTCTTTTGAAAACTGAAGTTTCAATACTTAACACACTGAGAGAACTTTTAATTAGAGAGGCTCCATAGACCATTTCAGATCATACTAGTCTTCAAATCATAGGGTTGACCAAATTAAGTCAATTATAATAACTGGACACTTAAAACATGTGAAACCCTGGTCTAGGTAATGTGAAGTCAAACAGAGATGAATCAGATGTGATTCATGGTCTTCAGGGTCTCATATTATAGTGAAATACATTCCCATTTGGTCAGGCATAAGTAAGAAAAATGCATTTACCCATGTCAGTCCTGTGGAAGGAAGATGGACATAAATAGCCTATAATCCTGACTAGAATAGCCATTTCAAAAAAGCATTAAAAATCTGGATGTTCACTAGACTAATCATGATGATCTTTGATAAATGATTTACAAATATTAAATCATTTATATAAATATGAATGTTGTACACCTGAAACTAATATAACTAATTTGTCATTTATATCTAAATTAAAGGAAAACACTAAAAACATTCAGACATTTTTTTCTTCCAAATTTTAATCTTTTCAGGAATAATTGACTTCTTGGGGCTGTAGTTTTCTTTCCCTTTCCTTTCCTTTCCTTTCCTTTCCTTTCCTTTCCTTTCCTTTCCTTTCCTTTCCTTTCCTTTCCTTTCCCTTTCCCTTTCTTTCTTTCTTTCTTTCTTTCTTTCTTTCTTTCTTTCTTTCTTTCATCACTTATCTATCAATCATCTTTCTATCTCTGGATATATTAATTGACACTAATTATAAGCTAAGACAGAAGAATAAAGTTAGAGCCCATCCCTCACTCTCTGTAGCAATGGCCTTCAACCCCAATTCTCACAACACTGAAACTATTTGGGAGAAAGGGGTAGGCTATAACTTTCTGATTTGGTTACACAAAGCCATCTTGGTACAGAGAAGGTACAAATATCTGCTGTAGAAAAAGTATACTTTGCCTAGATATTTTTCTTACCAACCCTATTATTACAAAGACAAATTCTCAATAGCTTGGAAGGGTAGTTTGTTTTCTAAATCAGCTTTTCCACTGCAGATCTGTCTGTGTTCTGGTGTTGTAGCTGTTACATGTATCCCATGGCCAAACATGGCAGCAGCAAACAGAACCATCAAACTGCCTTCACCATGTATGGTAACATTGGGATTCACAAGTTCTTTTTAGTTTCATAGACATAGGATTTGAAAAAATAGACTGTCTCAGAAGTGGTGAGAAATGAATTAGTGAATGGGCAAAGAAAATCCCTGTCATGAATGCATGACCCTCAGAGGACTAAGCAACTTTCAATTCTTGTCCTTAAGTAAGTCTTGTAAAAGTCAAAAGGCAATAAAGTAAAAATCTAGAAACAGAGTCTTGGTCACCCACGCCATTCACATTTCCCAATGTTCTATGAAGTAGTTTCATGGCATCTATTAAGCTGACAAGGAGCAGGTTTTATTTTACAAGGCAGAAAAATTTTCTAAGGATACCAGCAATGAAACATGCATTGCAGAATGAAATAGTTTACAATGAGCAGTTGGAGGGCAATGTAGCACACCTGGTAGACAGGTAAATCAATGTGTAAAGATGTATAAGGAATCTTAAGCATCTATTCTTCCAAGCAACCCACAAACCTGAATTGGAACAACAAAATAAGAACAAAGCTCATATAGTTCATGAGCTGTGATGATACATATATTCAATTTTCTAAGAAAGTACAATATATATAGAACTAAGTATTAATTATAGTTTATTGGCACTACATAGTATTTAGCATGCATAGATGAGAATCTGTCAACTCTGAATTGTCCACATAAGTAAAACAGAAGCCTAGGCATTGATACTTCCTGATATCTGATTTAGAAAATCATACTTTATTTCAACAAATATTTATTGAAAGCTTACTTTGTCAAAGGCACTGTGCTTGGCTGATTAGGGTCTTTCTTCAGTGAGTAAGATAATCAACTACCAGTACATTTACCAGGTACAATGTAATGAATGGTACAAAATAGACACGAAGGAGTGAGAGGGGGCACATTATAAAAGATATCATGGAGGAGGCATTAGTCATAGTTTGACAAATGGGGGAAGGGTGAGAAATTTTTCATATATCAGAAAATGATAAAAGCAAGAATATTTTTTCTTACCCTGTAAGTATTACAGGATAATGGAAATTTAGTCTGGAAAGGACAATATTTTGAAGAGCCTTACATGTCAGGGAAAGAAGTCCACTTCATGCTGTATAAAGGGGTTTCTCAAGCTTGGCTCTGTGGATATCTTGAACCAAATAATTCTTTGTTGTGAGGGGCTGTCCTGTGCATCTGCCCTGTGCTGAGGCTTATTGGCATTCTTCTCTTCTTTATTTCCCCACTTCTGACAACCAAAAATATATCCAGACATTCCCATATCCCCTGTAGAGCAAAATCACTCCTGGTTGAAAACCATTACTGTAGAGAGTGAGAAACAGGGAAGGTTTCACTAAACCCTCATATAATCAAACCCATGCTTTTCCTTACCTTCCACATGTAATCCATCACCAAGTAATCTAAACTCTTCTCCCTAAATAGCCTTTGAATTCTTTTTTGGTATCACTATTGCTACTGACTTAGGAAAAACCTTAATCATTAGCAACAGAGATCCCTACAATAGCTTCTCACCAACTCCCTGCCTCAGGCCATCACTTGCAACACATTTTTCATATCCTTTCATACCATTTTTCATAATAAAAAATGATGATGTCGGTGCTCTGCATAAAATGGTCCGAAGACTCTCCGCTGCTTTCAATGATGTGTCCCCTCCTACCTGTGCAACCTCATCACTTCTTAGACCATATGTTCCAGTCACACTGGACTACTGAAACTTCTTAAGAGTGTCACAATTTTTTTATATTGCCATGTGCTTACACATGGTATTCTCTCTGCCTGGAACTGCAGTCTCCCTGCTCAATGGCTACTGCTGATCCAAGTGAAAGCTCAATTCACGCGTTATCCCACCAAGCATCAGAAGGCCATTGCTCCCACCATCACCCATTCTTCTAATGTACTCCTGGAACCAACATCCTTTGTGCTATTCTCTCTCACAGGGCTGATTCTAGCTTTTTGTAATACTCCGTGTTTATTTTTGCTTCCATCACTGGAGTGTGCTTTTCTTGAGAGCAAAAATTAGTCTTATTGTTTTTGTATGTCCACAGTAAACATGCAACAAATAATTACATCAGAAGAAAGATTATGTGATCATAATGGGGATGTGCTTCTGTGGCAAAAGCCTGTAAGTGGGGAGATGAATTCTAGGTTAATACAAAATTACAGCAAAAAGATGATGTGAGTCTGAACTAGAGTACAGGGAAAGCAAAGCGAAAAGAAGTAATTGTTGGGAAAATGTTTAACAAATAGATATAGTTAACTAGTTCTAGGGTTATAAAATAAGGAAAAAAAGGAGGTAAGAGGACAAATGACACATTGCTACTTGGTGGTAGGTTGAGCTGTTAGTCCGTTTTAATGAGCCCATTCTGACAAAAGGCTCAGCTGGCAAATGGAAAAAAGCAGTCTGGAGTTAGAATGACCAGCAATGTGGATGGGGGAGCCACTGGCTAGGGTAGATGAAAATGCAAAGAAAGTTTGAAAGGATTAAGAATAGACAGGATCGAGGACTAGAGATCATCAAATACCAAATTTATGGGTTAGAGGAAGAAAAAGAGCAAATAACAAGATAGTAATATTACCAGGGGGAAAAACCCAGAATGGTAAATATCAATCTCATCACTTCGGCTTGCCTTAACTAAAGTGGCATTGTGTAATCTAGTGGTAATTCTCATCAGTTCTTAGTCAGAAAATATTAGAAACCAGGTCTTACTGTCAGAAGTAGCCAGTGATGAGCATGTAAATTATTGGATCATTATAAGTTTGCCAGCTAAAATAGAGGGCACCCAGTTAAATTAGATTTTGATAAACAATATATAATTTTTAGTATAAGCATGTTCCATGAAATAGTTGGAACATAACTTATTTTAAAAATGACTTATCATTTATCTAAATTCAAATTTAACTAGGTGTCCAATATTTTATTTGCTAAATCTGGCAATCCTAGTCATGGTCATTTTTAGACACTGTCTTTATGTTTCCTAAAAGGAAAGCGATGTACAATATTTTGACTAACAGTCATTGGAAACCAATATACTCTCTATGGAGTTGGCTTCTCATTGGAGACTTACACATAAGGGATTGCTGACCTTTGGGATATAACCTCTGCATTTTACTACTTTTCAGAATGAGAAAAATCTACAAATCCCTGAAAGCTGTTTAAGTTTTATGGACTCATTAGTATTTACATTTTGTAAAGGGATTCTATTTCTATCCACAAATAAAAATTCAGTGCCAGCTCTATGATTATATCTGGCCTCCCTTAGTACAGTGGTCTTTAACCTGAGGCCCTTGGAACTGTAAAGTGTTCTACACAAGATTGTAATTTTGTAAAATTGTTTACTGAAATAGAATATATAGTTTTGGTAGATTTTAAAAGGACTCAGAATTCTAAAAATGTTAAAACTCGTTTTCTTATAAAGAGCACCCCTCATAGAAAAATCTTTGCCTTTTATAGAACATACTGGTAGTTGCCAATTATCAGAAGATTCTTTGACCACAAACACAAAGAAAATTTCTGAATATGGTTGAAAATAAATCAGACATGATTAAAGTACTAGCTGAAAAATAAGCACAATATGCCCTAGGTTCTTTTCTATCTTAGAAAACAAAATGAAAGAAAAGAACAGAAAAAAAAGAAAGGATAAGCTGAGATGCTGAATTTTCTGGAAACAATTTTAGCATCTGTAAAAGGTCCATACTATTTTTGAGTGCTGGCTACTCCCAGGTCTGACATGTGCCACCTTAATCAACACTTTGGTGCGGGCGTAATGGAAAACATGTTTTCTCTGCCATAGCTAGCATAAGTTTCTGACATCAGCCAAATGGGACAGACAGTCTGAGTCCTGTGATAGACAGCCCTTCTGACAGCTAAATGGAGGACACCCTGCTCATGAAAGATAGCCTTTATAAATACCACAGCCTCCAAGTGGAAAACCCTCTCTTGCAATAGGGAAATTTGGCACACTTTTTCCCAGAAACTCTGCCAAAGATCCTTTATACTAGAGGAAGTTCTCCCAATCACAAACTATTGGTTGGTCTACTGGCAACACCAGTGCTCGGTGTTTGTCCATCTAATCAGACTTGAGCTTGGAAACGGCCCACGGTTTTCTCGTTGTTTATACTATTTCAATGGCACTTCCTTTGATTTACCTAAGGGATGTTTTGTTTTAATTAAAGTGTCTGACCAAAGATGGGCTTAAAAAGTATTGAAGTGGATGTATGTTGTTTATGCATTTGGAATACAATTATGTCAACCATAAAAATAGACCAAACAGTTTTGCTTGTCTGCCAGAAATCAATTCTTGATCACGGGATGTCAGGTCTTCACTTTGTTTTCATAGAAAGTAATAAAAGGTGCTTGATGGTCATCAACTGGAGAAAATGGTTAAGTCAGTAAATCTGGAAACTAATATTTATTAAGTTTCAGTGGGGAATGTAGTTAGGAGATCTGATATTGGTTAAATGATGGACTCTTTCCAGTTAGCTGGCTCTTCCTCCAAAACTAATGTACTAAAAATAAAATGACTTCCTTTTTGATGTCAATTATAGAGTGTGTATTTTTTCTTCTCTTTTTGTCTTTTAGGTTTTGATAAGATTTGGCAAGATAGTTGCTTATGAACCTATCTGACACCTGCCTCAGAAATCATGCCAACTGTCATAAGGTCATGATCCATTCCCTTCCCACTCTCGATGCTTTTATGTACCAGATTCTTAAATTAGAAGCAAGAGAAACAACATACTGGCTCAGCCGTCCTTATAGAGGATTTTTATTAAAACCAAACAACCTCTCCTGAGGCAAAATATTAGGTTCAAATGGCTTCCAAAATAGAACTATTGACTTATTGGCTGGTCATACTAGTCCCTTGATATGGAACGTTGACTCTAAGAACAAAATTTCTAACTTCTGTGGGCTTTCCCTTGTGTCTACAAAATTGGGAGAAACATAGTAGCTAGGGGCCCTGCATCAAGATCACCCAAGTACAAATATGTGGACTCAGGTCTACAGCTGCTCTGTGCACTCCTCACATTTAGCAGAGTGAGCAGTATGAATCAATATGGTCCTCAGTCTCAAGTTTCACCTTGCACACTATTATACTTCAAAGAAGACACTGGCATAATGACAATATTGCTGTAGAAGGCAGTAAAGAGTTTTAGAGTTGCTTTGGGCTTGGTAGAGCAAAAGAAGACTTTCAAATGAACTATACCAGAGGCTAGTGTCTGTGCCAGTGTTGGGGTCAAAGCCCTAGAGAGTAATACATTGCTCTTTGTCCCCTTGAGCTTGTATGTATGTATGTATGTATGTATGTATGTATGTATGTATGTATGTATTTGGGAACTGGTGGAGGGATAACTGGCATAGGACAGAAATTAGGGCTTTAGAATCTTTTATTTTATTATTTTTTTATTTTATTCATTTTAGAGAGGAGACACAGAGTGAGAGAGAGAGAGAGAAAGAGAGAAAGGGAGGAGGAGCTGGAAGCATCAACTCCCATATGTGCCTTGACCAGATCAGTGCAGGGTTTTGAACTGGCAACCTCAGTGTTCCCAGGTCGACACTTTATCCACTGGGCAACCACAGGTCAGGCGGGCTTTACAGTCTTATTTCTTGGCCATTTATCTGTCAATGGATAAGTATCTACTGGCATTCCATTTTGACATGATTTACAAAGTGGTTTACAAGATTAGTTGAAATAATATATGTCAAAATACATGCTTCAGGCACTATAAATAATTCTACAAATATTTGTTATTTGTTATTTATTGCATGCATATTGTACAGGTGTATTTCTGCCTCATTATTTATTACAGTATACAGTACAAGGGAGTTGGCAATTTTTTATTAGTTGCAGGTCAGTTCTCCAACTTCTCCCTTCTCTCTGTTTTCATGTTTTCCATCTTACTTCTCTCTGCTTCTGTGCAGTTTCTGTGTATATTTCACAGGCTTTCAGAGTCTCTTTACTCTCATAGCTGGTTATTATGTCTCAGGGGCTTTGTGGACCCAACTACACAAAAGTCTCTGGACTACATTTTTTGTTCTTGTTCTCTGAAGTCTGATAATGTCTTTTCTCACTCTCTTTTTAAACCTCTTGATTCTTTTCACATTGCTGCCTAGGGTGCAGATGTCTGACCAAGTCTTATTTCTGCCTTTTAAACTCAGCCTGCCCTCCCTACACCACATGTTTCCGGGGAGATAGAAAGGAACTGGAAACGATTTCAGGGATTTAGCACAGTCCTCGACTGTCTCCTATTGCTGTCTCTGATGTCATCTCCATGCCTCAGCTTTCATTAGCTACCTCTGATCCCTCGGTCTGGGGCTTCAATCTTATTTTATGAGGGTGGGGTTGCGAGCCGTCACCTAGGGGTCTAACTTCTACTTCTCCCATTTGTTCCATATTTAACAGTAGAGAATTCATCACATTTTGAAAATTATACCTATCCCTCAAGGACCAGTTAATAACTCCCATCCATGTTAATATTAATTTATTTCATTGCCTTTCCTGGACATCTTGTTTGCATCTTTTTATGCCACCTGCTACTCTTTTCCTTGTATTTGTGTGTGGATTTGTCTCTCCCACTGGGTTGTGGATTTCTGAAGGGGTGACTTACCTTACTCATCCTTGTATAATTCAGAGCACTCCTATAATCTTTTGTATATGAATAGCTATGTGGTAGGGATGTAAAATTGCTTTGTATTGAGTCACCCTTCCTGTCTTTTACATACATACCACAGCTTTTCTTTGGAAGGTTCTTCATTTTTTCTTTATCTCCTTATTGCTTAAGCATCCTTCCTCTTCCCATTGAAATGCGCTTTTTCAGGTCTCCCCTACACTAGGTCCTTGAGAAATGCTCTGTTAGCACATGTATTGAACTCTAAATAAGATTCTATGTACTAGGGTTATTTGTTCAATATCTGTTTTCTCTTCTAGAGAGTAAACTCCATGTTTACCACTTTATACCTAGCATAGCCCAATTATCTGTTGATTTATTGATTGAAATAAACTCACTTTTTTTTTCTAGAAACTATCTTTTAATGTTTGAAGCACAGAGGCTGAAATTAAATTATAAAGATTTGTACCACAGCTCTGTCACTTACAAGTTGTATAACCTTAACCTCTGTTTCTCAAGTTTCTTATGCTTAAGGTGGTAATTATGACTGTCTACACCAGTGGTTCTTAACCTGGGTTCTATCGAACCCTAGGGGTTCGATGAGTCGGTCTCAGGGGTTTGGAGAAGACTCTGTCGCGGAGGCCAGAATAAAGTAATACCATAATTAGTTGTGAGTTCATAAACTTTGTTGGTTTTGTTCTTTGAGCAAGGTGATGTTCATGCACGGCTCATTTTGTGCACCAGTAAAAAAACATATACCTATGTCTTGAATTTGGAAAAAAAAATCAATTTTATTTATCACTAAAGAAGGGTTCGGTGAATGCACATATGAAACTGGTGGGTTCAGTACCTCAGAAAAGGTTAAGAACTACTGTTCTACACTGAGGGCTGTGATCAGGATTAAGAGAAATAATCTGGATAGGATGGCACAGTACTTTGCCCATGGAGGCACTCAGTAGCCATTAAACTATTATCACCATCCAGCCATCCTTATGGAAGGGAGAACAGAGGCAGATAATATGTAAAATAATTAAAAACTCTGTAGCTCTCATCCCTCCAACCAAACTGAGGGGCCACTCAGAAGTGTATGTGTTCATTCACTTAATTCCTCAGAGGGTCAGCATTTCCATGAGCTGAATTTGTGGGGTTGAAGTCTTGTGTGGGGATAGGGGTGTGAGCAGGAGGATCCTCCCTAAGACTGGGGGCTCGTGATGGAGACACTGAATGTCCCTACTGCTCTGTGCCTTTCCTCTGAGTCTGGTCTCCCCCAGAAAGCACTAGACTAAAATGGGCCAATCAGCGCCTCTTTGATTTCAGGGATTAATATAGAGCTGATGTAGCAGCATCATTGAGCCTAAGATTCTCTCCTATAGTAGTTTTTGATAACTTTTATTTAGGTTATACTGGGTTGTTTTTATAACTGCAGCTGACACCAGTACTCTTCTGTTTCTTTGGCTTTTTTTTGGACATTTTACCCAATCAATTATGAAGTAAATTATGAAGTAAATTGCTCTTTGCTCTCAAAATGGCATGGCATTCTTTCTTTTGAACAAGCTTATGAAAATGTCAAAAGTTGTTAAAGTAAGTGAAGAAACAAAAGGCCATGAAAGAGAATTGTGGCTTTTATGTTTAATTGACATGCAGTCTGTCTTTTAGCCTTGGTGATTTGAAATCGTGTGCAGTAAGAATAAGGAAAATTCTACATTAATTATTCACACCCCTTTTTTCATTTGGTCCCTCTGATGGCCCTAGGAGGGAGAAGGGCAGTTATTTTTAGACCCATGTTAGAGATGAGGAACCTTGGACTCAATGATTCACTCAAGGTTTTAGGCTTTAAACTTTCAGATTTCCTGATTCCTAACCTTAGTCCCACCACTTACTAGTTCTATGCTGTGTGGAAGATACTTTTTGTTTTTGTGTCTTAGTTTCTTCATTTGTAAAAGTCAGGATAACTCTTCTATTTCAGGGTTCTTGTTAGGGTTAATTTAGATCTCTAAAAACTGTGCTTTACACATGGTAAGTGGTCAGTATCAGCTATTATTACAATACTATAAAATAATAATATCTACCATTTAGGTTTGTAGTAAGGTTTCAATGAGATAATCTAGGCAAAATTCTTAGAATATTTCCTGGCAGAAATGAAGCATTGATGAGTTAGGAATACTTTTTATATTATTCTTTGTATTTATTCTATTTGATCATGGTAATTAAATATATAATCAAGCAAGTCATTGATTGGGGAGTGGAAGACTGAGTTCCTCCTTCACTAGAATGCTGATGACAACACTCAATGTACTTTCTTTAAACAACCTTTGCTATCATATATTTTTAAATAAACTGTTATGTGTGAATTAAAGACATTAAAGATACTTCAGTTGAAAAAATTGATAAAAGGTATTTGGCCATGAATACTATTTACCAGTTTAACAACTGCCTTAAAGAAGTAGCAGTGATTATTCTTTTCTATCATTGTTAGGTGTTATTTCATATATGTGGACATTTCAAACAGTACCTGGGAACATATGAGGTGGCAACAGCCTGTCCTTGACAACATGGCTTTCCACCTCACAGCTTTCTCCTCCTCCCTGTTTACGCACTCGAGCCTTAGTTGCACAGGCATAGCCCGACACCAGATCTGTCCAGGAAAAACAATGTTCTAATCAAATAAAATGATTGACAGCAGTATTAAGTGAGGTTTTTAACTTTTCTCATATATAAGCCATCAAATTTTAAGAAACAGATTCTATAGAAGGATACAAAAGCCTCATAACATTTTTATTTGTTCAGATTTGAGTTATGTTTTCCGAGTTTGAGCTTTTTGTCTTTTGAATATCAAAATGATATTCTGATCAGTCAACACACACACACACACACACACACACACACACACACACACACACACACGGTTTTTGACTATCAGGCTTTGCTTTCTTAATTTCAGGAAGAAATTCAAAAAGCCTCATTGTCCTTGCTTAAAATGTGACATATGATTAATCAAAATCAGCAAAATGACTTACCTCACCAGGTCTTACTATCTAGCTCAAAGACAAATAGTGATTTTGAATATGTTCAGTAAGCTTAAGCTGCTTGGAGAAGCAAAATGGATTTAGCCACAAATTTAAATGTATAATTATAATGTCCTTTGACTCTCTAGGTCTAAACATGTATGTATGTCTTAAATTCCCAGGTTTGAAGAACACAAAATAATATCAGGTCCATTGCTGTAGTATAGCGAGGGAAGAGAACTTTCTGGCCTATGATAGAATTTTAAATACTTTAGATTTGGGTCTGAAACATCTAGTATAGTTGTCAATACAAGCCAAAGTCTTTAGGGAATTGTCAAAGCACAAGTTTTTTTTTTTTTTTTTTTTTTGTGATATGTAGACACTATTTCCAAACCAGTATCACCATATATAGAGTTCATCTTTAGTACCTCCAACCATGTTCAATGTCAGCCTATTTGTCTGAGGATCCAGCTGTTGAGTGGAAGTTTACATTGGTCTTCTCCCCAAGGGCTTTCAGAGTAGTCAGTATAAAGTCTGGAAAAAAAAAATGAAGGGTAGATTGTTCTTAGTATGCAGGAAGGAAGTTGTCAGGCGGAAAGAGGATATGGGTCTGTTTGCATGCGAGGGTCGGTATTTGCTGGCTAGATGTTTCCGCTGTGTCCACACGACAAGAAAATCCTCAGTTTCCTGTGCTGGACAAATAGCAGGAAAGGGTGTGAGGGTTATTGAATGACATTATCATGTTATAGCCTCATGGGTGAGGAAAGCCTGCTTATCAAAACTGATAGCAGAACAGGGCTTGTTTGGGGAGGAGATCCAAGGTGCTGGAGTCACTTGGGGGATTTTTCCTCTTGGGTTCTTTGGATCATTTGGTTTTTGCAGATCTGACATTCTTTCTCTGAGATAGAAGAAACTGTTCTTAGTCACTGGAAAGTTTCTATCAGTTTCATTATTTGCCATCTTTTATACTGCAAACAGTTCAGGTGGAAAGAAAATAAGACAGACTCAGCCTGATTGCCAGAGTAGAAAATATCAAGACCTGAAACTTGCATCCGCCCCTCACAAACCTTCTCCTTATGTTTAGCCACAGATGCACAAATATACTCAACTTTATTTGGTGTTGTTTTTGTTCAGCGCAAAGCCCATTTTAAGTAACTGCTGGTGCTATAGGTTAAATGAGCTTGAAGTTTAAAAA
Organism: Rhynchonycteris naso; assembly: GCA_037038555.1. Classification (NCBI taxonomy): domain Eukaryota; kingdom Metazoa; phylum Chordata; class Mammalia; order Chiroptera; family Emballonuridae; genus Rhynchonycteris; species Rhynchonycteris naso. The sequence continues at coordinate 82,989,406 of CM072999.1, read as the reverse complement.
AATGTAAGTCACAGCCCTGGCTGGTTGGGTCAGCAGTAGAGTGTCAGCCTGGCATGTAGAAGTCCTGGGTTCGATTCCAGGCCAGGGCACACAGGAGAAGCACCCATCTGCTTTTCCACCCTTCTCCCTCTCCTTTCTCTCTATCTCTTTCTTCCCCTCCTGCAGCCAAGGCTCCATGGGAGCAAAGTTGGCCCAGGTGCTGAGGATGGCTCTGAGCAGTGGAGCAATGCCCCAGATGGACCGAGCATCTGGTCTGCGCACCCTTCCCCTCTCCCCTGCTTCTCACATAGGGGGGGATGTAATTCACTCTGCTACTTTGAAGTTCCAGTTGTAAAGGTCTATTTTTTAATTTTAATTTCCTTTTTTAATTTTATTAATTTTAATGGGGTGACATTGATAAATCAGGGTACATATGTTCTGAGAAAACATCTCCAGGCTATTTTGACATTTAATTATGTTGCATACCCATCACCCAAAGTCAAATTGTCTTCTGTCACCTTCTATCTGGTTTTCTTTGTACCCCTCCTTTTCCCCAACCCCTCCCTTTCCTTATTCCCCTCCTTCAGTTATAAAAGTCTGTTTTTTTTTTTAATTTTAATTTCTAACTCTTCCATTTAGAAAAATACTCAGGTAATGTCTACACTTCTGACCTGTGAGTCTATTTATAAGTATTTGGGCAGTTATCAGTTTGTCCTACAATTAATTAATGTTTATCACTTTACACAGTTACTTTACCCCCAAATCAAAAAATTTGGTAAATAATAAATAATTGTAAGGTTTATTTTTAAATCAGCAACCTATGTTTTATAACAAGCAGTTTTAAAGTGAACATTCTAAAAATTTTCAAAATCATAAAATACCATGAGCAAAACAAATTGGTTAGAGTGATAATATTTATGTTTAATGAAATTTATTCTTTTTTTAAATTTAAATTCAACCACAGACTCTGATTTCTAAGCAGAAATATTTAAATATAATTAAAAAGGAAAGAATCGGAACCTATTTTCAAAGAGAAATCTTGTACTAAAAATAAATACTGGTAACACATCAAAGAGAATTGAATTAAATCTCTAAAGGAAGTAATAATATGACAAACAAAAACATTGTAGAATATTAAAATGCTGATAGGAGAGAATTTAAAAGCATTCTTTGAAAAATATGTTGTCTTTAATGATACCCCGGGTATGATTATTGTAGTTTATCTTGAAGTTAAGAAATCATTTATTCTCTTACGCTAATTAGGAGGTGCCCTTGCCTCATACGGATTTGTGAAGTAAAACATTCTACCTTAATACAAATACTAGCAATACATTCATACCCAAGTTATACAGTTTTTTAAAATTTATAGAATGAAGAACAAATCATAATTATAAATAGCTTTTTAAGATAAAATTATCCTCTACTATGTACCAAATTTCTCTATTTCACCACTAAAAAGTTATGTTTTCAATATGTATTACTGATAAAAAAGTAATCATGATATTAGGTAATGGTTATTGGCATATACCCTAAACTTAATCAGTTAAGGCAACCACAAGTTAAATAAGTGTCTTTAGATTGCTCATTCTCATTTTGTTGATTTTCCCATTGTAGGAAAAAGCCCAGTTCATGCTTTTGGTAAGTTAGTAAGATGTTTTTCCATCACTCTATCCCTTCATGAGATTTTCTGGAACTTGTCTTACTGACATCCTGGGTTACAGACGACTCTCCTTACTGAAGTATGAGGGGCTATGAACATACCCTGCTCTGCAGGCAACTCCTTTGCTTATGTAGGTCTGTGGAAATTCTAGGAAGGTGGTAAAGAAGAGGGATAAGATGCTATCAGAGAAAAGGGCTTTCCCTGTCTCAGGTGTGTGTGAGGACTCAGCAACTCGTCCCAGAGGTACTGAGGGTCTCCAACTCTCAGAGTCACTGTCATCCATTTTTGTGGCTTTGGCTTGATTTCCAACCTTCCAGGGTGTTTTCATATCAAACATTTTCTACATACTTATTTTGCTTTCTGAGAGATCCAACCTTGTCACTCTGCTTCTCATAGGCCCCCAGAGGCTTCTCTTGACTCTTGAGCTCGGACACTGACTGCTGCCTTCAAAACTCTAACACTGTTCTCACATTACCGATCTGTCCTTCTCTCCCCAAAGTCACAGCAATATGTTGTGTGAAATGGCTGAAAGGTCTCATGGGAAGGAAGCTCTGGCCATGCACTTCCTTATTAACCTGGCTACATCGCCGCTGCTGCTTTCCCCTATTCCCTAGGTAGCTGCAAGCTAAACAAGGAGTTTGAATCAGAGCTTACTTGGGCTATTGGTCTTCATATGATCTGAACCTTTGTACACAAGTAGTAGGAATATATATGTTCAATAGACATTTTCATAAGCAATTTTTCTCTTTTTTAACTTTAATGTCTTCCCATATTGCATTCATCTGCATAACAGTAAACACATGCCCCGACAGAAAGTTGCAGGCAGGGATATTTATTTATAACAGATGGCACAAAGCAGGAGCATGATGAATTGGTGTGTGGCTCCTGAACTAGCAGGCCCATAAATAAAGTATCCTCAAAGCTACTTTGGGGATCTTGCTTGCTCAGAAGGAAGAAAGGAAAGATGATGCTCACAATTTGGTTGCTTTATATAATATAATTCCAAACATGTGCAATTTAACCATGTGCAAGCATCATTTTATAACCAAAATTTTTTTTTTGCCCCCAAATCTGTTCCTAAGTAGCTTTTCAGACCTGTGACATAATTATAGCAGTAACAGTTTTCCTTCCTTAATTCCTTTTATGTTTATTGATCTAATGTCTCAATGCATTTTAAAGAGCATATAATTGCAAAGTGATATTGGTCTAAAGAAGACGTGCACCAATAACGTTTACATAACCCTTTGTATTGGAAGCTAAAATAATGAGATTATTTTCCAGAATGCAGTTATCAAAGATACAAACATTATTCCCTGAATTTTGAATAATTATGCTGATTTCTCTCTCCTAAAAAATATTTTATTTATTTATTTTAGAGAGAAGAGAGAGAGAAAGAGAGGGAGGAGCAGGAAGCATCAACTCCTATATGTGCTTTAACCTGGGAAGCTCAGGGGTTCAAACCAGTGACCTCAGTGTTCCAGATCAATGGTTTATCCACTGTATCACCACAGGCGAAGACCCTGATTTCTTAATATACAACGTATACTAGGATAATAATTCAGAAACTAAAATTTGAATTTTTTCACCAATTTTGGGGTTTCATTGACCTTGTCATTATTTTTAATGTGTAGAGGTTAAAATTTAAGTTTTATTAATTCTAGCACACATGTGAACCAAATATTTTCATTGAGTTGTATGTATGTATATATGTGTGAGATGTAAATATAAAATATTGGAAAAACAGCTACTATTATTTTGCTAATAGAAAAAACAACTAATATAGAAAAGTCTTAGCCAGTTAAGAAGTATTTTTCATTTTTTAGACGTATACCCTGGCTTTAAACTGTACTTCACAAACAGCTAATATTTATTGTTGTATTTGAATTGGCAATTCCTTAAGTGAAACAAATAATTTGGCTCAGCATCAGATTTACTATTTTGGCTCCTTTTTCTTTGGTGAAGAAATGGAACATCAGAGACTCGCCATCCTTATAAATTAAACAAAATATATTGGTCCCCACAATTACAAAGTCACAAGCCCTTTTCAGATTTTTTCCCCAAAAGCTAGAGACAAATATAAATAAATAAATAAATGATTGAATAAATAAATAGAATAAAAGCTAGGAGACAAAAGAAGATGGGGAAGGAGCAGAGTTAGTACAGAACAGAAAACTGAAGACAGCTTTTAAAGGTTTGTTAATTTGTTCACTGGACAAATATTTGTTGAATACTTACAATGTTATATAAAGAATCTAGCTGCCCTTAATACAAAGAGGCATAAGAAAATCTTGTTGGGGAAACAGATAATTCTAATAAAATGTGGCAAAAGGTGCGATGGAGTTGTTGAAATGCTATTATTGAAGCAGAGGAGCCATTATTATTATTGTTATTACCATCACTATTGCTATGACTAATACAATTTAACCTGCTGCACAAGTTTGTGGCTATAAACAATGAGATAATAGTAGAGGGGAAAATTCCCCTCTTAAACTTTGTAAAAATTAGAGATTTTTTTATTATTAGCGATATGGGTCAGCTCTGAGAACCAGAATAAACAATAGCTCAAAAAACGATGTCTATTGGGTTTTATTGTTCTTGCCTATGATGAAAGCCACTAAGGGCTGCTTCTGGCAATGATGTATCAGCTCTAAAACCAGGGCTCACATGTCTCAAGTTCTCACCTTTTTCTTACTGTGTTGACTCACTGGTATAAGGATGACTATTGAACCTCCAAGCATTCTGTGTATTTCATTCAGGAAAAAGGGGAAAACAGGGCTTGGTGGTGTTTTGCCTTTTTACCCTGGAGTGGAAGCCTTTCCAACAGAATTCTGCTCATCTCTCACTGTGGAGAACTGTGTCACATGGTCACTTTAGTTAGGAGAGAGCCCGGGGATGTGGAATATTCAACTTTCCAAATTGTAGAGAAGAGAAAGGCAAGGAAGAAATTTTGGGGGAACAAATTTTGAGCGGACTAACTTACTTTGTCTAACAAGTTACTATAATTCATATTGTGATTTTTCAAAAATCCTGGTTTACATTTTTATACTCATGACTAGAGTCTAATGTCTTCATGTGTTACATTAACTCTCTATGAAGGTTTCCTTTATACTTGTTAATGTTAGATCAACTAACCTGCATCTTGTGTAAACTAATATTTTTTATATACTTCATCTTTAAAGAAAAATGTTAATAAAATGAACATATATTTTTTATAACAGAAACTTAGGGTAGGTTCATCCATTACATGCATTTACAGTGGCCTGTTGTAACTTATTAATTTGCAGCTCTATGATAGGTTGGTGATATTCAGCATGATAACCTCAAGTCTGCAAAATCCTGAAAGAATGATTAACAGAAGCAGTGCATGAAAGTATTTAAAATGGAAGCTCCAAAACCCAATATCCATGTTTACTCTAACTGTATTTTACTTGCTAGAACAGCAAAGGCCCAAAAGCACATTTTGAATAGTATTTTAACAACAAAAATGTTTGGGTGCTTCTCTATCCCTCCCACCCCCAAGCTACACACGTATGAATAAAAGAATGATATTGCAGCTCATGCTAATTGCCTAATAAAAATGGTTAATGGAAGTTTCGTGCATATTAGTTTACATTTGTTGATAATATCATACAGTAAACTTTGTGTATATAGATTATCAACTCTGTGACTTTTTTCTCTTGTGTTTACTGCCCCCCTCACCTCCTAGACTGGTGATCCTACCTCTCCTAACCATTGCACATGCTTTTTGCTCTTTGGGCTCTTTTTAGTTCTTAGAATATTTTAGCTCAAGGTTAGTTTGCTATAGAAATAGCAAATAGAGAAAGTGCCAAGGGTCCCAGGCTATAGTTGTCTGGGGAAAGCAAGTTGGTCTTTTCATTTACATTCCATGCCATCAGAAAATAGCATAGTTTGTATAGACAATTGGCACTTGTAAATATTTAGTACAGTCTCATCTTCCCTAGGCCATAAAAGGCAAAATTGAGGTGATTAGATATTCTGACTAACTAACTGACCTAAGGGACATGATTTATTGCCAAAGATCTAAATCACTCCACTGAAACTTCCTCTCTCTTATCCCTTCAGTATATTTGTCTCTTATCAGGAGCTAAATAAAAAAAAAGTTCTTAGAAGAATAGTATTGTAACATCTTTTTTTAAAAAAATATGTTCTTTAAATGTATTGATTTCAGTGATATAGGAAGGGAGAGAGAGAGAGAGAGAGAAGGAACATCAGTCTGTTCCTGTATGTGCCCCTGACAGGGGATCAAACCAGCGACCCCTGTGCCTTGGAATGATACTCTAACCAGCCGAGCTATCCAGCCAGGGCTTACAACATCTTTTAATCAGACAGTATGTTATTTTCACTTTAGTCATATGTGCCTCTGTTACTAAGAAACTAAAGTCTGAGAATATCCAATGTAGATAACTAAGTTTTTTTTCTTTGCTTCTGACTTTGGAGATCCATTCAAGACCATGAGACTACCCTCAAATGGATCTTCTAATTTGTAAACTCAGCAATCAAATCCAGGTAACCTGGAGTCTCCCAAGGGATGGAGTTAAATTCTTAAATGGTGGTCATCTGGGCAGAGAGGGTTCAGAAGAAACAGGTTTGTTGTTCTGTTTTGGCTAATAACAGGGGTATTGAGTCCTATGTGATCTTGGTTAACTTACTTTACTCTTTGGGTCTCTATTTTTTTAGCTAAACTGTGGTATTTGTATTTCCCTTGTTATTTTAAAATTTTTATTGAAAAAAAAGTGGTGATTCTTTTTAAAAGATGCTCTGAAAAGCATTTTTGTTAAAGTATCAGATTTTACCTACTAAAATACATCAATTGTTTGCCACCTTTAATCTTTCAGATTATTTCTTCTAGTACCATTACTTGCCCAGATTGTACAGGTTTTTAGAAAAATAATAAAAATGACAACTTTTTTTTTTTATGGTTCACATGTTATTCTTCTACCTTAGTAGGTTAAGTACTTAGGATTTCAATCTAATTTGACATTCTCAGCTGTTTTTGACCTTACTCAGAAACTATGAAGTCAATCCTATGCTCTGGTGGTCTGAAAGAGTGTTAGTCTTTTATGGAACCCTCTAGCCATGACTACTAAGAGAATTTGCCTGTCTGCTCCGTAATCTCAGTTACATTGGAATTAAATTCAAAAGCAGCAACAACGTATGATAATAACAAGTTCAGGAGGAGTTGAAATGTTTCTGATTTTGAAAATGGTTTTGATGGAGGGGAATCTATCATACCTTCTGCAATGTATGTGCTGTATGTATCTTGGAATATAAGCAAGGATAGGACACATGACAAGGAAGTGTTTGTGGTTGCGTAATGACTGGAAAAGAAGACGTGCTCCTACTTTAAAAAGCAATACATAGAGGTGATTTCAAGAAAAAAGAAATCATTTGTTCCTTCCCTGCCATTGTTTTCTCTGTTTTAATCTTTGCTAATTTAGCTTTAGAACTTTGAATACCAAATGACATTTTTTTTTCACTTTTAAGTAGTCCCGAATTCTCTTTTCTCCAGAAATCCTGTTTTAGCTGCTGACATCCAGCCCTCTAGGATCAAATATAGAGCACAGAAGCCATCATGGTCCACTAAACTCTTAAGTTTCTTTAGGGACCTTAATCACTATGATCACTGTTATATATGAGAATGTAGAACACTGACTTGGCACACAATTAACGTGTTAAATAACTGAATCTTTAGATAATGAAATCTTTGTTAGTTCTTTGAGGATTGTTTTCTTGTGAGAATAATTCAATCCTGCAATCATAAAACTCACTCCAAAGGGCATATTGGAACTGTATGTATGTGGTAAACACATACTTAGCACAGTTTCTCCTGGTTACTTGTTCTAGCAACGAGTCTGTTCTTGCATGCATATATATGGATTTTTTTGTAAGAATTGTTTTTCAGCATTAAATTGTAAAAATATTTAATCAGGAGTATATAATCTAAAACCTGAACATCTCTTTTCACCACGTTCTCCTAACTTCCGTGTTCCATATTTAACGTAAAATGTTTGTTTACATAAATCCATGTTTATATTCACATACCTAATCTTGGAGTTAAATATTACATATATGGGCTTATTACATAGAAATTATTAGAGACTTGCTATTTTACTTAAAACTGTGTCTTAGAGATCTTTCCATGACAGTACAGATATAGTCACATATCAGCAAAGTGCATGGGCTCTGACATAAGAAGTTCTTCATTTGAGTCCTATTGCTACATAACCTTAGGCAAATAATGATGCTTTAAGGTATAATTTCCTCTGTAAAATAGCAGCTAACTCAATGAGTTGTTTGCTCCAAGATTAAATGAAATTATACAGAGCACTAATGTTGAATTAACATTAGCTTTTATAAATATGTTATTATTTTATTACTAGTTGGTATTCCATAGACAATAGTTTCTTCTAAGAACTGAGTTAGCTATGCTCTTAAATGTTGATATGCAAAATACTCATTATTCTTTTAGTTCTAAATATTTTGCTAATTTATATTATGTTTTCAATTTTGATTATACTTTTTTTTTTGTTAGAAAGAAACAGAGAGAGGGACAGTTAGGGACAAACAGGAAGGTAGAGAGATGAAAAGCATCAATTCTTCATTGTGGCACCTTAGTTGTTTATTGATTACTTTCTCATATGTGTCTTAATTGGGGGGCTCCAGCTGAGCCAGTGACCCCTTGCTCAAGCCAGCAACCTTGGACTTCAGGCCAGGAACTTCTGGGCTCAAGTCAGCGACCATGGGTTCATGTCTGTGATCCCACACTCAAGCCAGTGACCCTGTGCTTAAGCTGGTGAGTCCATGCTCAAGCCCCTACCCTGGGTTTTGAATCAGGGTCCTCTGTGTCCCAAGCCGATGCTCTATCCACTACACCACAGCCTGGTCAGGCGCACACCTGTGTGTTTTTAAATTTTGAAACTTAAGAGGATTTTTTTTCCTCCTTCTGTGCTTTGTGTTCAGGATACACTATGGTAGGTATAATATAAATTATTGGTATTCATTAGTACTTTGTTTAGAGCTAAATACATGGTCAGTTTTGCAAATATTACAATATAAATTTAAAAAGAATGTGTATACATTAATTTTTCTATACAGAATATAATATATATATGAATTAGACTAAGTGAGATTATACTGCTGTTCACCTCTTCTATATCCTTATCAATTTTAGTCTTTTCTTTTGTTGTTAGGTGAAAGGAGGGAGGGAGTGCGGCAGACTCTTGCATGCCCTCAGATGGGGATCCACCTGGCAACCCCACCTGGGACTGATGCTCGAGTACCAGCTGTTTTTATCACCTGAAGCTGATGCACTTGGAGCAATGAAACTATTCTTAGTGGATGGGGCCATGTTGGAACCAATCAAGGGGAAGAGGGAGAGAAGGGGAATGGAAGAGGGAGAGAAGTAGATGGTCACTTCTCCTGTGTGCCCTGACTTGGGACAGAACCTGATGTCCATATACCAGGCCGATGCTCTATCCACCGAGTCACTGGCCAGAGCCAATTTTTATTCTTTTTAATTAAGTTGGGTGGTCCCTTAATATCACTCATTATAATTATGAATTTATAAATTTTCCATGTAATTCCATCAATTTTTAGACTTGTTTCTGTTAGGAAGATATAGGTTTGATATTGTTACAGCTTTCTATGATTTTTATATTTTTTAATCTATATTGATTTTCATCTATTGCTCTTAACCTTAAATATATATTTTCTCTGGTATTATTATAATATTGGCTTTATTTATTTATTTATTTATTTATTTATCTATCTATTTATTTATTTTTATTCAGTGAGGGGAGGGGAGGCAGAGTGGCTGACTCCCACATGTGCCTGGACTGCGATCCACTCAGCAGCCCACTAGGGGATGATGCTGTGCCAGTCTGGGGCCATGCTCACAACCAAGATCTTCTTAGACCTGAGACAGAGGCCATGGAGCCATCCTCAGTGACTCAGGCCAACTTGCTACAATTAAGCCATGGCTGCAAGAGGAGAAGAGGGTGGAGAGGGAGAGAGAAGGTGGAAGGCGATGGTTGGAGAAGCAGATGGTTGCTTCTGTGTGCCCTGACTAAGAATAGAACCTGGGACATCCACACACTGGGCTGACATTCTACTACTGAACCAACCATCCAGGGCCTGGCTTTATTTTTGTTGGTGCTTGCTAAGTGTGGTTGTTTGATCATCCCAAATAAATGGTACTCTAGATAGCCAGTGACTTGTAGCTCCTTCCATGAAAATGTGGAGTCTATTTGTAACATTGCTTTGGTTGGTTTATGACTTGCTTGGTCATTAAAATGAAGCAGAAATGACAGTGTTCCACTTTTAAGCCTGGGTCTTAAGAGGACTTTTCATTTTATTTTTGCTTCTTTTCATTTTTAGAATTGTGTAACTGCTCAAGTTAGTCAACTGTATGATGAGAGACATAACCCATTACTACCCATTCCCTTGCCTTAGCCAAAAGCTAGCATTCAGATGAAGCCATCTTAGACCAGTAGCCCCTGGCTGACACCCTAGGTGTATGAGTGAGTCTTGTCAAGGTCAGCTGATCCTGGTCCATATCAGCACAAGTTCCCAGATGATCTTAGACTCAAGAGCAATTATAAATACCTCTGTTATTAAATGTCTGAATTTGGGAGTGCTTTGTTATAGAATAATAGCTGACTGACACAAGCAATAATATTTTCTCAAATTTTCATAGCTCTTTACTCTCTAAATTACTGATAATACTCTTTTTTTAACATGCCATTTTACTATTAGTGTTCTATTTTTCTTAACTCTGCTATATTTTTAATTATCTTAAAATATTATATAATTAGATTTAAAAAAATTCAATCTGAGTCTCTAGATCATTTACTTTCATTGTGATTATGAATATTTGTGTTTATATAGCACCTTTTGTGATTTTTGTTGACATTTTTGTTCATTGCTTCTTACTTGCTTTATATTGGATTGACAAAGTTTTCTTTATCCATTTTACCCTCTATTTATAATAATTTCCACTTCTCTTAGTTATACACATTTTTGATGTGTATTTTTGACTTAAGAAACTCTAGAGATGATAATAGACCTGTCTTCCTTTCAATCAGTATAAGATTATTAGACTATTTTAACATTTATTACCATCCCTATCTAATATATTAATATTACCTACTGTTTTAGTACATCCTTGGTTTTATTATTATTTTTTGTTTCCTTTGTATTGAATTTATTGGGGTGACACTGGTTGAAATTAGACAGAATTCAGATGCAGAATTCTACAACACATCATCTGTACACTGTATTGTGTGTTCATCATCCCAAGTCAAGTCTCCATCCATCACCATTTATTCCCCTCCCTCTCAATAAGTGATTGTTACTTCTTTTTTATTTTTTTATTTTTATTTTTTTTTGTGTGTGTGTGTGTGACAGAGATAGAGATAAATGTAGAGAGAGACAGAGAGAAGAACAGATAGGGACAGACACACAAGAAGGGAGAGAGACGAGAAGCATTGATTCTTTGTTGTAGCACCTTAGTTGTTCATTGATTGCTTTCTCATATGTGCCTTGATCGGAGGGCTACGGCAGAGCGTGACCCCTTGCTCAAGCCAGTGACTTTGGGCTCAAGCTGGTGAGCCTTGCTCAAACCAGATGAGCCTGCACTCAAGTTGGTGACCTCGGAGTTTCAAACCTGGGTTCTCCATGGCCCAGTCCAATGCTCTATCCACTGTGCCACCCCCTGGTCAGGTGTGATTGTTACTTCTGATAGTCAATGCTTAGGTTTTTCTACATATTTATCTATTACTTTGCTCACTATTGCTTCCTCTGTTTCTTTTTTTCTCCTATAATTTCTTCTTTCTATAGTCTAATTTTTAACAGTTATTACAACAAGTACCTGGGAACGACAGACTTTTTTAGTTTTTCTTCACCTAAAGAATATTCTGTTTTGCTCTTTCTTTTGAGTAATAGTTTGGCTGGGCATAGAATTTAGAATCAATAATTATTTTCTCTAATATGCTAAATTCTCATTTCTGAGTATTCTTGTCTTTCCTTAACTTTAGAGAACTCTGTGCTATTCTATCTTTAAATACTGTTTGTATTCCATTTATTTTATGTTGTTCTTTAGAGATGTATTGGTCTTTCTTGGTGTATCCTCCAAGCTTTTATCTATATATTTTTCAAATTATTAATTTCTTTCTTTTATTCTCTGTGCTTTATTCATGATAGTTTTCTAAGATTTATACTTTTGATCACTAATTGACTTGTGCTTCTATTTTACCTGTTTAAATCAGTTCTGTGACTTCATTTCTAAATCTGCCTCTCTTTTTTTTGCCTATAGATTCAGTTCTTGACTTACGGTTTTTATTTCTTCTTTCATGTCTTTAAACATTTTAAATATATTTATTTTATATTCTCATTCAAATTGTTGTTCCATTGTTTTATTAGTTCTGGTTTCTCTAGAGGTTGACCTTGAGAAGATTCAAGTACAAGTGGTTTATTTGGGAGGTGAAGAAAATGTGTGGGAAACAGCAAGAACACATCTCAGGGATATCACACCTTCCCTTCTTGCCCAGGAACAGGGAAGCTGAGATACTTACAAATTAGTTACTGGTTGAGGGTTGCTCTCAGGGTGTTAACTCCTTAGAACACATAACCTGCTATTTTCAAGGTAGGAGAAACTTAATGCTGCTGCTTTAGAGATAGCCCTCAGGCAGACATGAGACATCTGTAGTTGGAAGTTGACAATGAACATAAATGGTAAAGTCCAATGACCAAAGCATACTGGCAGGGCAATCAACAACTTTTGCTACAGAAAGTTAGGCCTCCCATTGGTTTTGTTGCTGACTCTAGCATATGTTTTATAAGCTTCAACTATAAGCTTATCAATAGTGGTACACAGTGTGTGTGTGTGTGTGTGTGTGTGTGTGTGTGTGTGTGTGTAAATTCTTTGTTTTCTTTGACTTAAGAAGTATTCCTCTAGAGTGGTTTCAATATTACTTCTTCCTTGTGTCCCTAGGGAAAAATAAATTTTTTATTCTCATTTTAGGGAAATTCTGAACTATGGAGGTGATATAAATTCAGTCTCTAAATCTGTACATGTAAGCTTGGAATTTTTATCATTTTCTTTTCCCCAGAGCTCATAGACAAGCTTTCTTGTCCTCTCCCTTGGGAGATGGTCTATTTTCTTTCTATTACCCTTTTCTCTCAGGGTGTGGCTTTGAAAATTCTGCCTTTATGCTTAGTTTCAGTTCTCATGCCTTGCATCACATAGGTCCAAGTTCCTGTCTCCTGTGCTTTGCAACCCTAAAGCCCCTGGCTGTTGCCAAACTAGAGGACTCTACCCCAGGGCAGCTGCAGAGTCAGCTCATGTGCTACAATTAGGGCTTTCAGTTTTCTGGTGTCCGCCACCTGAGACTTCTCTTTCTTTATCCTTCAAACTCAGGCGTTACATTTTTTTTACTTATGTTTTTTCATTATTTCTGGATGTTGGTAACAGGATGGTTTCAGATTTAGAGTTTAAATATTTGAAATGTACTTTGAGTATTTAAAAATATAAATAGGAATGCTTTTAGTAAAGTATGTGTTATTCAAGTAAAAAAGATTCCTAGGACACTCTGTCCTAATCAGGAATCTTTTATTAATGCGCTCTAGGTGCCTTAGACAAGCTATTGGAACTTTTTATAACTCAGTTTTACCAAGTGAAAAAGAGAATAGATATTTGCTAAGGTCCCTTATAGGAATAAAATTCCACCAACTAGTTTGCAATCCAGTACACAATGCTGATGCAACCAAATTATGATAATCAATGTAATTAGTAAATTAAGTTTATTTGCCTACCCTGTCCATTAACCTATGAGCATCTCATGGGGCATGAGAAAATAGAATTTATGTTTCTCTGTAACCAGTGCCTAGCATAGTGCATGGCCCTACTTCCATTAAAGCTTGCTGGGAAATTTTTAGGTGTGCTCCATTCAAGGATTCTAATGGTGCAGAAAATCACTATTTCTTTATGTTTTCTCCCTTCCTGTTGCTTCCTCATAGCAACCAAAATACCAAGTTTGTTTATGCCTAACAAAACAGTCTTTGAAGTCTATGTCCTTTATTTTCTAGTGTTTCTCCTCTTTTTTCATGGAAAATCTCTATGAAATAATAATTTTGCATCTTCCTCCTTTGATACACTCTTCCCCATTTTCATTTATAATCCTGATTTTGCCTGGCCTACTTCCATCTTTGTGATTTTTATTTCTCAGTCTGTTTCATGGCTTTCCTTTTAATTTTGCACCTAAAATTTTAATAAGATTGAGGGTCCTGTGTTTTCTAATTTTACATGCTTTTTTCAAGTTATATCATCTATTACTGGGGCTTTAATTACCACCTGCATGCTGATAATTTTTAAAACTGAAACAATACCATATAAATGTAGGGTATTATATATATATATAATATAGTCTCTCTCTATATATAATATGTTATTATATGTTATAATATGTTATTATAGATATAATAATAGATATCATAAATCTTTTGTTTACTATAACAAAATGCCATAATTGGGTGGCTTAGAAACAGCAAACATTTATTTCTCATAGTTTTGGAGGGTTGAAAGTCAAAGATCATGGTGACAGAAGATTTGGTGGCTGGTGAGGGCCTATGTTTTGGTTGCTCGAGAGAACCCTTTTGCTGAACTCACACAATGGAAAGGTCAAGAGAGCTCTCTGTGGCCTCTTGTATAAGAGTACTGAATCCAATTATATAGACAGAGCCCTCATGTCTTGGTCACTTCCCAAAGGCCCCTCCTCCTAATGTCATCACCTTGGGGTTTAGGATTTTAACCTATGAATTTTGGGGGAGCACACACATTCAGACCATATCAATGTATTTTATTTATTTTACTTATTACTCTGTCTTTTCTTTGGCAGCATGTGAACTGAAAGCTTACCTAACTTGTTCATCACTGTATCCCCAAAGCATGGGACAGTGCCTGGCATGTAGTCCACACTCAACAATATTACTTGAATAAATGACCAGTTTGAATATGTGATGCCTGACCTAAGTACAATGTTTAATTTTTGTCAGCAGAACAATAAAAATATTCCTGAGGAAAAAATAATCTGAAAAACTCTAAAGAGTGTCAACCAAAGATTCTAAGAAAATGGAGATAGTAGTGACATTAGAGTTTCTGCAATCCCCCCCCATAATTGAGACATAAATAAACAGCAAAGTCAAAATCGTATATATATAACCCTTAAGATAAAACTAGGTTAAAGAACTGAGAGCTATTGACATCAGTGAAAGAGAAAATGGAGAGAAGCAATAGAGCGAGAAGAGAAGTGCTCCTTTCTGTCAGCTTGCTGGGCCATTATAAGAACAGCAGCTGGAACTGGAAGACAGTCTGCTCACTCCAAGAACTGAAAACTTTCAGCCTTCTAAGATTCTTGCCTAGCTTCCACTCACTCTCCAAACTGACGTCAGGACTTCCTTCCATGACAGGGTCCCACAATGAGGAGAAGCTGCTAGATGTAGAATAAAATTTTTATACATAAAAAGAAAGAGAGGTCAGTTAAATCTAGGGGGTGGAAAGCAAAGTAAAGAAGTCTCAGAAGACGAACCACTGGATTTATGTTTATTGAGGTATAACTGGCATACACTCGATTGCTCATATTTAAAGTGTGTAATGTGATGTTCGATATGTGAAACCATTGCCACACTCAAGCTGGTGAACAAGTTCATCATCCCCTAAAATTTTGTGCCCCTTTATGATCATAACCTCCTGCCCAACTCCCTTACCAGACAATCACTGATCTGCTGTCACTGTAGATTCAGTCGCATTTTCCTAGAGTTCTATATAAATTGAATCATAATGTTTGTACTTTTTCCTGGCTTTTTAAAATGTACTGTATTATTATTCTGAGATTTATCCATGTGGTTGCATGTATATAATACTAGTTTATTTTTCATGCTAAATAGTGTTCCATTGTGTGAAATATCACAATTTGTTTATCCACTCATTTGTTGATGGATGTTTATGTTGTTTCCTCTTTGGGGCTATTATAAATAAAAGTGCTATGAACTTTTGCATATAAGTACTTCCATGGAAAGCTGCTTTCATTTTTTCTTCACGAGGAAGTGTCAAGGAGTAGAATGACTAGGTCATAGGGTAGATGTGTGTTTAGATTATTCAGAAACTACCAAACTAATTTCCAAAGAGGTTGTACCATTTTACATTCTCACCAGCAGGGTATGAAGAGTTCCAGTTCCTCCCCATATTCAGCAACATTTGGCATAGTTAGTGTTTTTAATTTTAGCCATTCTGATAGTTGTGTAGAAATATCTCATGTTTTAGTTTTGTTTCCCTAACAATTAAAGATATTGAGCATCTTTATATCTTATTTTTGTCTATGTGAAATTTGCCAAACTTCTTAGGCAAATGCCTCACTCAACAGATGTTTGAATAGGGGGAAAATAGAGAGGCCCACTGATCATGTTAAAAGACTTTAGTGAAGAGTATCTTAGGCTGGGGGTGTTGCACCTTGCACAGTGGTAGTTTTGGAGACAGCATGAGATCTAGTTTTCTGGAAGAAAGGTCTTAAATGGAAGGAGGCAGAGCAGTAATTGCTCCCCAATTCACTTGATGCTATCTACTCCCAGACAGGTGGAAAAATAAGTAGGATACAAAAATGTTTGGCTCTGAAGAAGGTAAGAAATAGGGGACCTTCTTCCTGATAAAATGTTTATGTCTATGGAAAAAATACAAGGAAGAAAGCATATGGAGAAATAGAAGCCCAAAAGCTGTGTGTATGGAGTAGGGGAAAGAGACAGCTAGAAAGAAAAGAGGGAAGAACAAAACAGAGATTAAAATAATCTTTTAAAGCTTTGTTCTCTCTTTTTGGAATATTTAAAAATATTTTCAGCAAACAACATTGCTTCTCTACTGTTTTTTTTTTTTTTTCTGCCTTCCTTTCTCCGGTGCTGTCTGTTCTTTGTTTTGCATCCTGGTTTTGCAGGGGGAATTCTGCCTAACCAGACACCGAGGGAACTGCCAGCTATGTCAATCAACTGTCATAAGTAGGGCCAGGGACCGGAAAAGAACAGCACAAGCCAAAGAGAAAGAAAAAAATAAAAAGAGACAGAGATTATGTGTAGGAGTATGTTGTTGGTGGGGGGAACAGAGGGAACTCTCTGCGCTGGGAAAATACATTTTACCCATTTCTCCTGAGTCACATTGGCTACATATTTTTCAATTCTGTGGGAAATCAAGAGCAAAGGCTCAGCTTATCAGTGATTTCACTGAGCCAGGGTTAAGAAAGCTGAAGGCACATCCTGTACCAAGCTCTGAAACACTGACCTCAACAGAAGCCCCACCCTGAAGATCTAATGGAAAATATTTGCCTCCTTGTGTGTGGTGGCTTTGTATGATAAGTAGGGGAGGGAAAACAGAAGGAAAATGTTAAACAATGACTTCAAATAAAAGACTGAACAAAGCAATGGACCCATTCTTTTTTGTATAAAATGTGGCATGCTGAAAACTTTACCAAATTCAGCCATTTGCCTGTATTTGAATTAGTCTTGGAAGGATCATTAAACCTGTATTTCTGCCTAACACGTTTAGGATTTGCCCATGCCTGTGTCCAAATATAGACCTTGATTTCAGTGTTCTGTCTACCACGTTTCTTCCTTAATGCAGAATGGGTTTGTTCATCATGCTCTTTCCAGACATAAACATAAACCACCAGGACAACTGTAATTAACCCTGAGAATATCGAATAACCTTGGATTAGGACTATTTTGGCTCAACAATCAAATCCAGAAGTATAATACATCTAGGTTTAAAACCATAGCTGATGTTTGATGCTCTCTGTGACATACACACTCACGCGTACACACACACACACACACACACACACACACACTTTAAAGCTAGATGAATTCTATGTCCAAGAGTATTGAGTTGCTTTGGAAGAGTACCTTCAAGATTATTGTTATTATGTGTAACTTGTTCCAGTTTCTGTCTCCAATTTTCACTCATCAATTATGACTATGTGATATGATATTAACCTAGATTTAAGTATGCCAAGGTTTGATGGAGAATAAGAATATATCAATTTCTGATATATCATGTTTAACTATCAATATCTTAACAGATAATTCAACCCACCTAAATAAGGAATTGAATTACATATCCTATTATCATTGCTAGTAGACATTGGAACTTCACTATATGTTTTTTGGGCAATCAATGTATTAAAACCCATTTTACATGAACACTTGTGAGGTTATAGTTTCGAAGGCCTTGACAAATAAAAAAGGTATTTCTTATGCCAAATTTGTCTTTGAAGACTTTGACTTAATTGAAATACAGATAATAAATTCAAATTGCCATATGCCTAACTGTACATCATTATTGAAGAACATTTACTTTAACAGAGGTTGGCAGTAACACTCCTTAATTTGTCTCCAGAGTCACATACTTTTCATACTGCATTTGAAATATTTTTATCAATTTCTGGCCAAAACCACTTTTCATCCAAATAAAATCCCCCCCCCCTTTTTTTTTTACAGGGACAGAGAGAGAGAGTCAGAGAGAGGGATAGATAGGGACAGACAGACAGGAACGGAGAGAGGTGAGAAGCATCAATCATTAGTTTTTCGTTGCCGTTGTGACACCTTAGTTGTTCATTGATTGCTTTCTCACATGTGCCTTGACCACGGGCCTTTAGCAGACCAAGCCACCCCTTTCTGGAGCCAGCGACCTTGGGTCCAAGCTGGCGAGCTTTCGCTCAAGCCAGATGGGGTCGCGCTCAAGCTGGCGAGCTCGGGGTCTCAAACCTGGGTCTTCTGCATCCCAGTCCGACGCTCTATCCTCTGCGCCACCACCTTGTCAGGCAAAAATCCATTTTTTAATTTGTGATATCTCACGGGGGAAATTCACATCTATTTGTGATCATTAGGTTCAGGGCAAGGTTTTTTAACAGTTACTCCCAGAGAATTCAAAATCAAGCCAGAACAAATGAGAAGGCGAGATTTCTCTTACTATGTGGTTCATTTTGAACCAAGTTGCATTCAATATATGTACCCTAACAAGAAATTATGTGCATGCAATAATATTTTTACGGTGGGTAACATCTTGTCATTTGTCTTTTATATCCCCCTACAGCTAAATTTGGTTAGAAAAAGCCTATATAAGAAAACATCTATGTATTTAATTATTTGTAGTGTTCGTCTCTGGAAGGCCAAATGCTTGATAAACTGGATATTTTAATACAGAATGATGCAAGGGGATAAGGAGCAGATACATTGGGGAGAACAGTAGCCTTTTGTTAAACTCTAAGCTTCTCTAAAACTAAGTTTGTCACCAGATCAGGTTCAAAATCAGTCTGAACGAGAATAGCCTGCAGAGAGGTACAGTGATGACCAAGATCCATCTTTTTGCCTCAAATTCTTAGTTGTGCTTCTTGACGTAAATTTATTTTTAAATAAATCATAGTCACTTTCTTTGTTAGCCTGTAACAAAACTTATTTGATATCAGAACCCAAAACTGTGACTTGGCGCGCTGAATTCACAAACTGGACACTGAGAAAATGTCGAAGTGCTGGTCAGGAAGGATTACAGTCATCCCTCACCATATCAGGGCTCACTTTTTGCAGTCTCACTGTATCCTGGATTTTTAAATTGTATATATCTAAGGTTGTATGACAGATTTTTGCTATGTCACTAGATTTTGTGGTATATAGGTATTTTTATATATTTATTATTTTAATTATTTTTGTGGTAAAATAAGCATTTTCTAGCCTAAAAAATTGAGAACTACAAAAATATAAAAATATTAATTAAAACATTAAAAGAATATTAAATTGGAATAAAGCCTTAAAATATATATATATAAATAATAAAATAAATATAAGATTGCTACTTTGAGGATTTTCACCTATTACGGGGAGTTCTGGAACCTAACCCTTGTGATAGACAAGGGACCACTGTATTATAGAAAATGCATGAAAGGTGTAGAAAAATCTTTTTGGTGGGTGAATCCTAACTTCCATAGTGGGGCCATGCTCAAGTAGGAGAAAAAGTTAACTAGGTTCATAATCAATATGGTGGAAAGTTCGTGATTTTCTAAGATGAATTACTTTCAGCACTTCCCAATTAAAACACATGCACACAAACAGTATTAACTTCACTAAGCCTGAAGTTGGAAAATTTTGTGCCTTGATATTCTTGCCATATTTTTCCACTGATAGACTCTTTTTACCTTAATTCCAAACATTTGACTCCTCTTGTCATTTCATGAAATATTTGGAAAATTTTTCCCTAAGCCTTTTTAAAGACCAGATAAAAATGTCATTTTGCCGTTCCATGTCACCCTCCTATTTCCTGTACACTCATCTTGGACAGATGCATTTAATACTAGTTAGGTTCATGCCCTGAGTCAAAAACTATGACATGCAAAGACAGAAAATGTTTGAAGTAATAGATGTTTTTATTTGCACTTTTAGAAAATTATTTTTCCTAAGAGTGTTGGGTAAGAAGCTGGCAGGTCAGCCTCTGTGTACAAATGTGAGAGTGTTATTCAGTCTGAAATGTCTTTGTTTGTTTTTGGAGTTAATGTTCAGGGGCCTTTCTTTTCAGAAATGTGTTTCTTCATATGAAGCAAATTTAGGAAGAAATATGATGACTTACCTAAATCCTTGAGACAGCAGTGTCTTTGATGAAGGTTCAGAACATTCCTAGGCATGTTTGACCTTATAATTTCTGGAATTTTCTATTAAATAATATTGACAGAACCTGACTTGTGGTGGTGCAGTGGATCAAGTGTTGACCTGGAACACTGAGGCTGCTAGATTGAAACCCCAGACTTGCCTGGTCAAGGCACATATGAGAAGCAACTACTATGAGTTGATGCTTCTTGCTCCCCACCTCTTTCTCTCTCTCTCTCCTATTTCTAAAATCAATAAATAAAATGTTTTAAAAGTATTAATAGAAGGGGTCTTGAGGTTAAATTTTCAGCATTTCTGTGAACATGGCATCATTTTTAGATGAATCTGCTTTCTAGATATAGTTTCTGGAATAAGATAAATTTGTCCCAGCAACCATACTATATGACAGAGTCAATGAGCAGTCAGACACCTGACCTGATACCTTCTGCTGGAGTATGTGTGTATATGTAACTCTAGAGCCACTTAAAGTGTTCTAGATTTCTCAGCTTAATTGTTATTTTCATTTCTCTTTAGCTGTCTCTTGGGTTTTGAAGTACCATGTAGTATTGTCCCTTGAGTACATCCAGCAAGACCTGAAATTTATTGTTAACACTAATAAGATGAACACTGTAAGCAAGGCATTCTAAGTAAATTCCGACAGTCCATGGAGACCAATGGCATTCAAAAGACAGTTCTAAAGTTATATGGTCAATAGAAAATTATTCAGGTACTTGCCTATGTCCTTTGTGCTACAACTTTTCAGCAAGTTGTAAGGTTCATTATTGTTTCTCATTTATTTATGGGAAAAATTCTCTCAGATTAGTAAAAGGTATACTGTCTCTTCCACACATTTAAATAAATATTGTTGTCCATATGATTTTATTGTTAGTAAATAACCTGTATTATAAAGTTCTACATTAGATTGTAGACTTTTTAAAGGCAGAAAATGTTAGCCATATTTGTGTCTTTCACTCCAGCTGATAAATCGCTTTATACACAACAGGTACTAATACATTAAAAAAATTAATAGTACATATTTAGTTTTCTCTGAAAGTTTTCCTGGAAGCCTCCCAAAGTGTTTTTACTAAAATAGAATGTTACCAAAAGCTCTAGCAGTAATAGATCAATAATAACCCCATTTCATTGAAGAGGAAATTGATATAAAGTGTATCCAAATGACTTCAATGGGGCCCTAATATAGCAACAAGCTAATAAATTCTAGATTTATTTTGTAGTTTTTACCTAGAGACACATATATTTTGACTATAATATAACCTCTCCTGGAATGAACATATGGACAGAGGTGTGGGGAAAGAGAGAAGAGATGAATGGAAAGACATTGGGAAAAACCGAGAATGACTCATTTGTTTTAATTCTTTTCAGCAATTCAATACAAGTTTATATTTGGTGCCTATTATAAGATATATACATATTATAATTTATAGAATATGTAGAAGAAGGTTAAGACATATTCCTCACATTCTGGAATATAAACACTATCTCCAGAAACATTCATAAAATGCAAACCTAATTAGCTAGATGAGGTAATGAATTAATTTATCAGCACCGTTAAATTATTTTATCTGCAAAGACTAGGGAATAAAATAAAAGAACTTGGAAAGGTAAATGATGGCAGAGTGTATGTAGTGTAGGCTAATACCTTGGACATTGTCCAGGAAAAATGTGCTGGTGGAAGTGGGAGGAACCACAGGGAGAAATCCCTGGGCAGAAGAAGTAGCCTGAGGACCCTGAGAACTTCTCTTGAGATAGTATACTAGACAGAGCTCTGCTTCACAACCTAACTTAGACATGGTCCTGAGTGTTCATATGATGATGATGAGTGCTGAGTGGGAAACTGTTAATAAGACATGGGACGGGGTGTGTGATACTTTGGGTCTTCATGGTTTTCTTGAAGAAATGAAATTAGTTACTGTATAGAAAACATCAGTCTGATGGCAAGAACTTAAATCTCTAAAAGTGTTATTTCTGACCTATTTGCCTAATTATAATAGTTCAATGAAAATGTTCATTCTTTCCATAGATGTTTTCTTCTCTTCAGACCTCTACATGGACCAGTGAAATCAATTTTAACCATAGTCAGTTCTTTCTCTGCTCAGATTTAATTATGAACTCTTATTCTGAAACCAAACTTGTTTGTAAACATTTTATTTTAAATCATTGTGCCACACTGTAGTATGAGCATATATTTGTTTTTCAAAAAGCATACTACCATATTAAACCATAAGTTATATTAGAGAGTCCAGTGAGTAGTTCTTTGATCAAATAGAATACTGAAAACTGCTAGGAGGAATTTGATTTTAACTATCTGGTCTTAAGTCCTGTTGAAACTTGACCATGCTATTCTTTCAACACATCTGAAGAATGAAATAAAAAATGGCAAAGTTCAAACTCACTCTTAATGCTTGTAGATGGGTTGGTTCTAGAATTAGATAGGTGGTTAGAAAGAGGAGAGATCTTTTCAGGTGAAACTACTGAGAAACTATTCAAGTCCAAAATATGAGTTTTAGTTAAGTCTCTTAGGTTGCCAGTAATAGAAAACAACTAAGAGTATTTGACGATTTATATAGGAACACAGTGACATGGCCAGGTACATTATAGCAAGAGCATAGCTAGTTTTTAGAAAGGGATCAAAGTGGTTCCTGTGAGCCAGACTCTTTCTCCAGCTCTCTTTCTACTTCTGGTATATATGGTCACTCAGCTCTCAGTGGTATTTGCTATGCTGGCAACTGTATCTGGAGCTCAACTGAACTTTCTAATAATCTAGTTCCAAATTCCTGGGAGAAGTAGATTGACCCAACTTGGATTGGGTCAGTCATCCTTGGTCTAATCACCTCTTGCTGATGGAGTTTGGTAGGGTAAGCAGAGAACTGAAGTAATAAAGACCAGACAACTGGGGGCCTACCAATGTGAGCAAGTCCCAAAAGAGGAGTAAAGCAGCTGACTTGCACAGATACCCAAGAGTAGTCGTATAGAGTTTGAAATGAAGTTCAGTGAGTTCCTTGGGGGAAACGAGAAGACAAGTAAAATAGAAAAAAATAAATGGCAGTAGAGGCAAAAGTAACTTTTTATCAACCAGGATTAGAGTCAGCCATTCTTGAATATCTGAGTGAGAAAACTTCCTCTCCTTTGCCAGTGTGAATATGGGGAGTGCTGTGAGAATTTCACCTCCTACCTGAAGCATTTCCAGTCTAGTCATTTCTCACGGATGCTTTTCACCTTTAAGCTTCTGTGGTGTTTGTAATTTGTGCCTCACAGAACTCTGGCTAATACAGTCTCATTTGTTTTTCTTAATATTATGTTACGCACAGAAATGGTGAAGATATACAAATATAACTTCTTCAGGGTAACATTCTTGTTTTTGTTTCTTCATGACCCACCTGCTTCTAAGAACACCTGAGACAGTAAGTCACTGAAGATTCGGTTACTCAAAGGCAGTACCCTTTCTTCACTCCTCAATCTCTCTTATCTGTAAAATCATAAAATTGTATTGGATGAGCTTTCAAATGTGTCTAGACCTAACATATTCTGATTCCAGAGTCTAAGATATAAACTCTCCTTAGTGAATGGAAAACTCCATGACAAATCACAACCATGGGGTGTCTGTGACAATTTTAGCCTGCAGGTGTTGCTGTGGTGTAAGAAGAATTAGTGGATGGGGAGGAACACATCAAACAATAGCGAGAAAAAGATGTTTGTAAGGATTCTGTTTACATCCCACATTCAGGAGTAGGTTTCCCTGCCTCGGCATCTCTGTATGAAAGGATAGGGGTCGATTTCCGAACAGGGCAAGAAGCAGAGGGTGTGTGTTCGCTCCAGCTGGACCTGGATATCTGAAAGGATGTCCTGTTTACATTCGGCACCAGCGCCTAGTGACTGTGCTGCCTGAGTGCTCCAGAGATGAGTGAAACTCAAAGTGGATTTTTCACACAATTTTAAAAAATAACACTCATCTGACCCTGTCATCATAGCACCTGGGATTGGTTTACCAAAGGCCTATATTTAAAAAGAATGCTTACTAAGAAGGGTGAGGTCCTGGTATCCACGGAATGCAGTTTTGGGGGGCATAAAGGATTTTCTTCATCTTTTCTTTTTCTTTCCCCATTCTCTTTCTTTCTTCTCTCTCTCTCTTTTTTACACTATACTTTTTTTTTTAAACAAAGAGATGAGAGAGAGGCAGAGGCTTGGCTGACAGCCAGACTCATTTCATTAAATGACTTGTGTAGGTAACTGACCACCACACAGTGTAATATTATCATAGTTAAGCACTCAGTAAAAGGAAAATTAAGAGAGCAAAGTATATTTTGGGCTAAAAAAAAAGAAACTCTTTCTCTCTCTCTCCTTCCCCTCCCACCTTCCCTCTCTCTCTGTTTGAAAGAAACAATTTATCTTGAAGAGAATGTGTGGGAGGTGATGGTGGGAAGCCACACTAATAATAAGAAAGGAAAGAGGAACCAGATAAAAATGTTACTGGTGAAAAATCTTTATAAAGACAGAAACTCTTAAATACCTGAGTTTGTCAGTCCCAGGAACTGGAATGCCATGACTGTGAGAGTTGTCTCGTTGTTCACTGCAAAGCTTTATTAAGAAAAGACATTTTTCTCATGCTACCCTCTCAAAGAGCACCTGTCCTTTTTAACAGCTTGCTTTTCTGACCCCTGGTTTATAGTTAGTGGTAAGTACTATCAACTTTTATTGTCGGCTACTATTTTGTCTTAAAATCTTTCTGCTATGAAATGAGTGGGGAAATAAACATATGACTATGGTCTCAGAGGTATGAATTCTGGCTCTCCAGTAAGATTATAAGCTTCTTCAAAGTAAGTCATCAAAAAATTCTGTTTTTAGACATAATGGTGCCCACACAGAAATAAAGCAGAGAAAAACAAAACGGCATCGAGATCTCTCACTTTTGGCCTTTCCCAAAGGATTTGCACTTTCCTTAATTTCTTTATTCTATATCTGTTGTGACTAACAAGCCTCAAATACCAATGTGTGTGTATTTAGTAATGCCCACACTGCTCTTGCAATAAGTAAAGCCAGGATTAGTAATTGAATAGCAAAGTAAATGGAGACCAGGTACTCATAACTCACCATTTATCAAGGGTTTGCAAGACAACTGCATTTATTTCAAGCTACGCATGAGAGAACGTGCTTAGCAGTCAGGTCAGCACTGTAAGCATTGCACTGTATTTATCTTTAGTCCCTAAACATAGTGTGTAATCAAGGAAGTGCGATAAAGTAATACAAAACCATTATAGAGTCCTGAAAGCCCTCAATTTCATATTTACTTCTTGGAACCAGCTCATTCTGACTTCATAACTCCTTAATTAGAGGCACAGTCGTTTTCTTTTCTGTAGGGCATTTTTTCACCCTCACAATGCAAGCATACATTTGGTAACTAATACCAGCAATTAGCCTCATCTGCTATGTAAATGAGTGTAATTGCAATTGAATACTTTAGTAGGCCCAAAGGGAAAACATGCAATCATTACAAAGTAAGTAGGAGACCATGGTTAAGGGACATTTAGAAGTGTTAGCAGAAGTGCCTTTTCCCTCTGGTGTCAGGAGCCTTTTCTGTGGTGAATTATTTCACTTGGAGCTTTGGAAGTTGACTTGAATTTCTTGTTTTATTTTTCTAGAGAGAGCAGGAGAAAACTGTCCTTTTTAAAGCATTTCTAAGGGTTGGTTGGTTTTGGTAAAAGTCAGTTTGGTAAATAGAGTAGTCCTTCCTTAACTACAGTTTTACTCTCTGTT
This sequence comes from Rhynchonycteris naso, assembly GCA_037038555.1. Lineage (NCBI taxonomy): Eukaryota > Metazoa > Chordata > Mammalia > Chiroptera > Emballonuridae > Rhynchonycteris > Rhynchonycteris naso. Next base: position 82,963,305 of record CM072999.1, on the reverse strand, counting down.
GTTTGAGTTACTGGCAGTCAAACATAGTCCAAAAATATTAAATGGCAAATTTCAGAAATAAACAACTTGTGTTTCAAATTGAATACTGTTATGAATATTTTGATGAAATCTCATCCCTTTGTCCAGTGTTTCCACACTGTAAAACCTACCCACCCATTAGTCATTCTGTAGCTCTTTGTGTTATCAGGTATATTCAAGTAACCCTTATTTTATTGCAATTTTTTATTATTTTTTCTTAAGTGAGAAGCAGGGAGGCAGAGAGACAGACTCCCACATGTTCCTCGAATGGCATCCATCCAGCAAGCCACTTACTTGGGGATGCTCTGCCCATCTGGGGCGTTGCTCGGCAACTGAGCTATTTTAGTGCCTGAAGCGAGGACATGAAGCAATCCTCAGGGCCCAGGGCTAACTTGCTTCAACTGCGCCATGGATGCAGGAGGAGAGGAGATAGATAGTAGAGGGGGGGGGGGAGAAGCAGATGGTCGCTTCGCCTGTGTGCCCTGACTGGGCATCAAACCTGGGACATCCACAACCTGTGCCTATACTCTACCACTGAGCCAACTGGCCAGGGCCAAGATTTTTCTTAATAACGGTTCCATAGTACAAGAATAGTGATGCTGGCAATTGGGATATGCCAAAGAGAGGACTTAGAATGCTTCCTTTGAGTGAAAAGATGACAGTTCTTGACTTGATAAGGGAAGAAAGAGTCCTGTGCTGAGGCTGCTAAAATCTATGGTAAGAATCAATAAATTTCTAGCCGTGAAATTGTGAGACAAAAAAAAAGAAATTTATGCTAGTTTTGCACTCACACCTCAAACTGCAAAAGTTATGGCCAGAATGTGTGATAAATGCTGAGTAGAATGGAAAAGGCATTGAATTTGCGGGTAAAAGACACAAACAGGAAATGTGTTTCATTTGATAGTTAAGTGGTGCTCAGAAAGCATTGAGACTCTACAAAGACTTCATGTAGGGATCCCCTGAAACCAGTGACAGCAAGCCATTTACTGCAGTAAGAGATGGTTACACATCTTCAAGAATAGATATGGGCTGAAAAATATAAAAACCAACTTCCCAATTAAGAAGCTGTTGTCATATTTCCAGCAGAGTAGAAGTGGATGAAGATTTGGTACTGTCCATGGTTTCAGGCATCCACTCGGGGTCTTGAAACATATTCCCAGCAGATAAGGGGAGACTACCAGTTTCTCTTTAGCATGGATCCAGGGCTTAAAAAACAATAAACTTTTAGCTACTTTTGTTGTACAGGTTGAAAAAGAGCACTATATTGACCAAAAAGATAAAGTTTAGTATCAATGTTTACTCATTAGTAGGTCTTAGGTTGAGAACTGTTGATGACCTTCTATGGAGTTAAGCAGTCTGGTACTAGCCAGTGGCACAGAGGGCTTAGAGCCCCGACTCTGGAGCCAGACTGTGGGCCTTCAACCTCAACAGCTGCATGTACTTGGCCCAGTTATGCACTGTGTTACACATTTCTAGTAAATATGTCCCATGGTTGCTGAGGATGAAACTGCCTCGTACACAAAAAGCACCTATGCTACAGCAAAGCAAAAAGTAAGTGCTCAATCAATAAATGGGCATTGAAAACATTTTTAGTACTTCCATTTCTCCACACAGATTTTCCCTCTGGATAAAGACAGAGCTCAAGAGTGTACTGAAATGAAATCATTTTGTTCTCTAGTTAGAAGTTAGCCTATTGTATTTTTAGCAATATGTCATAAGACTGTTGTGAGAGGTGGGATCCCTTAAAACTTACTACTGGAGACATGCATTTATTCTAGGAGTGATTCCCACTGTAATGCAGGGACTTCTTAATGATAATCCAGGTAAAAACTGGTATTTTTACATATGAATAGTCAATATGTAACAAATAATTTTTCTCTCTTTGCACCAGTTGCTAGGAGTCTGAGGCAAATATGTAGCCAACATGTCTCTAGTTATCTATATAGGACTTTCCTGCATTGCAGACTTCTGTTTCTCTATCCTTCACTTTTATAAACATCTGTGTCCCTTTTCTTTTGTAAAAAATAAAGAAAAAAGAAATAAAAAGAACATGCTATATTCATCTTGTAAGTCACCTCAATTATTCTTATATAGTTGTGTATCATTGAGCAAGATATTTTGTCTCTTTCAGACACAGTTTTTTCATCTTTAAAATGTAAGATTGTGCTGGGTGATGTTTTGTTTTTTTCTTCTTCTGACTTTGAAAAGCTGATTCTTAACTTCAAAAGGTTTTGTTGTTGTTGTTGAAAATGATAACCTGGACAATGAAAGAGAGGCTCTTCAGAAAATAAATTATGCATAATCTTATTATCAGAGCCAAAGGACGTAGGGAGACTCTTTCAGCTTTTCTCACTTTGGTTATTTCTACTTTCTCTCTCTTACTACAAATTAGCCAAAGCACTTTAAGACACAATTATGAATATTTAAGTCAGTTCTTGGGTTTTTTCCAGCAATAAAGAAAAAGGCAGAAGTCTCTGTTCCTGGCAGAAAGGGAACAATGGGACCTCAAAGAATAAAGAAATAAAAGAAATCTGTAAACCTCTTTTGCCACTTTTGATAGAAGGGGAAAATCAAGAGCTCTTATCTCCTCTTGTTCACCTACCACTTCAGTTACAGGGAGAGCTTCAAAGGCTTAGCATCATCCACTCAATTGAACTGCGTTATCAGAGAAAAGACTGCCAGATGTTTAGCAATCAAACTTGGTGCAGAACATAACTTTAATGGAAAACAGAAGGGCGTTTTGTTTCTCTCCCACTGTGCTATCTATCCCAGAGACTTTCAGGAGCCCACTTTCCTTATCCTCTTCAAAACACACACACACACTTCTGAATTGCTATAGTATGACCCAATTAGATATAATAATAATGTGAATCTTTGCATATACTTGTGAAATAAGTGATTTAGCATCCTTAGAGAAGGAGGTTATAAAGCCTATGTTTTCTAGTGTTAAGACCAACTTAGAAATCATTTAATCAAAGACAAATAGGAACATTTTGTATAGAAACCACCCAAAGGAGTCTGTTTATATCTGGTCAGCTCCTATTGAACTTCAGATTCAATACCATTTCTTTTTTTTTTTTTTTGTAAGGACCTGGTAACTTTTTTAATGAGCTAAGGGGAGAGGAGTATAGAAAATGTGTTTCTAAATATTTTCCCTTCATTAAGAAGCTTTTTAAAAAGAAAACTCTATTATTTTTAGGTTGAATTGTAAAAGAGAAGCTTTCAGTTTAAGAATATTTGGATGGCTTTGATGACAAAGGAGATATTGCCCCAGACACTAAGACATGATCTGAAATGACCAAGGTGTAAAGCTGTCTTCTAGCTGCAGAAAATAGGGGTGTTAAACTTTTTCAAAACATATATTTGCTTAAGATGGAGCTATTATTTCTAAAGAGTTTGACCCATATCCAAACTTTATTCTTTACAAACTTACCTCCCAGTAAAGTACTCATCTGTGGGTTGGAAAACAATTCTAAAACATCTGGCTACCACGAGACCATGGATCAGCATAATGAAAATTTGATTTTAGTGGTTGCTTCCTCTAGGTGCTACACATTCTGATTCTTTCTTATAAAAACAACCACAAAATTATAAAATAAAAATGGAAATTCAAATGTAAAAGAGTTTCTAGATTTTCTTAGATTTTAATTTCAGGTAGAGCAAACCTAGGAAGAAAAACCCTGGTATAATTGCAATCTATAAAACTGGTTGGTTAAGCAAATGCTACTTCATTATTTAAGACACAGTTCCCAGCCTTATCCCAGCTTTCCTCACACTCCCCTTTATCACCCTTCCCTGTCTCATTTTCCACTGAATTTCAAGTGTTAAGTAAGCAGAAGGCTCTCAAAAGGTGGGCAGCGTGTATTAGATTGGATGTTAATCAAGACTACATAAGACAATCTTTTTTATAGACCTCTGAGTATACTCTGTATGCCCAACTTGATTGACAAATAGTGTTTGGAAAGGGAAATTGTTCAGAAGGTAATAAAAACATCTTTGTTTATAGTTTGACTGCAAAACAAAGTGTGAAAGTTCTCAAACCCAATTTCTAGATCTCTGGATAAGACAGATTGCTCAGACTGTGCTGGACCTCACTCAGTTTCCAGTTTGCCCCTGAGCGGTGGGCCTAGGCTTTTGACATACGGGTCACTACCAAATGATTCTGTCCTCTTCTCCTCTGCATTCTGTTTAGTAACAATGCTTCTCCCTGTCCAATTGCCCGTGGGGAGCCTGAGAGTAGAGCACTCTTGGTGCAAAGGTTACTTTTATTTTCACTCTTGAAAAGGTGCTTTAGAGAGAACTTCAGCTTTTGACCTGATCTCTTTCAAGTTCATAGTCATGTTCCCAATTAAACAAAATTTTCTAGAATTGAATTTCAGTGGTTATCTCCTATTTTAGGCATTGAAAGAAGGACTCGACTTTTGGGGGAATGTTTAATATCAAATATATATGTTATTTTTACATTATTGTCAACTATTATATATGCTTATTTTCACACTCATTTAAAAGAAATTTAAGGTTTTGACTTTAACATTGAAGTCTTTAACCTATTTTGAGTTGATTCTTGTATATGGTGTAAAGAGGTGGACTAAATTTTTCTTTTCTTTTGCACATGTCTGTCCAGTTTTCTCAAGACTATTTATTGAATATACTTTCTTTACCTTGTTGTATGTTTTTGCCTTTTTTGTTAAATATTAATTGACCAAAAAGGGATAGGTTATATCTGGGCTCTCTATTCTGTTCCATTCATCTATGTCTGTTTTTATACCAGTGCCATGCTCTTTTGATTACTATGGCTTGCAGTGTAGTTTGATATATGGTAGCATTGATTCCTTTAACTTTGTTTTTCTTTATAAAGATTCCTGTGGCTATACAGGGTCTTTTGTGTTTCCATATTAATTTTTGAATATTTGTTCTAGTTCTGTGAAATTGGTATCTTGATATAAATTGCATTGAATCTACAGATTATTTTTGGGTAGCATGAACATCTTAATGATGTTAAGTCTTCCCATTCATGAACATGATATATGCTTCCACTTACTTATTATCTTCTTCAGTTTCTTTCTTCAGTGTCTTATGATTTTTCAGTACAGATCTCTTACAGCCTTAGTTAAATTCAGGCATTTTATTCTTTCTTGATGTATTGTGAAAAGAATTGTTTTCTTAGTTTCCCCTTCTTATAGTTCATTATTAGCATACAAAAATGAAACTTATTTCTGTATATTTATTTTGTATCATGCTACTTTACTGAATTCCTTGATCAGTTCTAGTAGTTTTTTGGTGGATTATTTCTGCAGTTAATGACAGTTTTACTTCTTCCTTTACAGTTTGGATGCCTTTTATTTTTTTCTCTTGTCTAATTGCTGTGGCTAGGACTTCCAGTGCTATGTTGAATAAGAGTTGTGAAAGTGATTATCCTTGTCTTGTTCTTGATCTTAAGGGAAACGCTTATAGTTTCAAAAAAAGCTGTAGTATATTTATATAATGCAATACTATTTAGATGTAAAAGAGAAGGAAATCTTACCCTTTGCAACAGCATGGATGAACCTGAAGATTAATAACATTAAAATAAATAAGTAATAAATTAAATAAAATAATTTAAAAATAATAAGCCAACCAGAGGAAAAAAACTACCATATGATTTCACTCTTAAGTGGAATTTAATGAACAAAATGAACTTATAAGCTAAATAAAAACACACTCATAGATAGAGAGAAGGCCGACAGATGTTGGGAGAGGCTGGGTGGCAGGTGTCAGAGGGATTGAGCAGAAAAGGAATAAAAAAGGGAAAATAACTCACGGACATGAACAACAATATGGTGATTGCTGGAGGAGAAGGGAAGTGGAAGGAGCTGTAGGAGGTCACAGGAGGGATAAGTAGTGATAGAATGAGACTTGATTTGGGGTGGTGAACACTCTATAAAAATACAGATAATGTATTAGAGTATTGTATGCCTGAAACTTAATATGATTTTATTAATCAGTGGCACCCCTATAAATTCAATAAAAATTTTTAAACAAAATAGAAAAAAACCTAATTCATGGAAATTTCCTCAAATTGGGTATATTTTAAAAGGAAAGCAATTTACAGGAATAAAAATGAGATTGGGAATGAATTTGCTTCATTTTAAGGAGGAATTTATTAGATATATATTTTTATAATAATTTAAAAAATAAACTTAGGATAGTATAAAAATGAGTTGACAGTAGAGAGATGATCACTAAGAAGTGATCTTTGCTGAAAGAAGAATATATTTTAAGTCATCTCAACTATACATTCTTCAATATATTAGTTTACAGATAAATTTCTTTTCTTGTAGATCAATAGTTTAAGTGTCTGAATTTTTAATTATTTATGACTGCTACTGAGACACTTCCTGTCTACCAGGCATAGAAACAGGCCAGACAAATTTCATGAAAATTATTAAAACATTAGTTCTAAGTGCACAAACCATGATTTTGGGAATTTAAACATCATATATTGTTTCTTTGTTTGCTTTTCTGGATATAATAACAGAAATATTTGATTTATGGCAAAAAAAAAAAAAACCAAAAAAACTGGAGGTAAACCAAAGTGGCATTTGAGAACTTAGGACATAGTTGACTTGAACCACCTCTTTTCAGTGAATTTTAAAGGTTCTCCCAAATGATGAATTGGGAATAAAGACCCAACATCAGTAATGGGAAAGAAAATTAAAGGCATATTCCTCACTGATGGGCAGGTGGTATTGTGTTATGCTTTAAGTCACATAGAAGCAGGGGCTTAGTGTATAATAGGAAAGTCGGGGTGATAGCACTGGAGGAATATTGATGCAGAATATATGGTCTTTTTGTGAAGTAGTTAACAAAGAGGGTGATTCTTAGAGATCATATCTACCAGAAACTATAATTAAAATGTCAAAACAAAGCAATATATAAACATACTTACCAATTCAATAATTGTTTTTTGAATGCCCACTGTGGTACTCTTTTGTCATAGGTTGTCAAAGAGCTGTTCTTTAAACACTAGGAGCCCGGAGATCTTGTCTGATGTTTATGAAAGGCCTTTTCTATTCCTGAAACATAGAAAGCACTAAAACATTTGTTTAATAAATGAGTGGAAAAAATAATGCAAAGATCTGTAAGATGAAGTCTCTGCTCACTAGGAGCCTATTGATTATAAAAACATTTACGGAGTGCTTTACAGTTTACAAAATCTATTGACCGACACTATAATTTATAGTAGTCAGTGGTTCCAACTATGGTCTTGTCACAGAATCACCTGGGTAGATTTCATTTTCTTTTTCTTTTTAATGTGTAGGTGTTTGCAACCTAACATGATTTACAGAAGGGAAACGTGCAGGTCAGTGGTAAAGGTGGTGGGGGAAGCAGGTATCAGCATCCCTCAGGTAATTCTGGCACATAGCCATGTGCTTACAGAAGTTGTCTTAGTGAAGAGAACAGGCTTCGGAACCAGACTGGGTTTGAAACCTGACTGTAGCTCTTTCTAACTTTTTAATTTTAAGGTGAACTTTCCTGAGCCTCAGTTTTCTCATTCATAAAATGGGGAGAAAAACAGTAACTTCTCTCATGGGACAACTGGGTGGATGAAAGAAGAGAATCTGCGTGAAGTGCATATCCCAGGGCTTTGCATAGAGTGGGCACTTACAGATGTTTTTGGTTTTTTGTTTTGTTTTGGCAATTGTTAACCACCAGAACACTGACTTATTTCCTTTTCAGTACCAGAGCTAGGCTGAAACATTACTCCTTGGTCTCGGGTGAGGATATTTGTCATTTACTCTCATCTATTTGACCACAAGATGGTCTGAGAAGTTTACTCCTCCCGATGCAACCCAGGACCAACTAGACATTTGTTAAGGTCAGAATTGAAGAGACTGTGGCATTTCCGATCCATATTGACTTCCCTTGAGGATGAATATACTTATGTTGTTTCAGGATTTCCAGCTAGGCCTGGCCTGGAAACCAGAAGCTAAAGTTATCCCAAAGTGATAAGCTCAGGAACTACATGAAATGTTGATTTGGATCTAGTTCCAAAGGTTATCAAAGGTTCAGAAGCCAAGAAAAGGATGGTAATTTAAGCGTTGGTGGGAGGGGTGTAGCATTTTATGTACGGGGCGGGAGGAAATTTTGCTGTAGAAAAAAATATACGTTTCAACTGAAGTAAGTTGCCAAGAAAGCAGGTAACTTTAAATAAATGATAAACTATAATCCAAGTCTCAAAGATAAACAAGAGAAGCGGCTGTAACAGAATGAAGTTTATCAGAGTGTGATAGGAAGGTCAGGCATGACAAATTGGGAGACTGGGATGTTGAGCTGGCTCAGTACTGTTATATAACTAACATGACTGCTAAAATTAGACTTGAGCAGCCTTCTTTGGAGGTGTGTGGGTGGAGGGGTGAAGGGGCAGTCTGAAAACAATGGCCTTTATTTCTATAATGTACTTTAATTTTAGGCCAGGGTTGGAGGAGAACTTTCAGCTAATTTGCACTTTTTGGCATTTCTGAATTTTTCTGACCTGAGAGGCTATCCTTGGCCCCATGGAGCACTTGTATTTTTCTGTCAAACTACTATATCCAGCACATTTTTCCTGACCTCCTTGGAAGTGGGATTGTCTCAGTCTTCCCTTGCAGAACACAAAACATAAACATAAGGGCATTAAAATGGAAACAGGATCTTGGTTCTCACTGTTTTACCAGGCTCCTTAGCACTGACCTCTGACCCTCATTAAGATCCCATGGAAAGTCTGGGCATCTGGGGTGTGTAGCTCACTGTGGGAATTTTTTTTGTTGTTATGATTGTTGATTTTCTCCTCCTGAATTATTTTGGCTTAACCTGGGGCTACTATGTAAAATAAGCCACTTTCAAGAGCTTTTCCTCACCTCATGTGGGGATAGGGTTAGAGGATGGGATTTGACTTACTGCTGCTGTCAACTCCAAGAATCTGTTTTAGAGTCTTCTTCTGAAATTCATGTGAGAAAATAAAACATAATATTTTTTTCCATTTCTTGAGTTAATGACAGGTAATTTCTTGTTTTTGAACACCAGTGTAGAAATATGGAAGATATTGAGGCTTTTATGTTTTTTTTTTATTTATTTTTTGCTCACTTGCTACTTTTTAAAAAGTATCAGGTGCCCTCTCATGTATTTTCTTGATTTATATTGTATCACCACATACTTTCATTAAAGAAGACACCTTTCCTGATTATTCTATGGGAAAGATCTCAGAGAATTTAGTGTTTGTTTCTTTACTGGAATTCTTTTGTTATTGTTGAGGAATTTGAGAGGCTAAATTCTAGAAATATAATTGGAAGGTAATTTTAAATGTTTTGATTGACTGGCTATTTTATATATATTTAAGAGTAATTAGTAGAGGTTTTAGAAATTTTTTAATAAAGTAGAAGTTATACACAATGAGGTGGAAAATTCTTTCCTCTTTGGTTCGATATCTCTTTGCGTATTTCAGGGTCATACATTTTCATTCAACAAAGTCCAAATTTCACCTTTAGTTTTTCTCATGTATAGTAGACTTTCTCATGGCTCAATTCCAGTTGATATAAAAGTAACTATTATGAAAATGGGCTCAGAAAAGACTGCCAAGTTTTCACACAAGTATTTTGAATTTTGTTTTTAAGAAAATATTAACAGAACAAATAAATAATCTTTCTTGTGTTTTTTCCTTCATGAAAAAAAATATCAATATACACTGTTATAAAGAGCAAATTAAGGACAAAAAAATACCTCATAGATATAGACAGCAGTGTGGAGATTTCTGGCGGTTGGGGAAAGGTAAAGAAAGTATAGGGGTAATAAATTGTGATGGATAAAGACTTGTCTTGGGAGGAGGTAAACATACAGAGATGTGGTGTAGAATTGGGGATCTGAAACCTATACAATTACGTTAACCAGTGTCATCCGAATAAAATTCAATTAAAAAATTCTGGGGAACAAACAGAATTGTTACTATGAAATGGAATGACTGAGACTCAGGAGGGTAAGTGACTTGGCCAAGGTTACAAAGTCTAACTATATTGTAACTCAAGTTCTAAGACTGTGATACTGTATTATATCTGTAAGTAACAAAACAAAACATAACAAAATAATACAAAAACTCAACCATGCTCTATCTCAGAAAAGCCAGGAATGCCTGTCTATTTTTTCCAAGCCTTTTATATAATTTTTTTTTCCAGGAAGCCTCTTTTATTGGATGGGCATATGTAAAATATTCTGAAATCTTCCTAATAGAGTTCATTTTTATGCTTTTATTTTATTTTAGTACTTATACTTCCAGAAAACAGATACATACCTGATCTCTCCTGCAATCAACAATTATGTAATGGACAAATGTTAAGAAGAGAATCAAGGGGTGAATATAACTGTTTGATTATATAGACAATTGAAGGAGGCTCTGGAATGGATCCTTGCTATGTCATACCATTGTTTCTCCCTGAAAATACCAATCCCTTATGCAATCAGCGATTCCAAGGCCAGAACCTTTTTGGAAGTTGCTGCTTTACCAAGCCTTTTTATTGACACAGTTCAATCATCTGTGAATAGCTAGGTAGTTTCATTTGACTGCACACTGAGCAGGCAGTCAGTGTAAGTTTGTGACTGATTATAATATGACATGAGTCATGGACACAATAAATTACTTGACTACATACAGGATTAGTACAACCCTCTCTTCTGGGTAAAGATGGGGTGGAACCAGAGGAGCAGTGTTTCTGGTTATTCCATGTTACCTGTCAAGGAGCTCCAAATAAAGAGCATGGTCCGACATGGCAAAGTTGAGCTACCATTATCAATAACTGCAACTTATATACATATAACTCCTTGGAAATTAAAATATTTTAAATTGATATTATCTTATTTTGAATCTCATTAGAAAACTTGGAGTCAATATATATTGACTTCATTTTATGTTGGAAGAAACTTAAGCTCACTGGGATTTAATGATTTGTCCATATTTGCATCTTGCAAGTAGTTGAACATGGAACCCAGTATTTTGTTTCCTTCTACTTCTGGGGTTCATGTTCTTTTCAACCACTATGCTATTTCTCTCATTCCATAAAGCTATTACTGTGAGGTTCATAGTTTGTGATTCATCCTGGAATAAATAACAACCCTGCATCAAGTGATATTTGCAAATGCTATTAACCAAAAGAGCCCCATGACTACTATTTGCCTTGTAGTTTCTAGCATAACAAAATTGTAATACTGAAATAAGTTTCAAAGAATTGAAGTTTGCATGAAAAAGAGCCACATGTAACTCAGACATTGCATTCTAAGCATATTGGGTTCTCACGCTTCATTTGACCACCATGATTTTCACTTTTACTCAGAAGAAAGCTTAGAGTGAACTTCTGGGCCAAGTGACCCATCAGAGTGAAGATCAAAACATATTTTTCTTTTATCTCAGAACTGGGAGGGTACATTTAGTAGCAACTTTCTGAAGGAGCAGAAAGTCCAACATGTATATAATTGTCCAAGAAAGAGAATCTATCATACAAGATATTCGTTTTTATAATGTGGTTTCCAAACAATGTGCAATCATAAAACATTAAGAAAACTCCAGCTAAGCAAAGTGAAATTATTGGTAGATTAGCTCCTTCTCACCTCCCCTGAAACAGCAGTAACTGTACCATGTGTGTTTCTCCCTGTTTTGTTTTTTAAGCCTTCGTTTGATTTTAGCTAGTTTAGACTTCATATCTCAATTCTCCTATAAAGCATAGCTGTACTGGCTCCGATCCTTCCATTGCATCCCACTGTCTTGCCCACCCCCAGCTGCACAGACCCAGTCTTCCAAATTTAGAAGAGATCGTTACCATCCATAAATTTTATGTGCATTAAAGGTAGTTTTCCCCCCTTATAATCATTATTAATATTTGATGGCCAGGGTATTATTCTTTATCGATAATTTTATAGATCATAGTTAATTTAGAAAGAAAAAAAAAATCAGAACTGTAATGCAAAGTAGTGCAGCTCCACTTTAGAAAGTGACCTTGTCAAAGAGATGCATTTTTACTTCAATTAAATTCAAAGTCAGTCAGTCCCATAGGTAATGTTAGCAATTATAAGAATACTTTGCAAAAGTAGTTAAAAAAACACTTTTATGTGATGCTAGTTTTTAAAGCAAGAATGACTTTCTTCTAAAACTTCAATTCTTTATGAGATCATTTTGGAGTATACTGTTACATAAAACATGAGGTCAGTAACTAAGGCTAATTAAATTTTAGTAGGAGCAAAAGTCACCAAAAGGTTGTCGCATTCATCTTACCAATTCTAAAACAGTGATACAATACACCATTAATAGCCTTAGAATTGCTAATTATTTCAACATGAATAGTGATATCAATGCTGTCAGTTTAATTTAATACACTCAGGAGAATTCCTGCAGAATGCATGATTTCTCTATTATTTCCTGGTTTTCACAACCAGTAAAAGCTATAAATTCTTTCTCTTTACTTCAGAGAGAGATTAGTAGTCCAGATCCTTCTCATCTTTTTTGAGGAATGTGCAATTATTATTTTTTAAAGAAATGGACAGTAAAAGCAAAATAGAAATTCAGGAATGACAGTAGATGAGGTTTAATTCTGTCATCTAGTACAAGGCAAATTGTTTCTAACTCCAAAAGAATTAAAATGTTTATGTATTCTTTTTGTTTCATGAAGTTTCTACTTAGGGAATGACCTTAGACTTGGGGTTGAATTGTTCTTTCTTTGGAGATGGGCTAAAATGAAAGTCTAGAAACTTACAAATGAAAGGAAACTGGCTGAATGAACAAATAAGTTTTATTCACTGGAAACTTTACCAAGTTTGGAGGAAGGAGTTATCAACTCTTTTCACAAAGTTGTTCATTTAGCAAGCATTAGAGAATAAGCACAGCTTTCATGAGCAGAAAGAGTGAGTTACAATTTATTCTAAAAAATATTAATTCAATAGTAGCTAATTAAATAGTACTAGATTAGACTGTAAAAGTTTGTTGTAAAAAAATCTTAAGGATACTCTATTTTATGTTTTTAATACATGTGTTTCTTCTATAACATCTCTTAAGAGTGATAGAGCAGCCTGACCAGGAGGTGGCACAGTGGATAGAGCATCAGACTGGGATGCAGAGGATCCAGGTTCGAGACCCCGAGGGGTTGCTCAGTCTGCTGAAGGCCTGAGGTCAAGGCACATATGAGAAAGCAATCAATGAATAACTAAGGTGTCACAACGAAAAACTGATGATTGATGCTTCTCATCTCTCTCTGTTCCTGTCTGTCTATCCCTCTCTCTGTCCCTGTAAAAAAACAAAACAAAACAAAAAAGAAAGGAGTGATAGAGTGATTTTGGATTGAATAATCTCTAGTGACAAGAAACTTCCCACCTAATTTTCAGAACATTCTATTTATTTAAAAATTTTCTTTCAGCCTGACCAGGTGGTGGTGCAGCGGATGGAGCATTTGACTGGGACACGGAGGACCCACGTTTGAAGCTCCGGGGTTGCCAGCTTGAGCGCAGACTCATTTGATTTAACAAGACTCACCAGTTTGAGCCCAAGGTTGCTGGCTTGAGCAAGGGATCACTCGGTCTGCTGTAACCCCCGGTCAAGGCACGGATGAGAACTCAATCTATGAACAACTAATGAGCTGCAACGAAGAATTGATGCTTCTCATCTCTCTCCCTTCCTGTCTGTCTTTCCCTTTCTCTCTGTCTCTGTCACACACACAAAATATTTCTTTCAAACCAAATGCTATCATCCTTGAAATGTCACTCATTTGTTGGTTTATTGTCTCCCCAAATGGGGTACTTAACATGATTTAGGTGATATACAGGAGTCTTTTAATTTTAGTGGTAATATACATTGAATTTGTGATTTGGATGTCTTTCCTACAACATTGAGCATGTATAATGACAACCTGAACCATGGTGGAGGCAGCAGAAATGTTGAGATAGAAATATATTAGTGGGATATTTTGGAAAGAACACTGTTCTGCATCTCCAAGGACTCAGATCTTAGTTTTACCTTCCCTCCTATTAGACCTTCACATGCTTCTCTGAGCTTCAGTTTTTCTCATCTGTGAAATATGGATGATTTCCTAAGTTATCACCTAATTTCCTTCCAGCTCAGATTACATAAGTATCATTGTAAATGATACAAATGTATGGAAATATAAAATATGGGAAAAGAAACAATTGAAGATGGCAGTGACGTTTGAAGAATGGCGACTGGTGCCATTCATGAAAATGAGAGAGGCAAGGAAGGAGGAGGATGGCATCAGTGGACAAGGGAAGACTGGTTTGAATCTTTTGCATTGGAGATGCCATGACATCCCTTTGTGATGTCTAACAGGTCATTGGACAATTGAAGAAGAACAAGATGCCATTTTCTTATTTACAAGAAATTTATTTACAATTTATAGAATTGAGACACTATACAGAAATTTGAGAGTCACTTACATAGAGATAGTAGGTAAATCCATGAAAATGGAGAAGCCTACCAATAAAGAAAAGGAGAAAACATTGCATAGGTTAAAGAGTTAATGTTTATTGAGATGCTACTATGTGTCAAGCATGTTATTTACATTGTCTTATTTAAACCTCACAAAAATTTTATGAAGTATGTGAAATTCTTCCCATCTTACAGGATAGAAAGCTGATGCTCTGCAAGGTCCATAATTGCACAAGAATGAACTCATAACTCAGATGAGTCATCTGTTTAACTTCCAAATCTATGTGATATCAGTCCCATGCGGACAGAGAAGTGTGAAACACAGATAATGAGGGGAAGCAGTGAAGACACTGCATAGGTGTACTCTAAGGGGTGAATGGAAACCCCTTGACTGTGGGAGGTGAGTGCAGCCAAAGCTGGAGAGAGGAAAGGAAGGAACAATTATTTTAAATTTGGCAGACAATAAAAAGGGTGAGAAGTGTAAAAAAACTTTTTGGTGAGTGAGTAGGAGGTCAATGACATCACCTCAGAGAGATTTTCAATATATTGATTAGAGTGGACCTGAGATTGGAGCGTGTAAGGTTATAAAAATGGTAGTTATAATAATAAATATATACTGAAAACTTGCTCTGCCAGGCACTTTTCTAAGTGATTTACAAGTATTAACTAAGTTAATTCTAACAATAACTAGCCTATTTAATGGGCTGAGCTCAATAGGGCTCAAAGCAGGAAACATTTATTGTTTTTTACATTTTTTCCTTTTTATTGAATTTATTGGGGTGACACTGGTTAACAAAATTATATAATTTTCAGGAGCATAATTCCACAACACATCATCTGTACACTGTATTGTGTATTCATCACCCAAGTCAAGTTTCCATCTATCACTGTTTATCCCCTTCTATTCTCCTCCTCCATGTCTCCCACACCCTGCCCCCACCCTAGCAATCACCACACTCAGTCCCATTCCCTCAGTTCTCCATGACAGCACCTGAACAATACATTGGGAAGACCCCCTAACTTTTATTAAACAGTTTTCAGGTACTGTATTAGAAACTACAATCCACACATTATGATAATGGGTACCATGTGGTGGCAGAAAGAATGAAGATGCCTTTTATATATGAAACAGTGTTGAGTAGAAAAAGAAATCAAGAGTAAATATGATAACCTACCAATATGTAATAAAATAAAAACATACATATATTGAATTATGTATAGATTAAATACTACTTGGAATATTACCAAGAAAATAATATATTTGCCAAATGGGAAATGGGGAGTTATTGGCTGGGGTAACTATACTGGGAGAGAGACTTTTTACTGAATATCTTTGTATTCTCATGGATTATTAATCTGTTGAGCTCAGTCAGCTATTGCCACAATAAAGATACATAATAACAATCATTTCAAACTCAGGGCCATGAGCACTGAATCATACTCATAAGCAAGTGGTTTGGCAGACTGACTGCTGCAGGCTGCAGTGGTACATGTGACCTGTGGTGGCTCTATTTCATTTGTCCCATTATGGAGCCCTGGCTGGAGGGGAAGAAACTTTCTGGTACATGATTTTTAATGGTGAGATTAGGAGCTCCCAGAGGGGTGACCAAAAACACTCATGCTTTGATCTAAGGATCTTGGCCTGGAACATTCACATAGTCACCTCCAACCCACATGCTTGAATAAGAAAGAAAGCATACTTTTTCAGGAGGTAGAGGGAAGTGAATCATTGTTAAACAATAATATACTCCAATACTTAAAAAAAATTAAGTCCAGTTGAATATAATATCAAAATTTTAATCTCTCATCCAATCCCAAATCTCTCCTTTTTTTACTGCAGCTCAGGTTTGACCCACATTTAGAAATCTGTAGTGAGGAAAGGGATCATGGCCAGTTTCTTCTTTTCTTTTTTTTTCATTTCCTTTCTTTCCTATGCTTACACAACCTTATTTCTGAGATTTAGGTCCTATTTTCTTGTTCTATTCTTGGTAAGGGCCAGAGCAGGAGAACAGCTAGCTGGTCACCATTTTTTATAAAGGAACAATATAAGTAAAAAGCCTTCCAAACCAACCCCAAGAGTTAGGATTTATTTTAGAGTCTTAAGCCTCGGAGATTCATTTTTAGTCCATTTAAACTACAAAATACTGTGGTTCTGAAGATATTCTTCTGAAAGTTCCCAATAAACATCTCTCTCTATAGTCCATTCTTCAGTTGGTCCCTCTCTGGGGCAAGGGTAAGATATGCAAAACCAGCTGAACTTGGAACTCATTATTTTTAGAGGAAGGCATATTTCAAATCTAATACTTAGATTCTAAACTCTTTTCTCTGTAGAAGTTGTTTTACTTAAGTAAAATATCAGTTTTAATTCTGAGTGTAGAGTTCTTCAATAGGAAGATATATCTTCCTTTTTTCCTATTTTTACTCATTTAAAATTCATTAAGTTATTAACCTTTGAAAGCTTTCTTACTCCCACATCATTGTCTGTCAGCCTAAATTCTCCCCTCCTCCTTGTCACAGCTTCTGTTCCTATAAGGAGTATTCTGTTCCTTAGTGTTTCATTTCTCATACTTCTCCACATGACTCCCCTCTGTATGCCCATTGTTAAAGGCTCCTGACTGCATGTGCGTACCCCACATTAACATGCATAGTGCAGATAAAAAAACAAGATTCTAACTCTCCTCAGGTACTGTAGGTGTCTCATTTTATATTCCTGCTTGAAAATTTAAGAGGGGCCCTGAATTATGATCTTGAATTATGCCTCAGAGCAAGTTTTCTTAAAAGTACAATTCCTTCCCCAAAGGAAATGAGAAAGCTATTTAAAACAAGCAATCAATCCATTTAGAACTCACCACGATCTGAAGATCATTTCTTACGATGATGAATCGAAGGAAGAGAGGCAAAGAATTTTTAAAAAATGAATCGGAAAGGAGATTTTGGACCCATCAGCATTCACTTAGTCTAAACATGAAAACTCAATTCCATTTATCATGAAGAGAGAAGATTAATCACTTGCAGAAATCTTAAAAC
Source organism: Rhynchonycteris naso (assembly GCA_037038555.1). Taxonomy (NCBI): domain Eukaryota; kingdom Metazoa; phylum Chordata; class Mammalia; order Chiroptera; family Emballonuridae; genus Rhynchonycteris; species Rhynchonycteris naso. Next base: position 82,945,829 of record CM072999.1, on the reverse strand, counting down.
CAGCGCTGCATTCAAAGTTGTTGACTGAGAATCATTTTTAATTACCACAATCTGCTCAGTATTAAACTTTTCCTTATGATTTGATTATCTTACTGCAGCATGAGTCGCCTGTGATTCCCCTTTCTTTCAATCTCCAAATAAGATCTCTTAAACCCCCCGATGACTTTTCAGAAGGTTCAGTTTCACGCCTTCTTCTTTTGAAAAGTCAGCATGTCATGGGAAGTGACTACTTCACATGAATGTGCATTATTCCAGTAATCTGTTACCTGACTACTTGTTTTTGTCTTCTCTGTACTTTTTGTCTTGTGGGTTCTGTACACAAAAGTAGGATCATCTTCTATAAGTATTCTTTAGGGAATTCCATTTCCATGTGCAATTTACCTGTGAAAGCATCTAGTTTTTTTCTTAAACCAAACTTTCTGCTCCCTGAGTATATTTTTGTTGCTGGTTTTGGTGAATTATTTTGACCACTCAACATTTATATCTCCTGTATCATCATCTCATTTTTGCTATATTGCAAAAAGTCTGCCAATCATGTTCCTACCCTACTCTGGCCGAGACAAAATGTCATTACCACACCTTTTTTTCTGGTATTTGACATAGCAGAGAAAGTAGCAAAAGCCTGAAAAGAGCAGGAGCCCACCTGCTCCCCCTCTGGTCCACACTATTGCTTTGGCTCTTATGCTTGCTGAGTCTGCTTCTTTAGCTTTCTTTACAGTGCTGTGAGCCACTCAATATTTTTCAATGAATTTTGTTTTCTTTTTAAATTAGAGCTGGGTTTTTGTTGTTGTTGTTGTTGTTGATTACAACCAGCAATTTCAGACTGAAACATAATGGAAATGCCCTCAACTGTCCTCAAGTTCAGTTTGCTTTCCCTCTGGGTTGGAGCAGGACAGGCTCTTTTGGAGAAATAAACTTGCTCTTTGTTCTTTCTAAATCTTTTCCTTCTTTATGCTACTAAACTTTACCTTCTTCATTCTTTATAAGATTTCTTCAAACTTCCTTTTCATGAAACTCACTGCATTCAACTCTCCACATTAAGGTCCCTCCAGAATTTGCTTAGCACTCATTTGCCAGATCCCAGAGGTAGCTCTCCCTGCCCAGCGATCTCTTTACATCAGGATAAGCTGCCAAATGTGGAGAAAGACAACTGAACAAACAAACAAACATACAAACTGAGCTACAGTGTATCCACTTCTGTACTTTTCAATAAAGTAAGCCAAAGATAACTTACTGGTTAGACCAATCCTGAATCACTGTTAACAAATGTAAGTCGCCCACAAGAAAACCATTACTTGAGTTCCCTTCCCTTACAGAGCAGGATATAAAGTATAGCATAGACAAGGTCAAATCTAGGCAGTTGGTTAGTGAACAAAATTTATTTTTAATCTGTACCAGCAGAATGGCTAGTAAATGATCCTAAAATCTCAGTGATTTAACACAACAGAAGTTTATTTCTTATTCATTCTCCAGGGACTTTGCATATCATAACCTCTCAAGGACCAAGTAGTTGAAGCATCCTCTTGATAAACGTGTTTCTTTCTTTTGCTCATGTTTCATTGCAAAGCAAATGATATGACCACACTATCTTTAGTTGGGCAAGGAAATGAAATCCTTTCATGTGCCTGGAAAAGGCATAAATATTTGATTAATAGTCCTAATGATTATTCTTCATGCTTCACTCCTTATCTGCATTTCTTCCCTCTCACCACATCCAGCATTCTTCAGTCTTGAACTACCCACCTCAGCCCAGGCACTATTTCTAGATCTTGCACTTGATTTAACTGAGCTGTGACTTGATCTCCCCAAAAACATTAATCAATAATGATAATATGTTGAATTGATAGTGCCTTTACAGTTTACACAGCATTTCTATATAAAATATCTCCTTTGACCCTCGCAACCATCCAGCATGTATGTGGGACAATGAACATTAATTCCACTTTATACAGATGATTCCAAGTGCCTGACTCAAATTCACAGTTATAGAGCTGGCAGTACATATTTCCGTACCAAGCCTGTTGTCGGGTTTGTTTTCTTTCCACATAACATTTACACAATGAGCAAATAAAGCATATAGCTCCTACCAATATTATTAACAAGTAGAACAGCATGCCAAGAAGATAGAAACTCATTCTAGAACCAAAAAAATGATGCTATACTGACACTCTGGCCCCTCTAACATATTATGACCACCACAAAGAGATCTTATCCCTGTTTTGTTGTTGTTGTTGTTTTGTTTTTAAGTGAAAAGAGGGGAGATAGATAGACACCTGCATGCGCCCTGACTGGAATTCACCTGGCAAGCCCTGTCTGGGGCCAATGTTCTAGCCATCCAGGGCCATGCTTGCAGCTGATCTATTTTTAGTGCCAGAGGTGGAGACTTCACATAGCCATCCTTAGTGCCTGGGCTGATGTGCTGGAACTAATCAAACTGGTTGCAGAAGGAAAAGAGAGAGAGAGAAGGGAGAAAAGGATGGGGGGGAGAGAAACAGATGGTCACTTCTCCTGTGTGCCCTGACTGGGAGTCAAACCTGGGACTTCCACATGCTGGACCGATGCTCTGCCCCTGAGCCAACCAGCCAGGGCCAATAAATACTATGAGGGAGGGGAGCAGTGGCGTATGAGTTTGTGCTTAATTGTTAGCTAGTAAAGGTGGGAGAGGGCTGTTTATGTGAGTACTGCTTGAAAGAAAAGCAAAGAATTCTTCCGATGTTGCTGGTAAAAATGAGTGGCTAAACTAACCTTGTGCTTGGTAACAGTTTCTACCTTCCTTTCCAATGTATACATTTTTAACATCCACTTTTAGGTTAAGAAACTGGCCTAATGTAGGTCAGTCTAACTGCTGAGTTACTAGGAAGTAGTTCATTACAAAAACTTATGGTCATTCATGGTCTGGAATTTCCTGTTTCAGACAGATGTCAGGATGTCTCAATTTTTGTATTTGAAACTATAGCCATTGTCACCAGGGAAAATGAAAACAGTATGGCTATAGACTAGAACTTGGCTGTCTCATGCCACTTACTTCTCTTGTCAATCTCTCAAAGGCAAAAATTGAATTACAGGAGCACATTGTGGATTGTACAGGAACTTCAAGGTGACAGGAAAAGAACAGTTGACGTATAATTGAAAACTCCACTAAAAAAAGCTTATAAGACAAATGAAAATGTGACATTGTCTTGCAACACTTGCCACTGAATATAAATCACTGCCAATCACTGCCTTATGTTCAATATGTCCCTGGGAGGGGTCGGCTTCTCAAGTGCAAGGCAGCACACCTACAGGCAGGCCTCTGCTGGAATTTGCCTACAGAAAGGTCATTTAAGGCAGAACAAATTAGGGCAGCGCCCCCAGCAGCAGCAATTAACCTTCAGGAACCTGGCAGACGTAGGTATATTTTAAGAACGCAAAAGCCATTAACCTTCTTGTTATTTAAAGACATGAATTGGAGGAAAAATATCTCAGGTCTCTCCCTTCGCTTTCCCTTCTTTATCCCCACCTCCTTGTCTTGCCATTCCTCTCTGTGTCATCCATCCTGTGGCTGTCTTGGCATCCTGTGGAGACCCCTGCTCCTTGTGGTGATAGTGACAGTTGTAATTTGGTGCCAGTCTGCAAGACTCAATGTAGGCAGTCCTCAAGAAGGTGACTAGCACATGGTTAAGCGAGGTCTTTTCTGATCTGGGTCCACCATATGAACCAGTCTGAAGCCTCCTGGCCTGATTTCATATGGTGACAGCTGCCACTGAGGCTTGTTCACAAAGATTACCCCTGCTAGTGCCTCTTGAATGCCCATTCGTCTCCTTCTCATCCTTTTCCTTCTGGCTCTCTGGTAAAGAAGGTAACCTGCCCTCTCTGCAGGAGAGAGCAAACAGCACATTGGCTCATCCATCATTGCTCATGTCAGGTGCAAGCTGTGGATAAATGTTTGGAGACTGAAACAGCACTAGTCAGAACCTACATAAAATGTCCCCTTTTCTCATTAGCTAGGGATTTTTGATTGGGAAGAAAGATAACACCTACATCATCTAAAAATGATAACATTTAAGAAATAGCATGTCATTTTGAATAGCTGCTAAGCCAATGTTTATTAGCTAGGATAACTTATATTTGGATCCTAACGTACCAAAAAAGAATCTTTTGGGTTTAATTTCACTTTCAATTAATGTTGCTTCATTTTAGAAAAGCAATGGTAAAGATAAAAACGAAAGCATGGGTCAATAGTCTTGAATCCTTTAGAGCAAGTGTCATTGATGTACATCCATTGAAGAGAGATGAAGAGGAAAACATAAATTGTTTGATTTCACTAAAGAACTAGATGTTCTGATTTCATTTTAAAATCATTCCTAGCTTATTAAGCAACAATGTAAAATTTCAATCTGGCAACACATTATTGATTGTCACAGGAAGACACTTAAGAACAAACTCTAGGAAGACAACTGATTCAGGATTTGATGTTGCTCTTGGCAAAGCAAGGGTATGCCAGGATTGTCCCAGCCTCTGAGGAAGCCTCTTTAATTTAAATGTGCATGCTGAGATGCAGCTGTGCTGATGAATGCATATTTATTGGACCTGGATAGGAGGTAAATGGGTAACTAATTAAACTATCCTGGTGTCAACTATGCTGGCCAACATTCCCTTTTTTAAAAAAGCGTCATTGTTTCAATGTACTCTGAAAGCAAAAAATTACCACTCAACTGGTTGATGAATAATATCTGTGAAATAATTCTAAGGTAATTTGACTGAGATTAGAAAAATAGAGTTTACAAATGACTTAAATTCAGAGGTGACTTTATGATACATTGCATAATGACTGCTGAGTGACTACCTTGTTTCTCAACCTAAGACTATTGTCTTTTCATTTTATGAGATAAAAAAAGAAATTGTCCAGAAAAGGTATAGAATAGTATGTTAGAGCACATCTAGTTCACCTGTCTCATTTACAACCAAGGCAATGGATCACAGAGAAGGGACTGACATATGAACTAAGTAAGTTTCTTTATTTCCTGGTCAAGATCCTTCCACTGTATTACTGATAGCCAATGAGGAATTTTAAAATACTAATCTTTAAAAAAATGGAATTGGTTAACAAAGAAAGTATTTGAATATTTTTTTTGTAAAATAAATTTTGATATGTGGACTTGACCCATATGAAAGCAAAGAAATGGTTAGCATTAGAATGTTTGAGTTCTGTTATCTCCCACACTCTGCAACATGTTAAATGGTTCAGACTCAGCATTTATTTCATCCATACTGCATACACTTTGGTTTTTCATTATCTAATGACTAAGTATCTATTGATAGATCTAGTTTGGAGAGAATATTCCAGTTTGGGAGGTTTCTGAGGCAGCACAGTAAATAATGCTTCTCTTCCTTGTCTGGCTTCTGAGCTAATCAAGAAATAAATCAGCAGTGAGCTAACAGAGTAATGAAAGATTTCCTTTATTACTGATGAAATTTGAACACTGTATCTTCGAGTGCATTCTGATCGGCTAGCTGAGCTAATCCCAGAATTCAATTGGCTTTACTCCCCAGTTACAGGTGACAGTGACCCATGGTAGGTGGGAAGGCCTGCTTCCTTGAGGCAAGCGGAGGGGCAGGGTCACATCACATTTGATAACCTGGAAAGTAATTTTATTTGCCTCTTGTGTCCTCAGTTTTACTGGCAAAGAAAAGAGGAACAAAGAGATCAGACTTACTCTCCTTGAACTCCCCATAGATAAAAGTGGGTGAGGAAGAAACCTTGCCTCCTAACACGGGTGCTTGAATTTTGTGGGTTTTGCTTTTTATGATACTTTCCTTCCATTTGGCTATGCCAGACATGAAATTTAACATTTTTGGAAAGCACTCTTCTTTATCTGATTGCAAAACACTAAATATGTGTGAGTGTGTGTCTGAATGGTCTTCTCTCCATGGGCTGAGGGAGCTATCTCCCTCTGTGTGAGGGAGGGAAGAGAGGACAGAGGAAGCATTCAGGCTCCTTAGAGAAGCAATACAAAGTGGGAAAAAAAGAGCTAACATTCAATTTCTAATATTCAAATAAATATTTTGACAAATAAACTTGAAACTAGGTAAGAAGAAGAAACAAAAAGGGTTATCTTCCCTTTGCATGATAAAAGCCAAACCTAAAAAATTTACTTATACCAAATATCATTGAGTTCTGACTATTGATTAGAGACTGTTCTAAGCATTGGGAATACAGCAATGAGTCAAATCTGTTGATAGAACTCTGCACTTGCTGAGTTTATATCCTAGTGGGGGCAGAACTGAGACTTATCCTACCATGGCATGTGCTCTAGGAGGTAAACCTTAGGGGGGCTGAGTGCTAGACACCTATGTCAATGCAACAGTAAGAGTCAACAAGCCCCAAACAAGTTGCAATGGGCCACTCATCAAGCATACCAGCAACTAACTTCAGACCTGAATACCAGCAGAGGAGTTGGCACTAGGCAGAAAAAAAACACAATGGCAGAATTTTCATCAGATCTGTGGACTCCTTCAACCGACTGCCACAAACACATAGTACACATCTTCCCCCATCATACACCCAGATACCATTTTGAGTAGAGAAGCAAGAAGGTGGCAAATTCTGCAAGTGGCTTGAATTCCCAAGGAAAGTACTTGAGTGGATCTTGATTAAAGATTGTAAAAATTAATGAACAAAAACCTCATTTAAAATGTAGTTGGGAGGCTAGAAGAGAGAACTCAACACACAATACTAACCCCAACAGGAAGAGTGGTACCTTTCATCTCTGACAGGAAATTATACTACTTTACTACCTCAGCAGGAGAAAGAAAAGATTCCTCATGGCCAAGAAACAGCTCAGTCAATGGGAGACTACTGTAACTCAGCCAATGGAAAGTCACTATACTTTGAACTTTGTTTTCTTCAAGGGACTCTTCATTTATGAAAGCCCCTCCTAAGTTCATAGAAGAGCATTCCTCTCGTTTGTTTTTCTGGACTTTGGCATGGTTCACTGTTACAACAAACTGCAATTATTTTTTGTTCCCAAATAAACCCATTTTGCTAAAGAGATATCTGTCTATTTGTTTAAGATCGACAGAAGAAATTATCAGTGAACTGAATGTTTAAACTAAAAGGAAGTTTTATACTAGAATGACTAAAATATTTTTACTTGGGTTAAATTTATGTCTTTTTCCCTGATGTCTGCCGGTAGGGAGATCTGTCAGAGTGGTGCAGGTAATTTCATGACCTTGCCATAAGATGCTGTGAAGATGATGTCACATATAGATCAAAGGTACATGGATGTCTCCTTGCCAACCCTTTGTCCCGGACTAATTTTAATACAAACAAGAACCATTTCCTTCCTTTCTTTGAAGCTCATGGTTTTTGGGAAACTTCATCTACTGGAGGGGGATTCCCACTATACATTTTATCCAAAAGGTACCAGAATGTTCAACGGATAGGATAGAAATTGTCCTAGCATTTAGGACTACACAGACTACACATGGTTTAAGGTACTGAGATTTGGGCTCCTTGTGGGGAAGTAAAAATGTGCCTCAACGGGAGAGAAAAGAAGTTGGTAAGTCACAGAAGGCCTGGATCAAAGATTTATGTTTGTTTTATTTGGTCCAATGGACCACACAAATATTTTTGTAATGTTTTGACTTTTTTTCCTTTCTATTCTGAGTTCAACCCCTGATTTCATCACTTAAACTGCTTTTCTAAATGTCAGCAAAGACTTCCAATTACAAATCCAACAACTCATCCACCATTCTCCCACTACTTTCTGTTCTTCATTGTTGATACTCTGCTTCTTTAAGATTCTGAGAATAAAGTGTTGTTTTTTTCTATCTTTTAAAAATTCTTGGTATCTCAGAATGTGGTTGAATTTAGAGATAGGGTCTTTAAGGAGGTAAATAAATTAAAGTGAAGTTATTAGGGCTGGCTCCAATAGACTATGAGCGGTACCTTTGAGAACAGGGAATTAGGACACAGACATGTACAGAGGGAAGACTATATAAAGACAGACAGAGAAAATGGACAACTATAAGCCAAAGGGAGAGGCCTCCAAAGAAACCATCGCTGCTGACATCTTCATCTCAGACTTCTAGCTTTCAGAATTGTGAGAAATAAATTTCCGTTGTAAGTCACTTCATCTGCTATACTTGGTTACTTCATTTCTTTCTCTGCTTATCCCCTAAATGTAGTTTACCCAAAGATCAGTCAGTACCTCAGTCTTAATGCTTAGATTTACCAATATTATACACCTCCACATATTCAGTTATTACCTCCATAAAATAAACTTTAAATATATTAGGTTGTACCAAATGAAATGGCCATGTTTGTTGGTTAAAAATGGTTAGCTATTGGCAGTTTCATATGGCTCAACCAAATGTGCCTCCACTCTGAGCTTGCCTGAAGCTCCAAACTCACATGTTCCTTTGCTTTTTACACATATCTACCTGATTACACTATAGAAATCTCCTGAATAACATCCAAAATAGAGCTTACCATTTTAGGAAACCTCTAGACTTAAAGCATTGGATTTATTTGTGAGTCATTCCTCTCTTTCAATGTCACTTCCTATGGTAATTACATGAGTCTTATTCACACCCACTTTGGGGGGGAACTACTGAGAAATGAAATACAGTACTTTACAATTTAGAGCATGGTCCCCGGACCTGCAGCACCCCATTACCTTGAAGCTTGTTAAAAATCAAGAATCCTGGTCCAATCTCAGACTTGCAGATCAGAACCGGTGTGTCCTTTTTTCTTTAAAATCTCCAAATTAAAAAAATGTAATTACAAATTATATTTTGAGAAAGACTGCCTTAGATTATAGTGGTGGCCGTGAGAATTCTATCTTTCCAGAAAGATTTTGAAAACGTATTTTCCACTGGCAGCAGGACAGTATAGAGAGCATAAGAAAACTCAGCACACTGTAGTCTCACATAGATATATTATTGCCCTTAATTAAAAAAACTGCATATTTGATGGGTGAAAAATTATATTGTAATGATGTTAATATTTATCCCTCTTTGATTACTGGTAAAGTTTTTTTTTAAATATCTGTCTCTAAATTCTTTTTTTTTCTTTCTTTTCTTTTTCTTTCTTTTTTTTTTTTTTTACAGGGACAGAGAGAGAATCAGAGAGAGGGACAGATAGGGACAGACAGACAGGAACAGAGAGAGGTGAGAAGCATCAATCATTAGTTTTTTGTAGCCATTGCGACACCATAGTTGTTCATTGATTGCTTTCTCACATGTGCCTTGACTGCGGGCCTTCAGCAGACCAAGTAACCCCTTGCTGGAGCCAGTGACCTTGGGTCCAAGCTGGCAAGCTTTTGCTCAAGGCAGATGGGCTCGCACTCAAGCTGAGCTGGCAACCTCAGGGTCTCGAACCTGGGTCTTCTGCATCCCAGTCCGACGCTCTATTCACTGTGCCATCGCCTGGTCAGGTTCTCTGAATTCTTTGTACATAGCATTTGGTAGTTTTTATTCCCTGACCTAATTATTTCCCTGACCTAATCATTTGTATACTTTTCTCTGACCTAATTATTTGTATACTTTTAAAAACTCCATTATTATTTTTACTCTTATTATTGCAATGTGGGCAACTCCTAGGATCTTTTTGTTAACCTGCTGAATTTGGACTGCAGGATTCTCAGTGATCCTGATAGTCATGCTTTTCAACTGTGTAGAATTTAAGGAATGAATTGTTTTCTTCCCAAATGCTTGTAGTCACCTATGTAAGTCACTAGTTTTTGTTTAATTCTTGAGGACAACTTGAGGAAATTAATGAAGAATGAGGGTTTTTCAATGAATATAACAATGCTTTACACACAATAGAAACTGGGGATGATTTTGAACTAAATTGCACAGCAAAAAGTATACTAAACTGAGACCCCATCAGTAGCCTCTTACACACACAAAGACACACACAGACACGTGTGTGCATGTGCATGCATGCAGAGAGCACTTTTAGAGCCAAGATGGTTACTGAGACACTGATCACTAGGAATCATGCCCTTTCTTATTATTGAAAATGATTAGTTTTCTGGTTGTGGTGATCTGGGCAACCTGGGAGGTAGTTTGACATGGTGACTTAGGTCAGAGCAGGATAACAAGCAGCAGAAGAAAGAGTTCTACACTATTTAAGAAAATAAATAAACAGCACTGATCATGCTCTTAAAGCCGCACCTTCACTTTGCAGTCGAATAAGCAGTACTTGTCTTCCTTGCTTTTCTTTGTTTTATGAGGATTTCTATGTTCTTACCTGTTGATGGTGCAATTTGCTTAGTCAGACAAGCAGGTACTGTATGTATACAATAAGTTATTCTAAATAAAAGGGGTGATTAATCAGGGAAAATCAAACTGTGAACCCTAGTGCCGCTCCTTCCTGGCTGGTCCCAGACTCCTGGCTTGTTTATTTAGTGTCACCCATAGTCTGTCATGGCTGACCTAAAACTATCAGGAACAGCCATGATGGCAGCCAAGCATAAACAAAAATCTGAACTGAAGGTGCAGAGGGACTGCCATTCCACAGATAAGATCTATTGCTATAATAGCCCTTGATTATGAAGACCAAAGGAGAAAAAATACCAAATATACAGACACTTTTCTGTTTATTTATACATGAAGAAGGAGGGGGAAGCAAATCATTTACAAAAAAGGGAAGGGAGGGACTGGGGTTTCATTACATGTCAATGTTTCTCAGCTTATACAACAAGATTCTGTGATAGCAGGGGCTTGCTTCTTGTCTCCTTTGTTTGTGTATTGACATTTTGCAATGCTTTAAAAACTTGCACACTAGGGCCAGAGATAGCAGAGAGAGGGGGGGGAATTGAGACTCGAAAACAGACTAGAGTGTTTACCTAGAGAAGAAAGGGTTTTTACTTTCATGTAGTTCTTCCAACTGAGCTATAGATTTAGACCAAAAATGAGGAGGTTGTTAGAACATCTTTCACGTGAAACAATGTGTTTGTTAGGTTATGCTTTTCAGCTGAACACGATCTCTTACTGCCGACATGTACAACGAATTTTTAACATGCAAGAAGCAGTTTTGGGTGAAATCAGCACTTCGCTGTTTGCTGTGGTATCCTTTCAGTGGTGGAATCCTTTCACTTTTTCATCAGATTATTTAATTTTATAAAGTTTGGGAGCTACTTGGAAAGAAAGTTAGCTGGAGATGCTTCTTATCAGAATGGGATAAATATAGGTGCCAGCTTCAGAGCCCATCTGGTCACTACTTGAAGATATATTGCAAAATTACTTTCACCCTTAAAGGGACCCACACGTTCTGGGAAGCAATGGAAATGGATCTCTTTATCGTTGTTTGTAGGTGCTACACTGCTGCTGCCCATGTTCTGGGGGCCAAATTTATCCATTTAATGGAAGAGTATGCTTGTCCTACTAGCCTTGCAATTTATAAAATGTGTAAGAGGAAGGGCAAGGTGCTTCAAAAGGATACTTCTATTGAGGAATACTGCTTTATTGTCCTCTGTTGGTCAATTACTGGGACAAATGGCTGTAAGAAGTTCTCCCCAATCTGTTTTCTTGCAGCCCATGTGGTATTACATTTCACTCCAAAGAGTACAGCTCTAATGCTTTATCACATTCCAATGCTCAAAAGGGAAATTGCTGGAAAGGTACTTAACACTAAATGCATCCATTTTGGTATACTGACATTACCTGGGACTACAGATAAATTTCAACAAATCACACTGGTACACTAAAGAATTGGGATCTCATTCTCTGAGGCTCTGGTGAAAATAGAAGGCTCTGCCTAGGGAGGGCACAAAATTGGGTTGGCATTATCAAGGTACTGCACTGAAAAGGTGAAATCTTCTACCAGCTACTGTAAAACCCCGACTGTGTCACTTGCATGACGGGCTGAAAATTCATTTTTTTTTCCCTCTTGGAAGTGTTGTGGTTAAAAAAAGAACAAATTTGGGGAAAGACTGGCATCAGGACTTACACAGGAGTCAGAGAGAGGAGATCATGTGTTGAGCACTAAACTAACATTTGAATTGAGATGAGTACTTCAGTCTGTTTTCTCCAAACTGTCATAAATTCTTATTTCTACTTTAGCAGTCTTCTAATGATTTTAGCATTCAAAGTCTCCAAAATGCTTCTGAAGTACATTATTATTTTTCTCTGTCCATTTAAAGTCTAACATTCTGTTTCTCTAATCCTTCCCAGTCCTTTCCAGTATAGCTCCACACTCTACCTGGAAAGAATTTTTTGGGCAGGGGGTTATCTGTGAGGACATGTTTCTGTACACACATTATTCATGGCATTTTAGGATGAAATATGATGACCAGAATCAAGTTGTTTATTATCACATGCATTGGTTATGTTTAATATTTCTTATTTATAAAAAATGCTTTTCCTCATGTGATTATTTTACATTTCAATATCATTCACACACCATAAATTTACCCTTTAAAAGCATACAGTTCAGGAGCTTTTAGTATACTTACAAGGTTATGTAACCATTACCACCATCTAATTCTAGACTATGTTCATAATCCCATAAAAAACCATATTCTCATTTGCAGTCAATCCCCCTTCTTCCCAACTCCTGGCAATTACTAATTTACTTTCTGTCTCTATGAATTTTCCTATTTTGGAATTTTATATAAATGCAATCATACTATATGTGGCCTACTGTGTGCTTTTTTTTCTCTCTCTCTATTTTCTTTTTGATTGAGTTTATTGGGCATTTAACATCATATATTCAAGGTTCATCCATATAATGTGCTATGCATTAATATTGTTTTATTTGGTTTTGTGAGCTGTTTAAATGTTACAGCAACATTGAGAAGGAGGTACAGATTTCCAATTTACTCATTCCCACACACATGCATAGCTGCGCCATTGTCAACATCACTCACTAAAAGAATACATCTTGCCAAGAATGAACCTACATCACAATCATCTGAAGTCCGTAGTTAACACTACTGTTCATTTCTATGGCTTTGGACAAATATGTAATGTCACACACACCATTAAAATATACAGAGTATTTTCACCTACCCTAAAAATCCTCTGTTTCTACCTATTCATTTCCCTGCTCCTACCACCTCTGGCAATAACTGATCTTTTTATTTTTTCCATAGTTTTGTCTTTTCCAGAATGTCATGTTGTTAAAAACATATAGTATATAGCCTTTCAGATTGGCTTCTTTCACTTAGTAATTATACATTCAATCTTTCTCCATTTCGTTTTATGGCTTAATAGTTCATTCCTTTTTAGTGCTGAATAACATTCCATTGTCTGGATATATCACAGTTTATCCATTCACCTACTGAAAGACATTTTGGTTGCTTCCAAATTTTGGCAATTATGACTATAGCTGCTATAGACATTTTGGTGCAGGTTTCTGTGTAGATATGTTTCCAAATCATGGACAAATATCAAGGAGTGTGATTGCTGGGTCATATGGTAAGAATATGTTTAGATTTGTAAGAAACTGCCACATTGTCTTTCAAAGTAGCTTTACAAGTTTGCATTTCTAATAACTTTGAATGAGGGTTTCTGTAGCTCCATATTCTCACCAACATTTAATGTTGTCAATGTTCTGGATATTTTCCACTTTAATAGATGTGTAGCTGTATGTCATTGATATTTGATATATGTCATTGAAATGATATAGAGCATCTTTTCCTATGCTCATTTGCCATCTAAATACCTTTTTTGGAGAGATGTCTATTCAAGTCTTTGTTCCATTTTAAAAATCAGGGTTTTTTTTAACTGTTGAGTTTTAACAGTTCTTTGTTTATTTTGAGTAATATCCTTTATCAGATTTGCATTTTGCAATATTTTCTCCCAGTGTGTGGCTTGTTTTATAATTTTCTTGATATTGTCTTTCACAGAGAAAAAGTTTTAAATTTTAATAAAGTCCAATTTGTCAGTTATTTCTTTTATGGATCATGTCTTTGATGATGTATATCTACAAAGACCCACAATCATCTAAGTTTTCTCTTATTTTATCTGCTATGAGTTTAATAGTTTTGTATTTTATATGTAGGTCAGTGATGCATTTTGAGTTTTTTTAAAGGGTGTTAGGTTTGTGTCTAAATTTATTTTTTTGCATGTAGATATCCAGTTGTGCCAGCACCATTTATTGAAGAGTTTATCTTTGCTCCATTGTGTTGCCTTTGCTCCCCTGCTGAAGATCAGTGACTATATTTCTGGGCTTTCTATTTTGTTTTATTGATTTATTTGTTTTCTTTTACCAGTACTATGCTTCCTTGATTACTGTAGCTTTATAATAAGCCTTTAAGTTGAGCACCATCAGCTCTTTGTTCTTTTCCTTCTATATGTATTGTGTTGACTGTTCTGGATTTGCCTCTTCATAACCTGGAATCAGGTTAATTATTTTATTCTTTTTATGGTTGAATAATATTCAATTGTATGAATATACCACATTCTGTTTATCAACTCATTCATCGATAAAAATTTGAATTCTTTCAACTTTTTGGCTACTAAAAACATTAATGTATAAGTTTTTGTTTGAACTTCTGTTTTCAGTTCTCTTGAGCATATAGTTAGGAGTGTCATTGCTGTGTCATAGTCATATGGTAACTCTATATTCAACTTTTTGAGAAATTTCCATACTATGTCTTAAAACAGCTAAAATATAAGTATTTATAACTTGATAGTTTATAATTTATATTCATCAACTTTTCTTGTTTCTATCAATTATGATTTTAAAATAAATTCAACTTTTTAACACAGGATACTTTTTGATAAGGGCTCTGTTTTATATATAGATTCATTAAGTTGAATTCAGTTTAATTTATGTACTCATTCATTAAACTTTTTTTGTGATTCAAAATTTTTACTAGCCATTACTCTCATCATTAAAGACAAACCTGAAAAACAATTATATTAATTGATAATCAATATTGCACAGTAGATGGGATAAATATTGATAGCTATTAATAAAAAATTCATTGATAATACTTATTAATGCTGGCTCTATTTACTCTTTCCTATTTTTTTGTTTAAATAATACCCTGTTTTACTAAAAAAGACTACCTGAGCCTATATCCCAACTGTGAAATATTCTATTTTATTTAAACATATATATGAAAATAAAATACATTTTAATTTACAGTGACTACACATACCTTTTAGAAAAAGAGAATGCTTAATTAAAAGAAAGCAACTATTAACCTTGACAGTAGAATGGTAAATTAACTACTTTGCCAATTGTTCTCTAGGCAATCAAGAAATAATTTGTTAATTGATTGATTGTTTAAAGTGTTAGTCTAAACTATGTTGTTGAAACCAGTAAAGAATTAGAGGCTAAATACCTTTTAAAAAATCTGATGTTAGTCAAGAACTTTTTCAGAGATAAGTACAAATACTGGAAATAAGTCCTACTGTTTGTGTTTCCAGTGAAGAAGACATGTAATTGTGTAATCACATTTAAGAATGGGCTGGTTCTCTGCGAAGCTTAGAAAATTGCCTCTTACCTTTTTACTTAGGTTCCATTTACACAGCTCCTCAAATTTATAGCAAGTTTAGATGTACTATTGCTGTATTCTACTTAGCGATGAGAATGGGATTAAAGACCCATAAAAAACTGAATGAGGAAAAAGGAAATATCTGGGAGAGAGTATCAAATGCATTTTAGAAAATATTAAGTTTTTAAAAAATCGATCAGTAAACATTTAGAAAGGTAAATAATACTAGTCAGGAAGCCAAAAAGCAACATTATGGTTAGTGGTCAGATTAGAGATATTTTCCCCACTAAGGATCTCATGGCACCAGGGAAACAAACACAGACTGTTAAAATGTTGAAATTGTTATTCATTTAGGAAAGTGTCTCATATAAAAGATCTAATAGGGTGTTTGAAACCACTTACCCCTCTCAGGTGGAGACTTACTTATAGGTCTAAAAAGCTTGGTTGTTACGTGAAAGGCTGATGTGCTTTTGTGGAGTAGCAGATCAATTTGTGCAGCAAATTAGTAACATAGATTTACAAAGTGAGTTTAGGACAGGTAACAAAGACTTCCCAGGAAAAGCTTAGAATTTTTTAATCTAAAAATAATTAATAGTTGAGTCCAATTTTAAAAAGGCATTCATTGTTCTTCTTGTCTACTATTGATATTTATAATAATAATGTCATCACTATTCTTTCAGAGATGAAGTCTCTACTCATTGCTGCATTGGAATATTTCTTTTTATTGTTATAAGTCAAGTACCAAGTAACAGATAACAATTCTAATAAACTTAAGTTGGCAAGGAGACTTCATTAAGAGGATACAAGGATGCCTCATGGAACCCCGTAATGGGAAGGTACTTAGGCTCAGAAAAGAGTTGGAACCAGGGATTAGAAAATTGTTTTTTTTTTTTTCTCTATCTGAAAACAGGTTTCTTTCTGCATGACAGGTGATAATTTTCTTTTCACATTTGTAAGTCTATATCCTACATGTCTAGATATTCCCCAAAAGATTATCTTTAAACTCTAAATCCAATTTTCAAGAGAAGGTACCATGGCTGAGATTGAAGCAATCCTGGTCCAATCCACTATAGCCAAGGGGATGGAGTGATAAAAAAAATGGCTCTGATATGTCTACCATCAAGGATGTGGTACAGTGGATGTAGGGTGCCTGGCAGTGTAATGTATTGTGTTTTCTGTGGTATGGGAAGAAATTGGTTCAAGTATGTATAAGCTAGTACTAATTTCAAATAAGTCACATAAAATGAGAGTGTAAACAGATAAATATTTGTCCCACTTTGCAAAAACTGTAGCTGCATAATACTACTGTGTTGGAAAACTCTGCATGTGGTTACTACACAAAGAAAATAAATATTGATTTATATGTATCTTTTTTCAAAGTACAAATCAAAAGATGCATTCTTAAGGGAGAACATGGCAGATATTGTTTACCAATCTTTTGAATTCATACTCCAACCAGGGGGGAAATCAATTGCTTTTTAGTTGTCTTTATTAAAAGTCTTCAACAAAGAGCTGTCAGTTCAAGAAATTTCAGAGTCAAGTAACTATTTATTCCAGGGCAATATATAAAAGTGCAACTGAACACAGCGATTGGGGTTGTTGGAGTGACTGCTAACATACAGTGTACAATGTTGTCTTCCCCACAACCTTGAGGAATGAAACTTGCATAGACTTTGTTCTTCAGACAGATGCTTTAGAGGTATTCAGTATTCTATAAATACTCAAATGTATGTCATAATAGTATGTTAATTTTTTTCCACAAAAGTTCTGATTTAGAATTTTTATATTTCTTAAAAATAAAAGAGAAGTTCTAGTGTTTCCTTCCTTTGTCCATTTTGCCTTTATTTTCATATGCATACATGTTCAGCTTTATCCCAGTCTAATAATGCAGTCCTCTATTTGCAAAAATAGGCACAAAAACAAAACTGAAAACCAGACATATATGTATTTACAAAAAAGGTTTATTAAGAGGGTACTGTTGCTAACTTGATAGGAGTATTTTTTATTATAGTAGGCTGAAACTTCAGAGGAGGTGATCACCTTAATTAGGAGAACAGGAAATCAGAAAATGTCTTCATTGAAGGAAGATAAATTTAAAATTTTAAGGGGAAGGAATTATAGGATAAAGTAATATCATGATCTAAGTCAGGGGATGGGGACAGGGTGGTAGAAATAAATATTTTTAATCCTGTATTATATGACAGAGATGTTGTTAGGAAGTATACAATTATTTTAAAGTGGTAATAGTGAGTACTTGACTAGAATATGGAGTAGAAAAAATAAGAGTATAAGGTGGATATAGCTTTGCATAATAGTGTGGAATGATAAAAATGACCATGTAAGCTGAAACCATGCAAAGTTATATTTTTAATCAATGGGAAAAATTATAATTATGCAATTGCTTTTAAAAATCTTTATCAAGAAAATAAAAATTATTCTATTGTCAGTTATAAATATGTAAAAAAATAAAAATACAACTAATGCACTGTAATAAAAAACATGAGAAATATTGAAAGTTAAAATACATTATTATTTTTGTGAAATCTCAGCAATAGTAGTTTGTACTTGTCCTCTTCTTGCCTATAAATTGTGGTAGGGAGGGAGCGTTTTTATATATATATGGGCATGCTGAATATTCTTTTCTTAAAGTTTTTTTTTTAATTTTTATTTTATTCATTTTAGAGAGGAGACACAGAGTGAGAGAGAGAGAGAGGAGGAGCTGGAAGCATCAACTCCCATATGTGCCTTGACCAGACCAGTGCAGGGTTTTGAACTGGCGACCTCAGTGTTCCCAGGTAGACGCTTTATCCGCTGCGCCACCACAGGTCAGGCTGAATACTCTTTTCTAAGTTTCAATTAGTTTCCAACATTTTATCCTCTTTCTTTCAATGTTGTAAAATATCTCTGAGAACTTCTTTAATGTTGAAGTTGTTTGCCGGCATTACTTCCTCTGGGACATATTCCTTGTTTTTGTCAAAACCACTTTACTAGTGTAATTTGAAAAGTTTACCTTCACTAAGTTCTCTGGTTGCATATTGTGAGTGTGTCAAATGGTAGCTTTGTAAACAATCCCATGATCAGCAATTTCTTTCATAACTTTATGACATTGAATCGGAATTTCACTTTTGATGTTATAACTCATTTCTTTGCTGCATTTTTATCTTTCCTGGTCAAATCCCTCTTTCTTTTCTTCCCTTTATTTTTCTTTCTTTTTTATTATTTTTTTAAATTGAGAGGAGGGCCGATAGTGAGACAGACTCTCGCATGTGCTCTGACCAGGATTCACCCAGCAACCCCATCTGGGGCCAATGTTCGAACCAATTGAGCCACAAGGAAGAGGTGGAGAAGGGGGAGATGGAAGGGAAGAGAAGCAGACACTCATTTCTCTGTGTGCCCAGATAGGGATCAAATCTGAGCCATTCGTATGCTGGGCTGGCGCTCTATCCACTGAGCAAACCAGCAAGGGCCCAATTCTTTCTTTCAATTATCCATTTTTTTGTAAAATGTCCTGTGGGTTTATCACCTGAAGACCAGAAGGCTATCTGTGCTTGAATTGCATAGCTGTTGCAGTAGCAATCACTGGCAGTCTTTGAAAGAAGACATGATTAGTCATTGATTATAATGCATATCTGTTATTTACTTATTGATTTATGAACAGTTGTGAAGAGTTAGTTGTGAAGTTTGTACTTTATGCAATTACTCACAGTTAAATATAGTGGTCACTGAAATTTGAGTCATTTTGTTGAGAGACTGCTGTAATTTAACTTAACTGTGATAACTAAAATTTGTGCCAGTTCCCTGTAAAGTGAGGACTGGCATAGACTAGGGATATAGTTTCTTAAGACTATAAAAATAAAGACAAAAATGGGTATTTTAAAATCATATAAAATACATTTTAAAGTGCACAATTCAGTGGCATTTAATGTATTCCCAATGTTGTACAGCTACACCCTCTTTCAGAACTTTTTCACTATGCTAGAGAAACACCCGGTACCCATCAATTAATCACTCTCATTTCCTCTCCCCCCCCATTTCCCTGGTCACTCCCAATCTAATTTCTCTCTTTATGGATTTGCCTATCTGGATATATTATATAAATGAATCATACAATATGTGACCTTTGTGTCTAGCTTCTGTCACTGAACATCATTTTTTCAAGGTTCATGTAAGTTTTGAATGTTAGTATTTCATTCCTTTTCTAAGGCGGAATAATATACCATTGTATGAATATACCTCAATCTGCTCTTTCATTTATTTCTGGGCATTATGTCATTTTTACCTTTTTGGTAATACTGTTGTAAACATCTGCAAAAATTTTGGAGGAGCTGCCTATACATGTCTTGTGGTGCAAAAATATGCATTTCTTTTAGGTGAATTGTTGGGTCTTAGGATTTGTATATATTTCAACTTTAACTGATAATGCTAAACAGTTTCCCAAATCAATTCTACCAACTTACATTATTGCAAGCAGTGTATAAGAGTTATAGTTGTTCCACAACCTTGTCAACATTTGGTATTGTAAGGCACTCTAACTGCAGCAATTTGGGATGAGTATTTGTGGTATATTGTCGTGTTACTTTGCGTTTTCCTAATTATCAGTGAGAATGAACACCTTTTTGTATGATAATTTTTATGTGGATATCCTCTAGTGAAGTACCAATTCAAATCTATTTTTTCTGTTTTCCTTTTCTCTAGGGTTATCTGTTTTTTTTTAAAATATCGATTTATAGAATTTGTTCATTCATTCTGGATGTAAGGGTTTTGTTAGTTAGATGTATTGTGAATATTTTTTGCCACTCTGTAGCTTGCCTTTTCTCTCAAAGGTGTCTCTGATGAAAAGAAGTTCCTAATTTTACTGTCTTTCAAGTCATCAATCTTTTTTTTATGGTAGGATATTTGTATCTGTTGAAGAAATTTTTGTTTATTCTATGCTAATGAAAATATTCTCTGTGTAATATTTTAGAAGCTTAATTGATTTTCCTTTTATTGTTAAATTTACAGTCCACCTGGAAAAATGGAATTAATTTTATGTATGATATGAGATATAGAGGTCATGATTAGTTTCTGGTCTCTTTTGTTCCATTGGTATTTTTGGTTATCTTTGTGCCATTACCAAACTATCTTGTATATTGTAGCTTCATAATAAATTCACATATCTAGTTGTATAAATCCTTCAGCTTAGTTTTTCATCTTCAAAATTGTCTTGGCCATTTTTGTCCTCTTGCAGGTTTATATAAATTTTAGAATTCATGTGGTGACTTATACACACATACATACCATGTACTCTCAAATACCAAAACCAAAACAAAACAAAACAAATCAAAACAAAATATAATACAACACAACACAACTACCATTTTTGGTGGAATTTGATTTAGATCAATTTGAAGAGGATTAAGATCTTTAGAACATTGAAACCTCCAATTCTCAACCATTATATATTCCTCCATTGTTGAGGTCTTAGTAATGCTTTATAGTTTTCTGTAGAGGGTACTTGTACAACCTTTTGTTAGATTTACTCCTAAATATTTAATGGTTTTGATGGCTAATGTAATTGTTATTTTCTAAATTTATTTCTAATTTCTTTTGCTAATATGTAATTAATTTTTGTGTATTATGCTCATATCCAGTTGCCTTGCTAACTTTGTAAATTCTAAGGGGGTATATGTAGATTATTCAATCACAATCTTGCCATCTGTGAATAACTAACTTTCAATTCTTAAAAACATCTTTTTTTTTTTGCCTTTTTGCATTAGCCAGAACTGTAATACAGTTTTGAATATTAGTGAACATAATTGTCTTGTTCCTCATCTCGGAGAGGTATTTGTGACTGTGCCATACACAGTGTCCATCTATATACAATCTCCACTTCCTTGCTCTTAGTAGTTCACTGTTCCTCTTTCCTATACTTTTAAGATGCACAAACATATGGAATGCTAGCTAAAATGGGGTGACAATATTTGGAGTAACAGGAGTCTTTTATGTAAGATGGAGCTGTTATTAAAAAACAGAGAAGAATACTCCCCAAGTCAAGGAGGGGAAAGTAATGCTAGTACTCTGGTTCATAGAAGGAAGTGTGAAAAAGCTGGGCATGACTGCCATTATCACCATGTCCTCATAAGCAAACAACAGGGATCGTATGTCCTTAGCTTTGCTCTTTTGAGAATGCTTTCCAGTGAACTATCTGGGTGACTGATGTGTATGAAGCATGTAGCATCTCCACTGTCTGCAGGTTGGAGGCCCCTTCCTGGCTTAACCATGGGTTTATCCCTGCACATTTTGTTGGCCATAACCAACGTTCCTTCCAATAGGAAACTTCTGTATTTTCCTAAGTCTCTGAGCCTGGAGGAAACTCCCAGAAAGCTCTGACACCATGACTATTTCCCACTTGCAGTTTCTAGAGAATTGCTGACTTTGTGGGATTTTCCCACAAACCAGACTAGCGAGGGGAAAGGTAAGCAGAAAAGGATCATTTTGTAAAGGTTCTTAAATGCTAAGCTGAGACCTTTAGACTTAATTGAGTATACAGTGGAAAGCCACGAAAGGCTTTTGATCATACCAGTAAAATGATCAAAGCTATATTTTAGAAATATCAATCCCACAATAGCAAAAAAAAAGCTGGTTTGGAAGGGGAGAGATTGATTGGAAAATGATTTTAAGAGTCCAGTTGAGACTTAAAGAGAGACCAACTGACCCATGGTTGCAGGTGTGGGTAGGTAAAATGGGCAAACAGAAGCCTGGTTCCAGTCCCCAGCCAAGTCCACTACCCATAGTGGGTCCTCATAAACTGATGAGGTTTCAGGTAGATCCACAACAATAGTGCAACATATGGCTCTATTTCCAATAGTAAAAGGATGCTTATTAGCTTATCTTATCACTGTTCTCCATTCTACTACAAGACCATATGTAGCTGGTGTATTCTTGGCAACCGTACAGGACAGAGTTGCTGCCTTGTGTACATCTGTATTCAATATAGACTACACAGGGTCTTTTTATTTTTATTTTCTGTTATAGGGTTCTTGACACTTTCTTCCCAACTATCCCTACCCCATCTCCTCCCATTCATTATTCAGTTTTTTTTGAAGCATCAAGACTAGTGGGAGACATTCTAGGAACAGATAATGAGAGAGCACCAAATTATAAACCTAAAAGGTGGTTTATTGTGTCTGTGTTTTCCTTTGTAGAATATACTCCATTGAAAAAAAAAAGAATATACTCCATTGCACTTTGGTGGGGGAAAATGCCATGCTGGCTTCTCTTTCAGAAAATCAATCTTTACTGGCTGTTCTCTCCTCTCAGCCAAATACTAATAACTCTGTAAAGGAGAGACAAAGAAAAGAAAAATAGAAAGAAACAGGTGCAACTAAAAGCACCCAGAGATTCAGTAATTAGACTCCCCTGGAGATCTTAGTGTCAATGGAAAATCCTAAAGAAACAGGTCAGAAAGCAAAGTAAGAGGAATCTCTGGCCTACCTAGCAATTCAGTGAGAAGAGAATAGAAGGAGACTGTCAATTGAGAACAGGTTTGTGGGGATCTGATGTCAAGTATTTGGAAGACTCAGAGCATCTGCAGTGTATGAAGTGACATTATTTGGGAGAGAAGCTTCAGTAATGAAAATGTAAATGTTGCTACTTCAGAAACCTAGGAGACTATGGAATCTGCAGATGTGAGTCCTTATATAAGCCAGGCCTCCAGTCCTGGGGCTGTGACAAGGCATAGAGATCAGTTAAATTGGAGGAATATGAGGGGGGGGGGAATGTGATTTGTGTTGTGTGACATCTTTAGAGCACTTGGTAATATCACAGCATGAGGAAGGCAGATAGATATTCAGTAGATGTTGATTGTTGCACTGTAATATAATTTGCAGGCCTTGCCTTAAAACTACTTCTACAAATAAAGTCTCTACAGTTACTATGGGTTATCAAGACTTAGAATAGATTCTTGATCAAAATAGTTGTATTCATTGGGAAGTATTTTAGAAATCTGAATAAATAATTGCCTTATGCTTTAATTTCTGCAATGTCATAAAGTACTTTCCGGTTACTCAAAACCATTTTAAAGTTTCTTGAGATTTTCCCATCTAGTAACCATCTTTGTATTTCCTGAATTCTCTGGTGACAGAATACAGAGATAAGAAAAAAAAATTTGTAATAAACTAATTAGACTTGACACCTCAGTCACAAATTATCCTATTGAGGTTTCCACTTGAGCCCATTTTAAGTTGTACTATTTCTCAATACACTTATAACAAACATTTGTGGTAATGATTGCTAGTATTTTTCTCATTGCCTGTGAAGAAATTGAGAATCTGCCCCTGGCCAGTTTGCTCAGTGGTAAGCATCAGCCCAGTGTGTGGAAGTCCTGGGTTCAATTCTTGGCCAGGGAACACAGAAGTGACCATATACTTCTCTACCCCTCCTGCTTCTCTCTATCTCTCTCTCTTTTCCTCCCCCAGCCATGGCTTGAATGGTTTGACCAAGTTGGCCCCTGGTGCTGAGGATGGCTCCATGGCCTTGCCTCAGGCACTAAATAGCTAGGTTGCCAAGCAACAGAGCAATGGCTCCAGATGGGCGAAACATCACCCTGTAGAGGGCTTGCCAGGTGGATCCTGGTAGGGGTGCATGTGGGCATAGTTTTTCAGCACAGTGAAGTAGAGTGACAGTGAAAGGTAAGGGGAAGAACACCACATAAACTTGTTATGGATGGAGTTTAAAATCTATCTATCATCTATCTATCTATCTATCTATCTATCTATCTATCTATCTATCATCTATCATCATCATCTATCTATCATCTATGAGGTTGTTTGAATCATATTTTGACTGTTAGTGTTTTCAGTCCAGAAGACAATACTTTGGGCAGTCTGGTGGCTGTTGACTACATTTTGACTGTGAAACCCATGGTTTGCTGGTGTCAAATGTGCAGAGCGGTTAAACACAAAGAGTGTGGAATCTCTCCTTACTTAGTTTGACTAAGTATGTGGCCTTCCCTTCCCCTGTATCTCATTTCTAAAGTTAGAACAGTACCAATGCAGGTGAGTGGACTGTTTCATAAGCATATCAAAACGGAGTATCAAATATCAGGCAGCTCGATGGCACATGCGAAAGAGATCACAGCAAGCAGAGAAACAGCCTTCACTACATTCACCGCACCTGCGTACTTTAGGCTACAGCTTCTTATGCTCATTTCCTACTGGTTCTTATTCCCCCATTCTATTTACATATGGAATGAATTTATATGCTTACATTTTTCATGTGCAGTTTGGTCAAACCAGTAGAAAATGATTTATTAAATGTATTATTATCATTTGGGGGGATTGTACTTTTCATCACCACTCTCCATATTTAGGGTTTACAACTAACTTATAAAATATTTTCCCCAGACTAAAGCCGAGCAAATGAGGTCTCCATCAGTCTTAAAGTACAAATTTAGAACAAATTTTCAAAATCAATAGAGTGTTATATTAAATATAAATGGGGTTTAAATTATAGTAAAATCTAGTTTAAAGTAGCCTGCTTTTATACTAACAGATTATGACAATATCTTTACCAATATATTCTGATGGGTAGATGGCATCACTTCTGTAAGTAGAGCTGGTAGGCTTTTCAACTGTGTTGGCTCTTATTCAATAATGCAGGTACATCACCATTGTCAGCTTTATCATACACCTAAATTGCTTCACTATTTGTATATATATATATATGACAAATCGAAATTGGTAAGTTCTATTTGTTTTTATTAAATTTATTGAGATGACATTGCTTAATAGGAACACATAGGTTTCAATGTATCAAATCTACGATACATGATCTGTATATCACATTGTGTGCCCACAACCTGAAGTCAAAGTGGGGGAAAATAGCACTTTGCTCTGTGCTGGCAGGACAGCATTCTGAGGATCTCCTGATGCTTGGAAGCATCACTGTCATCAAGGGAATTGTTTGGGGTCAATATTACAGAAAAGAAAGGAGGCAGGATTGAAATATTTAGCAAGTCACTTAACAGGAATTGTTTAAACACCAGTATTCATAATCAGGTAGGAAAGCACATCTTCTTTTGTGTATATTTTACTATTTACTGTTGTGTATTTACAAGCATCTTGTCCATTGTGAACATGCCTAAGACACCAAGAAGAATATAAACACTCTGTCTTTCCTTTGTGTAAGGAGTTTATGGATTGAGAATTTGCTCCTTCTACTTCAGAGAAGGTAAATAAATGATGTGTTGCTGAATGAGGGGGTCCTTGCAGCCAGCATCTTTCTGATGGGGTAAGACCTATAGGGAGAAAAGAAGTGAAATGAGGGACAAAAATGAGAAGAAGTTAAAATAAAGACAGGAAGCTCAAAAAAGAATAAGGAGAATGAAGGGAGGAACATTTGGGTATGTGTCCCCCAAAGTTATCCACTAGGTAGCCTGTGGTAAAAAGGCACTGTGGTTAGTTGCCTGGGAAAAGAATCGCTGTGAGGCTCAAGTCTCAGGAGTCCAGAAACTGTGCAGACCAGAGAATCAGAATGTGCCCTGAAACAGAGGCAAAATAAAATTCATTCTATCAGCATATATCAGCACTGTCCTGTCATTACAAGAAGGGAATCAGTACTGTCTTTCCACGTGGCATAATGATAGTTCAGACAATGATAGTCCCTTAATATTTTAATGGAACTGAAATGTTTCTATAGCCATCATGTGTTTGTGGTAATGCTGGTGTAAACAATCCTCCTGCACTGCCAAATGTATAAAGTAGAGCCCAGTGCATAATATTGATAATGATAATAAATCATCATGCTGCCAATTCATGTAGTTGCTATTGTATACCTTTCAAAATTATTACTTTGAGGGTACCCTTTCTACTTAATTTTATAAAATGTTTGCTGTGAAATAGTATGTAGGGTTACTTTATATATGTGTCTTGATTTTACCATTTTCTCTTGTGTTTGATTTAACTTCAGGTTGTTTTATACACTAATGGCCTTATAAGCTTGTAGCTTAGAAGCAATAAGCTAGACCATATAGCCTAGATGTGTAGTGGACTGGACCGTCCAGGTTTGTGTAAGTGCACACTATGATGTTTGCACAATGACAAAATCACCTGATAATAAATTTATCAAACATATCTTCATCCTTACTTGGCACATGATTATATTTGGGGCTGAATCTATGCTGTCTGATCTTTGGACCCTTGATGAATATGCTTGTTTGTGTACCAGGAGACTTAAAATCCCAAATGGGACACTGGACTCAATAGACTGCAGGGAGAGAAACTCCAGTTTCCTTATTTTATGGCTAGACTCAGGAACTTCAAACCATCTCCAGCTTGGGGCAGCAGTGATTGGACATACCTTGAATACATGTCTTAATTAACAATATAGGAATATTGTTAATGAAATTTCTAGGTTATTTTGTTAATCTTAAATTAATGAATGCTTTTCTTTGACCATGTTTTATTTAGTTATGTATTAAGGTTATTACTATAATTCAGTTATGTTCATAACAATCAGATTAATATTGGTATTATTTCTCCTTTTTGGCAACATTAAAATTATAATTGGAACTATTAATCATTCAATTCTTATAATTATCTATGTCAATTAGAATAGTAACAATAGTTCTCTTTCTTATCTTTAGAGGTTATCAACCAATGGTTTTTATATTTTTTCTGCCAGGATGTTATGAACAATTTATATCCAAAGTATTGTCTCCATTATTGTTTACCTACTTTTGATTGCATTCTGAATCCTTGCCATCTGTGTTTACTAGATGTTAACACACTTAGAATTACATTATAGCTTAACACATTCTTGTTCCATAAACACTATTCATATAAAAATGAAGATGAATGTAATGGCTACCTATGTCAGAAAGATAAAATATCATTGAAAGGTGATTTTTAATTTCTTAATAATTCAATATCTACTAGAATATCAACCTCCAACTTAACTAGAAAACCTTGTGAGAAGCTACATTTTATGTCATCTTAGGATGAAGAGATATGCCAGGTACTTTCCATTTTCCTGCTATACTCCTTTATCCAATTTTCATGATCCTTTAGGGACCACTCCTCCTGTGATCACTATCATTCTTTGGGTTCCTACATAGACTTCCTCTTACAGATCTACTGCCATGGTTCATATCCTCCGGCCTCCCTTAGTGACAGTGGCGAACACACTGCTAATGGCACCAGGTCGCCTCTCCTCTCAGATACCCCTATTGCTACAGGTTGCATGGAGGGACTGTAAAATGGGAATGGAATAGTAAAAACATACAGCAGCAGCATCATTCAGTTAAATGATCCATGAGTTCTTCCATGTAGTATATCTATAGCTGGAAACTCTGACAAAATTGTTTTTGGCTTCTGTGGAAAACTGGCATAAAAAATGAAGAGATAAATGTTCATTATTCTTCATGGGCTGCTGTTTGCATATAACCGTGCTGCCATCAAATCAAGGCAGGATATCTGCCAAGGAGATATTTGTTTCTGTTAATAGATTGACCTTTCCTTAAATTTCCCCACTGAGAAGAAATAGTGGACCTGAAACAAACCCAAATGTGTTGCCAGATAATTAGGTCTGGCTCAGGGTGATTAAATGAATCCATTTCGAATGTCATTGTCCTACCTGCAGGTCCATTCTCCTTTAACTCCATCCTTCCCGCATCTCATGCAGACAAACAAATACATATTATAGGAAGCAGATTTATTTCCTACTTTCCCAAATTCAATGCACCAGCAAGTTAAATTGTATAATATATTGATCCATTTTCCCTCCATTTCTAATGCTGCTGTTCTAGACCAATGTGCAACCATTTCTCTCTTGGATTTTTGAATTGGCCTCATAGCATCTCCTTACTTTTACTTTTGCTCTTCTTCAGTCTACTCTCCACACAGCAATAGTCAGTGTGATTTCTTTACCCCTGCTTAAAATGCCCCAAAGGCTTTCCATTAAATTTGGAATAAAAATCTCAACTTTTTATGGTACACCAAAGGTCTATGGATAATTTGACCTCTGTGTACCTCTCTAACTCTCAATTGAAGTGGTGTCAGTTGTGCCTTAGGTGCATAGCTAAATGATAGAGATGTGGTGTCTCAGATCGACAAGATTCCTCCTCAAAAATCTGTTTCAGCGGATGAATATATACCATAAAGAAAAAGTTAAAAAGAATAAATATGATGTGTCATAGTGGGTCCCCTCTTGTATTGAGCCATGAAGGAAGGTCTCATTTAGAAGGGAAGAATCTGAAAGACAAGAGGAAGCACATCATATGGATCTCAAAAGGAAGAGCAAAGGAAAGACACTGGGGGTTTTTATGTAGGGTAGTTATGTGCACTGTTTCACATTTTTTAAAGGATGACTCTGGCTGCTGTGAGAAAAATGAAGTTGGAGGTGGCTGAGTCAAAGCAGGCTGCCCAATTAAGAAGCTATAGCACTGGTCCAGGTAAGAGAAGGTTACAAGTTAGAGTAGAACGATAAATGGGAAAGCATGGGTAAATTAAGAATAATGTGTCCAAGCCAACAAGTCTTGTTAATTGATTGGATGTAGGTGTGAGGACCAAGGGAAATTAAATACAACTCTTAACTTTTTAGTTGGATGGTTAGGTAGAACTGATGTGAGTGACCGATGGAGAAGACTGGGGGGAGGGATGGATGTGAAAACAGTAAGCCTTCATTTTGTGCCCTTGAACTTACCACTCATCAATTTCTGGTGCACGTATTCATAGCTTTTTTCAGCCTCAGACACTTTGCATATACATTTCCTTTTCTATGTCTTGGCATGGTAACATCTCATTTTTAAGTCTCAGCTTAAATGTAACCTATTTAGAGACATCTTCTGACCACTTGCCCAAATCTCATCCTTCTCTATTTAATTTGATTTTTAAATTCATTTGCGGAGTTTTAAAAAATTGATTTTTCCACTCCTGTAAAAGCTGCTTGAGGGCAGAAGTACCTCCATTTTGCTAACCACTGAATTCACACCACCTAGCAGAGAGTGAATTAATCATTTAATAATAAAGATGCTAGGCATTCATTTGAATGATTGTGTTATATGCCA
Source organism: Rhynchonycteris naso (assembly GCA_037038555.1). NCBI lineage: Eukaryota > Metazoa > Chordata > Mammalia > Chiroptera > Emballonuridae > Rhynchonycteris > Rhynchonycteris naso. The sequence goes on along the minus strand of CM072999.1, from coordinate 82,916,348 downwards.
GCTTATTAGGTCTGTATTGGTCCCCACAAGTTGTCTGATTTCAATTGGGAAGATTTAAAATAAATCCAATTTATGTATTCCCCCTGGTTTCTATGCTGATTGAAAGTTTTAATGAATAGATTATTGGTTTCATCAAGACACAGGGTGCTCTTTGAATGCCTGGTGCCTAGCTCAGGGTGACACGACAGACACTTCACTTTGTCTCTGAGCCTCAGTTTCATAATCTATAAGACAGATATCAACATCACCCCTGTTTTAAGAAGTCATTATAGAAATTAAATGGGATAATCCATATAAAGCATATAGCATGATTCCAAATATATTGTAAACAATCAATATGACCTTTGTTGTTATTATTGATATTTATTGCTGAAAGAATAGGAAGTTTGTGAGTGTGTGACAGCTAAGGAGCTCATAGCCATGCAAGCATGCCACATTCTTATTGCCCATAAATAGAAATCATTATGTTAATGTTCAAAATCTGCATTCCAAATGGTATTTTATAATTGTATGCTCTTCCCAAATAATTGTTAGAACTGGTGTTTAAATGATTTAACTGCATGATTCTTCCTATGATTCGATTAGATTTAATTAAAGGTTTGCCTTCTTAAGCTTCATGCTTAAAAAAAGTTTTAGCGGTATTAGTCTTTTAGAAATTTTAAAATGTAAAAAGAAAAATATTTGACCACTTAGATATGTTTGAGCAATAGCAAACAATTTAATCTACTAAGTAGATTAAAAGTACCATTGACCATGAAGTAAATATCCTTTTAATTTCAATATATAAAAGCCCATCTAAATTCCACATAGCTGGTTACTATCAGAATTGCTGATTTTTTTTCAGTAAACATTTGTAGTTTTGCCTGACCAGGCGGTGGCACAGTGGTTAGAGCATTGGAATGGGATGTGGAAGACCCAGGTTTGAGGCTCCGAGGTCACCAGCTTGAGCACGAGCTCATCTGGCTTGAGCTAAAAGCTTGCCAGCTTGGACCCAAGGTCACTGGCTCCAGCAAGGGGTTGCTCGGTCTGCTGAAGGCCCGCGGTCAAGGCACATGTGAGAAAGCAATCAATGAACAACTAAGGTGTCTCAACAAAAAACTGATGATTGATGCTTCTCATCTCTCTCCGTTCCTGTCTGTCTGTTCCTATCTATCCCTCTCTCTGACTCTCTCACTGTCCCTGTAAAAAACAAAACAAAACAAAACAAAATTGTAGTTTTAATGATATGATGTCATCATGAGGTAAAATGTCAACATGTTGGAGGACTCGGCATTGATTTTTAGTATTTAAAAGCTTATGCAATTGTAAATAAGGCAGTGCATTCAATATTAGAGCATGCTTCTTGAGAAAAAGATGCTAAATTTCCTTGACCTACTTTCATTTTCATGTTTAGGAAACTGTCTAGAAGTAAACAAAGTAGTTGTGCCTCACGTAGGAGATGATTATTGTTTGAATTTATGATTCATGCCTTGAGCAAAATTTTGTTTGTGGCCTCATTTGCAACCATAATTTACAACTTTACCAGGGATATGCTGTGTATTTGGGAGGTAATATATCAGACTTGCTTTGTACTGGAACAGTTTTCTAGCTCTGGGTATAGTATTTTCTGTGTTCCTGTTAGCTATAAAATTTCTAGGCATAACATTTATTGTAGCAAGTATGGAAATTTAAAAAAAATTGTATTACCCTTAGGAATGTGTTATTGTATTTATATTCTTATTATAGCTGAATCCAACTAGTGTTTAAAGGAGTTGTTAATCCTGCAAATATCTGGCTGCAAAAGTAGAAAGAATTAACCTTTTCAGATTTTCTGAAAATAAAGATTGCCTCATTTTTGCATTTTGTGTGCCTTTCAGCTAAGAAACTAATAAACAATATATGACTCAGATACACTATTTGTGCATGACCTTAAAATCCAGAAGACTTTTTCTACTGTAAACAATAAATAAGCTGTAATATTGAAAAATAAGTTTTGCCTGTTCTGTTGGATCTATGAGTTATGAAGAAATTCCCCACAGTACTCACTGTAAGGTTTGTTTTGTCTCTTGTAGTTTCAGTTTTCTTACACAGCACATCTGGAAATTCTGGAGATTTTTAAAAGAAATAAACATAAATAAAACTACTCCAAGTTGCCATGATCGTCGACTGAATGTAAGCATCTTTCTAGCACTGACTTATTTATTCCTTTGCATCTCCCTTTTATTGTCATGTTTATTAGAATGATTTTTTATTAAGAATAATACTTACTCCCCCATGTAAACATATAAATATTAACTCTAAACTTTCATTAGTTTAGAAAAGTTAAAGTAGCCTGATTTAAAAGTAGTCACTTCCATAAGTACAAATAACAAATACGATCCTAAGCTGTAGTTTAATATCACTGAAATTATAATTTTGTATCTGATTATATATAAGTTTAAAGCACAGTTAAAACTAGAAGGTAAGCTCAAAGCCATAAGGATGTTTAAGACTTCAGAAAAAAATCTTGGTAATGAACCTTAGTAGCCTAATATGCTTCATGCTGCATGTGCTTACATCATAAAATATAGATCGACCTTGGATCAGACTCCTTCAAAAGGTTTTTCTTGCCACCCCCCTACCCCCACCAAATCAAGTTCTTAGCAGAATTTTCCTGACGTGAAAGTAAGTAGACTGGATAGTCTACTGAGAAGGGATGTGGTCACTCCGTGGAGAGGCTCAATCGTGACGGGGGAAGTAAGACAGTGCCTTCAGTCATGAGGCTGGGATTTCAACACAGAATTAAAACTCTGTTTGGCAGTACGTAGGCTCAAGAATCATTTCAGCGCTATTATACATTTCTTTTCTTCCCTCAGTAATTATTCATTCAGCTATTATAACTAACCATAGTGATTTTCCTAGAACAAAGGAGAGCATGGCAACAATAGCTTTAAAAATGACGAAATTTAAATGCCTAAGGTCAGAGTGTAACGTTTTGATTTCCCATAAGCATTTCAAATGCTACAGGCTTTATGTAATAATTTTAATGTGAAAAATATGGAGGCCACGCTTCACTGCTCTTTGCATATACTGTAAAGAGGGGGGGACCTTAAAAATTGCTTAGCTTTAATTGAGCAAAAGGATTCACATGTGATCTGAACTTGTGGCTCATAATTCCTCTGGACAGCTTCAGTTGCCGTGTGATGATCCTAATTAAATTATGTAACGGCACTGAGAATTAAAAGGCCTGTTCTGTTCTTTCAACGCACCTGGTGATTTAACTCTTTGCAGGGTTCTGAGTTTGGGGCTCTGGTCTTTTATCACGATTTTATATGCTTCTCCTTGTTAAGGGTAGGAAGACACAGCATTGATGGCATCTTCCTTGAAAGTTTAGGCCTGTAGGTGGCAGCATTGTAAGGGTTTGGAAGTCTTGAGCTCTGAGGTCTTTGCCAGTTCCAGTTGTATTTCCCCCATACCTTGAGAACATCCCCCCTCACCCCCACCTCTTTAGGATGAGCTACTATCATTACACACTCATGTCAGGTGAAACTGAAATGGAGAGAAATGTCACAGTCCAAAAATTAGGTTTTGTTCACTTCAGTCTGTGTTTCATTATATCTCTGATAATATGGTACATACATTTGTAATTCTGATCTGAGAGTCAGCTAAGGGAGGTATCTCAGTAGTTGGGGGTTAAACCATTGCAAACCATATGTCTTTAAGATAGGCATTATATTAGGTAAAGAAAGGGAAATAACACTTGTGAATAATTAATTTAACTTGAGCATACCTGTGTTAATCACTTGGGAACAAGTCAAAAGACTTCAAGAACGCTCATCAAAATCAGCTCACAAGGTCCCCACAGCAACCATAGCATCCTGAGGAAGGTTGCTCTTCCTTTGTTACTGCTTTCTTCTTTTTCTGTGTGTAGCCACCTGTTTCAGTAAAGTCACATGACTGGTTCTCTGATCTGGACAGAGTAGAGAAGAAACAAAGATTTATCAAATTGGATATACCTGATTTAAAATTCATGAGTCATGTGGCTTTTAATAATGCATTACTTTATACAAAATTAATATTATTTAAGATGGTAATAATCAAAGTATAATAATAAATGGGTATATACCCATACTGGCATGGATTTAATTGATGGTAATGCCTTTCATAAGACACACAGAGATCTTGCAGTTTCATCCATGTTCTTCTCCTCTGTGAAAGTTACACTTTGAAAACTTCCCTAGGATATCATGGAAACAGATACTATAAGGACACTAGTAGCAGGCCTTGTGTGAAGACTTCTGTTAACTGAATCCCTGGGGAAATAATTTCTGAGGTCAAGATTGACAAAATTGTTTAAGTATTATTGAAAATATAAAACAAAATTGTTTCCTCAATAAATATAATTAGCTGCATATACTGCAGTTTCAAGAGCAAGCACTGATATTGGGACCAGCTCTTTAAATAAAATAGGACCTCTGTGGTCTCTGGAGAGAACATGCATAAAGCAAAGTAAATGATTTTCTGTCAACACTAAGTAGACAGGTGCTTACATTGAACAGCATTCTAATATGTCTCTGAATATTTATGTCTTCTTTTTCAAATGCATTGCCCATGAATGTCATAGCTGTCAAACGTCCGTACACAAGAAGATAAAAAATGAAATTAATAAAAGGTAGATCAACATTTTGTTCATTTGTAACACTTTTCCTTTCTACGTCTTTTCTTTTCCTCCCTTCCTCCCTTCCTCCCTCCCTCCCTTTCTCCCTTCCTCCTTCCTTCTTTCCTTCCTCCTTCCCCTTCCTTCCTTCCTTCCTTCCTTCCTTCCTTCCTTCCTTCCTTCCTTCCTTCCTTCCTTTTCTTCAATTTTCTTTTTTAACTAAGCTGTTTTAGGATTTTGGCACATCTGAATTTTCTAAAAGGTCAAGGGTAATGTGACTTGATTTGCTGTATTTTGGGTTGGCACGAGGACCTGTCTCAGTATTTAAACACCAAAATAATCAATGGAATTAATGACCAAGAGAGCCATGGTCTGAGGATTTTTCTAGCCATTTCCTCTGTCCATGTGCTGGGTTTGCTTGGGTGCCACAAACAAGATTCTGACAGGTTGTCACTGCCCTGACCTGAAACCCAAGTTTGTGAGGTGAGAGGCTCTTAAATCTTTCTGTGTAGCCTAGAGTTTTAGTTCTATAGAGTTAGTGCCAAAACAAGCCACCGTGCGCCCTCAGAGTCATGGAGGAACTCAGTTTTCAGAGCAGAGATGACTAAATAGAATTGGTGGTGGATCAAAGCAATGGAAAAAAGGACCTCTCAGTCATCAGAGCCCTGCCTCTCTGCTTCTCATGGTTATTGAAAAGGCCATGTGTACAAAGCGCATGTGGTGAGATTAATTCAGCAGTAACTTGAAAAGCATTTATGTATTAAGGAGCAACAAAATTTGAGGTGTCTGTTTATTATTACTAATGAATCCTAAGCAAAAATATCCCCCCTAGCTATTTCTGTATCTACCCTAAATTGTCTGAGCAAACCATTTGGCCACAAAGAAAGAATGGAATTCAATTGATGAACCAGGAATTGAAGGTTAGGGATTCTCTGCCCTTGTTTTGTCCTTGATAAAAATTGTCCAAAACAAAAACTCTCCATATTGTTAAACAGTTGTTAAAAGCTCTGATTACTAAAGCTTAAAATTGGTGTCCAAACTGTAGCGAGCTAATTGGTATTTTACTGATAACTACAGCTATAAACTAGATGTAATAAATGTTAGTTTTTAGCTCAGATTTGAGTTGGAGAAATGCACATTGCCCTGATTTTGTTATATTATAAAAGTAAAAAAAAAATTAGTCATAATGTAAACTATCGATTTGAGTGATTATGATGTGTCACCCTGGTGGGGAATACTGACAATGTGGCCGCTGTGCATGTGTTTAGGCAGTAAGTATATGGGAAATCTCTGTACCTTCCTCTTAATTTTGCTATGAGAATAAAGTTTGCCTAAAAAAATAGTCTGAATACTACTACTAATAATAAAAGCCCAACATAGACTTAGTTCTAATTTGAAGAGATTCACTGGACTCTTTTTTATTTCTTTGAAAAAAATTTCAGTTGGCAGTTTGATTAAATAAATATTGGAGTACTTTTAAATTTGGAGTTCTACAAACATGTTGCTACATGGCTCAGATCAAGTCCCTTTGGTTAAAATTGCATTATTGATAGGGATCACTTCACTGTAATATCAACTTATTTCAAATCAGTAATTTAACCTCTTATCAGTAAAATTGGGGGTGATCCCATTGGCATGAGCTTTTATGATTTTTTCAAGGTTGCTACTGATGCTGTGCTCAAGCCTAGGCTTTTGGTCCATCTCTACTCTCAAGATCCAACATAAGCATTATCTTTTCCATCAATCCCTCCCTCAGTCTCCTTACACAGAAGTACTCTTTCTTTTCTCTTTTTTAACATAACACTTTGTATATCCTTTAATTAAAGTAATTATCATATTATGCTTTGGGTTATAAGTAGCTGTGTATGTATTTACTTCTTATAATATATCACAAACTCTTTGAGAATAGGGGATTTGTCTGGTTTAAAATTTGTATTATCACAGTTCTAGTACTCTTGTTTGCAGCTTACTTGTAAATGTGGCTTTCAGTGTTGATGTAATTTTTGTTGTTGCTGGTTTTGTCTGTCAGTTTGTATTGGTTGGAATGGGTCATTGGGAAGGAAAAAACTTGTATCTAAGAAATATAACCTAAATTCTTACTATTGAAAATCTTCTAGGGCATTTCACAACATAGACATAGAATATCTAAAAAAAAATGCAACCATTATGAGCAGTTCACTCTTTAAGTTCACGTTTCAAATAAGTTGCATCTGTTTCTAATCAGGTAACTGAATGATTAGCAGGAGAAAACATATGATTAGAAAGCATGCAACCCTTGCTGATATGTATTATTTTTAAGGCTCTCTAAAGCTAAGGTCAATAAAAAAAAAGTACATGAAGCAAGAAGAGCTAGATTAGAGGAAGAGTTTCAGCTGTAAACCCTTTTGTGAGCTATTGTAAAAACAGAATTAATTTAACGGATGGGTTGAGGCATTTGGGACTGACATGAAAACTGAGGAATGTGAAAATAGATGAGAAGAATGGTGACTAGAAAAATTATGACAGTTGTAGTTGAAGAAAATAAAAGAAGTTTACTGAGTAAAATGTTAATGAATAGATGATTTCATTTCTTTTTATAGAGCCGTACTTTAATTCAAAGAAGGCTGGTAAGAATAATGGAGGAAAGCCCTAAGTTTGATAAAACAAAATTAACGGGGATTCTTTACAAACAAGAAAAAGCCCTTTATTTGTTTTCATTATTAATGGGGAAAATAGTTTTCTTGAAGTAGTATATCATTTTAAGATCATACTTATATCTTAGCTTAATATATCACACTGAACTACCTCCTTTTTCAGAAAGAAAAACAAAACAAAACAGTTTTTACACCATTGAGCTTGACATTCACAAAAGAACAAAAAGGTCTATTCTCTGCTTCTGATTTGAACCAGACACAACTTACTTCAAAACCGCATGCTGTCCTTCAGTTAATTACTCTCTTGAATTCTATCAGATGTCCCCTTTCCTGCAAGCTACAGTCTGCAATGCTAGAAAGGCACAGTGAAACATGCTCTTGATGACTTTCATTTTTACTTAAGTTGGTATATTTTTCCAGAGTTTATTGCATATGCTGGCTCTACTTTTCTGTAGACTATCTTTCCTCAATATAGTTGAGGCTTACTGGCATATGAGAATTTAATGCCTGACAATCCTAGAGTACCTATAAAGTTATTTTGATAAAAGAGGGAAATTTAGTTTGATATGAAAGTCCACTATGTACACAATGCCTTATGACAGTGGTTTTTTAATTATATTTTTTTGAAATTGTATTTTAGACCCAAGTGAGACTTTGAGTTCCAAGTTCAAAAGAACTTGAAACCATGGGGCTCTTAGCCTTGGGAAGTTTTCAAAATTTTTGAAGGGCATAGACTCTCCAAAGTATAGAGGGTAGGGACTGTGAGCCCATTTTAAGTGAATATAAAGGACTGAATGACCTCACCTGACAAAGGGTTTATTTTTTGCCATTATTTCTTGTCTTTAGAGTATGTATAAGTCTACAACTTAACTACATATTATAGTTTATTAACATGATTTGAAAAATTATACATCATGTGCTTCTGATCAAATCCAAACTCTGATAACCAATGTTGACAGAAATTTTTAATGCACATTTTGAAATTTGCATTGTCTATTTTCTATATGAAATGCCATAATGTCATTTATAGAATCCTAGTGTCTAATTAAAAATATTTTAAGAAAAGCTTATTTTTATTATTCCCAATTCAAATTATTTCTACTGCAACTTTTGCCAATTAAACTCCATGTACATGTTCAAATAGAATAGCTACTTGTATGTTTCCTCTATGACCTTCATAGGCTTCAATACCAGTTATATTAGTCCTCAACCTTCTTTTGTTCAGCCCAAATAATTCCATGTCCCTTGATCTTTTCCCAGGTGTAATGCAGTTGGCGGAGGCCAGGCAGGTTCCCCTTGGATTCAGACAGACGGTAAAGGAACTGTGGAGCCGGAAATCATGGGCCATAATTGTTTATTGAAGGCTTACAAAGACAGGTGAGTGAATAAACAACAAAAGGGAAAGAGCTAATAAGCAAATGGAAAATCTGCTATTCGCAGTAAGGGCATAGGAGCAGAAAAAGCACACCTCATGGTGGCAAGAGAGCGATCTGGGAGAATCACCGCCCAGGGAAAGCACTCACAGCCTTACATAGACCTCACACACGTGGTTCTGGTACATGCCCACGCACAATCAGGCAAAGTGCTTGCAGCCAGTAAACCTATGAGCAAGCCTAACACAGCTGTTTTCCCCAAACCAAAGATCTTATTTTCCATAACTAATCACAAAATCTCTGAACCCATAAAATCTTATAATCTAGAATCTGATATATTTTATTTCTTTTCACTTTTCCTTTTCTTTTCTTTCCTTTTTTTGTTGATATGGGGGAGAGACTAATAAATGCTTCTTCAGAAGTCATTATGTAAGACAGAGCATGTAATATTTAAAGTTTTATTATTAAAACTGTGCATTTCCTTCATCATTTATCTTGTGCTTAAGACATTCAATAACATCTCTTTTCTGAAATCCAGACTACAAATTTATGTCAATCAATTTGCACCCTGCAAAACAGACTGGCTTACCCCTCAGATCAGTTTCTAAGCACATAAGAATCTAAGCATGCACTTGTCTTCATAGAACAACTTAGTTTAAGCAATTAACAACCAAGTCCTGCACACATAAACACACTATAATTAACTGTTTAATAGTGGAGGCATGCTTTTCAAAATTTTCCTTTTGAGTGTAGTCAAGGTGAATTACTTGATGTTTCCATCACTAAATGCTATACCAGCACAGTCTTTTGCAAGTCTCCACAAATTTTCCTATACCTCTATATTTGACAGTAAAACTGCCAAGCTCCATCATTTCCAACTGGCAGCAATTTAATACATAGTTGAGTCAGTTATTTAACTAAATAAATTGCTTAAAGTGAACTCTATTTGTAAGACCACAAGGTGTTTCTAAAATGTGCTGCCCTTTTATATCATAAACCTGGATTAGGTTTACAACCCCATTTCCCCTCAGCAGTTTATAAATCAAACAAAGAACATATAACAATGTATAAAAATCCCTGTGAAACCACCCTCAGAGTTTTTGTTAATGAAAAAAGCATACTAGGAGCTAGATTTACTCTGTACGATGAAGAATAAAAGTTTGGTTTAGAGTATCCGGAGTTTGTAAGAGTTATTCAAGCTCCTTTAACAGCGACTGACTGAACCAGAATTTGGGGAAGCTACAGCCATCTGTTCAATGCTTTATCTACAAAAATGGCAGGCCCTGCACTTATCAGCAAAACAACACAGAATAAGTGCTGGCGAGGATGTGGAGAAAAGGGAACCCTTCTGCACTGCTGGTGGGAATGCAGACTGGTGCAGCCACTGTGGAAAACAGTTTGGAGATTCCTCAGAAAATTAAAAATTGAACTGCCTTTTGAACCAGCTATCCCACTTTTAGGAATATACCCTAAGAACACTATAGCACTGTTCGAAAAGAAGAAATGCGCCCCCATGTTCGTGGCAGCATTGTTCACAATAGCGAAGATCTGGAACCAGCCCAAGTGTCCGTCAGAAGACGAGTGGATTAAAAAGCTATGGTACATATATACTATGGAATACTACTCAGCCATAAGAAACGATGACATCGGATCATTTATAACAAAATGGATGTACCTTGATAACATTATACGGAGTGAAATAAGTAAATCAGAAAAAAAGAAAAACTGAGAACAGCACGATTACATACATAGGTGGGACATGAAAGTGAGGGTATGAGACATGGACAAGAGAGTGTTGGTTATGGGATGGGGGGAGGGAGGGAAGAGTGGGATAGGGAGGAGGGGAGGGACACAGGGAAAACCAGATGGAAGGGGACAGAGGACAATTTGACTTTTGGTGATGGGTATGCAACACAATTGAATGATAAGATAACCTGGAGATGTTTTCATTGTACATATGTACCCTGATTTATTGGTGTCACCCCATTAGAATTAATAATAATAAAATATATATTTAAAAAAAAAAAGGCAGGCCCTGCTAAAATATTGTGGGCATGTTCTTCCATCTCCTTTATCCATTAACAAATAACCTGCTAAATGCTCTAAAAAATACATGGGAGAATAAATATTGACTTACTTATGGTGTCTATTATTAAATATAAATGAACAAATACATATATATACACACACACAATGCTCACAAAAAGTATCAAGTAATATGGCCTATTTTCCTTTTCTGGCTAATCACAATAGGTTTCTGAGCCAGATCAAATGTACACCCATTGCTTCCACTAATGAAGTATTTAAAAGAGCAGAAGGAAACTGAAGATTGGGCATTGTGTTTGTTTATTGTTATTATTGTTATTACTATTTTTAACAAGAGAAAGAGAAGGACAGACAAAAAGGAAGGGAGAGAAATGAGAAGCATCAACTTGTTGTTGTGGTACTTTAGTTGTTCATTGATTGCTTTCTCATAAATATATGTACCTTGACTGGGGGTGGGGGATCCAGCTGAGCCAGTGACTCCTTGCTCATGCCAGAAACTTGGGCATAAGCCAGTGACCATGGGGTCAGGTCTATGATCCCATGCTCAAGCTGGTGACCCAGTGCTCAAGCTATTGAGCCCATGCTCAAGCTGAATGAGTCCATGCTCAAGCCAGCAACTTCAGGGTTTCCAACATAAGTCCTTAGCATCTCAGGCTGATGCTCTGTCCACTGGCTACTGCCTGGTCAGGCTGGGGCATTGTCTTTAAAAGTACAATGACTAACTCTTCTAAAAGTGAATATATTTGATATTTATGACTTACTTCAAGATTTTTGTTTGATAGATGTGGTCTGATCTGCAAGGATTAGAAACTATAGGCAAGAAACCCACACCATATTTAAATGTATATTGTTTTGTTTAGATTTAGAAATATAACCATGGCAGTATTTTTAGGAAATGGTTTTATTTGCCATGTGACATCCTTGGTGCTCTATAGAGAAAGCCTGTCATTTCTTGACTAGCAATTTTCTGAAAGGATAAGGACTGGAGAGTAGCTAGCCCAAACTAGTAGGTTACTTTTTAACCCTTGGATATCTGCACTAATAGAAGGGAGACAATCCCCAAAACATTCTTATTTGTCTCTAGAGGGATATTTTTATATTCTCTTACAGCTGGATGAGAGAATTAAAGGTGCTTTCATCCTGTGTCTACTCACAAGGGCCCAAGAAGTTTACCACCTTCTCAACTTGCCTTCCTCCTGCCTCACTTGCCCACCAGAAAGTGTCATGCCACTTTCTTCAGGGGAAGACTAATGTCTGGTAGACTGAGCTCTAGATAAAAAGATCTGCATAATTTATTTTTTAGTTTCAAATTTAAAAGTACAGTATTTTAAGGCATGAAGATTGAACAAAAATAATTTGATGGAGGCAGGACAAATTTCTCAACAGAAAAAAAGCCTGGAAGAGTAGTCTCAAGCTTACCTCTAAGGCTGCATTTACAGCAGGCCACTACTGACCATATTCTGGTTCTTAAGTCAGTCAAAGGAGATGATGAAGATTCATTAGAGAGATTAAGACCGAAGTACCACTTGGGTTGCTTCAGTGTCACCTTTCACTGGTGAGAACTGAAACATTTGCAGAAGACAACAAAGCAGAAAAACATCTACAGCTAACCAAGAGTGTACACACCAGGAACGATGGCATTATAAGTTGAGCCAACTTTTGCTAATAGGGAAAGAAAATATGTACAATAGTAATAATGAAAATATGGAAACACCAAAAACCTAGTTAATTAAAAATCTTAATTTTTTAGTATGATTATCAAACTGCCAAAAAGTAAGCCAACTACATCACTCAGTGATTTATATTCTTTTTGCCTACCTTGAATTTTCCTGGAAAGTTAAAGTAGTGCAGACTTTCCAGAAATCAAGTAATTAGGAAGCAATAAGTGGTCTGAAAATTCCATAAGTTTATTCTATCAAAAAATCCTTGGGGGAGCAAGATGGCAATGGAGTAGGTGGATGTACCAACTTCAAACTCCCAGAACCAAAGTGGATTATAACTCAATTTTAAGAACCATCACCTGGATAAAACAACTTTGAACTAAACTAAGTGGACTTTTCATCCAAGGAACACAGAAGAAGCCACATTGAGACTGGTAGGAATAGTGAAAACGCAAAAAGGGCTGCCAAGCTCTTCGGAGCAAATGGCAGTCTGGAGTGACCCCCGTGGAGGGAGGAGAGTTTGGCGGAGAGGGAGGGACCTGGGTCCCAGGAACAAAGCCCCAGCCTGCAGTCGCAGAGCCTAGAAGAGGCGTTCGGACAGTATTGAGCTGTGAAACAAGTGAGGATACTGTTTGTGAGAAAGAGACAATTTTTTCAAACCCAAGATTCTTTGTAAAGGGACAGCGCAGAAAACCTCTCTCACAACCACGCACCGGGGCTCCGGGAAATGGGGACAGAGGAAAGGACTAGAGCAGCGGGAAGAGAGTGTGGACTGAAGGCACAGGGACAAACACTCTGAGAGACAGCCACCCTAACACCTGGGCTAAGTCACTTCCCTAATCAAAAACAAATATTTCCCCTGGAACTAGCAATACCAGCAAAGGGAAACAGGACACCAGCCAAACAGGCTCTCCTGCAGCAATTAGAGCAGAGTTGCTTAGATGGAGGGAGATCCCAGGTCTACAGTATGGAGTGTTAGGGCCCTTCCTACTCTGCTGAGGGTTGCTGGAGGGATGGTGGCGGCAGGACGCTGAAGTGCAGTTCTGTCAGCGGAGGTGGTGGCCCAGCCGGTGTGAGCTCGGTCTAGCCCAGCAGGGGTGGAGGGGATGCGCGAAAGCAGTCCGTCAGCTGCGGGCCCGCCTGTAACCCCACCTGTGGGGGAAAAGTGGGAGGCCAGAAACGGGCAGAGATCTGTTGTGCGACCCTGCGCAAGGCAGCCCTGACCACAAGGATGGGGCTAGGACCAGGGATGGGCAGAGGCTCGCGGCTGAGCTCACCCCAGCAGGCCCAACCGGCGGAGAAACTGTGGTTTGCCATCCTGCATTGGCCCGGGATGAGCGGAAGTTCGCAGCTGAGTGCACGCCAGTAGCCACGCCCGGCCCAATAAACCTTGGTTTGAGATCCTGCGCAGGAGGGCCCTGGCATCAAGGGTGCAGCTAAAGCTCCAACATGCAAAAGCTCACAGCTGAGAGCACATCAGAAGCCCCGTCCAACCCGGGAAACTATGGTGCTGGGTGGAAGCCCGGAAACAGGCTGGGATCGAGCTGAGCAAAGGTGCTTACCTCTACCCTTGGTGCTGAGGCTTGTGGCTTGAGTGAGAGTCCCTCCCAAGTAAGAGAGGCAGAAATCACAGCAACAGCTGCAGTGGGCCAGCGCTGGCAATGCCCATACCCAATTGACCTAGGCAACAGCAGAGGGGGTGACGGGCCCACAGACAGACCACACCTAGAGAACACAAAGGCAACACCCATTAAACTTCAGTGGCCACAACTTGCTTATACACAGACAAAATGGGCAGGCAGAGGAATACAAACCAAATGGATCAAGAGAAATCCCCAGAGAAGAATCTGAATGAACCAGATATAACCAAATTACCAGAAGCAGAATTTAGAATAATGATAGCTAGGATGTTCAAAGAAATTAGAGCAACAATGGATAGTCACTATGAACACCTAAATAAAGAGATAACAAGTATAAAAAACAAAATTGAAATAATAAAAAGAATCAGACAGAAATGACAATATATTATCAGAACTGAAGACCACAATGAAAGGAATTAAAAGCAGGATGAATGACGCTGAGGATCGAATCAGTGAGTTAGAGGACACAATAAACAAAGGCACAGAAGCAGAGATGAAAAAGGAAAAGAGACTCAAAAATGTGAGGAAACTCTAAGGGAGCTCTGTGACAACATGAAGAGAAATACCATTCGCATTATAGGGGTGCCTGAAGAAGAGGAGAGAGGACAGGAAATGGAAACTTTGTTCAATCAAATCATAACAGAAAATTTCCCTAAATTAAGGCTGGGAAACATTCCACACGTTCAAGAAACACATAGAACTCCATTAAAGAGAAATCCAAAAAAATCTACACCAAGACACATCATACTTAAAATACCAAAGGTAAGGGATAAAAGGAAAATTTTAAGAGCTGCTAGAGAGAAAAGGCTAACACCTACAAAGGAGCCCCCATAAGGATGACATCGAACTTCTCAACAGAAACACTTGAGGACACAAGGGAATGGCAAGATATATTCAAAGTAATGCAGAACAAGAACCTACAACCAAGACTACTCTATCCATCAAGGCTAACATTTAAATTTGAAGAAGAAATAAAGAGCTTCCCAGACAAAGAAAGCCTCAAGGAATTCATTAAAACCAAACCAATTCTGCAAGAGATACTAAGGGGCCTGGTGTGAAAAATTCAAAGGGAGAAAAGAATATAGTAAAAGAAGAATACAGCTTTAAAGAATAAAATGGCAATAAATAACTACATATCAATAATAACCTTAAATGTAAATGTATTAAATGATCTAATCAAATGACATAGGGTAGCTGCATGGATAAAGAAACAGGACACATATATATGCTGCCTACAAGAGACACACCTTAAAACAAAAGACACACTTAGACTGAAGGTAAAAGGATGGAAAAAACATACTTCATGCAAATTGAAATGAAAGAAAAGCCGGGGTAGCAATACTTATATCTGGCAAAATGGTCTTTAAAACAAAGGCTGTAGTAAGAGATAAAGAAGGACACTACATAATGATAAACGGAACAATTCAGCAGGAAGATATAACTATTATAAACATCTACGCAACAAATATAGGAGCCCCAAAACACATAAGGCAGACTTTGATGGATATTAAGGGCAAATTAACAGCAATACTATAATAATAGGGGATTTCAATACCCCACTAACAACACTGATAAATCCTCAAGAAAGAAAATTAATAAAAAAACAGCAGACTTAAAGGAGACACTAGATCAACTTGATTTAATAGATATCTTCAGAACTTTTCACCCTAAAGCAGTAGAATATACATTCTTCTCAAGCGCTCATGGTACGTTTTCTAGGATAGACCACATGTTAGGACACAAAAATGGTCTCAATAAATTTAAGAAGATTGAAATCATATCAAGCATTTTCTCTGATCACAATGCCATGAAACTAGAAATTAACCACAAAAGAAAAACTGATAAATACTCAAACACTTGGAAACTAAATAGCATGTTATTAAATAATGAATAGATTAACAATGAGATCAAAAAATAAAATAGTTTCTAGAAACCAAATATAATGAGCATACATCAACTCAAAATTTATGGGACACAGCAAAAGCAGTACTGAGAGGAAAGTTCATTGCACTACAGGCATACCAAAAGCTAGAAAAAGCTCAAATAAGCAACCTGACCCTACAGCTAAAAGAACTAAAAAAACAACAGCAAATAAAGCTCAGGACAAGTAGAAGGAAGGAAATAATAAAGATCAGAGCAGAAATAAATGACATAGAGGCTAAGGAAACAATACAGAGGATCAATGAAACCAGGAGCTGGTTCTTTGAAAAGGTAAACAAGATTGATGAACCTTTAACTAGACTCATCAAGCAAAAAAAGAGAGAGGACCCAAATAAATAAAATTAGAAATGACAGTGGAGAAATAACTGACACAACAGAAATACAAAGCATTGTAAGAAAATACGATGCAGAACTCTTTGCCAAACAATTAGACAACCTAGGTAAAATGGACAAATTTCTTGAATCATATAATCTTCCAAAAATCAATCTGGAAGAATCAGAACACCTAAACAGACCAATTACAACAAATGAGATCAAAACAGTTTTCAAAAAACTCCCCAAAAGAAAAGTCCCGGGCCTGATGGCTTCACAAGTGAATTCTACCAAAAATTCAAAGAAGACCTAACTCCTATCCTCCTCAAGCTATTTTTAAAAATTCAAGAGGAAGGAAGCCTTCCAAACTCCTTTTATGAGGCGAGCATAATTCTGATCCCAAAACCGGGCAAAGACAACACAAAGAAAGAAAATTATAGGCCTATATCACTGATGAATTTAGATGCTAAAATTCTCAACAAAATACTAGCCAACCAGATCCAGCAATATATGAAAAAAATCATACACCATGATAAAGTGGGATTTATTCTGGAGAGGCAAGGCTGGTTCAATATTCGCAAATCAATCAATGTGATTCATCACATAAACAAAAGGAAGAACAAAAATCACATGATAATTTCAATAGATTCAGAAAAGGCATTTGATAAAATCCAGGACCCATTCATGCTCAAAATTCTCAGTAAAGTGGGAATACAGGGAACATTTCTTAACATGATAAAGGCCATCTATGACAAACCCACAGCAAACATCAAACTAAATGGACAAAAATTAAAAGCAATCCCCTTAAGGTCAGGAACCAGGCAGGGGTGTCCCCTTTCACCACTTTTATTCAACATAGTTCTGGAAGTCCTAGCTACAGCAATCAGACAAGAAGAAGAAATAAAAGGCATCCAAATTGGAAAAGAAGAAGTATAACTGTCATTATTTGCAGATAATATGATAATGTATATAGAAATCCCTAAAGTTTCAGTCAAAAAAACTACTGGACCTTATAAATGAATTCAGCAAGGTGGCAGGATATAAAATTAATACTCAGAGATCAGAGGCATTTCTATATACCAACAATGAACTGTTAGCAATAGAAATTAAGGAAACAATCCCCTTCACTATTGCAGCCAAAAAATAAAGTACCTAGGCATAAATTTAACCAAGGAGGTTAAGGATTTGTACTCGGAAAATTATAAAATATTGATAAAAGAAATCAAGGAAGATACAAACAAGTGGAAGCATATACCGTGCTCATGGCTAGGAAGAATAAACATCATTAAAATGTCTATATTACCCAAAGCAATTTATAAATTCAATGCAATACCAATTAAAATACCAATGACATACTTCAAAGATATAGAACACATATTCCAAAAATTTATATGGAACCAAAAAGAACACGAATAGCCTCATCAATCTTACAAAGAAAAAATAAAGCAGGAGGTATCACTCTTCCGGATATTAAGGTTTACTACAAGGCCATTAAACTCAAGACAGCCTGGTACTTGCATAAGAACAGGCACATAGATCAATGAAACAGAACAGAGAACCCAGAAATAAACCCACATCTTTATGGACAACTGATATTTGACAAACAGGAAAGAACATACAATGGAGTAAAGACAGCTTCTTTAACAAATGGTGTTGGGAAAATTGAACATCTACCTGCGAAAAAGTGAAACTAGACCGTCAACTTACAGCATTCGCAAAAAGAAACTCAAAATGGATAAAAGACTTAAATGAAAGCCATGAAACCATAAGCATCTTAGAAGAAAACATAGGCAGCAAGCTCTCTGATATCTGTAGCAGCAATATATTTGCCGATTTATCTCCACGGGGAAATGAAATAAAAGGCAAGATAAACAAATGAGACTATATCAAACTAAAAAGTTTTTGCACAGCTAAAGACAATAAGAACAGAATAAAAAGACAAACCACACAATGGGAGAAATTATTTAACAATACGTCTGATAAGGGGTTAATAACCAAAATTTATAAAGAACTTATAAAACTCAACGCCAGAAAGACAAACAATCCAATCAAAAAATGGCCAAAAGAAATGAATAGAAATTTCTCCAAAGAGGACATACAGATGGCCAATAGAAATATGAAAAAATGCTCAACATTACTAATCATTAGAGAAATGCAAATTAAAACCACAATGAGATATCACCTCTCACCATTCAGAATGGCGCTCATCAGCAAAACAACACAGAATAAGTGCTGGCGAGGATCTGGATGGAGAAAAGGGAACCCTTCTGCACTGCTGGTGGCAATGCAGACTGGTGTAGCCACTGTGGAAAACAGTATTGAGATTAAAGATCAAACTACCTTTTGACCCAGCTATCCCACTTATAGGAATATACCCTAAGAATACCACAGCACTGTTCGAAAAGAAGAAATCGCCCCCATGTTCGTGGCAGCATTGTTCACAATAGCGAAGATCTGGAAACAGCCCAAGTGTCCATCAGAGGATGGGTGAAGTAAAAAGCTTTGGTACATATATACTATAGAATACTACTCAGCCATAAGACATGATGACATCGGATCATTTACAACAAAATGGATATACCTTGATAACATTATACAGAGTGAAATAAGTAAATCAGAAAAAAAACTGAGAACAGCATGATTTCATACATAGGTGGGACATAAAAGTGAGACTATGAGACATGCGCAAGAGATTGGTGGTTACGGGGTGGGGGGGAGGGAGGAGAGAGTGGGAGAGGGAAGAGGGGAGGGGCACAGGGAAAACCAGATAGAAGGTGACAGAGGACAATTTGACTTTGGGCGATGGGTATGCAACATAATTGAATGATAAGATAACCTGGAGATGTTTTCGTTGTACATACGTACCCTGATTTATTGGTGTCACCCCATTAAAATTAATAAAAAGAATACCTTGACAGCAATGCTTAAGACAAAAAACAAACAAACAAAAAAACACACACACACCAAGACTAGCGTCCCCCAAAAATACCAAACAAGAAACCTGCTCAACCACATAGAAACTTTGATATGAGTTATCTCTATGATTTACAATATCTCATTGCCTCAAGAGGATATAGTTGGCAAAGAAGGAAAAATGTCACATAATGACATGTTAAAGAGATATATTTTACTAAAATAACTGAACATATAATACAAAGAAATAATGATATCATTTGGATCTCAAAATAGTTGGATTACAGTTCTGTTTGCTAAAGTTTATTAAACATAAACTTTGCAATATTTATATATAGGCTAATCCCCTAAGAATATTCATGTGGAAGTCCTAATAAGGAGTTATAATGAGTATGACTCTGACTTACTTCCTGAGTTCTGCTCTTCCTTGGACTCCTACCTCTGGATCACTTGTTGATTCCCACTTGTTAAGCCACTCGCCATCATTGTTTAGGTTGTTCCAGAGCACAGCCAGTTTTTTATATGTGCAATGATCTACCACTTACATAGACGTCTCCATTTTTGTAGTTTTAAATTCTTAATGACAGCACAATTTTAGTGCTTGCATTTATTTCTATAGATTAGTTCTTATACTTCTAATTTACTCAAATTCATGCCTATAATGAAGCTTTAAGTGGTGTTAAAATCCTTTAATTTCTGAAAAGATACCTGCCACTTTTGCCCTTAAATGATTGACCCTCTTTTTGTGCTGCTCTAGTGGGAAGGGATTTATCTATATTGTTGCCTCCTGCACAAAGCAGACAGTCTCTTGAAGGAACTCTAAATTAAAAGTCCTTTACATTATGTTTACCACAATGTCAGCTTTTACTTTCTTCCCTGTGCCATTGTTTTGGTTAAAATTCCTTGCCACTTAACAATTTTATGAACTCATGAGTGTATCACAATAATTTATTCAATTTTATAAATTGTATTAAGAACCAACTACTGGTGACTGAGCCAAACCATAAACTCAGGTTTCTGACTCTTAGTGAAGCTATCCATTAGATCACAAGTCTTGCTTATCATGACTTACACGTTAGAGTATAAGACACTTACTCCATTTGAAATATAAGATACTCCTTTATGGAACAGTGTCCCATATTGTTTTTAACAGATTCTGGGCATTTTAATTTCATAGCCAAGATCCATCAATTTGTTGGAGCATATGCTGCAGGGAATTCGTTGCTGAGAGAGGAAAGTTTGTTTTAAAAGGTGATGTTAGTTTTGAGAATGGGTTGATATTTGTTTTATTGCTTATTTGCCTTGCTGATCACTTGCTTGACATGTTTTGATTTAATTGTGTTAAGAGTTTCGTTTCCTTTCTTTTTTTTAAGTCTGCCTAAGGGCAGTAGGGATGGGTACATTGAAAGACACAAATTGAAAAAATAATGAATTCATAGCATATTTGGTTTCTTACTGCCCTTTGGAAAATAATTGGATGCATGTTTTACTATTCTAATGTCATTTACAAACCAGAAATGACATCAATCTGTAGAAACAAACACCACATACCTTTGGGTTTATTGATGGAAGAGATAATTACCCATAAACACAAAGTTTCTATAATACTGAAAATACTGACTTCCTAAGAGCTCAAAGAACTTTGCAAATAGATCATTTAAGATTAATTGCTTAATTATATATTCTTAACCCAGGATTACCTCTGCCTTATTTGGAATCACCTTGCATCTTTCTAAACAATTTACAAATCCTTGCTATAATAAATATATATTTCTTGAAAATTTGCACTCAAGGCCTTTTGTGGCAGAGTTGAAATTCTTTTTTTTTTTTTTTTTTTGACAGAGACAGTAGACAGTCACAGAGAGAGTCAGAGAAAGGGACAGATAGGGACAGACAGATGAGAAGTGGGAGAGATGAGAAGCATCAACTCATAGTTGCGGCACCTTAGTTTTTCATTGATTCAGTTATCATATGTGCCTTGACCAGGGGGTCTATAGCGAGTGACCCCTTGCTCGAGCCAGCGACCCTGTGCTCAAACTGGATGAGCTCGAACTCAAACCAGTGGCCTTGGGGCTTCGAACCTGGGTCCCAGTTTGATGCTCTATCCACTGTGCTACTGCCTGGTCAGGGGAGAGTTGAAATTTTTATGGGGAAATTTTAGTAAATTCTGTGTTATTTATTAGGTTGAAGAGACAGTTTAGGCATGGAGAAGAATAGACTGTTAAATAGCACCTACTGTGTACATGTCAGTGTGCTAGGCTATTTACTTTTATTATCCCATGTAGTTTTCATAACTTCCTTTTTTCAATAAATAGAAACTAAAAGTACATTTGTTAGCATAAAAACTATTTTCAAATATTTTTTTATCTTAAAAAATATGTCATTTGACTGAAAGCCTTTGGGAGATCATAATCTTACTCATGCTCATTTATCAAATAAGTTTATCAAATTGTTAGCCAATTGATAATACAATATATTTGTAAGAGTCCTGCCCCCTAAGTGAGATTATTTTTTTTAACCTCCAACCTTTTTTTAAATAATACCAGCATTTAGTTTGCTGAGGCAATGAATTCAAACAACTTCACTGTTCAAAATTTGTAACTCATAAACAAATGATAAAATAATTCTACCTGTAACAATACACATGCAATTATTCTCAAAGGGAGACTGAGACTCTAGGGGTCCTTGAGATTCTTTCAGGATACTTTCAAGGACAAAGCTATTTTTATAATACTAATAAGATACTAAGATGTGAGTTACCTATTTTTTCTTTTTGTATTTTTCCAAAGTGAGAAGCAGGGGAGGGGATACAGGCAAACTGACCCTCACATGTGCCTGACTGGGATCCACCCAGCATGCCCACCAGGGAGCAATACTTGACCCTCTGGTGCAGGGGTTGGGAACCTTTTTAGTTGAGAGAGCCATGAATGCCACATATTTTAAAATGTAATTTCGTGAGAGCCATAAATATGTTTAACACTAAATACAAGTAAATGTGTGCATTTTATGTAAGACCATCACTTTTAAAGTATAATAAGTCTCTGAATTCTTTTTAATAACGTTGTTATGCTGTTGCTAACCAATGATGAATAAAGTACTTCTTACCATTAATGCAACTTCTGGTGCTGCATGGTTTTGCTGATGGCCTTGTAGTCTGGATGATACATGGTGAGGTTAAGCTTCATGCAGGCGTTGAGACTTCCATCCATTAAATGTGATTGTAGGTTGGTCTTAACGTTCTTTAGATGTGAGAAAAACTGTTCACATGCATATGTAGAGCCAAACACTGTCAGCAGAACCAAACATTGTCAATACGGCAATATTCACATTCTGCAGTGTGTGGTATATGATGGGAAGGGCGTTCCAAGTTTTGACAATCAGCTGGTCTGCGGGTTGAAGTTTTTTCACTTCTCCCCACTTATGTTTGCTCACCAACTCTGCTTACTGCCATACAAGTCTTTCCAAATCTTCATTCAGTGACTTGAACTTATTCTCCCACATGTCCGAGGCCTTCAGGTCAGCAGCTTGTAGCTCAAAATCTCTGGTGGAGACACCGGGGATGTAACTCAGGTTGGCGTTGTCCACTGCACACTTGTGTGGATGGGTGATGAACTTAAAAAGACGAGTGCGCTCATAAAATTCTCCAAAGCGCTCTTTTAATGACCGCAGGAGTTTAGATGTGAAGCCCGCTAGCTGCTGAACATCAAGATGTTGAGCAGGGTCACTTGCTGTGCATGCATCTTTAAACTCTCCCAGTTTTTCAAAGTGTAGTAAACGACCTGTTTCAATGTTGGCGATGAAGAGTTTTAGCTTGTTTTCAAATGCAAATACTGCTTGTAGAAGGGATAAGACTGCATTTCCAAAGCCTTGCGTTTTTACATTGAGCTGGTTTAGATGTTCAGTCATGTCCATGAGATAGTAGAACTTCAGGAGCCACTCAGTGTTAGCTAAGTCAGGATGCTCGATGCTTTTTATTTCAAGAAAAGTCTGGATTTCACACAGACAAGCCGCAAAACGGCTGAGCTCCGTTCCTCTTGACAACCAATGCACATTGCTGTGCAGAAGCAGACCAGGATAATTATTCCCAACTTCATCCAGCAGTGTTTTAAACTGACGATCAATTAAAGCTCGGGCAACAATAAAGTTGACCACCCGGTGACCAGTGACATCACCTCACCAAGCTACTCGCCACAAATATGAGCACAAAGTGCCTCCTGATGTAGGATGCAGTGAAAACTTAGGAAGGGTCTCTTTTCATGTTCAAGAAGAAGCGCTACGAATCCTGTGTTTTACCCCACCATGCACGGAGCACCATCAGTACACACTGAAATAAGTTTATCCTTCGGTAGATATTTTTCTTTAGCAAACTCAGTGAAAGACTTGAAATCCTGCCCTCTTGTTGTCTTTTTCATAGGCAAAACAGCAAGACTTTCCTTACATAGTGTGTCACCGACAGACAGCATACCTTGCAATCATGCTGAACTGGGATAAATGGCTTACGTCTGTTGACTTATCCAAATCAAGAGAAAAGAATGGTGCTGCATTTATGTCCTTCATTTGTGTTGCCTCAATTTGATTTGCCATTATGATGGTACTATCGTGAACAGTTCTTGCCAACAGAGGCATGTCTTTTATTCTTTGATTATCTTGTCTTTATCAGAACAGTTGTCAAAAAGTTCATTGGCAACATCAAGCATGAATGTTTGGCATACTTCCCATCTGTGAATGGCTTTCCATTTTTCACAATTGCTAAAGCACTAGCAAAGCTAGCCAAATTCCAGTCACCTTGTTGGGTCCAAACACGGAGTTGCTGCTGACTAGCTTGTACTCTGCACAGTAGCTCTTGACATGCTTTCTTCCTGCTGTCCCCCACTGGATATTTTGATGCAAATGTAGTATGGCATGTGTCGAAGTGCCGCTTTATATTTGACTGTTTCATTGATTTAATTTTTTCATTGCATATTAGACACACTGCAGAATGAGCTCTCTCCACAAAGGCGAATTCCTCTGTCCATTCCTGCTGGAAAGTACAATACTCCTCATCTTTTTTTCTTTTAGTCATCTTCTTCATCAAAAAGGTTTCTGCAATTAGCTAGCTGATTACTTGATTAAAAGGAGGGAATTTTACTTCCTGACCTCACAATGACCCATGTACGTTATGCATTATCCAATAAAAATTTGGTGTTCTGGAGGACAGCTGTGATTGGCTCCAGCCACGCACAACCATGAACATGAGCGGTAGGAAATGAATGGATTGTAACACATGAGAATGTTTTATATTTTTTAACGTTATTATTTCTTTTATTAAAGATTGGTCTGCGAGCCAGATGCAGACATCAAAAGAGCCACATCTGGCTCATAAGCCATAGGTTCCTGTCCCCTGCTCTGGGGCATTGTTCTGCTGCAATTAGAGCCATTTTAGCGCTTGAGACAGAGGTCATGGAGCCATAATCAGCACCCAGGGCCAATTTTGCTCCAATGGAATCTTGGGTGCAGGAGGGGAAGAGAGAAATAGAAAGAAAGGAGAGAGGGAAGGCTGGAAAAGTAGATGGGTGCTTCTCCTGTGTGCCCTGACCAGGAATCAAATCTGGAACTTCTACACACCCGGCCAATGCTCTAGCCGGCCAGGGCCATGAATTACCTTTTCACTCTTATTCTCTCATAAATGTGTAGTAAATCTTTTCAGATACCTTACGATTTGTGCTACCGTCATTAATCTGACAACTAAGTTTTTTGTTTGTTTTTATTCTGTTAAAACATTATGCTAGTACAATTAAACTAGTGGTTTGAGGGTATAAATGTATATATAGTTTTAGAAGTTAACTCAATTTGTTTTTAATTGCTTCTATCTCGCTCTAACCAGTTATTTTTCATTATGCTTTCTGTAATCTCTGTAATTCATTAGTATTCAGTCAATTGCTACTTTTAATGCTGAAATTTTCTTTGCACTTTCACAGAAATACAAGAAGTACAGCTTGTGCCTTGTTTTGAAATAATAAGAAAATATTTTTGAATATTATATTTACTTCATGTTTTAATTTAAACTATATTTAGTATTTAGTAGTAGTATAAAATTAAAAAAACTATATTATTTTTATTTAAAGTTGGATCGTTGTCTTAAAGAAAGGAGATTAGAAGATTTACCTTCTCAATGTAGTTGGATGGCTTTGTCTCAAGTTGCCAGAAAATATGAGCCCATAGAAGGATTTACTTCAAAGAAATTAGAAAAAGTTATGAAAAAGAATGAGAATATGATGGGAGTCATCTCTGATTTTAAAGATGTTAGTAATTTACCTTATTTTATCTTAAGCACTGGAATATTTTTGAATAGTATTAAGATGCTAGTTATATTATTATATTATCTGAGGTACTAAACATAGAACAAATAATCTTTTTAAAGGGCTGAAATTGTTCATTACACTTTTTCAAACTAGAAATTAAAAAGATAAGTTATCTTGCAGAATAAGTTTTCACACAGCCTTGTGAAGTGCCCACCATAGCTTGTAGAGTTGACAGGTGAATTCTTGCTGGGTGTAATACTGGTTTTAAAAGATCAAGACTGTGCCAACTGACTGACAAAATTAAAGATTTAGCTGTAAACCTGACGGCGGAGTTAATAGCTTGTGGTCAGAATTATACAGAAGGGTAAGTCTATAGTCATGCCTGGACTTGCTGTTTTGCTTATATTTTCCTGGTCTCAGTGCCGACTAATCAATAAGGAAGATTGTGTGTGTGTGTGTGTGTGTGTGTGTGTGTGTGTGTGTGTGTGTGTGTGTGTGAATACTTGGCAATCAAACAAATACTGATTAAATAGTCACAGTACTTTAAAGTATTGAATAACCATTTTGAATCTCAGAGTTTGTCTGACCAACACCTTTTTTTTTTTTTACACTGATGGTGCAGAAACATCACTGGGTAAAGCTGCTGGTGCCTTAGCAGGAACCCAGGCAATGGTACCAACTGTGTAAGTAGTCGTGTTTTTCACCAACATGTACTCATAGTAAAGAAAATACCAGTTTCATTTAAGAATGTCCTTTGTAAAGCAATAACAATTATTAATTTTTTAAAATCTCATTCTGTGAGTCCATTTTATTTAGTAATCTATGGGAAATGTGCATCAAGCTCTCCCACTCTGTGCCGGAGCACAATGGTTACCTTGTGGAAAAGCACTTGTATATGCATTGTGTGGTTTTGAGAAACTTGTATTCTCCACAGTGAGCTCAGTTTCACATACTTACAAACTTTCTCATAAGTTTGGGGTGTTTTTTTTCTTTCTTTCTTTCTTTTTTTTTGCTCTTACACAGTAAAACATTTGGAAATCTGTGTCATTTGGTGAAACCATGTGTATGATGTTACAAGATCATTGTGAGTCAGGACTCATGTAAATGCAAGATAAGCCAGTGGATTTTAATGTAACAGAATGTGAAAAGCTTATTGATAAGTTTCAGAATCCATGTTGCCATTACACTTTAAGTATCTACCAACTATCAAGTTGATATATTATCAAAAAAAAACATCCGTAATTATCTGAAAAAACTACATTGTCACTCCTTGCGTTGCCACCTACATGTCTGTGTATGGCTGGCCTTTTTTTCATGTACTTCAACCAAACAATATATCACCACAGATTAAATGCAGAAGCAAATGTAACAATCCAGCCATCTTGTATTAAACCAGACATCAAAAATATACAGAAATGCCACTCTTCTCACTACTATTTGTTTGGGAAATTATAGCTATTTTTAAATATTATGCTATTTATTTAAATATCATAACTTTATTGTTATTTTTAAATAAACTAATAAGCATGCATTTAAAATGAAGTTTCAGTTTTAATTTCTAACACATGGATTATTGATAGATTTAACCCTCATAAACAAGAGCCTTTGGTATCATTGATAATTTTCAGGACTGTAAAGTGGTCCTCAAACAAGTATTTGAGAATTACTGCTATAATAGAAGCAAATTAATAATTTTTTTCTAGAGCTATGATGTATATTGTACTCATCATCATATTACTCAGGGACCTTTTAGGAAATATCTAACACTTAAATAGATGACAGAAGACAGTTTAATCGAAGAACCATTTCCATGGATATAGACAGAATTAAAGGAAACCAATTAAGATATAGAGAAGCTAGCAGGGTCAAAGTGTCATTTCTACTAAATTTGGAGGAACAAGAAGATGGAATATTTTCCATAAACTAGGGAGAGCTGCAGCTGTAGAAGAGAAATTAGAGGTGAACTTTGGTGGAGAAACATAGTCCCTTCCACTCTGCAATCCAGCAGGGAGGGAGTCTGGACAGTAAACATCTGATCTCTGTCTTTCCACTTGTAGGCAGTCCTGGGTTATGAACGAGATAGGGTCTGTAGGTTTGCTCTGAAGCTGAATCTGTAAGTTGGAACAGGTATATTTACCTATTAAATGCAACTTAGATGTTTGTCTTAACATAGTATTTATTTTTACCTTTATGTGCAAATAAATATTTAAACGTTTTCAAACCTGCAGAACCTATTTTGTTTGTAGCCTGAGGACTGCCCATCTAAACACTTGCTGGTGCTTCTCATTGCTTAAGAAAACCTGGGGCCAGGCTACTGCAGGCCATAGGTGTCAAGACATAGAGAGGGAAGAAAAGACAGAGGTGGTTCTGGAGGAGGGGTAAAGATACCCAAAATAACATTTAGCAGAAATTGCAGCAAGAAACATTTAGAATATATTACAGAGTTGTGAGATATAAATGCATTCTTTGTCCTCAAAGTGCTTACCCACTTTCATATTTTGATCATTTAATAAAACTAAATTCTAACTTTTATTTAGATTTAACTAGTATTTTTCACTAATGGTCAGGTATTCCTTTTATTTATTTATTTATTTTGTGCAAGAGAGATAAAGAGAGAGACAGACAGGGGCAGACAAGCAGGAAGGGAGAGATGAGAAACATCAACTCATAGTTGTGGTACCTCAGTTGTTCATCAACTGCTTTCTCATATGTACATTGACTGAGGGTTTCCTGCTGAGCCAGTGACCCCTTGCTCAAGCCAGCAACCTTGGCCTCAAGCCCGTGGCCTTGAGCTTTAAGCCAGGGAACTTTTGGCTCGAGTCAGCGACCATGGGGTCATATCTCTGATCCCATACTCAATCTGAATGACCTTGCGCTTAAGCCAGTGTCCTCAGGGTTTTAAACCTGAGTCCACAGCATCCCAGGTCAATGCTCTATTCAATGTGCCACCACCTGGTCAGGCCAAGTATTACTTTTATTTTTTGATTTAAATGAGAGGAAGGGAGATAGAGTCCAGCATATATCTGAATCAGGATCCACCCTACAACCCCCATTTGGGGCCATGCTCTGCCCATCTGGGGCTGTGCTTGCAACCAAGCTAAATAGCACCTGAGGCAGAGGTTCCACAGAGTCATCTTCAGCACCCAGAGCGGATACACTCAAACCAATCCAGCCATGGTTGCAGGAAGGGGAGAGAGAGAAGGGTGAATGGTAGAGGTGGAAAAACAGATGGTTACTTTTCCTGCATGCCCTGACTGGAACTCAAAGCCAGGACTTCAACACCTTGGGTCAAGACTATAACACTGAGCCAACTGGCCAGGGCCCAGGTATTACTTTTGATGAGTTTTTGAATACATGAATAAATGGAAGATGAGAGAGTGTAAGAAAATAGCCTTGAGAACAGTGAGAGTGAATGAAATGCATGAACAAATATGGAAAGTGAGTAATGTGAAGGCTCATAATATTTTCATTTCATGCTCTGTCCTTCCACTAAACCTGTAGTCTTTAATCTTAAACTTTTCTTTAGACATACAAAAAGGTATAAATAATGAATGTATAAAACTTGATGAGTTTAGAAATCATTTGTATTAGTTTCTAATTTTTGTAAATTTGCTAAGAGCAATTAATTCTGGGGAGTCAGGGATAAGGAGAGATGGGAAATTGCCATGGGTTTGTATAGAGAAGATTTCATGGTCAGCATACACATGGGTAAGATTGGAACCCAAGAAGAAGAGAGAGATCTTTTTAGGCAGCAGCTATTCTATGGGGTACAACTTATATGAATAATAAATTGACCCAGGGCTGATTGTACTGAGAGTTGTGAGGGTTGGAGAAAAATGAGAGACATGTTTGTACAGGGAGGGAAAGAAATGAGAAGCATCAACTTATTGTTGTGGCACGTTAGTTGGTCATTGATTGCTATCTTATATGTGCCTTAACCCAGGGGGCTTCAGCTGAACCATGACCCCTTGCTCAAGGCAGTGAACTTGGGCTTCAAGCCAGTGACTTTTGGGCTCAAGCCAGTGACTAAGGGGTCATGTCTATGATCCCACGCTGAAGCTGGTGACCCCATGTTCAAGCTCGTGAGCCTGCGCTCAAGCTGGCAACCTTAGAGTTTTGAATCTGGGTCCTCCGCATCCCAGGTCAATGCTCTATCTGCTGAGCCACTGCCTGGTCACATTATTAAGTGCTTTAAATGACAGAAGATTGTATGTGATGTAATTGTTAAGAAACAGAGCTACAGGCCATGGACAGCTTGCTATGGACAAGCCAACACTGTATGTAATAGAGCCAGAAGAAGGTAATTGTGGCAAGACATTTTTACATGGTAGTAGAGTGGATTATAGTACTGTAATTTCATTGAATCTCTGAGCAAACAACTCACTGAGTTAACTGCTATTTTATAGAGGAAATTATACCTTAAAGCATCATTATTTGCCTAAGGTTATGTAGCAATAGGACTCAAATGCAGAACTTCTTATTTCAGAGCCCATGCACTTTGCTGATATGTGACTATATCTGTACTGTCATGGAAAGACCTCTAAGACACAGTTTTAAGTAAAATAGCAAGTCTCTAATAATTTCTATGTAATAATCCCATATATGTAATATTTAACTCCAAGATTAGGTATGTGAATATAAACATGGATTTATGTAAACAAATATTGTTATGTTACATATGGAACATGGAAGTAAAGAGAACACAATGAAAAGAGATGTTTTAGTTTTTGATTATACATACTACCACTTTTTGTGTGTGGACAAGGCCACTTGTAGAAGGGCAAGTGAGTCCCTGGTCATGGGTTCCTCTCTCCTGAAAGATTTTATTTCCAGGATCAAATATGTGCGCTCCACATTCGGTCACTGCACTTTAGGGGTATCTCTTTGAGGGACCAGCAGGGCATCAGTGAGCTGGGTGCATTCATTCATTTCCTTTAATTTATATATTCTTCATAGGACTTACTTACCAGTTCAGTAATAAACCAGAGTAAAAATAAAGTTAATCTTAGTCTGAGTTGTCCTTCCTGCTGATCTTGAAGCTCAAAATAGACTTTGGGTCAGCCCTAGATCAATCACTCCTACCCAAGATGTTTGCTAGAGACCTGGGCTGGAAGTCTGTTCTCTGGGAAAGGAAATTCTAGAAAGTAAGGAGCATTGACAATCTTTTATAAATTATAACATAAGATCCTTTATTAGATTTGACAAAAACTAATCTTGTCACACAGGAGCAGTTTGCTTATTCATCTTTGACAAACAAGAGGAACATAACTTATTTTACATGAGGTTCAAATAAAAGTTCATAATCAGTGAGGTTGGAAAGAAGTGAGATTCATGACAGTACAGAAGGAATAACGGTATGGACCTTAGCATCATTTTTGAAAGCTTCTTTTAAAGAAAATAATATTCCTACAACAAAGTGTAGCCCTTTGTAGAATTTTTAAAAATTAACAACTTACTTTAAAGGGTTCATGATACTACAGTTTCATGGGAGTCATGCATTTAACCTGATAATAATAATAAAAAAAATATTGATAAAGAACCTGCCTCCTCTTGGCCCATGAAAATAAATGATAAGGCCAATATTTGGCAAATACTTTTATTATTGAATGCATTGTAAATATGCATTGGAAGTGGCATTTTCAATCACCTCTTTGTTTTCACCTTAGAAAAAAAGACATCATTAAAATGAAAATAATGCCATCGCTTTTGTGTTTATAATATTGTGGTTTTTAATGTTAGGAGTTACTAATCTTCTAAAATTCCTGCCCCCGTTTTTTGTTCCCGCTGAGGTAAAAATTCTTTATTGATAAATTTTTTTCTTGCATTTTAGGAAACCATATATTCTGCATGCTCTGAGAGTTGTAAGTAACAAGCTGGCTTTCACGAGGAGAGCTCTATCTCAGTAGAGTCCTCTCCTACTTCAGGCAACACAGAAGCCTGTAGGGAGAAGAGGACATGCTATTTTGTAGTGATAAATAAAAACAGTGGGCATTCATTATATAAACCCCAAAAGTGGGTGTAAAAAGAATGTTCAGAACTTAATTAGGCTATGAGAATTAACATAATCTCTGTGTCTTCCTATGTGTAGAACTGGTCAGTAAAGTGGCATGCCTGTGGAAGGTGCAGACCCTTCCTAAATTGGCCACCCAAGCTGCAGGAAAGACTGTGAGTCTAGAAATGACTGTCTCATGCAAAGATTTGTGAGAGACCTAATCTCTGCTAGGGTGAAAAATAAGACAAAATTTTCTCCTGTTACCAAAGAAACTGCATATGATGATACTTTACAAACCACTTGAGGATCATAAGAAATTCTTTCTAGTGTTTGAATAACACTCAGTGGGAGCTTTCTTGACAAGAATGCAGATGGTTTTTCTATGTTATGCAGATTTCATAAGTCTCACAGAAGTTAGACTTCACCCAAGTGTCTAGTTTGTTAGCTCCAAATGTTGCATCTGAGGCATCATTCAGATACTTCAAGTCTTTTTTTTTTTATGGTTACAAAGACTTTTTAAAACTCAATAAACTAACAAACTTGCTTTGAGAGCTCTCATAGGTAATTTAAATTTTCTGTTTCCATGATGCATTTCTAACGATGGAAACAATTGAAGAAATGACTAGGGCAACATTCAAGATTATAAATATTTTTCTTTCATTTGTGGCCTACTTCTTCACAATTAGAAAAGCTAAAGGTATTCCTGGTGCTAACAGAAATGCCAGTTAATTATATACAGTGTGTCCGTAAAGTCATGGTGCACTTTTGACCGGTCACAAGAAATCAACAAAAGATGATAGAAATATGAAATCTGCACCAAATAAAAGGAAAGCCCTAAAAAATCTCTGCATGTGTGTGCTCGACAATTACACCTAAGCAAGACTACAGTTCATAAGGTGTTAAAGAAACATCTCTGTTTTACGGGGTACAAGTTGCGGCTGTTGCACGCTATCAAACCTGCAGATAGACCCACACAATGTGCGTTTGCTACAGATATGTTTCATGAGATCAACAATGATGCAAGATTTTTGCAGAAGATTGTGTTTAGCGATGAGGCAACCTTCCATATCTGTAGACATGTTCATCGCCATAACGTTTGAATATGGGCTGCTGAACATCCTCATGCCTATACTGAGTACAAACGAAACATTCCGAAAGTGAATGTGTGGTGTGGCCTGATGCATGATAAGGTGATAGGCCAATTTTTTTTTGTGGAGCAGTTTGTGATGGCAAACACCTATCTTGACATGTTGGAATTGTATGCAGTGCCACAATTTCCAGAAGGTGTCATCTTTCAACAGGATGACGCTCCTCCACACTACGCCACCATTGTTCATGAGTTTCTGGATAGAACATTCCCCTGGCGGTGGATAGGCAGGGGTTCTTCAAGCCATGGCCACCACAATCCTTGGATCTGATGCCCTTAGACTTTTACTTTTGGGGTTATGTGAAGCAACATATGTACATTGAATGTATCAACGACATTAATCACTTAAAACAGAGAATCACAGACATTATTCACTCTGTTACACCAGACGTCCTTACCCATGTGTGGCAAGAACTTCACTATCCTTTGGGTATGTGTAGGGCAACAAATGGAGCCTACATTGAACTGCACTGAATAGGTATAAAACTGGGAGGGTTTTACTTTTATTTGGTGCAGATTTCACATTTCTCTCGTCTTTTGTTGCTTTCCTGTGACCAGTCAAAAGTGCACTATGACTTTATGGATGCACTGTAGGACAAGTGTAAGTTATAAGCATTTAATTTTTTATTTAACCAAACTTATGAATCACACAGTTGATCCTGACAAGGTGATGGTGCAGTGGATAGTCGTTGGACTAAGATGTGGAGGGCCCAGGTTCAAAGATTTGAGGGCGCTGGTTTTTCATGTGCTCATCCTGCTGTAGCATGGGTTCATTGGGCTTGAGCATGGGCTCACCAGCTTGAGTATAGGGTTGCTGGCTTGAGTGTGGGATCATAGGCATAGCCTAAAGGTCGCTGGCTTGAGCAAGGGGTCACTCGATCTGCTGTAGTCCCCTGGTCAAGGCAAATATGAGAAAGCAATCAATGAACAACTAAGTTGCTGCAACAAAGAACTGATGTGTCTCATCTCCCTTTCTGTCTGTCTGTCCCCCTCTGTCTTTCTCTCTGACTGTCTCTTTGTCTCTGTCAAAAAAAGGAATCATGCATTTGATGCATTTGACATACTAAAACAAATAATCAAAAACAAACAAAAGAAACCTTTAAGAAGCAAATTGATTAGTTAATTAACCATGGTGGAGGAAAAAAGTGTCAAAGTAGAAATAGTGCACTGATACATTGATATTGTTGGGTATTCACTAGTTGAAAAATACTGCTCATGGTAATAAAGTCATTAAATGAGAAAAAGGCAGGAGGTCACTAATTAAGGTTATAAAACCATTTTGTTATGCCTGAACAATATCTTAAACTAAAAAAGTAGGAGCTATTATAATAACAGAAAACATTCATTGAGTGATTCTTCTGTGAGAGGCACTAAGCAGAGAGATAAATGACTTTAATCCTCATAACGCCCTTTGGGATAGGAATTACTCCTATAATTTTACTAAATTCTCACAGAAGAAAACTCCTGTAATTTTTATAAATTCTCACAGAAGAAAACTCCTCAGAATAGAGTGTGAAGTCTCTTGTCCAAGGATAAACAGTGGCAGAGAAAATATTTGATCTTGTTCAGTTTGCTTTGAAGCCCACTTTCATAGCCATTATACTAAGATTAGTAGAATACATAGATAACAAAGAAACAATCTCAATATATCCTAATTTTGTTGATTTGTAGAAACCCAGACTAAAATTCTGGACATTTTAGATGTGAGTATTATTATTAATTGTAGGCATTCTTATTGCTTGGAAAAGATCAAGATAAAAAAGAAAAAATGGAAAGGCAGTGAATGATAAAGAAAAAATGCCATGACTAAGAAGATGCTCAGTATGAAGACACTGCTCTTTGACTCAATTTTTTAATTGCCTTACTTATAAGGTTTTTTTCTTCTTTGGATTTTTTTACTTTTTATTTTTTATTAAATCATTGGGTAATTAAAGTATACAGGTTGCTGGTACACAGCTACATCATCTGTATATTGCATTGATGAAAACCACCCCAGGGCAAATCTTCTTCCATCGTCATCTCTCTACCCTCCTACACCTCCTCCCTTAATGTTATTTTTTTTTTTTTGCTTTTTTTTCTTAATATGTAAAAGTCATGGAAGGCAATAGAAAAATGAGTTATATAAATTTGCTTAAGTGATGTTTATTTAACAACCCTCTTCTCTTCCATAATATATAAGATATGGGTTAATCCTACCTACATTAATTATACATATTTAAATAGCAAGAATACATTTATAACTGGACAAAACTATTTGAATTTTTAATGTTTATAAATGAGAGTTGACAGAATGCTACTGAAACAAATGCTTTATTATCAAAGGTAATTCTGAAATTTAACTTTAAATAATCTAAATAAATATAATTGCATAACTTATTAATTATAACAATAAGTGAAAGAAGCTAACTTGTTCGTAGCCATATGCATGAAACCTATATCATTTGCTTTCCATCTATATTCTACTTAGGCAATACTGTCCTCAGGTATTTTAGCAGCCTATAAAGAAGTTACTATAATAATAGGTAGATTTAACATTTCACAGCAGGATTCACTGAGATAAAGTAAAATGAATTATAATTGTTCTAAAGAATTAGAATAATCAGTGATGACCTGCTAAAATTACATTCTCCACCAAATATCTGTGCTAGACCAATTTTACCCCCAGAATGGTCTGCTGACTGGTGCATACATATTATGTCCCATTTTCTTTTTTAACTGGATTCTGATTATAGATGAAAAAGGGGGATTCCACCTACTATTTTAGCTACTTCAGCTCAAAAATTAAATTTCTAGACAAAATATTCACCTTTTAGAGGAGAAATGAACAATTATAGAATTTTTAAAATTTAATGGTTTTTTTATTAATAAAAGCTGCTTCCCCAAAAAGTGAAACCCTAAACTCCTAAACACAAAGGAAACCACATTTAATAAGGCAGCACTGAAGCACAAACACACGTACTATTTTTCTTACTGTTTTTGACTCTGTCAGCAGGTGATGTGACATGCTATGTTAAAGGGCTGATGTATTCTTGTGGGCAAAGACCTAGTCAGCTTTGATTGGATTGGTGGGTGGGAAGCATCATGCTCGGCCTTCTGTGAATGTTGATAACTTAACATTGACAAATGATCACATTATCATTAACCTGAGTATTTGCTATCAGGACCTACATATCCATCATGTAGACGTTAGCTTTAAAGTGGAACACCCCTAAATAATCATATCTAACAGCTTTAGAGGAGGGGTAAAAATGACATGGATATATGGTCAGTATATTTAAATTACCCTTCTACCTTGAAAATCATTTCATTGATTTGGGAAGATCACAAACTCCATCTAGTTACTCATGAGCAAAGTAAGATAATGTGAATGGAAATGATGAAGCACCTCCATCTTCCAGTGCCCCATTACTACTCAAACTTTTTAAAAAGAAAATTATCTTTATTCCCATGGCTTTTACTACATAAAAGAGATATCAGCAAGCTCTTACAAATGCGATTAAGAACTAGATGAAATCACTCAATAAAATAATTTGAAGAGGTTCTTTTAGTGTTGCCCAAATATAATTGATGGCTCGGTGCATTTTCATAGCATAAATAACTCGTGCAGGGTGATGTTAAAAGCATGAATAGACTGCCTATTTTTGTGTTCAGAACTACTTCTTACTGGGACTGAGACCATGGCCAAGATTCCTCATCCTCAAATAATGATAACTATCTCATAAGGATCATGAGGTTTAACAAAGTTAATATAGATAAACACTTGTGCCTGGCACATTCTAAAGACAGTAAAGATAAAATATTTTGTTTTAATACATCTTTCATAATGTCAATTTTTCTTCATTGGGAAATTCTTTGGAAGAAGTAAGTAGGATTATGTCTTATACATGTTTGATGCCCAACCAATTAAGGTCTGCAAACATATATATATATATATAAATGTATATGTGTGTGTGTATTATATATAATCTACTTCCATCTCTCTCTCATTCTCTCTTCTCTATCTCTATCTATTTTTATATCCATGTCTTCTTATCTATCCATCCCTACCCCAAATCCCTTCCTCTCTCCATCCATCTACATAAAATCATCCTGAGCCCTCTACTTGCTGAAATGCCAAATAGAGAGTCCAATATACTGAATTTTTACCAAAGTTATTTTAATAATGTAAAACTTCCTAAAACTTTTTTTTAGTTATGAGGAGCTATTCTGCTTCTCATATAAAATCTACTGGATGTCTGCTATTGAAGTAGCAAAGTGGGGATTTGCAGGAGAACAAGACATATGAAGTCTCTGTTCTTATAGAGACTTGGGTTGGGAAGGGGCAAGAAATAAATCTTAAAAATGAATAAGTAATAAAAATGCCATGTTGTGATAATTCTCTGCTATTAAGAATAAAAGAATATACTGAGATACAAAGTGGCCATTTATGTCAGGTGGTCAGATAGAGCCTTTCTTAGGAAGTAACACTTGAGCTTTGAATGAGAGAAAAGGCCTAGACATGTGAAGAAGGAGGGAAGGGATATTTACAGGAAAGAGAATGACTTGTGCAAAGATTATAAACAGGAGGGAAAAGAGTATTTAAAGAGTTTAAAAAAGGCTGATGGCAAAGGAGATAATGAAACAGGGTGGGGTAAAAGAGCTTTGTAAACCATTTTAAAAGAGTTTGGATTTTATTCTAAATGCAGTAGGAAACCATTAGAGGATTCTAAGAAAGCAGGAATGTTTTAAACATGTCACCCTGGATGCTATGTGGGAAATAGATCAAGAGGTCAAGAGTGTCAGTCTCTTTTGTTTAAACTATAAACTGTCTTGTGTAAAAGCATGCCTACGGATTAATGGAAACCCAGGAACAGTTGAAAAACCAACCCATGGAGAGACCAGAGACACAACTGGATCCAGGCAGCCAAAACTGAAAACCAGAGTTCTGGATGCTCCCAGGACTCTCTCCCTCTATCTTTTTATCTTGAATCTTTTATATAAACTTTGTTTTCTGTTAATATAGATAACCTTTTATCTTTCTTGTGAGGCAACATGGCTACAGACAATGCCTAAGTTTTGTATCATCATGGATTCCATCACCAGAATGAATTAACTCTACCTCCCAGTAACAATTTGAAATCTCAGGGGAGGACTTAATTGCTAACCCCTGAGCTAAAGAACAAGCTCATGAGTCAGGGAACAAGCTCACAAGTCTCACCATACAGATTTTGAGGGACAGAGGATGTAGGGGCACCACCCTTGGTGGGTCCAAGGGGAAACAGAAGGGAGCGCACTGGGTAGGCAATTCCATTCTGTCACTACCAAACAGAAGAAGGAGTACCCTTGGGAGGAGGCAGAGGGGAAAGTGAGTACTAAAGTTTACTGGAGTATTGACTTTTCTAGATGCTGGAAAAGCAGCAGCAAGCCAAACAGATGAAAATCCCTGTGTTCATGGAGGTTCCATTCTGGATCCGTGTTTAAAGAGTGCTGTTTATGGCATCACTAAGCAGTGCTCAACACTGTTCCAGCAGCTGGAAACACACCAAGGAAGCAAAACAGACACAGCCCCTCTGACTTGATGGAGCTTAGTGTCTACACTGATAAGTACAAAGGAGGGAGGCAGGTCCATGGTGCTCCTGCTATGTACAGCCCTCAGAGATGAAAATGAAGAGGAAGAAGATTCTGGAAGTAGATTCATCTCCCTGCCATTTCCAGGCCCTTGTTACCATTGTAAATAGTGCAGCAAGAGGAAGGTCACCTGGGCAGAAGCTGCCAGGGTTATGGCATCTTCCTTGTGCCTTGGTAGCTATGCCAGGCTGAGGCCAGAGCAGTCTCTGGGCCTTTACTTCCAATCTCTCTGCAGCCTTTCCACTCTCAGTGCCGCAATGCAGGAAGCCACATGCCTCAATCGGGCTGTTGGGAAACCTCTCTCTTAATCAAAGCGTGCATTTGTAAAACTGTACATTCTGGGTTTAATGCACTGGGATGCTCACTGCCACACTTGTCAATCAGTTTCAGTCACTTGCCAATCAGGTAACAGAGTAAGAAGTCAAGAATCTGCCCAGGGCAGGAAAGGATCTAATGCGTTTGTCTGTCAAATGTATCTTAATCTTCTGTTTCAGTGAAATGTTTTGAGTCAACTAAAAACCATAGAATGAATGACTGAACTTTTTTTCTCTTTTGAGGAAAAAGAGGAAAAATATCATTCAAGGTAGAAATCCATTCTGATAGGATGAATGGCACAAAAGTAAGTTGACAGAGCTTTATAAGTCTAGGAATACTTATTTCAGAGTAATTGAATGATTATACCAGTGTTTTTCAACTTTTTTCATCTCTTAGCCCATGTAAACTAATTACTAAAATTCTGCAACACACCCCAAAATAAATATTTTTCTGATTAACAAAACATAATTTTGATTCATTAACATGATACAGCTATTGTGTTGATGTTGTTGTCGTTTTTTATTATTATTTGATAATCTAAGGGAAAAGAAGTCAGTGCCTCTGACTAAATAGTAGGTGTTTCATGTTCTAAAAATTCTTGTGGCACACAGGTAGAAAATTGCTGGATAAGACAATAGGGTCTAAGGTTCTGGTCAAGAGAAGTGTGTGTTAGTTAGAGGTTTAGTTATATAGGCTGACTATATCTGGATAAAAACCAGAATAATCAACTACAGTTTTTAAATACCATTTTTTTCCTCAGCCGTAAGTAGAGAAATCAATGTTGATGAGGTCCGATTTGTGGATTTGAGTTCTGTACAGTCTGATGACATCACCCCATTCCAGTCCTGTTGACCTCTGAAACTTTGGCAGTTATTATGTATCATCCCCAGCTCCAATCCCACCCATCACTAACTGATTTGCAAAAACAGAAGTGGGGACTTGAAATCCTTTTTTAGCTTGTACTATGGCAAGTAATGTCCACAGAGGGCACTGGAAAGACACTACAGGAGGAACGAGTTTGCCTTACTGGTTCCCTCGAGGTTCTCCTGGCAGGCTCCTGCTGCACAGGGGTCTTCTCCAGGGCCAGTTTCTACATTAGGGTTGCAATCATGCAATCTGAGTCATCCAAGGTCCTATGCTCTGCTTAGTGCTCTACTGTCACCACCTTAAAAGCATTAAAAGTCTTTGAACAAAGGGGCCCACAATTCCATTTTGAACTGGACCCTGCACGTTATATAGGCAGTCCTGCCTGCTTCTTGGAGTCGCTTTCTCAACAGCGGAGGCAGACCTGCAGCCCCCCCTTCAGGCCACTGTGGGCAGCAGCACTCAGTGGTGGGATTCAAATAATTTAATCAGTTCTCTGCCCTAATGACCGTTTTAAGTATAAAAAAAGATATACCAAAAGCTAGTTTATTATTTCATGCGTTTAATATTTAAATAGGGGCAATAAAAGAGGTATATACAATTAGATTGTTATAAAGAAAGATTTTAAAAATATTAATGAAAAAATATTAAATAACACCTGACAAAAAACAATAAAACTGTTCTTTATTTCTATATTATTTCTTGATTGGTGTCCTCACTTGCTATTTGTTTCACCTATGGATGGAATGAACATTACTACCGGTGCTGAGAATACAATGTTTCCCAGATGAAAGTTTAAAAAGAGTAGGGAATATAAATTTGTCATTTCGACATTGGGCTCAGGTGCCCATGTGCCCACTTTAGAGAGAACCCTAATGATTACAAGTTCCATTTTAACAACTGCTTCACTGAAACTCAATAAAAAGTTAGGTATCGGTTCTGCCTAACCAGTGTGAACCGGCTGGATCCCACCACTGGCAGCACTCCATGTCCAACAGCTGCCTCACTGCATCCTTGGAGGCAGTTTAGTAGCAAACCACTCCCTCTGAATAGATTTCCTCAGCATCCCGGATTTGAAGCCTTTTCGGGTCCCCTTTTCCTCTAAACTTAGTTTTGCGAGGCTATCCAGTTCTCTCTTGGCATTGGGCTTGGCAAACCAGGTGGCAGCACTCCTGTGCTGGATGATGGGGTGGGGTTACTCAGACGCAAGGGTCCCTGAAGACTGCAGTTGGACACAAGCAGTCCTGGAGAGGAGGGGCATGACAGTGATCAGAGGAACAAAGGAGGGAAGCAGAAAGAATGCTATAGGGATCAGGAGCCGCCTGGAATTGATGGTAGGAGGGGCTGGCGGACACCATCAGCGCTGCAGGACTACATGTTGGACAGCACTTCTGAGGATGTTAGCTGCTGCTGGGGCTGTTGTGTTCTGACCTTGTAGGACAGGACAAACCTATCTGTCTGTCTTAGCCACACGTTCATTAGTAGACCCCAGAATATTCTCCTGTCTTCTCTGTCCCTTTTTTTCTTCTTCCATGCCTGGGGCAACCTGATGCTGCTTGTTCCATCTTCATAGACAGGTAATAGCATCGGATAAAAACCCTGGCCCCCCAATGAACTGATTACTAGAGGACTAATCACATTCTATGATTTAGGATGTTTTTGATTCAAGCATGTGTATTTTATACTTAAAATAGTTTGATGGCCCTAGATTTTCAAAATATATCCAAATATCAATCCCTTTAGCTAGCTTCCCCTCTATAAAAACATAGAGACACACAGTTTCATATGCATTGGAAACTTCTTAGCAGCTTTACAAATGAGGCAACTTTATTTTGTAGCGAGTGACCAGTTTTCTATTTTATTGTAATCTGAGGCCGTGAAAAGTCCCTTTTTCTTGTAGTTTGTTGTCTTAAATGGCAGTGTATTACAGAGTTTATGGAATTCAAAGTTTGCAACATGAACAAAGTTTAATGCTAAATACATTAAAAACTGGATAAATATCTGAAGTGGGTTCTACTATTAAATAGATTTTTATGTTCTTTTTGAAAAGTGACAGAAGATGATTTAACAAACAAATGCTGAGAAATAATTAAAAAACAAATAGTATTGAACACACATTAATATACAATATATTAAGATATGAGCTAGAAAGGTTATATAAGTTATTTCACATTTATTGCCCATGATTCATTTTTAATTTTGGAATATTTTTAAACTCTTAAAATAATGTTAAATTTGATAAATACTATATTTTAGTTCACTTTTTCCTAACACTATCCTTGCCATATTTTAGTTGTTGTGTTTCCTCAATCCTGGAATATTCAAAAGCATTATTTTTACTTTTAGTTTTACTTTTTTGCTATTTCACCAATTTTCTCTATGGGGACTTTTAGTAAATGTATGTTGAAGGCTCAGAAGTTAATTTGATTTTCTCTTTATTACTATTTCATATCATTTAATTCCTATCATCTTTCGTGCTACTTCTGGGCAACTTCTCAGTACTTTCTTACCAATTGCCCATCTTTCTTCAACTGTGTACAGGTTGGAGTTTAATTTCTGGGATTATTAATTTCAATTATTTTATATTGTTTTTTCTCTCTTTTTACTTTATTAAATTTATTAAAGTGACATTGGTTAATAAAATTATATAGGTTTCAAGTATAAAATTCTATAATACATAACCTATATATTGTATTGTATGTTGACCAGCCCAAGTCAACTCTCCTTCCATTACCATTTATCCCCCTTTACCTTCTTCTACCTCCCCTACCTCTCTTTCTCTCTGGTAATCACCATACAATTGTCTATAAGTTTTCTTTTTCTTAATCTCTTCACCATTTTCATCCAGCTTTGCAAACCCTTCCCCAACAACTGAAAGTCACTTCTCTATCTATGATTCTGTTTCTATTTTATTTGTTATTTTGTTCAATAGATTCCACATATAAATAAAATTACATGGTACTGGTGTTTCTCTGACTGGCTTGTTTCACATAGCATAATTCTCTACAGGCCCATTCATATTGTTGCAAAGAGTAAGATTCTTTCTTTTTTATGACCAAGTAATATTCCATTGTGTAATGTGTAAATGTAACACAGCTCTTTTTTTGTACTCATCTACTGATGGACATGGGCTGCCAAATCTTAGCTATTGTAAATAATTCTGCAATGAACATAGGGGTGCATATATTCTTTTGAATTGGTGTTTCAGATAAATTTCCAGAAGTGGAATCACTGGATCATAAGGCAGTTCCAAGTTTAACATTTTGAGGAAACTCCATACTGCTTTCCACAGTGGCTGCACCAATCTGCATTTCCAACAATGTACAAGGGTTCCCTTTTCTCTACATCCACACCAACACTTGTTGTTTGTTGATTTATTGATAGTATCCTTTCTGACAGGTGTGATGAGATATCTCACTGTGGTTTTAATTTGCATTTTTCTGCTGGTTAGTGATGTTGAGCATATTTTCATGTCTATTGGTCATCTGTATGTTCTCTGTGAGGGAGTGTCTGTTCAAGTTCTTTCCCCATTTTTAAATTAGATTGTTGTTGGTTTATGTTGCTTTTGTTTGTTTGTTTTCATGTTGAGTTGTATAAGTATTTTGTAAATTTTGGGTATTAACTCCTTTTTAGATGTATCACTGGCCAATACATTGTCCCATTCAGTGGGTTGTCTTTTCATTTTGTTAATGTTTTTTTGTGTGTGAAAAAGCTTTTTAGTTTGATGTAGTCTTATTTGTTTATTTCTTCCTTTATTTACCTTGACAGAGATGATATATTAGAAAAATATTGCTATGAGAAATGTCTAAGATTTTACTGTCTCTCTCTTCTTATAGGAGTTTTGTGGTTTTTGAGTCTAATATTTATATCTTTAATCCATTGAGTTCATTCTTGTGGATGGCATAAGGAAGTCATCTACTTGAAAATTTTTTTTGCATGTATATGTCCAATTTTTCCAACATCACTTACTGACTAGACTATTTTTTCCCACTGTATGTTCTGCCTTGTTCAAATATTAATGGACCATAAAGATGTGGTTTTATTTCTGAGCTCTCTATTTTTTTCATTGATCTATATGTCTGGTTTTTTTTTATGCCAGTATCATGCTGTTTTGATTACTATGACCTGGTAGTACAGTGTGATATAAACGTGATTCTTCCAACTTTATCTTTTTTTTTTGTCAAGATTGCTGTTGCTATTCAGTGTTTTGTGTTCCATATAAATTTCTGGAATATTTGTTCTAGTTCTGTGAAGTCTGCCATTGATATCTCTCTTCTTTTCCTTAAGTGAGAAATGGGATGGCAGAGTGACAGAATCCTACATGTTCCCCAACCAGGATCGACTCATCAAGCACCCTACTGGTGATGCTGTGTTTATCTGGGGCTGTTGCAGTCGAGCTATTTTTAGTGTCTGAGGCAAGGCCATGGAGCCATCC
This sequence comes from Rhynchonycteris naso, assembly GCA_037038555.1. Lineage (NCBI taxonomy): Eukaryota > Metazoa > Chordata > Mammalia > Chiroptera > Emballonuridae > Rhynchonycteris > Rhynchonycteris naso. Next base: position 82,872,573 of record CM072999.1, on the reverse strand, counting down.
TCAGCGCCCAGAGCCTACTTGCTCCAAATGAGCCATGGCTGTGGGAGGAGAAGAAAGAGATAGAGATAGAAGAGAGAGGGGTAGAGTGGAGAAGCAGATGATCACTTCTTCTGTGTGCCCTAAGCAGGAATTAAACCTGGGATGTCCATACACTGGGCCAACACTCTACCATTGAACCAACCAGCCAGGGCCTACCATTGGTATCTTTATAGGAATTGCATTGAATCTATAGATTATTTTGGTTAGTATGGATATTTTAATGATGTTAATTCTTACTACCCATGAACATAGTATGCACTTGCTATTTGTATCTTCTTCAGTTTCTTTTTTCAGTGCTTTACAATGTTCTGAGTACAGGTCTTTTATATACTTGGTTAAATTTATTCCTAAGAATTTTTTGATGCAATTATAACTGGGATTGTTTTCTTAGTTTCCCTTTCTGATACTTCATTATTAGTTTAAAAACTTTATTAGTTCAAAACATTATTAGTTCAAAAACTTCACTGATTTCTGAATATTAATTCATTTCCTGCTACTTTACTGAATTCACTTATCAGTTCTAGTAGTTTTTTAATGGAATCCTTAGGGTTCTTTATATGCAGTATAATGACATCTGCAAGTAATGAAAGTTTTACTTCATCCTTTCTAATTTTATTTTTTCTTCTTGTTTGATTGATGTGGCTAGGACCTTCAGAATTACATTGAATAAGAGTGGTGAATGTGACCATCCCTGTCTTGTTTCTGATCTTAAGGGAAACACTTATAGATTTTTCCCATTGAGTATGATATGGCTATGGATTTGTCATACATGGCCTTTATTACATTAAGGTATGTTCCCTCTATTCTCACTTTGCTGGGAGTTTTTATCATAAATGAGTCTAGATTTTATCAGATATTTTTTTCCTGTATCTATTGATATGATCTTGTGGTTTTTATTCTTCATTTTGTTTATGTGGTGTATCACATTTATTGATTTGTGGACAATGTACCAACCTTGCAACCCTAGAATTAATCCCATTTTATTTATATTATATATGAATTATATATAATGGTATATGATCTTTTTAATGTATTGCTATATCCATTTCTCAATATTTTGTTGAGGATTTTAGCATATAAATTCATCAGGGATATTACCCTATAATTTTTTTTGTAGTGTCTTTATCTAATTTTGGAATTAAGATAATGCTAGCCTCATAAAATGAGGTTGGACGTTTTTCCTTCACTTTACGTTTTTGGAATAGTTTGAGAAGGATTGCTGTTAGTTCTTTAAATGTTTGGTAAAATTCACCTGTGAACCTGTCTGGTCCAGGACTATGTTTGTTGGTAGTTTTTTGATTATTGCTTCAATTTTTCATTATAATCTGTCTACATTCTTTAATTCTTTCTAATTCAGTTTTGGAAGATGGTATATTTCTAGGAATTTATCCATTTTTTCCAGATTGTCCAATTTGTTTTTATGAAGTTCTTCATAATATTTTCTTGCAATCCTTTGTATTTCTTTGGTGTCAGTTGTTACTTCTCTTTTTTCATCTCTGATTTTATTTATTTGAGTTCACTCACTTTTTTTTATCTTCATGAGTCTGCTTAAAAGTTTGTCAATCTTGTTTATCTTTAAAGAACCAGTTCTGGTTTCATTGATTATTTGTATTTTTTTTTTTTAGATTCTATTTCATTTATTTCTGTTCTGATTTGTATTATTTCCTTTCTTCTACTCACTTTGGACTTTGTTGTTCTTTTCCTAGTTCCTTTAAATTAGATTGATTATTTGAGATTTTTCTTGTTTCTTTGTTAATTTGAGTCTAGAAGATCTATCCACTAATGTCAACGAGGTGTTAAATCCCCTACTGTGACTGTATTGCTGTGATCTCTCCCTTTATTTGTTTTACATATTTAGTTGCTCCTACATTGGGTACATAAATGTTACAAGGGTTACATCCTCTTGTAAACTGTTACTTTTATTTCTGTAGTAGCATCCTTCTTTGACTCTTCCTATAGCTTTTGTTTTAAAGTTTATTTTGTCAAATATAAATATTCTTACCCAGCTTTTCTCTCCTTTATATTAGCATAAAAATATTTTCCATCCTTTTACAGTTAGTTTGTGTGTATCTTTTGTTCTGAGGTGGGTGTCTATTGATAGCAAATATTTGGGTCTTGTTTTCTTATCCCTTCAACTACCTCATGTCTTTTGATTGGAACATTTAAGCCATTTTCATTAAAAGAGATTATTGATAGGTACATATTAAATGCCATTTCATTATTTTATCTATGTTCCCATGTTATTCTTCTTTTTTCTCCTCTTCCTCCTCCTCCTTCTCCTGTGCTCCCCTTCCTTCTCCTTCTTAAAACTGGCTCTTTAACATTTCTTGTATACTGGTTTGGTGGTAACAAACTCCTTTAGCTTTACCTTGTAGGAAGCTTTTATTTCTCTTTCAATTTTAAATGATAATCTTGTTGGATAAAGTAGTTTTGATTATAGATCTTTACTTTTCAACACTTTGAATATTTCATGCCAATCCCTTCTGGCCTGAAATGTTTCTGTTGAAAAATCAGGTAATAGTCTTATGGAAATTTTCTTGTAGGAAACTTTCTTTCTCTTGTGGCTTTTAAGATTTTCTCTTTGTCTTTACCTTTACCATTTTAATTATGATGTGTCTTGGTGTAATTCTCTGGCTTCATTATGCTTGTGACTCTCTTTACTTCCTAGATTTGTGTGTCTTTTTCTTTCACTAGGTTTTCAGTCATTAGTTCTTCAATTCCTTGCTCTCTCTCTTCTTCTAGTGCCGCTAATATGCAGATGTTATGCTTCATTTTTACACAAATACCCCTTAAACTATTCTCATTTTTAATATTCTTTTTGCTGCTCTGTATTTTTCTACCTTGTCTTTCAAATCATAGGTCTGATCCTCTGCTTTATTCAACCTGCTGTTTATTTTTTCCAGTGTACTCTCCATTTCATATATTGTATTTTCTTGTTTCTGTCTTATTCAATTTTACGGTTTTTATGTAATTTTTCTTGCTATTGAGTATCCTTATAACCATTGCTTTGAACTCTATATCTGATAAATTGCTTGCCTCCATTTCATTTAGCACTTTTTCTGGAGATTCCCCCTGTTCTTTCATTTGCGGCATGTTTTTTTTTTCCCCTCCCCATTTTGGCTGTCTCTTTGTGTTTGTTTCTATGTATTAGATATATCTGCTATAATTCCCAGTCTTCACTGGGTGATGTTCTATGGGTTAAAGTGGTGCCTGACATTCCTGGAGCACCTGATCTGGTCTTGATTGCTATTGGCCCATTTGTTCGTGGGGTTGACCCTCAGGATGGCTAACTGTGAAGCTGAATCTCAACCACAGTATGTGAGCTGCTCTGCAGATGCTGACCACTTGGAAAGAATTTGCCTCAGCAGTGTCTGGTACCTGCTGAGATCTCCTTTTGGATAGGCCCCTTGTGAAGCTTATTGAACACTGCTCTGATGTTGTCTACAGCTGGCCACTAGTTATGTTGGTTCTGTGACTCTTGGGAGGGTCTTTGATGCTGGCCAATTTTAGATCCTGCCAGTGACTGGCCTTTAGCAACCTGTTTGAAGTTATAAGTGATCCATGGTTTGAGAATGCCTCTGCTGACCCTGGGTGTACACAGAGAGGACTAAGCGGCACACCAAGGTTGAGTTTTACCAGCATCAGGCTTGGTGCAGGTAAACAAAGATCCCAAGGCACTCCATGATCCACTTCTGCTTGCCTCCGTCTGCTGACTGCCTGCTAAGCTCAGTCACTGAAGGAGCCTCTTGTGGTACTTGAGTTGCATGAGGAAGGTTCACAGTGAGTCACCAGGTAGGGAAGCAAGTGGTATTCACCAGATTGATACAGGTTCAAATTTGGTGCTAGTGCTTGGTTTGAAGCTACTTAGCCAGTGTCACCAGGTATACCACATCTATCTGTCATCCAATGAGTGACCACTTACATTTGTGTTGGGGGATTGGGTCTCAGAGAGTCATCCGTGGGAGGCCAGCAGAGTTTATGAGAGACAAATAGACCAAGACTTGTCTGTGTAAAGGCAGAGCTCTGCTTCAGTTGGGTGTGTGAGAGAAAAATGATCCCTGTCATAAAGCCATACACCTCAGTCTGTTCTAGATTCTGTCAAAAGGAGACAGCTTAGCAGGGCGTGGTTGCTGGGAGTGAGGAAGATAGGGTTAGTGGATCTCTTGTGAGGGGGAGATGCTGGTCAGGCTTTGGGAAAGGTGGGGTGTGTGACCAATTCCTCAGAGCTACACAATTAAGTTTCCCAAGATTTTTCCATGACTTCAGCTGGGCAGAGACACTAAGAGTTGAGTGGGTGGTGCCTGAGCTGGAGGATGGATCTACTGAAAGTCTGGAGGGTGGTTTTAGTGGATCTCCCATGAGTGGAAGAACCAGTAAGGTTCATGGGAAACTAGGAAAAATGGATCCCCCCTTAAAGCCACACAACTCAGTCACTGACCCCATCTGAGTCTGACCAGATCTCTACACCCTGGCCAAGGCAACTGACTCCTCATCAGTGCATAATTTCTGCAGGGTAGGGCAAGAGACAATCCAAAGTATGGATCTATTGCTTTTCTCTAGGTTGATGCCACAGGGAGGGGAGTACTCCACCCAAAAGAGATGACTTAGCACAGGAGTCCTGGTGGCAGTATCTTTGGCTCTCCCATCGGAGTCACAAAACCCTGAATCTCCTCACACATCTCTAGTCCACTCTGCTCTCCCTCCACCAGAGCCCAGTGTGTGTAGCTGCAAACAAAATTTTGATCATTGGCCCTGTAAGAGAGTGCCCATGTTTCTAGTGGACTCCCGCTTCTTCCTGATGGACAGAAACCCCATTACTTTTCATAGCCAAATATTATAGGGGTTTTTTCTTTTTTCTATCTCTGGTGCTCTGGGCTGGGTGGGCTGTCTTGGGGTTGAGACTTCATGCTTTTAAGAGGGAATGCCCTGTACCTGAGATATCCCTCTGGAACCTCAGCCACTACTTGTAGGAACTGGGCCAGCCTTTTCTGCACCTCTGCCCTTCCTACTAGTCTTGATATGGCTTCTCTGTAATTCCTTAGTTACAAGACTTTTCTTCAGATAGTTTTCAGTTGGTTATTCAAAAATATTGTTCTATAATTTAATTATAATTCCACTTTGGTTGTGGGAGAAAGTGAGTGTAACTTCCAACTACTCTGCCACCATCTTGGGTTCTTGTATCATTTTTTATTTTCTAAATTTTGAATTAGTTTTTTACACATCTATCTGATCTTGTTTAATTTTGTTTTCACACACACACACGGGCGTGCGTGCACACAATTTTTAAAGTACTTTTTAGATATGTTTTGTTTTTTACTTCTTTAGGCTCTAAAGATACTTATTTTTAAAATTAAATTTCAGATTGTGGTATTATTTTTATATTATATGTAATGAATTAATTTCCTAACTATAGATTGTGTAAGCCTTCCTTCCTTCCTACCTTCCTTCCTTCCTTCCTTCCTTCCTTCCTTCCTTCCTTCCTTCCTTCCTTCCTTCCTTCGTCATTCCCTCTCTCTCCCCCTCCCTTCCTTCTTTCCTTCCCTCCTTCCTTCCTTCCTTCCTTCCTTCCTTCCTTCCTTTGTCATTCCCTCTCTCTCCCCCTCCCTTCCTTCCTCCTTCCCTCTCCTTCCTTCCTTCCTTCCTTCCTTCCTTCCTTCCTTCCTTCCTTCCTTCCTTCCTTCCTTCGTCATTCCCTCTCTCTCCCTCTCCCTTCCTTCTTTCCTTCCTTCCTTCCTTCCTTCCTTCCTTCCTTCCTTCCTTCATCATTCCCTCTCTCTCCCCCTCCCTTCCTTCTTTTCTTCCTTCCTTCTTTTCTTCCTTCCTTCTTTTCTTCCTTCCTTCTTTTCTTCCTTCCTTCTTTTCTTTCTTCCTTTCTTCCTTCCTTCCTTCCTTCCTTCCTTCCTTCCTTCCTTCCTTCCTTCCTTCCTTCCTCCTTCCCTCTCTCCCTTCCTTTCTTCCTTCCTTTCTTTCTTCTTCACTTTATTCTTTTAGTCCTTTCATATACTTCTTCACCCTTAGACTCCTATGATTTACTTGTCTTGAAGTTATCTCTTAAATTTCTAGTTTAAATCTAGATCCTAAACTTGCACCTCAGGGCTAGTATTGCACAGTACCATTAGATGTTTCTTAGATTTGGTCACTAAGCCAATGGTGAGTTGGACAAGATCTAGGCTGTAAAACTCTGCCCGTTTTCTCCTATGTGTTATATGTAGCCCTAAGCTACATCAGTCAATAGGATATAATTTAGCTTGTAGTTTTTTTGTTTGTTTGTATTTTGTTTTGTTTTTGACTGTAGGTTTGGTAATATGGGGAGAGAAGAGAAGGCAATGTCCTGCTAGGTACTTGTTTTTAGACAGTGGGCCTTGTTTTGGTCTCCTGCCTCCTGGAGGTGCCATTTTAGTTCCTGATTCTCTACAAAAGTTCAACTAAATTCTGTATTTGAAGGATGTCTTAAAGCATGGATTTGAATGATGGTCTTGGACAGTAGTCTTTTAACATGTGTGTATGTTTGTGTGGGCATTTTTTCTCCAAAATTGGGGCTAAGTGGTATATTATATTAATGCTCTGAAATAGGATTTCATCCACAGTAATATAATCCAATCATCCAAGGATCATTTAGTCAATGCATACTATGAACTAAAAGCATAACATTGGTTTCTGTGGGTATAGAGAAGAATAATGTAGAGGCCTCTCTTACTGCTTTCTTAGGCCAGTAGAGGAGGCAGAGTAGACAACTCCCCTTGTCCCTGACTTTGGTGCAAATTTGACCTATGCTATTTCTACTGAATTTTGAAATTTAGGAATTACTGTTTCAAGTGGTTCAACAAACACATGCATTGCATTAAACAGTTATAAAATGTTTCCACCAGGTCTATTATATCAATACTTAAAAATATGAAAGGGGAAGCCACATATGCACATGCAAGGATTTCATGGATTTAGTCAATACAACTGAAAGAAGGTAATTTACTCTTATGCAATCCAAAAAAAAAATTAGCACAGCTCTTGATATACTCATGAAGATAACTAAAAGTCTAGTTTTTTTTAATTGAACTCTTCCAGGATTGGTAAGCAGTGTCCAGATTAGCTTTATTAGTAATAAATAGTGAATCAGAAAGCAGAAACACCATCAAGAGGACCAGCAGCTGTGCCCAATATGTGATTTTTAACCCAGTTTTATTTTACTTATATTATTTTTGTAAAGTAAAGAGGCAAAGAAAAAGAAAAGACAGATGTAGTGGAACAAAGAGAATTGAATAGAGAGAGAAGAAAGGATTATTCTATAAAATGAACTGTAAAGAAGTTTATTTCAAATAAAAAAGAAAATGAGGCAGGAGGTCAAAAAGAAAATTAGAATGGGAACAAATGAAATGTTCTTTCCTTCACATTAATGGAGTTTTTTATATACAATATCATCCTTGACCTCACCAGTTACCATCATATATATTCAGGAGAAAACATACCACAAAAGCATGCACCTACTTTTCAATATAAGCAGGAAATAGCTCCCAAATAAGTGCATCTCTCATTCTCTCCATTCCTGCAAGTTTTAAATGAATTTATTCTCCTAGGAATAGAAATTATGGAATCTAAGGGCAAGACAATAATCCGGAAAAAAAGAAAGGAGAGAAAGGGCAAAAATTTCTTTTGTTTGCAAATCTAGTGTATTAATTGCATTCCTGGGAGACTTTCTGGACAGAGCCTCTGGTAAACAAATTAGATATAAACCGAAGGCGAGGGCACCAAGGTCACTGTGGTGAGGGAACATCAAGTGACAGGCGCTGGAACCCCCGATATATGGCTTGCAGAACAGATGTTTGCAAGGATGCAGTGATTATTGAACTGGTAATAAAAAAGCATCAGCTTACAGGCAGCCACGATGGATGCTGGTAATTATAAAGCATCCCCTGGGAGGAAAATGACACAAGTCAGCCACAACTCCGCTATCACCGGGGCATAATTAAAGCTCCAGTAACAGTTGTTAATAGGGTGCAAATAAAACAGGGGTAAAATTTGAACACAACCTTTTCTCTCTCTCTCTCTCTCTCTCCCTCTCTCTTAAGAGATGGCAAAGGGCAATGTAATTATAGAGAAAGCAGATTCTATAATTTTGCTTCACATCATAAAACAAAGGATTGGGGCTATTAGGTAGTCATAGATATTTAAAGTACGAAAACCTGGATACACCTACATATATATATATATATATATATATATATATATATATATATATATATATATATATATATATATATGTATGTATACCAAAGGGAAAAAAGTGTATTTGCTCTTTGAATATGTAGTATGTGGGGGAGAACAGATTTTTAAACAGAATGTTTATATTCTAATTTTCAAAATGGTAGAAATACAAATATGTAAAGAAAACGAAATACATGTAAATATTTGGCCATTTCAGCCTTTCTGGAAGATCTGTAATGGTATAATGTGCCAAGCTATATGATACTGTTGGTTTAGATATTGTTAAATAAAGTCAGCAAATCACTTACAGTGTTGAAAGTGTCACTTTTTTACAGAATGCTGCCAGCCACTCCCTAACCTAAAACATTAAGTAAAACAGGGTTCATTTTACATGGGCTAAAACACTGAAGCTATTTGCCAGTAGCATTCTGAAGATAAACACTTCTACACTCACTGTGACCCAGTTGTTTGGGCGATTGGACAACTAACTATGCATCTTGGCTGCATTACCAATTAAGCCTGTGTGTAAGATCTATTTTATGAGGCACATGGGTAGCACCAGGAGAAAGAAAGGAATCCTCTAAGTTCTAATAGCCAATTTCATTCATGGTTATTTGAAATATTGGGTTTAAAGGGCTTAGAAATGTAGAGAAGGCACTCAATATCCTTGCACTGAATGTCATGGGAGAAGTACATGAAAACTCACAGGTATCATGTTTCAATAAACTGTAGGAAAGAAGGGGAAAGGGAATAGCAATTTTCAGTAGAACTTTCACTTTTCGGTTTTAACATAATCACATTTAGCTACTGGAAAGCTTTCTGTTGCTTTTTTTTAATATTTGGAAATTGAGCCAATTAAAACATAACTAAATACTGATCTATGCGGTATGAAATGCATGAAGAATAAATTGTATTTCCTATATGAACTGGATTCCTAAACCTAGAAAAGAGCAGAAAATTTATGGCCCTTATCATTCTTAAACTGTGTGCAGTGCATTGTTAAACAGGAAGGGTACTGAGAGACAGTATCTGCCTTCTTTAAAGACTTGACATAGACCAGAAAACTTAAGAAATGATAAAAGTGAAGTCCTTGGCTTCTTTTGGGCCCTGAGGTTGTGGAAAAGTAATAAAAACTTCATGAGAAACTTCTGTTATTCCACATAAGATTCAGAAACATAAACCATTTTATATCCCAGGACTGTGATATTAAGAAATGTGGATATTTTGCCTTTGTGGGACACAGGGCATCCTTTAATTAGAAATTAGCTCCTAAAGGAGTATAAAATATACAACTGTAGGTATGGCCCAGCCTGAAAGGAGTGGAACAAAGAGGAAACGGGGAAATTTTATCCTCACCTAAGGGAGAGAACAGGAAAGAGCATTGTGCAGGTGGCTCAGGGTTCTGTAGGAAAAGCAGGGGTTATAATCAAATAAGTGGGAAATGCTGCTTATTGCATCTCCCTCTTGGAGATTCACAATCACATTAGCCTATTAAGTGCTTTGATAAAATCCTGCAGGGGGACTATATATCAAACTGGTTTAATGTTCAGCATGACTTTAAAGCTTAAGTGGTCTTAGTTTGAACCTCAACCCTGCCAAAAATCAGCAAGTCATTTAACTTATCAAAATAATAATTAAAACAGCCCAATCCTTGGTTTGCTCAAATACACAATAAGGAAGATTGTAGTATCTCCCTCTGGGTTATTGTGAAGATTAAATAACATATTCTATTTAAAGTAATTAGCACAGTTTCAGGTGCATAGGGAATACTAAAAAAATCTTAGATATTATTCAAATTAATATTATATTGCAAAGTACACCAACCTCTTTAACTTTGTCAATGGCATGGGACGAGCAGTTAGGTTTGGGGACATCAGAAGGATGAGTAAAAAGAACGCAAGTGGAAGGAGGGATTTAGTAAGGAGGCAGTAGAGATTTCAACCTATTTCTGTTTTTATTGTTGCTGGCAATGACTGAACAATATCCTAATAAATTGAAGTTATTTTTGTTTATTTGTTTGTAAACTTACCACTGTCTGTCTCTGTCTTATAACTTTGTTACTACATGGTCTATACCTAGGGTGCTCAATACATCGATCGCGATCTACTGGTCGATCACGAAGGAAATGTGGGTAGATCGCATGACATTAAAAAGACATTTGTCTTTTGATTGGCATACAGGGTAGCCAATCTGACCTATGAACTTTTGACACCCTACGTATGCGCGTTAAACCATGCTAACTTGTTCAGTTACATTGCTGCGTAGTTAGCCTTCATTTTATTTAAACTAAATACAACAAATGGTATAAAAATGAGTGCCATAGCTGGTCCGAGTAAGAAGCCTAAAACCTACCACTTTCATACAGAATAGGAGGGGATTTTTTTCACTATGTCATTTTCTAAGTGCGTTTGCCTCATCTGTCTGTGTGCCATTGCTAGGAGGGAAATGTGGAGTGGCTTTTTCGGACTGTTCATAAAAACTATGACATTGACTTTCCTCTGAAAAGAGAGCTGAGAAGCAGAAAGGTGAAGAATACACAATATTAAATAGTAATAATAGTAACTTAAATAATAATAATATAGAAGAAATAAATTTATGTTTTGCATTTTTATTGTAGGTAGATCATTTTGACTTGGTCATCTTATAAGTAGCTCGCAAGCTGAAAAAGTGTGGGCACCCCTGGATACACATTCCATTACTTATCTTTATATATAGTCTTAAAAACCTTTCTGAAGCTTCACATAAAGCTTTCACACCAATTTCTTAGATGAGGAAACAGACTGTTCTCCCATTTTTTTTCAATCTTCTCTTATACTTCAAGGCTCTTTACCTGTACTCTTCTTTTTCAGTTTTTTTTTAAATTTTTATTTCTGTCCTCTCTTTTGCCCAAAATATAAAAATATAAAATAAATGAAGAGTGTGAACAGGGTAGTAGAATGGTGTGAAGGTGCATAATCATGACTTTCTTTTCCCTGATTCCAAACCACATTAAAAGAAAACTAATCTAATAACATTTATATCAAAACTAGCTGCAAAAAAAGAGCAAATACAGATCATATTATTTTTAATTTTTTAAAGTGCTTCAAGAAGTGGTTATAGCGATTTTTTTTCTCTTTTTGTCTAAAATTTCAACCACTTAAGTGTTCTTAGGATTCTTGCCAAGAAATTTAGCCAAATTTGTTTTAGATTTACGATAGGATTTCTTTATAGCAGATTTATTTTTAATTCTTCCTCTAGGGGATATATGCTCCATTAAAAAAAAAAAATCATGTTGCTCCCTGGATTAATACTGTGAATCTCCAGGTTCATAGTATAAAAACTGTTCCTGTACAAAGCAAAAAGGAAACTGATAACTGCTTTATCTTACATTTAGTGAATCTTTTTTTTCTTAGGTGCGAGGAGGAGAGATAGTGAGACAGACTCTCACATGCTCTCCAACCAGGTTTCATCTGGTAACCATGTCTAGGGCTGATGCTCAAGTATGGAACTATTTTTAGTGCCTAAGAGTGATTGATGCATTTGGAACAACTGAGCTATCCTCGGCACCTGAGGCCACACTCAAGCCAACAGAGCGACTGGCTGTGGGAAGAGAAGTGGGAGATATATGGGGGCAGAGAAGCAGATGGTCGCTTCTCCTGTGTGCCATGACTGGGAATTGAACCCATGACTTCTATTTACTGGGTCAAAGCTCTAGCTATTGTGCAACCAGCCAGGGCCAGTGTATATTTAAACAGTGTATATATATTTTTTGTGTGTGTGTTAATTTTTTTATTAATTTTAATGGGGTGACATTAATAAATCAGGGTACATATGTTCAAAGAAAACATTTCCAGGTTATCTTATCATTCAATTATGTTGCATACCCATCACCCAAAGTCAAATTGTCCTCTGTCACCTTCTATTTGGTTTTCTTTGTTCCCCTCCCCTCCCCCCTCTCTCACCCTCTACTCCTTCCCCCCACCCCATAACCACAACACTCTTGTCTGTGTCTCATAGTCTCACTTTTATGTCCCACCTATGTATGAAATCATGCTGTTCTCAGTTTTGTTCTGTTTTACTTATTTCACTCCGTATAATGTTATCAAGGTCCATTCATTTTGTTGTAAATGATCTGATGTCATCATTTCTTATGGTTGAGTAGTATTCCATAGTATATATGTACCAAAGCTTTTTAATCCACTCATTCTTTGACAAACACTTGGGCTGTTTCCAGATGAATGAGCATCTATTGTTTCATTAGTTTGAAATATACACTGTTTAATGTTCGTGGCAGCATTAAACAGTGTATATTTTAAACTAATGGAACAATAGATGCTCATTCATTCATTTTGGTCAACAAAGTTAATGATCGTGTTCTATATTTCTGTATTGAAGATATAATGATAAAGACAGTGCTGATCTCAAGAAGATTCCTGTTTACTGGCATGTTCAGAAAACCTAAAACTGTGCAATTTTCTGCTGTTGCATAGTTACATATAGGATAGTATGCGAGCACATGGGATAGGAGTAGGAAGGTGTATGGCCAGTAGTCACTGCCATTGTGGCTATTCACATGCAGGTTCTCATTGGATTTGGGCAAATGGTAAAGAAACAGTGGAGCCAAAAAATGGTGGGCCATTCTTTTATTAAAGTCTCGTACCAGCTGACGAGCAACACACACAGGGAAAACACTTCTCTTTCACTCAGGGCTCCCAAAACAACTGACATATTATCCAGTTCCACAACCAGGAGAATCTTCTCTGGTTCCCCATCTGCATACCTTCTCTTTCTCTGCACAAACTGACTTCTTCAGCTTTCTGTATCTCTCACTTTGCAAACATGGCTTCTCTTTCTGCCCCTTCTTCTCCTCTGCTCTTTTCAAAACTTTCTGGTGGGAAAATCTTTCTCCAGCAAACATTAGCAAAACAACGGCTCTTCCCAAGCAGAAACACAATTTACAATTTGCGATCAACTGCCCTGCTCTGAGGGCAAGCACACATGCAGCTGCCGAGTGCCGTTTTTAACAATAAAAGTGAGCAAACTCAAAAAACTCAAATTTTACAATCTCATTTGCTCAACAGAAGGCTTGATAGGAAAGCTACTCTTTACATTGAATATTAAAGGACAAATGAGACAGATAATAGAAGTGAGTTGTGTGTGGAAATAATAAGAAGTACATTTCTTCTTTCTCTCTTCTTAACTTATCTCTTCTAGTTACATGACTGTCAGTTTTATTTGTAGTCATTTGATTAGTACATTTATTTCCTGATCTCTGACCTTTTCCCCTACATTCTAGATTTATATCTGTGTATCTAATACAGTATGTCCGTAAAGTCATGGTGCACTTTTGACCGGACACACTGTAGTTAATATCACAGTTTACATTTTTAAGATAGAACTGTTTTTAACTACCTGCTTGCCAATTTGTTCTTCCTCCACTGTTCCCTGTCACATGAAATGACACCACTCTTTCCCTTGTTCCAAGATAACTCTTACGCCTTATGTTCTGTCTCAGTAAATTCCATTGGCTTTCCCTTCAGTTTGCATCCTGAATCTGACCATTTGCTGCAACTGCTCTGCCCAGGTCACTTCTCCTCTCAGTCACTGCAATCCACCCTAGAATAGCCTCCCTACTTTTGCTACCCTCTCCCTGCAGCAGGCTGAATGCTTCTTTTGATTCATAGCCAAATCCTGTTACTCCTGGCTAAAAACTTCCACTGACTTCCTAGTATAGAATCCTAGATCGCTGCTTGATTTTGTTGGGTTCCTCTCTATCTCTCTTCACTTATCTGTGTCAGCTACATGAGCCTTCCTGCTGCTTGTTGAACTTGGAAGCTGCACGCTAGTACCTTTGCACTTGTGGTTCCCTGCCAGAAATGTCCTTTCCCTGGAAGTCCACATGGCTTGTTTCCTCTACTCAAGTCCCAACTCAAAGTCACCTCTTGAGAGAGGTCTTCATTGATTGACAAAATTAGCATACCCCTCTTCATCTAGCAGTTTCTATTCTCTTGTCAAAAATTAATTTTTCTTCATCACATTTATCACTATGTGAATTGTATCACTTTTCTACATAAGTTCCATGATGGCAGCCATTCAGTTTGTTTTGTTTGCTGTTGTATCCCTAACACACAGGAAATGGTCTGGCACATAGTAAGTGCTCAGTGAATATTTATTGAAAGAGTTTTGAGTATTATACTCTCAGTAGAAATGGTAAGTTGTATATCTGGGTATGAAATTAGAGAGAAAGTTCTGGTTCAGAATAAGTTACTGAATTCAGAGAATAGGTAATTACAGGCTGTGTCGGTGATTCCTGAAAGATGAGAAGGGAAAAAATCCATAGAAGTCCACCTCTTCATTTAGTGGGTGGTCTGCCTAAAAGGAAATGTTGCATTAAACAAAGCTGTGAAACTCTTTCCTGCCTCCATGACCAGTGAGGCTGCTGCTTTCTTCCCTTCCTGCCTCCTCTTGCTCTTCCTTCCTTAGGTGTAGTTTGAAATTTGCTTTATTTCAGCACTCCACTTCAGTAGCTTTTATAAAAAGATGAAAGATTATGTATATGTATGTATCTATATAGCATTACCACAAGTTAGAAAATGCTACATCTCTTCATAGTTGTGGTCAAATACCATGAGGATTTGAAGGGTGAATCTAAGCTGCAGGCTCAAAGGGAGGGGGAAAGCATGAAGCTGGGTCCTAAATTGACTGGCACTTTTTGAGGGAGAGAAAGGGACAGATTAACAAATGCATGGAGGTAGGTGAGCACAGGGTATATTTGGAGAAACATATTTTCAGCTGGCCAACTCATAACCTAAGAGGTGTTTTTCTGTTTTTTTTTTTTTTTTTTTTTTTTGAGAGACAGCGAGAGTGACAGACAGGGAGAAACAGGAAGGGAGAGATATAAAAAGCATCAACTTCCTCTAGTTTGAAATCAAGTAGCATTTGACTAATAAAAATAAGGCAGGAGGAATAACTTGTGGCACCTTAGTTGTTCATTGATTGCTTTCTTATATGTGCATTGACTGGGGCACTCCAGCAGAGTGAGTGGCCCCTTGCTCAAGCCAGAAACCTTTGGGCTCAAGCCAGTGATTATGGGATCATGTCTATGATCCCATGTTCAAGTTGGTGACCCTGTGCTCAAGCTGGTGAACCCATGCTCGAGCCAGATGAGTCTGTGTTCAAACCAGTGACATTGGTGTTTGGAACCTGGTTCCTCAGTGTCCCAGATCAATGGTCTATGCACTGTGCCACTGCTTGGTCAGACTAAGAGCTCTCTTAACACTGAATTTATACTGCATTATTTGCTCTTATTTGCTTTTTCCTTGCATGTCAAAGAAAACCTAGTATAAGATTTTTTTTCTTCCTTTTTTTTTTTTTTTTTACAGGGACAGAGAGAGAATCAGAGAGAGGGATAGATATAAACAGACATATAGGAATGAAGAGAGATGAGAAGCATCAATCATCAGTTTTTCGTTGCAATGCCTTAGCTGTTCATTGATTGCTTTCTCATATGTGCCTTGACTGTGGGCCTTCAGCAGACTAAGCAACCCCTTGCTCAAGCCAGTGACCCTGAGCCCAAGCTGGTGAGCTTTCCTTTTTGCTCAAGCCAGATGAGCCCACGTTCAAGCTGGCGACCTCGGGGTCTCGAACCTGGGTCCTCCGTATCCCAATCCGATGCTCTATCCACTGCGCCATCGCCTGCTCAGGCTAGTATGAGATTTTGATTGTACCTCACCATATCATTATGTTGCAATGACTATGGTTTTATTTAGCTCATGTGTGTTTGAAAACCAGTGTTGCAAACCAATAAGCTGTATGGCTAGGAAAAGTGTAAATCTTGGTTTTCTGTCCTTCCTTGATTTTAAGGGTCGTTTATGTGTTGAATAAGTTAAACCAGCAATAATTTATTAATAACATTGCCAATCCCACCCACACCCAAGGCCACATATACAGTAATTTCTAGTATGATTTGAAAACTTCCCTTTCAGAAAGTATCTTGCTTTTACGAACTGCCTCCCCACATTGTTCATTTTGCAATTCTGGAGGTTGGTCTTTGGAGTTATTGATGTTTTCTTTAACAGTGATCCCCTACATCATTGCTGCAACAAACACCTAGGGAAATTGTTTGATAGGCAGTACTTCTGATTCACTAGTGGGCCCAGATGTGTTAATGTTTAGCATGATGCAGGGATCCAGGAATCAAACTTTGAGAAACAATGACTGACTTAGAGGGCAAACAATGAATGAGGTAGTGATTCAGACCTTAGTATGAATGTATGTCATTAAATAATTTTCTTTCTAATAGCAGTTTGAAATAAACTAGCATTTGATTAATAAAAATAAGGCATGAGGAGTAGGGCTTCATTCTATGTTAGGAGTGCATTGGTGAAGCGAAAGCCCACATAGGGCAAAAAAGACAAAATATAGACACTTTCATTAGGAAATGGGAGAGGTGTGCACAAAGTAGTCGGAACGCACTAGAGAGGCTCTGGTTACTGTACAGCCTTACTATTGCTAATTTATGCCAACATTTCCGTGTGAGCTATTTCATTTGACTTCAATCCTTTTCCCCACTGGCATTTCTTATATATAGTTGAAACCACTTTGGGAACGTGCCGAAGAAATGTTTGAAAATTGAATGACAATATTTTGATCTGAGAAAACTATACTGTAGAAATATTTCTGTTCGGTCCACCAAGAGCCAAGTGAGTTTAGAAAAGAAAATTAAGTTTCTGCACAATACCATATATATTTTTTTCCTGGTCAATTGTTGAAAATGTCTTTAGAACCCTATCATATTCTATTTTTTATTTTTTTTATGACACTGTTATTATTCTCTCTGCTCGGGCTTATCAACTACATGAGCACATGCATGCTTCTTAAGACCTAGCCGCTACTCTTTGGCAGCCCTCTTGTCAAAAAGACTTATTCACTAGCCTCCATCAGTTTAAACATGAAGAATAATGTCTTTGTTCTGACCAGCAGGCTGTTTTATTGTCTAACTAAATGTTTAATATCAGCAGAAGCTCTTCATAACTCCTAATACATAGCAGTGCCAGCAACACTTCTTATTCTAACAGTGTCAAATTATGCCCAGTTTATTTTGTTTGATTTCCTTGTTGTGAACTGTTATGTGTTCTCCAAACCTTTTTTCTGGAAGTTAACCCACAGCAGGGAGATACTTGTCACAAGGTGACTTTACTAGCAGTCCTTTCTCCTCAGTGATAGAATTGGCTCACCTGCCAGCTTCAAATGGCTTCCCTAAACACATAATGGTTGTCCCTCCCCCCCCACCCCCCCACCCCCCGAGATCTGAAGCAACCTCTTACATCTTGGAATCCTGCCAAAATGACACTGCTGAGATACAAAAGTAAGAACTTTGTTATATTTTTCTGGTGTGAAAATGAAACAGTGAGCAAATCTCTCTAACATGCGACTGTCCTTCTTGAAGGATACATGTTATAGCCTTAAATTTTAAGAAGACAGAAAATTTTTTCACTTAATTTGAGGTTTAAAAGTGAGAATATACTCTTCTAAATGAGATGTGAATAAAAAGCAATCAATTTATAGAGATGGCTTAAAGGTCCTTATGTGTATAACATGTCGTGTTACCACCTTGTCATGTATAACTATTTTTATAGCATTAGAATTTTTATTAAGTTGTATTACAAAATGTTATTTCTATATTACAGTTGAAAAAAGGTAAATTATTATCTTCAGGAGGGTATAATGCCTTAAATATATAATATCTGCAAATACCACATTTTGACTTATTATAGTTTATTGTGTTGAAATCACTATAGATTAATTCTCCTTGACTGGAATTTCTTGTGACAAGAAATTCTAGAATCTAGTTTTAGGGAGTCAGTTCTTCTCTTTGTTTGCTTGCTTTGCATCTCATCTCAACAGTGATGATTTTCAGTTTGTGTGAGGCCAAATTATAGTGATATGCATGCATACTTCCCATTAGTGTCAATAGGAATTACGCACAGTGACGGAAGAATAGACCCCATATGTTTATGAGAAGTGAATGATTTGAAGCATCTGTGAAACAGTCTTGAAGGCATCTCTATCACAGCAAGGATTTTTTTTTTTAAGCACAATAATTTCCCTCATTGTGTAAACTTTAAGAGGCTTATCACTATAAGTAAACTATGTGTTAAAAAAAAACTGTAAACATACTACCTAGAACACTTTTATACGTGTGAAAGTAAGTTCAAAATATGGGTATTTTATTCCATAATTTAACTTCTTTGTTACTTTGTGTGTGCATGCACTTTAATACTGTAGCATTTTTATTACATAAAATTCAGCGATTTTAGAGTAATGCTTGGAAGATGGTTTTAAAAGCTTTTTATCTTGGAATAATTTTAGATTTACAGAAAAGTGGCAAAGATATACAGAGAATTTTTGTTAATACTCCTTCCATACTTCCCTAATGTTACCATTTACATAATCATGGGGGACTTATCAAAATTAAGAAATTTCCATAAGAATTTTTATTTTATATAATATAAATATAATTTACATATATAATATAAAATGTAATTATAATTAATAGACTTTATTCAGAATTCCTCATATCCTTTTTCTTTTCTAACATTAAACCCAAGATAACATGGTGTATTTAATTCTGATGTCTCTTCATTTGGTCCTTATGTCAATTTCCCAAGTCTTTTCTTATTTTTCATGATATTGATGATTTGAAGTACTGTTCAAGTATTTTATAAATGTTCCCCTAAATTTGAATTTGTCTGTTGTTTTTTCGTGATTAGACTGGTATTATAGTTCTTTTGAAAGAATATCACAGAGGTGCTATGCCATTCTCGTCACATCAGGGAACATGTGATGTCAACATGACTTACTGATGTTGATATTAACCTTAATCATGTAGTTAAGGTGATGTCTGCCAGGTGTCTATACTGTAATACTACTAGTTTTCTTTTCTATACTCAAAGTATTGGCAGTGAGTCACTAAGTCCAACCTACTCCCAAGAGGAGGAACATTAAGTTCCACCTCCTGGAGTAAGGACTCTCTATCTACATTATTTAAATTTTCTCTGTAGAAATTTGTCATTCTTATTTATCTATATATCTATTTGTGTATTCAATTAATCATGTATTTACATCAGCATTGACTCAGGATATTTAAACAAACTTTATTTTTTGGTTAAAATGATTCAATGGTTGTTAAGTTTGATGCTCAAATAACACATCCTTTGACCAATGGTAGCTCTCCTTTTGACATAGTTTTATCGTTTCTTATTTTAAAGTTTTTAAGCATGTATTTATTTATTTATTTATTTTGACAGAGACAGAGAAAGAGTCAGAAAGAAAGAGAGACAGATAGGTACAGACAGACAGGAAGGGAGAGAAATGAGAAGCATCAATTCTTCATTGCGGCACTTTAGTTGTTCATTGATTGCTTTCTCTTATGTGCCTTGACTGGGTGGCTACAACAGACCGTGTGACCCCTTGCTCAAGCCAGTGACCTTGGGCTCAAGCTGGTGAGCCTTGCACAACCCAGATGAGCCCATGCTCAAGCTGGCTACCTCGAGGTTTTGAACTTGGGTCCTTCATGTCGCAGTTCGACGCTCTACCCACTGTGCCATCACCTGGTCAAGCTAAGCGCTTTCTTATTTGGCACTAGAAGATCCTACAGGTTCCTCATGTAGTTTCTCTATCCCAGTTTTAAAATTAGCATTTTCTCCATAAGAAATAGATCTTCTTATTGGAGAGTGATATTTAGAAAACAAGATCTGAGTACTGGGTGTGATTATTGATATTGGGTGTCAGTTCATCAAGAACCTCTCAGTAGGTCCTTGCAGGTAGGCTGAGTAGATAGAGCATTCACTTGGTGTGCAGACTTCCCTGGTTTGATCCTCAGTCAGGACACACGTGAGAAATGACCATCTGCTTCTCTTTCTCTCCCTCTCCCCCTTCTTTTTCTCTTCCCCTTTCACTGCCACTGGCTCAATTGGTTAGAGTGTCGGCCCCAGTTCATTGAGCCTCGACCCTAGATGGGGTTGCCAGGTGGATCTTGACTGGGGAGCATGCAGGAGTCTATCTCCCTTTCTTTCACTTAAAAAATAAAAAGATAAAATGACTTCTCAGTAGACAGTGTTAAGAAATATGCCATATATTAACATATATCCCCACGTCTATATTTATCTATTTATTGATATGTTAAAATAAATATGAACTTATCCACAATAGGGTTTATTCAAATAGGCCCTTGCCCCCATACACACTTGTTTATTTGTAATCTTTTTCTCTTGCAATGTGAAATCTGTCTCCCATTATCTACAATTTAGTTCCTTATTTGTTCAAATCTAGTTTATGTATAAAGTAGTTTCAAAATTGCTAACCTATTTCCCTGTAAGGGGAAAATATGTACTAATTAAAGTGTAGTGTTTTGTGTTTTTTTTTTTTTTTTGGTCTTTACAGTATGGAGTAAAATGACCATTTCACAAAGCTCTTTTCAGTGTGTTTGTGTCACAGACATTTGTAATACACTTAAATTTATCTGTTGAAGTCTGTATCCCATCCTGAATCCTTCAACAACCTAGGTGATTTCTTAACACATTTGATTAATGTGGTATAAGTACTATGGATATTTGTTTCTCCATCACCTTCCATTAGGTTTAGTTTCTCTTTCTTCAGTTTCTTAAGTTGGAAAATTAATTATTCATTTTAGATCTTTATTCTTTTCTAATGTGAGGATTTAATGCTACAACTTTTCACTAAAACACTATGTTAGCCACATACCACAAACTTTAGCATGTATTTTTATTTTCCTTCAGTTCACATTTTTTATTTACCTTGAATGTTTCTCTTCACCTCATAGACTATTTAGATATTTACTGTTTAATTTTCAAAAATTTGGATATTTCTTGATATTTAAATTATTGTATTTTAGTTTAAATATTTTATGGTTTGAGACTATACTTTGTACAGTTTCTTTTCTTTTGAATTTAATAAAGGTTGTTTTATGGCCCCGAAAATGTCTATGTTGGTGATTGTTCTATGTGCATTTTCAAAGAATGAGTGTGTTGGATAAAATATTTTATTGGGTTAGGTTGGCTGATCATATTGGTCAAGTCATTAACATCTTTAATGTTTTCTGACTACTTATTCTATCTATTACTGAGAAAAAGCCTCCATCTCTAACCATGGTCTTGTTTATCTCTTTTCTTTCTATTTTTGCATTTATCAGTATTTGCTTCATATATTTTGAAGTTTTAATACATATATAAGATATTTGTGTCTTTTAATTCAATCTGACAATCTTTGTTATTTGATGATTATGTTTACATAATTCTGTTGTAAAGTAATTATTGATATGGCTGAACTAAAATCTATCATCTTACTACTAGCCTGTTATTATTTTTTATTAGTTCTTTGCTTCTTCTTTTTCATTATTGTAGGGTTTAATTAATTTTTTTGTAATTTTATATTAGCACCATTATTACTATTTATATCTCTTTAAAATTGTTCTAGTGTTTCTTTTGGTTGTTGTTGTTTTTTTTTTTTTTTACAGGGACAGAGAGAGAGTCAGAGAGAGGGATAGATAGGGACAGACAGACAGGAATGGAGAGAGGTGAGAAGCATCAATCATTAGTTTTTCATTGCCAATGCGAAACCTTAGTTGTTCATTGATTGCTTTCTCACATGTGCCTTGACCGCGGGCCTTCAGCAAACCGAGCAACCCCTTGCTGGAGCCAGCAACCTTGGGTCCAAGCTGGCGAGCCTTCGCTCAAGCCAGATAGGGCTGTGCTCAAGCTGGCGATCTCGGGTCTCGAAACTGGGTCCTCCGCATCCCAGTCCAACGCTCTATCCACTGCGCCACCGCCTGCTCAGGCTTTCTAGTGGTTTTTATAAAATTTGCAATACAAATTATTTTTTATTAATTTGAATGGGGTGAGATTGACAAATCATGGTACATATGTTCAGAGAAAACATCTCCAGGTTATTTTGAGATTTGATTATATTGCATACCCATCACCCAAAGTCAAATTGTCTTCTGTCACCTTCTATCTGGTTTTATTTGTGCTCCTCCCCTCCTCCCTATCCCACCCTCCCCCTAAGTCCCCTCTTCCTCCGCCCCCTGATAGCCAGCACACTCTTGTCCATGTCTCTGAGTCTCATGTTTATGTCCCATCCATGTATGGAATCATATAGTTCTTAGTTTATTCTGATTTATTTATTTTACCCCGTATAATGTTATGAAGGTCCATCCATGTTGTTGTAAATGATCGGATGTCATAATTTCTTATGGCTGAGTAGTATTTCATAGTATATATGTACCAAAGCTTTTTAATCCACTCTTCCACTGATGGACACTTGGACTGTTTCCAGATCTTTGCTATTGTGAACAATGCTTCCACAAACATGGGGACGCATTTCTTCTTTTCAAATAGTGCTATGGTGTTCTTAGGGTATATTCCTAAAAGTGGGATAGCTGGGTGAAAAGGCAGTTTGATTTTTAATTTTTTGAGGAGTCTCCATACTGAATTCCACAGTGGCTGCACTAGTCTGCATTTTCACCAGCAGTGCAGGAGGGTTCCCTTTTCTCCACATCCTCGCCAGCACTTGTTCTGTGTTGTTTTGTTGATGAGCGCCATTATGACTGGAGTGAGGTGTTATCTCATTGTGGTTTTAATATGCATTTCTCTAATGATTAGTGATGTTGAGCATTTTTTCATATGCCTATTGGCCATCTGTCTGTCCTCTTTGGAGAAATTTCTATTCATTTCTTTAGCCCATTTTTTGATTGGATTGTTTGTCTTCCTGGTGTTGAGTTTTACAAGTTCTTTATATATTTGGGTTATTAACCCCTTATCGGATGTATTGTCAAATATGTTCTCCCATTGTGTAGTTTGTCTTTTTATTCTGTTCTTTTTAGTTTGATATAGTCCCATTTGTTTATTCTGTCTTTAATTTCACTTGCCCGTGGAGACAAATCAGCTAATATATTGCTGTGAGTAATGTTGGAGAGCTTACTGCCTATGTTTTCTTCTAAGATGCTTATGATTTCATGGCTTACGTTTAAGTCTTTTATCCATTTTGAATTTTTTTGTGTGTGAATTGTGTAAGTTGATGGTCTAGTTTCATTTGTTTTTGTAGGTAGATGTCCAATTTTCCCAACAACATTTGTTAAAGAGTCTGTCTTTACCTCATTGTATGCTCTTACCTCCTTTGTCAAATATCAGTTGTCCATAAAGGTGTGGGTTTATTTCTGGGATCTCTGTTAGGTTATATTGATCTATATGCCTGTTCTTATGTCAGTACCAGGATGTCTTGAGTACAATGGCCTTGTAGTATAACTTGATATCAGGAAGATTGATACCTCCCACTTTATTCTTCCTTTTCAAGATTGCTGAGTCTATTTGTGTTCTTTTTTAGTTTCATATAAATTTTTGGAATATGTGTTCTATATCTTTGAAGCATGTCATTGGTATTTTAGTTGGTATCACAATGAATTTATAAATTACTTTGGGTAATATAGACATTTTAATGATGTTTATTCTTCCTAACCATGAGCATAGTATATGCTTCAACTTGTTTGTATCTTCCTTGATTTTTTTTATCAATGTTTTATAATTTTCCGAGTACAAATCTTTAATCTCCTTAGTTAAATTTACTCCTAGGTACTTCATTTCTATGGTTGAAATAGTGAAGGGGATTGTTTCCTTAATTTCTCTTTTTGACAGTTCATTGTTGGTGTATAAAAATGCCTCTGATATCTGAATATTAATTTTATATCCTACCACCTTGCTTAATTCATTTATCAGGTTCAGTAGTTCAGTAGTTTTTTGACTGAGACTTTAGGCTTTTCTATATATAATATCATATCATCTGCAAATAATGATAGTTTTACTTCTTTTTCTCCATTTTGGGTGCCTTTTATTTCTTACTCTTGTCTGATTGCTGTGGTTAGGACTTCCAGAACTATGTTGAATAAGAGTAGTAAAAGGGTGCACCCCTGCCTGGGTCCTGATCTTAAGGGGATTGCTTTTAATTTTTGCCCATGGAGTATGATGTTGGCTGTGGGTTTTTCATAGATGGCCTTACTATGTTAAGGTATGTTCCCTGTATTCCCACTTTGCTGAGAGTTTGAACATGAATGGGTGCTGGATTTTATAAAA
Organism: Rhynchonycteris naso; assembly: GCA_037038555.1. Classification (NCBI taxonomy): domain Eukaryota; kingdom Metazoa; phylum Chordata; class Mammalia; order Chiroptera; family Emballonuridae; genus Rhynchonycteris; species Rhynchonycteris naso. Next base: position 82,848,211 of record CM072999.1, on the reverse strand, counting down.
GTTTTTTCTGCATCTATTGAAATTATCATGTGGTTTTTGTCCTTCCTTTGTTTATGTGATGAATCACATTGAATGATTTGTGAATATTGAACCAGCCTTGCCTCCCCAGAATAAATCTCATTTGATCATGGTGTATGATTTTTTTCATATATTGCTGGATCTGGTTGGCTAATATTTTGTTGATGATTTTAGCATATAAATTCATCAGGTATATTGGCCTATAATTCGTTTTTTGTGTGTGTTATCTTTGCCTGGTTTTGGAATCAGAATTATGCTCGCCTCATAAAAGGAGCTTGGAAGTCTTCCTTCTTTTTGAATTTTTTGAAATAGCTTGAAAAGGAAAGGAGTTAGTTCTTCTTTGAATATTTTGTAGAATTCACTTGTGAAGCCATCAGGCCAAGGTCTTTTCTTTGCTGGGAGTTTTTTGATAACTGTTTTGATCTCATTTGTTGTAATCATTCTGTTTAGGTTTTCTGATTCTTCCAGATTGATTTTTGGAAGATAGTATGTTTCAAGGAATTCGTCCATTTCATCTAGGTTGACTAGTTTTTTGGCATAGATTTCTTCATAGTATTTTCTTACAATACTTTGTATTTCTGTTGTGTCAGTTGTTATTTCTCCACTCTCATTTCTAATTATATTTATTTGAGTCCTCTCTCTTTTTTTCTTGGTGAGTCTAGTTAAAGGTTCATCAATCTTGTTTACCTTTTTAAAGAGCCAGCTCCTGGTTTCATTGATCCTCTGTATTGTTTCTTTAGCCTCTATGTCATTTATTTCTGCTCTGATCTTTATTATTTCTTTCCTTCTACTACCTCTGGGCTTTACTTGCTGTTGTTTTTCTAGTTCTTTTAGATGCAGGGTCAGGTGGCTTATTTGGTATAGCTTCTTAAGGTATGCCTGTAGTGCTATGAACTTCACTCTCAGTACTGCTTTTGCTGTGTCCCATAAATTTTGAGTTGATGTATGCTCATCATCATTAGTTTCTAGAAACTTTTTTATTTCTTTATTGATCTCATTGTTGATCCATTTGTTATTTAATAACATGCTATTTAATTTCCAAGTGTTTGAGTATTTTTCTGTTTTTCTTTTGTCATTAAGTTCTAGTTTCATGCCATTGTGATCATAGAAAATACTTGATATAATTTCAATCTTCTTAAATTTGTTGAGACCTTTTTTGTGCCCTAACATGTGGTTTATCCCAGAGACTGTACCATGAGCACTTGAAAAGAATGTATATTCTGCTGCTTTAGGGTTAAGGTTCTGAAGATATCTATTAAATCGAGTTGATCTAGTGTATCTTTTAAGTCTGCTGTTTCTTTGTTAATATTTTACTTGAGGATCTATCCAGTGATGTTAGTGGGGTATTGAAATCCCCTACTATTACAGTATTGCTGTTGACCTTGCCCTTTATATCCATCAAAGTCTGCTTTATGTATTTGGTGCCCCTATGTTCAGTGCATAAATATTTGTAATGGTTATATCTTCCTGTTGAATTGCTCCCTTTATCATTATATAGTGTCCTTCTTTATCTCTTACTATAGCCTTTGTTTTAAAGTTCTTTTTGTCAGATATAAGTATTGTTACCCCAGATTTATTTTTGCTTTTCATTTCCATTGCATGAAAAAATTTTTTCATTCTTTTACCTTTAGTCTATATGCATCTTTTTTTTTAAGGTGTGTCTCTTGTAGACAGCATATGTATGGGTCCTGTTTTCTTATCCACACTGCTACCCTATGTCTTTTGATTGTATCATTTAACCAATTTACATTTAAGGTTATTATTAATGTGTAGTTGTTTATTGCCTTTTTATTCTTTAAAGCTGTATTCCTCTTTTGCAATATTCTTTACCCCTTTGATTTGTTCAAAACAGGCCCCATAGTATCTCTTGTAGTATTGCTTTGGTTTTAATGAATTCCTTCAGGCTTTTTTTTTGTCCTGGAAGCTCTTTATTTCTCCTTCAATTTTAAATGTTAGCCTTGCTGGATAAAGCAGTCTTGGTTATAGGTTCTTGTTCTGCATTACTTTGAATACGTCTTGCCATTTCCTTCTAGCCTCAAGTGTTTCTTTTGAGAAGTCATATGTCATTCTTATGGGGGCTTCTTTTTAAGTGATAGCCTTTTTTTCTCTAGCAGCTTTTTGTATTTTCTCTTTATCACTTAGCTTTGGTATTTTAATTATAATGTGTCTTGGTGTAGATTTCTTTGGGTTTCTCTTTAATAGAGTTCTCTGTGCTTTTTGAATGTGTGGGACGTTTTCCAGTCTTATTTTAGGGAAGTTTTAGCTATGATTTGATTGAACAAAATTTCTATCCCTTGTTTGTTTTTTTCTTTTTCAGGAACCCCTATGATGCAGATGTTATTTCTCTTCATGTTGTCACAGAACTCCCTTAGAGTTTCCTCAGACTTTTTGAGTCTCCTTTCTTTTTTCTGTTTTGCTTCAGTGCCTTAGTTTATTTTGTCCTCTAACTTGCTGATTTGTTCCTCAGCTTCATCCATCCTGCTTGTAATTCCTTTCATTGTTTTCTTCAATTTTGATATTGTATTTGTCATTCCTGTCTGATTTTTTTTTATTATTTCAATTTCCTTTTTTATACTTGATATCTATTTAGATGTTCGTAATGACCATCCATCTAAGCTCTTTGAACATCCTAATAATCATTACTTTAAACTCTGCATCTGGTAATTTGGTTATATCTGATTCATTTAGGTCCTCCTTTGCGGATTTCTCTTGATTTATTTGTGTTGCATTTCCCTGCCTGCTCATTTTGTCTGTGTATAAGAAGAGTTTGGCCACTGGAGTCCAATGGGTGTTGCCTCTGTGTTCCGTAGGTGTGGTATGTCCGCAAGTCTGCCACCCCCTCTGCTGCTGCCTAGGGCGGTTTGGTATGGGCGTTGCTGGCACCGGTCCACTGCGGCTGTTGTTGCAGTTTCTGCCTCTCCTCCGCAGGAGGGTCTGTGTTCTTGTGCCCAGATCTAAAAGCCTCCGCCAGTCTCAGCATTTGCACGGTACTCGGGACACAAACCTTGGCACTAAGGGCTGGGATGAGCAACTTTGCTCAGCTGCAGGTCCCTCCTGTTCCTGGGCTTCCGCCCTGCTCCCGTGGTCAGAGCCTGCTGGTGTGGCAGACCACAAACCTCGGCTCCTCAAGCTTGGTACGGCTGCGGGCACACATTCAGCTTTGAGTCTCCATACACCTGTTTTTATCTTCTCAAAAGACAAGGCAGGAAAATCAGAAATAATACGTTGAAAGCATTCACTTTCTTTAGTCAACACCTGATCAAACTGCTTCATTAAGCCAAGTTTGAAGTGAAGTGAGGGGAAAATGATCCTGTCTCGATTAACTACAGGTTCATTCACAATACTTTGCATTCCTATTTCCAGAGCTTCATGTTTGGGCCACTCCTCCTTTGTTCAGTGTTTCTCCTGAGCTCAAGTGTCCCCAAAACACGGAAAGCAAGGATACCTTTAGAAACCTCTCTGTTGTCCTAGCAGGAAATTTACCATTTTACAATCCACACAAATGATCCAGTTATGCTCTTTATACTTCAGTAAGTTGAGGACAATTTTTATGTCATTATAATCTCCTCACAGATGAGTTGAATAACCAATTGGAACTGCTGCATAAACATTACCATTGTGTAGAACACATTTTAGACTTTGTTTAGAGCTGTCAACATTCTGTTGTATTGTAAGTGGTAACACCTAGCTGGCTGAGAAGACTACTGATGACTACTGATATCATGACAGTAAACAAAGTGTTTGTCTTTGGAAAAAAAGTCCACAAAAATTTGTTCACTCTTCCAAAAATGGGATACTTTAGCTGACCGGTGAAGTACATTCTTTTCTTTAAGCCTGGAGGCTAATAATTCAGCTGCTTTCTTTGATAGGCCCTAATCTCTTACTAAGCCATTCAATTTGGGTTGGCTAAACTGCTGAGGGATTAATGACTGATTGGCATCAGAAGAAGACCCTTCAGATTCTACAACCATTTTCTCATGCATATTATCAAAATACACTTGATCACCATGTTCACTTTCTTCATCCTTAAAAGATATAAAACCATTGAAAACTGGAACCAGGAGTGTCTCAGAGTGTGAGATAGGTAGTATTGCTGAAGGAATATTAGAATATGTGATTATATTCCACTTTTTCTTGCTGGTGCCGTTTGTATGGATCATACAGAAATAACAGTCACTGCTGTGGTCCTTAGGGTTACACCAAACCATAGGAATACCAAAGTCATTCCTTTGCGTTTTTTTTTTTTTTTGTCTGTCACAAAGCATTTCCCCACAATTATGACATACAATATGAAGAATCCAATTCTTGTCTTGATCACCAAGAGGAACTAGAAAATTGGCAATATATGCATGTGTCACAAATAATGAAATATTGTGCCTTTGACTTTGAAGTCTGTAACAGCACATATACAACAGAAGGTGTCAGGGTTTTTTCTTGCATTTATGCCTATTCACAGAAGCCATGATTCAATCTTAAAACAAAATAAGAGGGTGTTTTTATCAGATAATAATTTTTTACATTTAAAAATAACTACAATTATGTAAAAGTGATGTTTGTAAAACATTAATTGTCTTGTGATTATGTTCAATCCAAGAGTCATTGCCCTTTAACTCGAATTTAAAAATCAATGCATGCCATTAACTCTAACAAAAGAAATTAAAATTGTATAAAAAGTAGAGCAAGCACCAAAAACAGATTTCAGATTTGGAATCAGCAATGAAGGAATATATAGAAAAATTATAAAACTTCATGCAACAGAAAATGAAAAAACACACTGTTCCCCAGTGTAATCTATGAATTTACTGGCAGCCAAATGATTTCTTGGAAACTAGATAAATTGATTTAAAAGATATTTTGAAATAATAAATATGCATAAATAGTTAGAGAAATTCATAAATAGGAAAGTCATAAAGAGATTTATATTCTAATAAATGTCAGTACATAAAATGCACAATAATTAAAACTATTAGAAATTGAAATAAATATACACATAGATCAATGGAACAGAATGAATATTTAGGAATGTATCAAGATATCACAGACATATAATTAATGTGACAATGCATATTATTAGGGAGAAAGTGACTCATTCAAAAGAAGAGCGACAAAGAGAAAACCATATTTAAAAAATGTATACTCATTACTCCCTTTCTTCAACAAAATACATTTTAGATAAATCAAAAATTTAAGTGGAAAGTTGCAATTGTTATCAGAAATAAATGGAGATTAAAAAATCTCTCAGAGGGTGGAAGGCTTTTGTAAATGTAACCTGTAACTTAGAGATCTAAGTAAGTTGATACATTTGCATTAAAATGTTCATGGACAAAGTATCATAAGCCACATTAAAAAGACAAATAATAAATTATAAAAAATAATTTACAAACACATATTATAGACAAAGACTAATGTTTTTAAAATGTAAGAAATTCATCAAAGTAATGATAAAATTGCCAACAACCTAATAGAACAATGAGGAAAGAACATGAGTAAGCAGTTTATTAAAAGATAATCCAAATAATTCTTTAAATGATTTTTTAAAAGATAATCTCATTTATAGTGTTGAAAGTACTGTTAAGCCTATAGAAAACCACATACAAAGTTTTATATATACAATGCTGGTGAGAGAGAGAAAATCCATCAGTTTTGTATGAGTCTAAATTGTTATACTTTTGCCTGACCAGGTTGTCACACAGTGAATAGAGTGTCAACCTGGGACGCTAAATACCCAGGTTCAAAACCCCAAGGTCACTAGCTTGAGTGTAGGATCATAGACATGACCCCATGGTAGCTGGCTTGAGCTCAGAGGTTGCTGGCTTGAGCCCAAGGTCGCTGGCTTAAGCAAGGAGTTACTGGCTCAGCTGGAACCCTCCTACCCTCCATCAAGGCACATATGAGAAAGCAATCAATGAACAACTAAAGTGCCACAACTATGAATTAGTGCTTCTTATCCCTCTCCCTTCCTGTCTAACTCTCTCTTGCTAAAAAATAATTGCTATAATTTCTATGGTGATCACTTGACAAATTTGTTTTAAATATAAAATACACATACATTTAGACCCTGCAATCCTACTTTTACAAATGTAGTCTACAAATATACTCACACAAATGTGACTACATGTTAAAGAATATTCACTGTAATGTTTACTACCATAAGAAAATTTTGGAATAAACCTAAATATTCATTAATGGAGAATTGGTTAAATAAATTATTGTATATTTATACAACAAAGTATTAAGCAGCCATAAAATAACACATTTATGATTTACATGATCCATTACTAAGTGAAAAAAAAATGATCCAGAACAAAGTATATAGTGTGGTATGTGCATACATATGTCATGTATTTGCCTGTATAGTGCATAAAATCTTCTTGGAACTATACATGAGAAACTGTTGAAGTTATATCTTTAGAGAGAGAAACTGGTGACTGAGAAAGAAAAGTGAAAGGGTATAGGAATTTTCTGAGGCTGCCATGAAAATATACTACAAACTGATTATCTTAAAAGGAAGAAAGTTATTTTCTCACCATTCTGGAGGCTGAAATTCTATAAGATCATGTGTCAGCAGGTTTGCTTTCTTCTGAGTCCTCTTTCCTTGGCTAATAGATGACTTCCTTCTTGTTGTGTTCTCAGGTGATCTCTTTTGGGTGAATGCACATCTCAATTAAGGGCTACCTATACAGTCTCATTTTAACTCAGTCACCTCTGTAAAGATCCCACCTCTAAATATAGTCACATATAAATTTTGGGGGGACCACAATTCAGTCTATAATAAAGGGCAACTTATTTTTTACTCTAGCCCCATTTATTCTTTTTGAGTTTTATATCATATGATGTTATAACTTGTGAAAAATAAATAACTTCAATTGCAATAGGAAAAATGGTTATGTACCTCAGAGTTTGTATGTGGAAACAAATCTCCAATGTGATTGTATATGGAGATGAGGCTTTGGGGAGGTAATTATATCACTAGAGTGGCATCCTTATGATGGATTAAAGATCCTTAATGATGAGACATGAGAGAGCTTGCTTTTTTTCTCTCTCGTGCCCATGTGAGGATATCAGGAGAGGGCAGCTGTCTGTAAATCATCAGAAAGCAGACTCTCACCAGACACCAGGTCTACTGGTGCTTTTATCTTAGACTTTCCAGCCTCCAGAACCATGAAAAATAAATGTTGTTTAAGCAAACCCAATCTGTGCTATTTTTATAATAGTTGACTTAATTGATGAACTGAAATAATGACCTTGTAATCAAGATGTCAAGCTAAAATTTTGACTTCTTATTGGCTCAATAAAAGAGGGCTTTATACAATTTAATGTGACAGTTAACTTGAATATTAAAATAAACTAAAGAAGATATGGTATATATATATATATAAAATGAAATACTACTCAGCCATAAGAAATTGTGATATAGTGTCATTTACGACAACATGGATGGATCTTGAGAACATTATATTGAGTGAAATAAGTCAATCAGAAAAAGCTAAGAACTATATGATTTTGCACATAAGTGAGTTATAAAAATAAGACCCATGTATAAGATGCTCCCATGTATAAGACACACCTTAATTTAGGGGCCCAAAATTTGGAAAAAAATGTGTTACATAAAGTTATTGAACTCAGGTGTTATTCTTCACAAAATTCATACAATTCCTCATCACTGTCAAAAGTCCCATCAGTTAGCTTGTCCTCATCTATGTCTGACGAAAATCACTGTCTGCATATATTGCCTCATCCTCAGTTCCATCTATGGCATTTGCAATGTCACACTTCTTAACAGACTTGACAATGATCTCAATTTTGATATTATTTCAGGATCTTTTCAGCTGAGTACAAACTTCTTCTATAGCTGGTTTCTTTACTTGTTCTGTTGGTGTCAAATTGTCCCCAGAAGACTTCATCCATTGGTTCCATTTGTCTCTCATGGCAGCTATGAAGGGTTTGTTAATGTTTATATCAAGTGGTTGGAGCTGGGATGTTGAGCCTCCTGGTATGATGGCAAGTTTTGTTTTCTGCTTTGCAGCAATCTTTGTGATTTTGTTTTGTGTGCCCTGAACTGATCAAGCACTAATAGGGAAAATTTAAAAGCCCACCTTGTCTCCTTCTCCAGACTTTCTCAAACCAGATCTTCATCTCATCCTGATCCATCCAACATTTGTCATGAACATGGACAATCACTCCTTGAGGAATGTCTTCTTTCAGCATTGCTTTGCATTTGAAAATCAGCATAAGAGGCAGCTTGGTTACATTGGCACAGGCACAACAAGCTAGAAAAACTGTATAATGGCTCTTCTCATGTTTACTAGTCTTCACAGTTACAGTTTTCACCCCCCCCCCTTTTTTTACAGGGACAGAGAGAGAGAGGGATAAATAGGGACAGACAGACAGGAATGGAGAGAGGAGAGAAGCATCAATCATTAGTTTTTTGTTGCCGTTGCAGCACCTTAGTTGTTCACTGATTGCTTTCTCATATGTGCCTTGGCCGCAGGCCTTCAGCAGACTGAGCAACCCCTTGCTGGAGCCAGCGACCTTGGGTCCATGCTGGCGAGCTTTTGCTCAAGCCTGATGGGCCCATGCTCAAGCTGGCGAGCTTGGGGTCTCGAACCTGGGTCTTCCACATCCCAGTCCGATGCTCTATCCACTGCGCCACTGCCTGGTCAAGCACAGTTTTCACGCCCTTCTTATCAACAGTTCTGTTACTTGGGATATCAAATTGGAAGTAAACTTTGTCCATATTTGCAATCTGTCCCAACTGAAACTGATGTGTCTTCTGACATAGAATGACAAAACAATGAAATTCAAGGACCTTCTGCTCATAGCTTTCAGGCATCTTTTGGGCAAGTCTGGTGCATGTATGCATGCTTAATCCATTTTGTTTCATGAACCTGAAGCACCAGTTGTATCCTCCTTTAAAATCAGTAACTTCTTTTTCATCAGCAATTCTTCTTGCCTCATGCTGAACCATTTTTGTGGACACAGGATTTCCAATTGCCCTTTGCTCTTCAATACATATCTTCAATTCCCTCTCTAAATCAGGCCATTTTGCTGACTTGCCTCTCATGGCCTTCTTCTACCATGATGTTTTCAGTAGGGTATTTTCTTCCTGTAGCCAGTCTCAGATTGATTTCTCAGTTGAAGGAGGGTCAAACTTACGTCCAGCAGCATAATTTCCATTCACTTTTGCAAACTGGATCACTTTTAACTTGAATTCAGCACTGTAAAAAAATCTTTTCTGAGCCGTTTCTGGGAAGATCATGTCAAAAATGAAAACTACTATATTATTAAGATAACAAGAGCAAAACAATGAGCAAAAAGACAACAAGCATGAAATAGCAGGAAATGCAAAACAATCTACAACCACTGTATAAGATGCACCCAGTGTTTAGACCCCAAATTGTTTGAAAAAGGGTGTCTCTTATACATGGGGAAATAAGGTATATAAAAATGTAGTGGTTTCCAGGGGAGAGAGCTTTGAGAGAAAGGGTTTTGGAGGAGGGTAGTAAAGAGTGACAAATATACGGTGATAGAAAATGATTTGACTTTGGGTAATGGGCACACAACACAATCAAGAGTTCAAGTGCTGTAGAAATATTTACCTAAAATCTGTGTACTCTTATTGATCAATGTCAGTCCATTAAATTTAATTTTTTTAATAAATTTAAAGAAAAACAAAATCAAAACAAAAAATAAAATAAAAGAGTCCATGATTCGTGTCCTGAAAAACATTAAATCAATAAATTTGAATACATGTGAGTGTTGGTATAGGTGAATAAATGTTTGAATTCTTGAAAAAGATCATTTACTTCATAAAGTATTTACCATATGATTCCTTTAAATAGAAAGATTTCAATATGATTCACTTTGCAGACATTTTAAGAAGTATTTTATTGCGTAAAGAGAATTACACCTGAACATTTTTATTAATTTAACAGTTTAATACTGTCAAAGTAACATAACAAGATTTTTATGTAGAACAATTTTCATTCTTTGACATTATATTCTCCTTTGAGTTACATAGGTTATGTATCTCTTTAACAGCGAATTCACGCTTACATTTGAATAAAATTTAAACTAGAATGAACAGAAATACTCTTAATATAGTAGCCATAAAAAGGCAGTTGTATATATTACTCACAGATATTGCATAGTTACCATGATAAGCTAACGGCTATATGTTTCCTCTGAGGTTTTAAAGAACAGCATGAACAGCCATCTTTCTGCTGTAAGTATAGTCATGTCTAGAGGCAAAGGAATATTTGGAAAGTTCTTAACATCTCATTCTGCCTTATGATTACTGTAGCAACAGTTGTAAAAAGAACACAAAGGCTACACCTTCTGTAAAACTATTTACATAATTTTAAATTTTTATAAGGATGTATACCAAACATGTTTTATCTATTAAAATGATTTACTTTTTAAAGTAAAGATAAGACTATAATAAATATTAATAAAAATAATGTTATCAGAACACAATATATTAATTGTTGATTTTTCACATATAATTTTTTAAAATCTAGATTATACTTATTGTCTCAAAAATTAGAGATATATTTATGTTCTTTAGAGCTGGCATTATATTAAGCCATGAACTAACTAGCATTTTCCACTGAAAATACATTTACTGAGAATGCATTTACTAAGAATGAAGTTTATGAAAACACTGGTCTGCAAATGCTCTTCTTAGTTATGTAATGTTTAGGGCAGCTACATGTAGAAACATTCAATTGTTACTAAATCAAAGAGCTTTAGTTCTCACCTGACTGGTGGTGATGCTGAGGTCCCAGGTTTGAAACCCTAAGGTTGCCAGCTTGAGTGCGGGCTCATCAGGTTGGAACACAAGAGTCACCAGCATGAGCGCAGGGTCGCTGGCATGAACGTGGAATCATCAACATGATTCCATGGTCTCTGGCTTCATCCCACAGGTTGCTGGCTTGAGCTCAAGCTTGCTGGGTTGAGCAAGGGATCACTGGCTCAGCTTTGAGCCCCCTGGTCAAGGCATGTATGAGAAGCAATCAATAAACAACTAAACTGAAGCAACTAGAAGTTGATGCTTTCCATCTCTCTCCCTTCCTGGCTCTGTCGGTCTCTTCAAAAACAGAAGTATTTTTCTTAGGGATGGTAACTCTTGTCTTCAAGGAGGCAATAGTTTTTGAGTAACATCAGTCTCATAAAGACTCTTTGCAAAAATATAAATATATGGTCTTGTCTCTCCCCAACTCCATGACCCCCACCTCACCCTTGCTAAGTATGGATATTTTGACAGTAGACATAAATTTTCTCTTAACTCTACAAATTAGAAAGGCAACATGAATTCTAGACTGAACAATATTAAATACAAATAAAACCACAAATTATTGATGCTTTTAGTATATGTTTACTCTAGTTTGGTCTGTTTAGAGAGAGACTCCTTATTTTACTGTTAGAAGCAGACATTCTTTCTCAAAGAACTGAAATCATACTAACTGTCAAGAAGCCAGTTAGAAGGACAAATTCAAGTTTCATTAACAGACATAACTACCAGTATATTATTATACTATTATCATGTTACTAGATTACTGTGACTTGAGTCATGCACTAAGCATGTCTATTTTGGAACATTGTCCATCATGTTAGAATAGATAACAAGTCTGACATTCTACAAATTAAAATAATTTATAAGGTCAAGCACTTCAACACAGTGTGCCTGACTGTTAGTATTACATAAATGAGGCCGAAAATAACATGTTCAGGTACAACAGTGACTTGTGGAATTAAACTATAATTTCTGATGGGCTCTGTCAGCCACACACACACACACACACACACACACACACACAAAAAGAGGAGCAATATTTTTGAGACAATATGTGCCTTATATTAGGTGGTAACCATTTGTTCCTACAAAAGTAATATTTTTCCATCTGCTGGCTAGCAGCTTATGAATACAAACAGTATATGATTCCCAAAATGCCTGTTTGAAAGTTTCAATACAGTGTTTGTTGTACCATTTTACTTCACTTATAGAGATTGCTATCTAAAACTGCTTGTTGTAGCAAAAAAAAAAAAAAAAAGACAAAACTGAAACTATCCACCCTATCACCTTGTATGTGTGTGTATGAGTGTGTGTGTATGTATGGGAGAATTTTGTTTTTTTTCAGTGGCCCTTTGTTTTCCCTCTGGTGGGGTTTCTTGATTCCCTGGAGCCACAACTCTCTTACCTTCTTGCTTTTGGATTAGTTTAGGCATGTGACTTCCAGACATTTACACATTCTTTTCTGGCTATTGGTCTGCCCTGGGAGTTGTGCATAGCCCTTCTCTCATACAAAACATGCAATGTGGGCTTCCTTGGTTGCCCAAGGACACCTAGTTCTGGTTCTAGGCTAAACCATACAGCACATAGGCATCATAACCCAGTCCAGGCCAATAAAAAGTAACGCTTATTTAACTCTTTTGGGAGCTAAAATTAATTAAAATTTGGAAAATTTATCAGCATCCTCTCTGCAAAAGCTGGAAAGAATTAAGAGTTTCGAGGAGTACCCATGACTGAGGAAATGGTCTTTGGAGGAGGAGACTTAAGGCTCACTTTCTTGCCAGCTTTCTGATCCTCAGGAATCTCTTTCTCATGATGACTGGGGTAATGCAGAGACATAAGGGAGGCAGGAAGGCACATAAATGGTGCAAATGGACTGAGTTCCTATTCTGGTGGGCAACATCTTATCTCACCGTTATGCTAGATCTGGGATACACATTTGACCTTATTTTTACTACCAAGGTTACTGAGTCTCCAAGAAGTTAATGTGACATATCTAAAGACATAATTATTAAGTGGCAGCTTAAGAATGCTATCCAGGTCTGGATTTGTACCCACATGAAAGCTGGCTCTGAGGATGCAAAATCAAAGCATAAACAGAACAAACATCAATAGCAAATTTCATTCAAAGTTTTCAAAGATACTGAAAAGTACTTAAGATATGAACAACTGAGCAGAATTAAGAAATTTACTCCTTTTGAGGAGGACTACCTCAAGGGTGTACCTGTCCAAAGGATTATTTGATAGTATACCTAACCCACTGTCTGAGAGAACCTGATTTGCATTTTCCTTAAAACTTATAAAGTTTTAAAAAAGATTTCAGGATAACAGGCTATTCTTCAAATAATTGTTTCCTGAGTCACATTCTTGGCAAGGAGCTACATACAGCTGCTGCACTATCGTCAAAAGACTAGCAGTGTCTGACAGTTTCTGACTATTTTATTAAACCTGGCCTCTCTTCTTCTATCTGGTGATGCTAGTCTGGCAAACTTGCACAGTAGCAAGGTTCCATTAGACACGCTCGGAACTCAGCATGCAAAGAAACACTTTGGGGTGAAATTGTCTGATTTGGATTTCCATGCGATTCAATAATTTTCCTAGTCATAACAAGATTTTTTTTAATGCTTAGACCTGAACTAATTTGGTACATTTACTTCTAAAATATTTTTATTAAGAAAGATAGTAAAGCTTAGCCTTTCCTGTCCCCTTTTTCCCATCAGTGATGTTTGAAGTAGATGTTAATGTTGTTTTTACCGAGGGTTCACCTTCAGACAGCATCTTTCATCACCAGGCTGGAGTCCTCGTTCAGCATTTTTAGAGCAGTCAGGGGTGAGTCCTTGCTGCTCCCACAGCCTCATTAATAAGCAGAGAGCTGGCCCTGCCGCCACCGGCCATGGCTCCCAGGGCAGCCAAACCATCACAGCATTGCAATAAATCAGTCCTGCGTGTTTTCCTAATTTTAGTTTGGTCTGACTTAATCCATCTAATAGGAAAAACATCTGGTCTAGTTTTACTTTTAATCTGTTCTTTACATCAGGAACCTTATCGCCCTAGGACCAGGTAGTAACAAGTGGCTGGTTCTTGTACCTGGACATGGCGATGCATGGTCCATGTCTAATAAGGTCCTGCTTTCCATTTAGGTTTTCCAGGCCTTTATAGGCCTTCATTAACAATAATGCATTGACATCACAATCAGTTTGGGGTTGTAAAACCCCCAATTTGTGAAAAGCCTGTGTAGTGACACATTTTGGGTAAAGGGGAGCTAGGCATATAATCTGGGGGTGGGGAAGGCGGTTGAAGTTATTTTTCGGTAATCAATTTGCAAAGATCTGACTACTTAACAGAACAGTCTTTCTCTTAAGTATATCTATCCCAAAACACAGTATCTGAGTTGAGTTTTTCTTTTATATGGCATATTATAGCCTACGAAATATTATTTTTTTTAAATGTGTGGAAATATCTCAAAGGAAGCAAGGAAATATAGTCATATGGAGTCAGTTTAGTTTCTGCTTAATGTTAGGCATACAAAATAGCACAGTCTTACATTTAACCCTTTTTGAAAGGACCACTAAATGATTCCCTGTTAACATTTTTTTTACTATAGTTAGATGCTGTTTGGGCTTCAGAAGTCAGTTAAATGAAGACACCAGGGGGTCATCTGGTTTCTTGAATAGCATTTGCTACTTACTTTGTTTTCCTCTGGACATGCAGCTCTCCCCCTCCCTGCTACCCCAACTTCCAGAGTTCTTTCCTTTACTCTTTGGTTTTTGATAGAACTTTTAATATAGTGTGAAGATGGGTTTTCTGACTGAGCTGAGATCAATAGTTGCAAAGATGCCTAGCTCTTCACTTGGCTTTCTACTCCTCCGAGTTGGTTGGAAAATCACGGGAAACGCGAGGTAACAGGGGACTCTATAGGAATTAACTTTAAATAGCCTCGGGCCTAAAAGCTCTTCCCAAATCTACAGTATGTTAGGGGACTTTCACTCCCCAAAGTAATGTAGCTGTTTATGCACTCCTGCCTCTGAGTTCCTTTTAACTGGGGCCTGAGAAGGAATGCATAAGCAACATTACTTTGGCAAGCAGAAATTAATTATTGAAATCAATTATTGCTTCTTTCCAATGGCTGCAGTTAAGTCCTCAGCGAGTTGACATAAAAAACTACTTGTCTCGATGGTTGTCTCTGTAAAAAGATATTGAAATAAATCAAAAAGAAAAGGAACTGACTTTTGATGTGCTTCCATTTCTCAAAAACTTTACCAGTTTGGAGTTTTTTTTAAAAATGATTTTTTAACTCTTTCCTTCCATGGGTGAAGAATTATGTCTTCTACATAGTGAAAAGAATTTTTCTCATAATATAGAAAGTTGTTTTGACTTTCTGACATGGGTAACTATATTATTAACACTGATTTGAAATGGACTCTAGTCTGGCCAGTGTTGTTGTCTGGAAGCTAAACCAGTATCTCTCAAGTTTGCCTCTTAATCTTTGCTAGGCATGTCCTCTTCTACTTTCATTTGTTTATTTTGAATACATTAAAATTTATCTTGACAGGCACTCTGTAATGACTAAGGTAATTTACCATTAGTAGACTTTTTAATACATAGAAATAATATAGATGAACTTTCAAAGGGAGAATTTTTACATGGCTCCCTAAGAACAGGGTGTCACCTCATGAGTAAGAGAAGTTAAATGTGAACACACTTCAATCATAATGCCAACTTACTATTTATGATAAACTGATTGATTACCACTTCTAATTAGAAAATGTATGATTCTTAGAAAGTAAAAAGATATTGCTCAGAGTTAAAATATACTTTTATTTTTTATGATAAACTGATTGATTAGCAGTTCTAATTAGAAAAAGTATGATTCTTAGAAAGTAAAAAGATATTGCTCAGGATTAAAATATACTTTTACTTTCCTCGCAAATCTATAACTCTATGGCGGACAAAATTTGAAGCCCCCAACAAGCTAGAGGCTCTACTAAGATCTGAAACCTCAAGATAAAGGCAATGTCTTTGAGGCAAACATTAAGGGAGAGGGAGACCTTTTACCCCTAGATCAGAAAGAATTCCCCAAGATCAGAAGGAAGAGAAAAATTTCATAATAGTAAAAAAAGTAGTGAGGTCAGTACGCTCCTGGGGAATGGGGCCTAGGAGTCTGGACGGTTGGTATGATCCCGAAGAGGGAATGGCTGAAGTATGCTTCTAGGCAGAGGCAACTTCGCAGAGATACCCAAGCAAGTTCCTGCAGGAAGATCCAGTGGTCCAAGGAGACTGTGGACAGGAATGAGGGACAGGTCAACCACAAACTATGACTGCCAGTCATTGCTCCTTCCCTTCCATTTTTTATAATGCGTTAAAATACCCTGGCTCCTTGTACTCTCTTGGGATTTAATCAAATCTGAGGAAGAAGAGTGGGAGTCCCCCCTTAATATTGGGATTATATTTTATGCTTACTCAGGATTATCAAGGAATAGGGCTTGAAAGGGAAAGAAAGTTGCCCTACAGAAAAATGAGATAATATATATTTCTTGCACCCCAAATTTATGGATTAAAATTTATTTCTACCTGTTTCAAATTCCATTATTCATTCATGTCCATTCAAATCCTTCTCAAATTTCTGCAGCTCTGGACGGGCCTACGGCTTGTCTCCTGTCTGCTGTCTTTTGAAGTTCACTATCAGTAGAGACTTGTGTCACCTGAAAATTATCGCTATGTAATCTGGATTCTTAATAGAAATTCCAGGAAGCTCAGTTCTGAGCAGCATCTGTGAATTGAAGGGAAATAAATATTCCTTTTTTGGGGTCAAGAGGAGTCATGAGTAATTTAATGTTGGCAACCTCCCTTGTCCCTGGTTCTCTTTGGAGTCAGTGACAATGATTAGGGATGAGTCTCTCTCTTGCCTTAAAACATACAAGGAACATGTGATTTCCCATTCTTTTCTCTCTAGCTGTATTGTACTGCATGGCCATCTTTTTTCCTGCTTTCTCTCTTAGATCTCAGTTGTTTTTGTATAGCCAAATGAATGAATTTATCAAATATTTAATAATTCCCACTTTGTAAAGTACTGTTTACAGCCCTGTCCTAGAAGTGATCAATGGAATCATACAAAACCTGAAATGAGTGAGAGAGAGGCCGAGGGAAGAGAGGAGATGAGTGGTTCATATTGCTGAGCTCAGAAATAACCATCAGCAAAGCCACCACTGGAGCATCGGTACTCGCAGATGGCAAGAGGCTCAGCAAGCTGCAATTTCTAAAGCAGGAAATTTGAATTCTGATGTATGAAATTATTCAATCATTTTCCATGGTTTTGTTTTATTATACCAATACTCCCCCAAAAGTGCCTATTAAAAACAAAGCAAAATAGAACTGTTGCTAAGATTTTCTTTATTAAGGGAGGGCCTCAGAAGTACAATTCCATATTGTGAGGGTTAATGCTTCCTTATTGGCTGACTGGGAACCATTTGAAGAGTTTGAAACTTGTTATTTTTACATCGGTACTGTACATATGTCTCCAGAGTGTGGGGGCTTCATAAACAACACATTTTGATCTGAGCAGATGTACTGCCTCTCTAGAGGTTAAGAAGTTCATTATTACACACAGCCCACCTAACATCCATTTGGTTAGACTCTATTAGGTATATTAAAACACAATCTGAAATGTCTGAATGAACAAGTTTATTTGGTGACCAGCAGATATTCACATTTTTCCAGACAAGGAAAAGTTTAGTCTCAATAGCAGTGGCCACATTCAAGTGATATATATTTGTAATATTGACTACTATGTGGGCACTGCAGATGGCTTTTACTGATTCTTAAAATAAATGTCTTCTGGCAGTACTTTACTTAGTAGACATGATCTTAGCCAATTTCTATATCCAGGGAGGATGTGATTGTCCTTGTAGGGTAGGAGGAAAATATGGAAGCACACAAGATAAAACCTGATATTCTCATGTTTTTGATTCATGTTTCACCTACATAGTCACTGTGCTCTAGCAGGAGTAATTCTGTTCCGGGGGGGTGGGGGGGAATCTACTTTAGAATTAGCTGGACAGCAAATGGTATTCTTTAAAGCAAATGGTATCCTAAAAGGGCTTAAAGAGGAAATTATAAAATAGATTAAATTTCTCTCAAATGAAATATGACTCCTAGGATACAATCAGTTTTTAGTTGAGAGGTAGTGAATGGAGGTTAAATCATGAATTCACACTTTCCCTTGTGATCATCAAATCAGTACTCTTAAATTATCTTCTTTAAAGGCTGACTTGTTGTTTTATGCTTCTTCAATGTCCCTGGTGCTGGCATATTAATGGTCTTTGCCATTTGTAGAGTAGCAAGCTGCCAGATCAATACACGTGCTTAGCTGCTTGCCATTAAAATTGATCTGTACTTTCCTTCCGATTGACGTCATATCCAGCTGTAAATATCATCAAGTAAGCTGTCAACTCATTTTCATTATTAGTGTTTTTTTATTTCAAAAGATAGACTTTAGTTGGACAGCATGTTAGGATTTTTCTTCATTATTTCTGGCATTTCCCCAATTTTATCAAGCACATCTTTAAAGGAAAATCAGAATTGGTTGGTAACTTTTAAAAAGGAGGGAGAATTAACAACAGCCACAATAAGAGAAACACAGAAAAGACCAAACAACTGTAGAGTAAATCTTTGAAAGCTAGGATGACAGGACTCTCTATGAAATCTGAAGTAGTGAGATCTGGGTGTTCTCTTTCACATGTGAATCAGGTCCAGGAGGCCTTTATCAACATCTGGGTTTACATGTAGAAAATTATAGTGTTATATTCTTAGAAAGATATGTTTTCAACACAATTTACCATTGGGACTTCAAAAGTCTATCTGTTAATGTGTCAGTTGACCAAAAATTTTCTGAGAAAAATTCTTGTACTTTTGGAAACCATCTTGAGAATTAGTGTCATATGGTGGTGAGGGTACCTACCTGGAGGTTCATTACTGTGAAAATTCTAGAAAGGTCACAATTTTTCTAATAGGATGTCAAACTTACCACATAAATTTGTTTTCTAAAGAATATTCCTCTGTCCTCATCTAGCAATACATAACATAGTTCCCTAGGTCTTTGTCTGCTATCCAGCTCCCACTGAAAGGTTAAGAAGAGAAGTGATAATAATTGTAGATGAATTAAAGCTTGTTTATTCCTCTAAGAATTCTAATAATAACTATTATATAATAATATAATTGGGTTCATGTTAATATTTGTATTATTGGTATTATACATTATATTTAAACTGGTATGTACCTATTACTTTACAAGCATTTCATAGGTGATTGTCCATGAATTATTTCACTAAATTTTACAAAAGATCTGTGAGATCAATATCTAAAAAAGCCAGCCTCAAAAATCATAGAGTAGCTAGCTGAAGATGGTGAGTGATAGGGTTGATATTTGATTCCTTGTCTAAATCGAGAGCTCATGATTATATGAAACTTCGCTGGTAAATGACTTTTATTTAATTGGTTTCATCTAATTCTTCATTTTATAATTACTCCACCTACTCATAACTAAATATCAGCTTAGTTGGCTAGTCTTTCTGGAGACATGTTCTTTACTTGGCTTCCATCTCAAACTCAACGTGCCCAAATCTGAATATCATATTTTTTCTTCTAAGCCTAATCTGTCTCAGTTTTCACCATCTCAGTTGAAGGCAACACTAAATCCTTCCATGTGCTCAGGCCAAATAACTTGGTGTCACCCTTGACGTCTCTCTCTCTCATTTTCATATCCCAGAGCCATTACATTGTCAATTCCTGAAATATATCCAGAAGTGTATTATAATAGATCAATTTTTATCCTCTTGACATGAACCTTTATTATTTCTCTTCTGGATTACTCCAGTCTCCTCCTAACTGGTCTCGCTACTTCTGCCTTTTTTCTTCCCATC
Source organism: Rhynchonycteris naso (assembly GCA_037038555.1). Lineage (NCBI taxonomy): Eukaryota > Metazoa > Chordata > Mammalia > Chiroptera > Emballonuridae > Rhynchonycteris > Rhynchonycteris naso. Next base: position 82,828,483 of record CM072999.1, on the reverse strand, counting down.
AGAAGAGCAGCCATGGTGATCCTTCTAAAACATAAGTCACATCACATTGATTCTATACCTAAAAACCATGTAATGATTCTGAATTTTAGTCAAGAAAATAATTAGAAATTTTGACAATTGTTTAAAAACTCTACATGTCCCGGTCCTCCATTTCTTTTTAAAATATCTTTTTTTACTACTACATTTGCCTTGCTGTTTCTTGAATATGCCAGGAAGGTATTCATTTTAGAACTTTTTTCTGTCTCTTCTGTCTGTACTAAGAACATTCCAAATGGGACTTTGTCAATGAAGTCTACCCTGATCATTTTATCTAAAATTGCACCCTTTCTTCTATACCTGATCTACTTTTTCTTTTTTGATTACCAGCCTATTTTCTCTCACTCTTTTCTTCTTGTTTCTTCTATTCTCCTTTCCTTTCTTTCTTATTTTCTTTCTCTTTCTCTTTTTTGTTTGTTTCTTTCTTATTTTTTGTGAGAGAGAGACCAACAGACAGGGACAGACAGACAAAAAGGGAAAGAGATGAGAAGCATCAATTCACAGTTTTGGCACCTCAGTTGTTCATTGATTGCTTTTTCATATGTGCCTTATCTGGAGGGCTCCACCCAAGCCAGTAACCCCTAGCTCAAGCCAGTGACCTTGGGTTCAAGCCAGCAACCTTGGGCTTCAAGCCAGCAACCATAGGGTCATGTCTATGATCCCATGCTCTAGTCGGCAACCCTATGCTCATGCTGGCAACCCCGTGCTCAAGCTTGTGACCTTGGAGTCTAGAACCTGAGTCCTCCTAGTCCCAGATTGATGCTCTATTCACTGCACAACTGCCTATTGAGTCATCTACCTATTTCGAACATAATACATTGCTTATATATCATACTACATTTTTTGTTAGTTTTCTTTGTAAATATGCTAGAATATAAACTCCTCAAGGAAAGAGACAGTAATTTTATTTTTTGATATATTTGAGTCTTCTAGAACTGTGCATGAGTCATAATATATGCACAATAAGTAGTTGTTAAACAAACTAATTCACATATGAAAAATTGCAGTGCCTTTTTGCAGTTCCTATAGGTTCATTGCCAGTTATTCTAGGAGACATTGCAAATGACTTTTTGTGATTATAGGCAGTTACTATAGCAGTGATGGGCAACCTTTTTATAAAACCACGCCCTTGCAGTGCTGGTCAACCTGGTCCTTACCGCCCATAGGGGGCGTTCAAGCTTTCATGGTGGGCGGTAGTGGAGCAACCAAACGGCGCTGCAATTGGTATTCAGTTTCGATGCCTTCTTCCTGGGAAGGTTTTGTCAAATAGTGAAGACTATGTAGGACATGTGTTTTTTTTGGAAATCAGAATCTCATACACATCTGACTTTAATTTTTACTTTTGAATATTTTATCTCAATCCTAACTACTAGCTTATAATTGACTTATGATCTTTCATTGGTCATTAGGAAATTTCCTGATTATTATTTCTTTTGTGTGCAGGCACAGGAATTTAAATATACTTTTAATAAAAATATCACCTCCATAAGACAAATACAGTGTGTCCGTGAAGTCATGGTGCACTTTTGACCGGTCACAGGAAAGAAACAAAAGACGATAGAAATGTGAAATCTGCACCAAATAAAAGGAAAAATCTCCCAGTTTCATACTTATTCAGTGCAGTTCTATGTGGGTTCCATTTGTTGCCTTACACACATCCAAATAATAGTGAAGTTCTTGCCACACATGAGTAAGGACGCCTGGTTGTAACAGAGTGAATAATGTCTGTGATTCTCTGTTTTAAGTGATTAATGTCGTTGATATATTCAATGTACACATGTTGCTTCATATAACCCCCAAAGTAAAAGTCTAAGGGCATCAGATCCGGGGATTGTTTTGACCATGACTTGACAGAACCCCTGCCTATCCACCACCGGGGGAATGTTCTATCCAGAAACTCATGAACAATGGTGGCATAGTGTGGAGGAGCGTAGTCCTGTTGAAAGATGACAACTTCTGGAAATTGTGGCACTGCATACAATTCCAACATGTCAAGATATGTGTTTGTCGTCACAGACTGCTCCACGATGGAAAAATGGGTCTATCACCTTATCATGCATCAGGCCACACCACACGTTCACTTTAGGGGTGTCATATTCGTACTCAACGTAGACATGAGGATGTTCAGCAGCCCATATTCGGATGTTATGGCAATAAACATGTCCACAGATATGGAAGGTCTCCTCATCGCTAAACACAATCTTCTGCAAAAATCTTGCATCATTGTCGATCTCATGAAACATATCTGTAGCAAATGCGTATCGTGTGGGTCTATCCGCCGGTTTGATAGTGTGCAACAGCTGCATTTCTACCCCGTAAAACAGAGACGTTTCTTTAACACCTTTTGAACTGTAGTCTTGCTTTGGTATAATTATTGAGCACACGCACTCACAGATTTTTTAGGGCTCCTTAGGTAGCTATCCTGTATAGCCTCTACAGAGTCATCACTGACTGATGGCCTACCAGACGGGGTTTCTCCACCTAACTGCCGGTTTCCTTCAACTGCCTATCCCACCGAGTAATGTTATTCCTATGTGGTGGCGCTTCGTTATAAATGCATCGATATTCACATTGCACTTTGGTCATGGATTCAAATTAGCCAGCCACAGAACACACTGAACTTTCCTCTGTACCATCCACATCTCGACTGGCATGGCCGTGGGTTGCACCACTGTATACATGGTGTTACATCATCATCTGCGCATGCACACATGCTGCCACATCATCCTACAGAAACTGGGAGGGTTTTCCTTTTATTTGGTGCAGATTTCACATTTCTATCATCTTTTGTTGCTTTCCTGTGACCAGTCAAAAGTGCACCATGACTTTACGGACACACTGTATTATTTTAATGAATTATTATCAGCTCTTTCTCCCTATATGTATATTTTTCATGATTGAGTTTGTAATGTTTGTTTAAATTTAATGTTTTGTTTTTCTAAACATAACCTTCACTTGTTAATCAACTATCTATGTTGCTCAATGCTGAAACACTGAGTTTCATAAACACTGGAATCCAGTAACTAGAGGAAAATCCATTTAAAAAAGGCACATCTTTCTCTTTACAACAGACTTTTCCTACAATTTAGTGCATTTATTTCATTTTAAACACCTGAGAATTTTCTTTGTAACCATGAGCAGAAAAAGTTTTTAAATTTATGATGAATGTTATTGAGTACCCCAAACTACAAATCATTTTTCTAGGTCTGAAACATAGAGTGACAAAATCTTAGTATTTTTCAGAATTTCATATAGTATTATCTTTAAGAAAAATATTTTAATTTATTTTATTATTCTATTGTTAATACTTTCCTCTCTCAAAAACAACAAGCATTATCTTTTAATGAATTGTTTAATTTTCTTCAGTTTTGATTAACAATTTAGATTGTCTTGGGTTTTCAATCTGTTTTGTGAGTTTAACTCTTGCACCCTCCCTCCAAGTTCTGTATTCATCTGCTAGACTGATTCGATTCACTCTCAATTAATTAATTTACAATTAATTAATTAATTCCCCCTTGACAACTGCCTTAGTGGCATCACAACTCATATTAATGGTGGTATGCCTGTTCTAATTAAAATCAATATGCAGTTCCTAATGACATTATCTTATCTACTAGAAATACTGAAATGGTAGATGGAATACATTCTGATTTGAGATCAAGATCCATATAACCTCATGCCATTTTATAGTATAATTGTAATAAAAATACTTATTGTGTATCTTAAAATATTACATAAGCAAGACCATTTACCACAGTCACTATATACTCTAGTAATCAATACATTGCCTAGAAATTAAAATGACATTGTCCTTTTCAGTCAGTTAAATTATTCCCACTCTATACATGTTATTCACTTTAGATTCTAAGGATATGTAAATGCATTCATTCAAATGCCATCTTATTTGCCAGACTTTACCATGATATAAGTTCTAAATTTGTTGCAAATCTTGTTTAATTTGTTGAGTAAGGGTTTCATCTTAAAAGTCTTTTTAGTTTCATTTGTGAATCTGACACTAACCTAAAATAACATATTAGAAGGTGATGACATTACTTTTGTCTCCATCCCTACTAGAGCAGCACTGATAAAATTTTATAGTGGGCTAGTATAAGTTATAGTCCCCTCCCAATTAAAGAACTGCCAGTTTATTATACAATATATGACAGAGAAAGCAGAGAGGGCTCATTTGATATTGGTGGAAATTTGGCATAGAATTTTATATAGTATGGGCTTAATCTAATGGTCATGGCTATAACTTTAAAAGTACGTTTCAGATAATGTGCTTGATGCTGAAGAAATGCTGTGCCTTCCTGAGAAAACCAGAAGATCTAAAACATGCTCTCAATAACCCAATTTTCTACAAATACATTGCTTTGTGCTTGTGGCTCTGACCTACTCTACTTGGTTGGTGTTATAATTTCTGCTTTTCCTCTTTGACTATTTACTCGTCATGTAAAAATCAGTATCTTCAGACACTATCAAAGTCTCTATATAAAGCTAAATAATCAATATTAAAACAGTGCTTAATCTATGCAAAACTGTGTGTGTGGAAAGCCATGTAAAATTCAAAGTTCGTGCTCTCAGGGAGCTAATGTGTTAATTTCTTTTTAATGTCTAGTTCTCCCTTCTCACTAGTCAGAAATTGTCAGTTTTGATCTTTCTTTAAAACTACTACATTTATTTTTATTAAAACATTTTAACTTATACTTTTTCTTTTGATGATTCTTAGTATTAACTCTTGTCATAATATTTTACTCCCCAATTAAGAAGTTTCTTTTTATTTTTAGTCCTTCAGTTTATTCTTTTTAGTGAACCACTGAGCAACATAACCCCTGTCTCAAATACACGGTAGTTAAATCATATCTTATGTGGAATAGTGAAATCTTACTCCAGTACAAAAGCAAAACAAACCAACACTAGTCTGTAATGCATCTGTGAGACTCCATTCCAATTATTTATCCCTTGGGAATAACTGGGTATACAACATAGGACCAAAAATCACCTTTCAAGAAAATAACCTAACATGGGCATTTCTCCTTATCAATGCCATTATTAATCTTTGTTGAAACCTACATGAAGGGTTCTTCTAGTAAATCTGGTAACCTGGGTAGTTTCTTCATTCAGTGACACATACTAAAAAAGTAAATCAACTTTTTTAAGGTTTAAAAGACTCTTGGGCTTTCTGCTTTTAATCAGGCTATTGATTCTCCTGCCCAGTTGTTACTACCACCAAAATCAGGTACAAAAGTCTGGCATACACTATTCATGATCAAAACCACCTACTTACGTTGACTTTTCTCTTATATCATAGAAACACTCTGTAATCTATCTAGAGGTGCTAAAAATGATTCTTGAGATCACTTATGTGGCAGTACTCTTGATTATACAAATAATATTGATATAGCAATGTAACCATTCTCTCTCTCTCTCTTCTGCATTGTTTTTTCTCTAGTCCCATAGATGATTAGATTTTAATTTTAAAGACTTAGGAAGTAGAAGGACAGGATTAATAACTGCAGAAATACAAATTGCATATTACATTTAGTTGTAAATGGGGTGTCTCTCACCCTGTTTCAGTTCTTTTTCCCAAAGACAAACATTATTCTTGGTTTTTTAATTGTCTTTCTATATTCATTTCATAGTCTATCTCTGTCTCTATGGCTTGATCTGTCCTTCATCCTTTAAACAACACAATAGTGGCAGATTATATACATTATTATTAATTGAGTTTTATACTCTAAAAATATCTGTTGAAGATTTCCAACTAATTTAGGTAGGCATTCCCTCTCAAGGAACATAATAGAACATTACTATCTACTCCTTTCATATGAGATGCTCTTGGGACTTTGTTCTAAAAAATACAGTATGAAAGCTAGGGAAATAGTAACTGACTATGGAGAAAGCTGACAAACATTACTGTAGCCAGGTGATCAAGGTTAAATAAGTCATGTTGATAAATCATCAGTAATCAGTTATCACATTGATAGCATATAGCTTTGATATCATGTGATGAGAATGGTAATTTACCTCTGTGGTATTACTTTTCAAATTTCAAAACTCCTGTTTAGCCACGAGAAACGTTAGATAAACCCAAATTAGAGGATATTGTATAAAATATCTGACCACTATGCCTCAAAATTGTGAAGGTCATAGAAAACAAGAGAACTCTGAGAAATTTCAGTCTAGAGGAGCTTATGTAGCTTCTGTAGACTTTATAACTAAATATAAGGTGGTATTCTGGATGGGATCCTACAAAAGAATAAGGATTTCAGGTAAAAAGTAAAGACATCATATAAAACGTTGACCTTAGTTATTACTAACATATGACTATTGGTATTAGTTGTGACAAATGCATTACAGTAATTGAATGCAGAGTATATTGGAACTCTCTGTAATATTCTTGCCTTTTTTCTGTAGTTAAAAAATATCTTCAAATGTAAAATGTATTAAATGTTTAGAAAACTATTCTTTGCATATCTCTATATATCATTATTTATAATCATAAACCACCAACTATAAGCATTTTCACATTTAAGATAATTATTTAACTCTTGTAAGTAAATTATTTTTTTATAAATGTATGAAAATTCAGGATTATGCTGTAGACTTAGTTATTCTCTTAATCATCTTCAATTTTATTATAATATGTGACTAAAGAAATGTAAGATTACTTTATTTATAACAAAAGTATCAGAAAATAAACCCAGTGAGTAATTTCCACAGTCAGGAAGTTTCTAGGCCTTGGTGGTTGGCTCATTGGTAGAACATTGGCCCAGCATACAGAGGTCCTAGGTTTGATTCCCAGTCAGGCACAGAGGAGAAGCACCCATCTGCTTCTCCACCCTTCCCCTTCTCCTTCCTCTGTATCTCTTTCTTCTCCTCCCACAGCCAAGGCTCCATGGAAGCAAAGTTGACCCGGGTGCTGAGGATGGCTTCATAGCTTCTTCCTCAGGCACTAAAATAGCTCCGGTTGCAATGGAGCAACACCACAGATGGGCAGAGCATCACCCATTAGTAGGCATGCCGGGTGGATCCTGGTTGGGCGCATGTTGGAGTCTGTCTCTCTTCCATCCCACTTCTAACAGAAAAATACAAAAAAAGAAGTTTCTATATTCATGTTACTCTTGGCCTATATAGTGTTTAATATTTTTATCAAAAATAAAGTAGATTTCTTCAGTTCTCCTACAGTGAACATGACTAATTTTGGACTTTAAGCCTGGAAAATAGGTTAAAGACACAAAAGAACAAAATAATATATATGCTGGGAAAAGATTGGCTGGATTGAAGCTTAGACGTAGAATTTCCTATGTGCTTCTGGGCATAATGCTTTGACCTCAAATAAATAATACACAATAATGGATAATGAGCTGCAAGTATGAGATGTGTAACTGTCAGACTAACACATGTCTAGGTAGGGCTAAGAGAGGTTCTGAGCAGGAGCATATAGCTTATCAGACTGACCAGACAGGAATGGAGGTGGCTCTGGAAACAAGACCTTCCGAGAAAACAAGTTGCAGAACTTGGAGAATACATAGTGAGATAGGAGACTATGGTATCCACTGAGAAGAAAAGGAACAGGGTTGGAAAGGTCCCACCAGAAATAACTGAAAATTTGTTAAACAAGTAGAAGAGACCATATGATCAATAAGAATGTCAACATCTGGACCATTGCTAAAAACATTCATTTCTTTGTACCTTTATAAATGCTGTTTTCTCTACCTGGAACACTGTTCTCTGTTCATCAATTCTCATTTCTTCTTTACAATTCAATAGTACCAGAATATTACCTTTATGGGGAAAGATAAAGGTCCCCAAACCTCCAGGTTCAGTTAGGTGTTCCTCTTTTGGGCCTTCATTGTCTCCTGAAGATTCTATCTATTAGAGACTGATTTGTTGACTTGAACTGTGTTTTCTTATTTGTGTTTCTCCTGCAATTGTTTGTGAATTCCATCCATGAAGGACTCTACCTTTCTGCTGTTTGAGTATCTACACCCTATGCCTGATACATTGAGAATCACTGTAAATACTTTTCCTGCATGCAGAATAGAAGAATTAACAAAAAATGAGTCAGGGTAGCCATATTGAGGCCACTCAAGTGCCTCAATATGGTTATCAACAGAGGAGGACCTAAACTCTAATATTTTATGATTCAGCACAGGCATCACGAACCAGGATTAACACCTTGCATTATTCAGATCCTAACATTTGACCTACACGCCATCTGCAAACACACAACCCAAAGTAGATCTTACAATATTGAAAGGAACTAGTGACATAAAGATGACAAACTGTAAGGAAATAAGACTTCAGAAAAAAGAATAAAAGAATTGGTACCCTTTTTCTTTAGGGGCCTAGAAGAGAAGGCAACTTGATAAAAAAATCTTCAAGGCTAAGCAAGAATTTTCCATCTGAACTGAAGATGAAAGAAGGGAAAAATGAACTCAAACTTGTGTACAAAGAGAAATGGCCCATCAGTTGCAACTGTTTATCATTAAGCAACATTCAGGAAAGTGGTCATACAACTATAGTCTAGATAGATTTTTATCTACTGGAGTTTGTTTATGCTTAATCCGATATGAAGTTGAGTCAGTGAGCAAAATGATTGCAAGATGCTTTTCCCAGTTTTGAGACTCAATGATTCCAGTGATGAGAGTCTATTTCTACTTAGAACATTCATCCCAGAAATGTGTGATTCTCAAAGCAAACTTTAAGATAAAGCATTACATTTTGGATCTTCTTGAATGATCTCCTCTAAGTTGTTCCACACATTTGAGCCTCTGATGATCATGAATCACTGCTACTCTCTTAAAAACATATTTCTTCAGATAATATCAGTTTATCTCAGAATACTAAGAGGAAAGAAGGACTAAATTTCTTTTATGCTTGTGCAGAGAAAAAATGCAGACATTTATTTGTGACAGAACATGTTAAGATCACTTGGGGTTCTCATCTGGTTTATAATCAGGTGGTGCCTTGTATATAAGCCCAGCTGATCCAAATCTGACTTGTTCTTTGTGGCAATTATGCACTCGGACAAAAGTCCTGCTATATTTTCCTTTAACCACATTTGCTAGTCATACTAAACCAAACTAATCTCCTTTCTTTGTCAGCCTGGTAACTTATACTTTGATGATATATGACAGCCATCTCTGAAAAAAATGATACATAGTAATGCTAATATCATGAGAATATATATTTCAGGTATTACTTAACTAGTTATAATAGTACTTGAAGTTTTATAACAGTGGAATAAATTGTGTTATTATGCCATTTGAAGGACTGTGAAGTCTGTTCTAAGCAACTACAGAAGGAACACTCTCCTTTCTTTATTCCCATTTATTTCTGCATTTAGATCTCTGGAAGCAAAAACAATCCAGATGACCTAAAAACAAAAGGCAAGATGAGCACATTCAAGTTTCCTTTTGACCTTGTAGCTCGATATTCAAGTAACAAATTATCACTTGAAAAATCAACCCTCACACCCACCACTTTCACCCTTTTGTAAAGGGTGGGAGGAAAGCCTGAGGCAAAGGTAATCAACTATTCTAGGAAGAATTTAAAATATGTATGCAGCCATAGGGAATTCCAGTATTTGAGTTGAAACACATAGTTCCAATTGCAAGCTGCTGTTAGGGTTACAGTGCTCTGACCACTTAGGCTGAAAGTGAAAGAGGCATCAATTTAGTAATAACGATCAAGGTATGGGGCATTTCCTTGGGATTAATGACCAGCTGGGGGAGTTGATAGCCCACAGTGCAGCCAAGGGCCATTAACCCCAGCTGGTCATCAATTCCTGGGACCCGTGTTACAGTCATTATTGCTATCATAAGCCAAAAATGAAAAGCAAATGGGTCTATGGATTACTTTTATGGATGATGCAGTTTCAATTGGTATCTACAGGCCATTCTTGGAGAATGAATGCTCTGTCCACAAGCCAATCAGGTGCTTCGACATTTTATTCTATTTAGGATGCTGCCTGGGAGGAATGGAGGGTGAATGAGATAGGCAGCCAACGGTTGAGAAGTTTCAGGTCTCTGTTGACACCTGAGAGCTATTGAAGCCATAAAGACCACATGGAGGAAGATTCAGAGAAAGCAGAGAAAATGTGCAATGCAGGTAGGTGTGTGTGTTTTCTCATGGGTGCCCCAGTTCAGTGCCTTTATTATGAAGTGGAGAAAAATCATTGGATGGTAATGAGGCTCCTAGAAGACAGAAAGTGCCAATTTACAGGAGGAAAAGACAGAGATAAAAGGACAATATACTCTTGAAAAAAAAACACATACATTAAAAATAAAGAATACAAGGGACTGTCAGCCTACAGTGATCAGATTGGACAGATAGAAATTAATTACGTTTGGTTTAAGAAGCTGATTCTGCAGCATGGTCAATTTTAAGAAGAACATTAGAAGATATCTCAGACTGACTTTCCAATTACCATGGATGGCAGCAAAGTGTGTTGAAACAAAACTCATTTTAAATGGGGAAATGCATTTGATGCTGACTGAGAATAGTTTAAAAATTCATAAATTTAGTCACTGGTCCAGCTTTTTTGAAGGTGACTCTGAGGAGAGTTGACCTTTGCTAACGGAAAACAATATTGAATGGAGCCCTTCAGCACTAAATGAATAATCTCTAACGGAGGGTGCAGTGGGGTGGTGTGTGACCATAGAAAGTATGTGCCTGGTGTGGGTCGCCAGGAATAAAGAAATGTTGAATTTAAAGTGATGTTGTACTGAATTTTAATTTTAATTGTAAAAAGAATTTTACAAAAACCAATACCTTATTCCACCTTTCGCTATAAAATTTTTAATGGTGAGACAGGTGAGAGATGAGGATATTGGGTTTTAGAAACTTTTTTTTTACTGCTAACAAACCCTTAGAAAACGGACTTTTTCAGTGGAAAGGAACGCTTGTAAGATGAAATAAAATACATTGTGTGTCTGCATACACACATGCCCTCCTCCCAGTTCAGCAAGGGATTAAGCTAGAATAAAGGAAGATTAACAAAAGCTCAACGACAAAATAATAAACAGAATATTGATGTTTCAATGCTGAGTGGAAAATAGTAAAAACATACCTTATATAATATAAATAAAGTATTTTCATTTTCAGGTTGTGTTTTGTTTTTGTTTTTTAACAAAGAGTTTTTATTTATAATTGTAACAAAATTGGATCTAATTTGTGTATGCACATTTTACATTTTGCTATTGTAGATTTTACTATGATGAACAGCATTAAGCATAAATGTTTGTGTTAATGTCTGATTTTATTTTCCGTTAAGAACAATTACTGCAAGTGGAATTTGTGGGTGAAAAGATAAAACATTTTTAAAGCATTTGATATCTACATGTGTCCAAAATACATCCAAAAATATTTATATTCTTATAAAGCAAAATATATGATTGCCATGTGTTATTTAAATTTTATTCTCTTTTTATTTTAAAATTGTTTATAATCAGGAATAAAAAACAACTGCTATCTCCTAAAATAAGTGAGAATATATTCCCGACTCTGAACATTTTTAAATTGATTTTAATTTATTGTGTTTACATAGATTCAAGTGTTCCACTGAATACATCCCCCACACCTGCATTCCCCTCAACATCCGCTTACCTCTTCCCCTTAACGCCCTCCCCCCTTCTCTCCAGGATTTGCTTTCCTGCTCACTATAATGCTGTGTTATGTATATATAATTTCACCAATCTCTTTCCCTTCTCTGATTCCATTCTCTCATCCCCTTTGCCTCTGTCCACTTTTCCTCTGGTCCCTTTGATCCTGACAGTGGAATACTATGTGGCCATGAAAAAGAAGGAAATCTTACCTTTTGAGACAACATGAATGGACCTGGAAACTATTATGCTAAGTGAAGTAAGCCAGGCAGAGAAGAAAAATATCATTTGACCTCACTCATTTGAGGAATTCAATGAACAATGTGAACTGAGGAATGGAATAGAGGTTGTGTTTTTTTTTTTTATCAGCATCATTTTTTTCTCTGTCAACACAACATTTCAAGGAAGTAGATTTATCTTTTAGTTGGACATCATTTTAAACATTGAGCTTAGCATATAGACTGAATTCAGGTATGTTTCTTTGACTCCTCCATATACAGAGAAGAATTAGCCTATTGATAGTCATCCTTCAGAGTTTAACTTTTTCTTCAACTTATCTATTCTTCTTCACATGTACCTGCATCCTTAGAGATGGATAAAAAGGTTTGCAAACTGATTTGTATCGCCTACTTACTCATCCAATAATATAACGGATATGGGAAAAATAAATCACAATAAGTTAAATATTTTTTACATTTCAACTTTGCTTCCCTATAAAATGTTGTCCATTCTAAGTGTGTCAGATATCCATCCAAGGGATGACTTTCAAATCTCCATTTTCAACATGGATCTCCCTCACCCAAATTTTAGTCTTCAATTTGCAACAGTCTTCCAGCCAGACCTTCTATATCTACAGTTCTTCTGACTCATGATAGTCAGTAGCTCCCAAACTGGAATTGTTACATTTTTCCTAACCTCTCTCGGTCTTCAAAATCTCACTCCCTATTTCTGGAACTACCATTTTCTCCTTCACCAGGTGAAAGGCCTTGAAATTATCCTTAATTCTGGTTCTCTATCATCCTGCATAACCAGATTGTCCCTGAATCCTAACATTCTTTTGTGTGCAGAGCATGGCATACTTTTCCTTAGACTCCTTCTTTTGTCTTATTTTCTCTACTTCCAGCGTCACTGGATAAATCGAGTAATATAAACATAAAGGCCAGACTGGGTTGTCCTCTTCAACATTTTAATCAACAACTTGGATAACATATACAAGTCATTCTCAAATAGACAGATGGCAGGAGTCTGAAAGAAATAGTGAATATTTTATTTTAGACAGTCATAAAAAAAACAAGATGTAGGCTGATCACTCCCTTGCTTTATAATTTCTTGATGGTTCTTTATTGTCTTTAGCTTGGAGTTCATGTCTTCAGCCTGGAACGTCAGCTTTTATTTCTTGTCCTTGTTTTTAATGTGCCCTGTGCTCTAGCCTGCCACATTTGTCCATGTGCCCTGCTTTTAGACACCTGGGTAACTTCAAGGGGTTCCATCATCTGGAAATAACCTTGTACTATAGGTCTGCCTGTAAAAAAAAATCCTCCTACTTACTCTTAAATATATATATTTTTAATTTTTTTTAATTTTATTCATTTTAGAGAGGAGACACAGAGTGAGAGAGAGAGAGAGAGAGAGAGAGGAGGAGGAGTTGGAAGCATCAACTCCCATATGTGCCTTGACCAGACCAGTGCAGGGTTTTGAACTGGCGACCTCAGTGTTCCCAGGTCGACGCTTTTCCACTGCGCCACCACAGGTCAGGCCCCTACTTACTCTTATATCATTCAACAGTCACATTCCCAGTAATTTACCCAAACTAGTTGAAAACTCATGCCCACACAAAAACCTGCACAAGAGTGTTTATAGCAGCTATGTTTTTAATTGCCACAATTTGGAATCAACCAAGATGCCCCTCAGTAGGTGACTGAATGAATAAACTATGGTTCCTCTTGACAATGGAATATTACTCAGTTCTAAAAAAAAATGAGCTATCAAGCCATGAAAAGACATGAAGAAATCTTCAAATGCATATTACCAAATAAAAGAATTTAATGTGAAAAAGTTACAAAATGTATTATTCCAACTATATGACATTCTAGAAAAGGCAAAACTATGGAGACACTAAAGCAATCAGAGGTTGCCACGGGTGCAGGGGCATGGAAAGAGATAAATAGACAGAGCACAGAGGACTGTCAGGATAGTGAAAGTACTCTGTCTGCTACCAAAGAGTTGGGTATGTGACATACATTTGTCCAAACCCATAGAATATACATCACCAAGAGTGAACAGTAAACTATCAACTTTGGGTGATTATTATATGTCAGTGTGTGGATTGTAACAAATGTGCCACTTTGGTGGGGATGTTTACCATTGGGAGAAGCAATTCAGGCGTTACATGGGAAATCTCTGTACCTTCTCCTCAATTTTGTTGTGAACCCAAAGCCACATTAAAAAAGAAAATCTCAATAAAACAAATAAAAACTCCTACCCTTCTTTCAAGGTTACCTGAATAGTATAGTCTCTCTCTCGTCTTCCCCAATATCCTCTGTCTTCTTAATAAGATTAAATACTGCCTGACCAGGTGATGGTGCAGTGAATAGAGCATCAGACTGGGATACAGAGGACCCAGGTTTGAAACCCTGAGGTAGCCTGCTTGAGCATGGGCTTATCTGGCTTGGGCATGGGCTCACCAGCTTGAGTGAGGGGTCGCTGGCTTGAGCGTGGGATCGTAGACATAACCAAAAGGTCATTGGCTTGAAGCCCAAGGTTGCTGGCTTGAAGCCCAAGGTCACTGGCTTGAGCATGGGGGCACTTGTTCTGCTGTAGCCCCTGGTCAATGCACATATATGAGAAAGCCATCATTGAACAACTAAGAAGCTGCAACAAAGAATTGACACTTTTCATCTCTCTCCCTTCCTGTTTATCTGTCCTTATCTGTGCCTCTCCCTGACTCTCTGTCTCTGTCAAAAAAAAAAAAAAAAAAAAGATTAAATACTTTCTCATCTCTGTTCCCATGGAATTTTCTATATGAATTCCATCCTAGTGTTTATATCATTTTTTGATTTTTTGATTTGTTGTATTTTCTTCTCAGTGTCCTGGCAGCCTATGGTCTATTTGATGGCATGCAATTTTATCTTACTTATCTCTAAAGAAGTGAGAGGCATAATGAGAATATAATAGGCACTCAAATGTATGTTGTAAGTTGTTCATTACAATAAGGGGCCAGCCCTAATTTGATGAAATGAAACATGTACAATATTCTTTATTGCACTGTTCAAGTATAGGGTAGGCTATGTGGCTTACCAACAATATGAATAAAGGTGATGGAGGATGAGGTGATAGTCACTTCATTTTGAAGTAATATGATTTTAGGTGGCATCATTAGAGATAAATAAGATATGTAGAAACTGAAAGTTATAATTTCCTATTTTCTTGCACTGGTGTGAAAATACCTATAATACATAAAATAAAATGTATTCTATAAAATTTTTGAAACTGCATTTTAAAGGGAACCCAGACTAAATGAAACATTATTGTAAAGGTAAACAAGAAAGATGAAGGTAATAAAAATTATGTCCTAAGAGGGCACTCAGAAGAAGACAAGAACACTGGTTATTGATGGTCCAGTGAATGTCTAAGGTATGAGTGGAATTTAGCTAGTTCAGTATGGCCTCAAGGGTGAAATTAGGAAGGAGGGGGTGTGACCTCTGGGAGGCAGATTTTGCTTTTTTGGAAGAGCAGTTTCTGATCAGCAGAGCATTATCTAGTCAGTACCTCTGAGGGTGGTGTCACTTGGCATAGATTGAACATCTACTATTTAGGAATGACAGGAAGACCAATTAGGTTGTCTCATAGATCAGAAATGTTATTGTCAAATACTTTTTATTTATTTATTTTAAATTATTATATGTGTAAGTCTAATCTCCCCCAAAGGTAAGATGTTCAAGAGTTGGCATTTACCAAATATTTTCTTTGTTGAACTCGAAGTGCCCAAAATTAAGTAAAGGTTTTATAAATACTAAACACCATCCTGTACTATAAAGAGCAACGAATCAGAAGTCTGGAGACTTGAGTTATAGTCCTAGCTCTGCCACTGTGAGATCTTAATATCTCCAGACTTCAGTTTTTCAATCTGTGAAATAGGGAGATTGGAAGCGAGTATAATCCAGGAGGGAGTCATAGGGTAAGGTGACCAGATGTCCCGCTTTTGGCGGGACCGTCCCGATTTTTAACAATTTGTCCTGCATCCTGCAGCGTTTTAAAAAAGTTCCGATTTTTGGAAAGAATGCACAAAAAGCTAGGGAACAGTGGGAGAACGTGAAGATAATATACGTTTTTCAGTGGGAAGACCCCGCCTCGACCTGGAAGCACCCGCACTGCCGCAAGAGCTGACTGCCCTGTGCGGAGTCCTGAAACAAAGAACTTTGGGCGGGATGTACCTGCTGGGGTGGCGGCTGTCAAGTCCCCTAACTATGCATAGGCCCGCGTCCTGGACACCGGCCTATAGCTCCAGGCTCCGCGAGGCGCAAGCTGCTCAGTCTTTAGCGGGCAGCGGCGCTGGACATGGGGATCACGGCTGCCCCAAGGACGAGTTTATATTTCTCAAGTGAGAAATATGCTAAAGAATAAAATAATACTATACATAATATTTTAATGTATTATATTTGTAAATTGTACTTATGTTGAAATTTTAAAAAATATATTACAATACTATTTTTGCATTCTATGAAAATTTTCTTTGCTCCATATAGATCAAATATTTAATCAAGAACCCCCCTCCCCCCCATCAATGGTGTCCCGCTTTACCAATTTTAAAATCTGGTCACCTTATCATAGGGCTAAGACCCATAAATGTGGTTGAAATAGTTGACAACAAAAATTGGTTACAGTGATCTGTTCAGATGTTAAAATGAAATAAAGTTCCCCCTGATATAGTAGAACTGAATTGCCATAAATATATTTAATACAAGTGAAAGAGCTTGAATATTCTCATAAATGTCTGATAATGATGTAAATGTTTTTGTTTTGTTTTGTTTTGTTGTTTTATTTTTCACAGTTTTCTTCTGCAGTTACCCAGAGCTGCCTCCCTGGCTTCCTCTTCCCAGACAGGGTCATATACTCCATCTTATTTTATCTTTAAAATATTAATATTCTTATCTTGTCAAGGTGTCCTGGAAGAGAAGGATTTGGTAAACTAATTCACACAAAGGTGAGGGGTTCATATTATCTATTCATTCAGAGTGGAATTTTAGGAAGTGGTACCTGCTAGGACGGGAGCTATTTTTGGAAATGCAGTCTTTTTTCCAGCATCTCTCCTACAATATGACACAGTTTCAATCCATTCACACCCATCAAGTCACTTTAGCCTCCATTTCAGAGCAATGATGAATGCGCATGTGCATTGGGTGCTGTGTCATGCTCTACAAAGACAGACTGACAGGGAGGTCCACGGCTAATTGTTCCACATCAAGTGGATTATCCTGTGAAATATCTTGAAATATATAAATCTGTTTGGATTCCTCAAGAGATGGAGTAAATAACTTAGTAGGTGTTTCTGTTTTTTGTTTGTTTGTTTGGTTGTTTTTTTCCTTTCTTTTTTGGTCAGCTTCTATTTCCTGAGATCATTTTTACAAAACACATACACACACACAAAACAAAACAAAACAAAAAACCAAAAAAAAAAAACAACCAAAGAAAACCACGAAAACATTTTTGGGTCTCACATATTGGAACAATTATCCAAGAATATTTCATCCCTGAGAAAAATATAACCTCTGAGTCACTGCCAAAGTCAGATCTATGGCAGCTTGCCTCCTGCACACAGACCTTGCACATTAACACTTTCAGGACTTGAGCAGAGAGCACGTTTCACTGTTTCCTGCAGCTCACTCGTGAATGAAAGAGACTGACTCAGACCTCAAGGAAGGAGCCCTATGGCACCTCAGGAAATTTTTATTACAAAATATGTGCTAAATGGGTTCCATTCTATTTTTAGGGCTGCCAGTCATATGCCGTAACCATCATTGCTTTTCATATAACTGACAACTTGAATAAAACATTTAAAAGGCATGCTTCAAAGTTGAAGGATACTGTGACACAGATCACCCACCCATTTCCTCTACTTCCTGGACGCAAAGCTAAACTCCATTTTTTAGCACTCCTTGGCAGTTAGGTGAGGCCATGAAACTGAGTTGCAGCCAGGGGAATGTAATCAGAAATGACATACCCACTTCTGGCCCAGCCCATAGAAGCCTCCCCACTCATGACCCTTCATGCTCATTTCCCTTTCCAGGTAGGTAGAATGGAGTCAGCCTCTGGGAGGACATTGGGAGCCACATGGTGAAGACAGCAGAGCCTGAGTCTCTGCTTCCTCTCTTCAAGAAGATCTACCTAAGTAGGAACTCCCACATGGAACTATTATGAGAGTGAAGAATAAGCTTTTACTATGTTAAGTTACTGAAATAGGAGGCTTATTTGTTACAGTGAGTAGTGTGGCCTTGATCAGGGCAGTTATGATCACATTCATTTTCCTGAAGGTCATTATTTATATAGAATGTTTTTAATTGGGATAATGTGCTTTATTTTTGGTATGCTAACATTACATTTGGCAGGAAATTATACACTTTGACTTTGAGGTTTTTCTTCCACACGTGGCACATAGTATCTCAGTATTTTCTAATTCTTCTTAATCTTATCTAAACTCATATTGATACCCATTTGCCTTCTCATTTTAGACTTTCCTTCTTGGTTTGTTCACGTCTCTTCTTTTATTTAGTACATTGACTCATTCAGCTAGTGTTCATTGTGTGCCTACTACATATGTGTCCAACATGCTTGGTACTAAGTGGACATTTGGTTTTTCTCTCTAGGAGTTTTTGATAGGATGTAGGAGAGAAATAAACAACTAGAAAAGAAGGAGACCCCTGGAACATACTAAATTATGATGAGTTCTGTGAAGAAAATGACTGTGGTCCAGAAATGAACAAGAATGATGGAAGAGTGGAGAGAACTCCACTTAGACATGATTAGCACAGGTGGTTCTGAGTGTGACATTTCGGCTATCCAAGGAAAGAGGAAAAATGAGCAATGGAAGAAGTGAGGCAGGGGGCATTCTAAATTGTGCACTGGCACTGAGGCAGGAAATTATTGTACAGGTTTAAAGAATTAGACGGGGGCCACTAGGACTGCAGCCCTGTGGTTTATAGAGAGAATGGTACAGAAAGGATGAAATTAGAGAGCATGTGAAGTTGTCCCAGGTTTCAAATGTCATGGGAATGAGTGTAGCTTTTTTTCATTCTTTCTTTTTTTTTCATTAAGTGAGATGCAGGGAAGCAAAGAGACAGACTCCCACATGGTCCCCAACTGGAATCCACTTGGCAAGCCCCATATTGGCAATGCTCTGCCCATCTGGGTCTGCTGCTCCATTGCTCAGCAACTGAGCTATTTTAGTGCCTGAGGTGAGGATATGGAGCCATCCTTAGTGCTCCAGGTCAACTTGTTTGAACCATTTGAGCCATGGCTGTGGGAGGAGAGCAGAGAGAGAGAAGGAGGAAGGTTGGAGAAGCAGATGGTTTCTTCTCCTTTGTGCCCTGATCAGGAATCGAATTCAGGACTTCTACATACCGGGCCTATGCTGTACTGCTGAACCAACCAGCCAGGGCAAGTGTGGCTTTTAATATAAGTGCAAGGAGAAGTCATTGAACCATTTAAAGTAGGTCATATAATTAATGTTTTAAAAATACTTTTGCTTTTGCTTGTAAAATAGATGGTAGAGAACACAGGGTTGGAAGAATGATAATCCAGGAAGGAGAGTTTCACAGTTGTCCAGAGGACAACTGTGGGGATTAAAACACGTGAATGTATCTATGGCGTGATTTTAAATGCCTGTGTGACATTCAAGTTGAGACGCTGAGTGTATAGTCAGACACATGTGTCTGGAGATCAGAGGAGGGCTTCTGTGCTTCCATCATAAATTTGGGAGTTGTGTTAGTGTGTAGTATTGTAGCCCCAGAGAGGAATAAAAAACTCAAGCCTTCTACTTATGCTCACAGTGTGCTTTTTGGATCAAACAGCCCTTATGGAGAGAAACAGGATCCGACAGTACAAATTAAACATGGTTGTAAGGAGGGCAATTTGCTAGTCAACCCACAGCAATAGAACATATTTCAAGGTAGTTCTCAGTAAAGGTGATGGGCTGCTTCAAGCTGTCTACATGCCCTTTTCAGTCACCATTGTGATTAAAAATGCAAAATTTATTGAAAATCAAAAAGGGTTGACCTTGAGGTTTCTATTGAGGTTTGCAACCCTGTCTTATAGATTTCCTGAAAAAGAAAGGGGTGGGATTCCGAAGGAAATCGGTAGGAACCAGGAAGTTGCTTGGTGGGCCATGTTTAACTCTCCACTGGAGCTAAGGTTTGCATGCCTTATTCTATGCCGTGGTTGAATTGACTCCATCCCAGTGACAGTCAAGAACGGTTTCTGGGGTCAGAGACCTTGGTGAGTGATGCTCTACTTTAGTGCAAGTCTCAGGTGTATAGACCCATGGATGATGGCCACCTCAGACTCACCATGGAAGTGCACTGAGAGAGAGGCCCCTCGTGGAAGGATGGTGCTTGGCTAAAATGCCAACCAAACCCTTTCTCCTTTCTCAGGCAATTAAAGAGCCTCGTTGCACACTTGGAGACAGTATTCATGCAGCCAATTCTTCCGCTATTAGAGCAGCAGATTGACTCCATTTTGATCATCCTGCCCTCGCTTGCTTGGCAAAGCGCAGTGTGATGTCCATATGCTCTATTGTTCCCGTCAGCAGGGCGCGAACGATTTCTTTGCTGCTGCTCTCACTTCTGTGGGGGATGTTTTTTTAGCCCCTTTTCAATGTTGCCAACACATACATATATATTTTTAAAACATAGCACTTATTCTGGTTCCGCAGAAGGTGTGAGAGCTGTGTCCTCTGGCCATGGCACTGCATTTTCACTCAAACTCCGCTTCCTGCCTTTAAATGCGGCATAGATTAGTTTTTCCAAAGAGGTACCGATCACCAGAAAGTGGCAGTAGCCTGGCTTAAAGAAAGGCTGAACTTACACTTCAGAGGCGACTGCCTGGAACTGGGAAAGGTTTGCAGCCAAACGGAATTGATTAGCGGGATCTATAGCATGTGTTTGAAGAACCCGGGCGGTGTGAGCCGGCAGGCATTCAGGTTGGCCCACCATCACACAAAGTCAAACAGGCCCACTGCTCAAGGGATTCAGACTGGCACGCCTTGTCAGCATTTCTTTATTTCTTCCTGCAGAGAGACACAAATGGAACAAATTTTCAGTCCCAGGGACTTAGGCTTTTTGTGCATTTCCCCCTCTTCTTTAGAAGCTTCCTGCCATGTTCTCAGCCTCCCTGTTAGCTCCTCTTCCCCAGAAGGTATTAAGGAAGCAATTGTTTCTTTAGTGGTTCCAGCTGATTCCCTCCCTGCCAGTACCTGGATTTCCTGTTGGGCTGGATTTTTAGCTGGGGAGATTTTCCTCAGTTTCTCAAGTAAAGATGTTGAACTCTATCTTCAAGGAGAGGGCTATGGATTTTGGCTCCTTTACAAGAACTAATCAATGTACAGTGTGGGCTACGATGCACCTGATCCCGAGAGACACCCACACGAATGGGAAACATCATTTATTCTTCTTAAGGGTATGGAACATTCAAAACCTATTTCAGAATGTTGATTTAGTTCTTCCAGATGACTGATCTGCAGAATGCTTGCCCTGATAGGTAGGGATCAACTCCAATGGGGACAGCAAGGTGTGGTGGGGATAGGATGGCCTTTGCAGCCAGACTCATATACACTCAGACGTCAGCTCTACCTACCTCCTCTGACTGGGCGATCTTGGAAAAGCCAGCCTCAGTTCCCCTCACAGCTAAAGGGGAGAAACTCTGGAGGTATGACTACAAGTTTCAGGAGCAGGGTAGGAGAACAATCTGACATTGATGTGATGGATCTTTCTATGAGATGACATATGTAGTTGTTCATCATTTTAAATTTCTGCCATGAAGGACATCTTGCAATTCTGATGAATTTAGAACAAATAGACTTAGAATCTTTTTTTTTTACATGACAGCTAATTTTATGCTCATATATTTCACAATCTCTTCCATTTTTGACAGAAGTCTGAATTCTTTATCCTAGGACCTTGGAGTAGGATACTGGTTGGGGTACACTCTAATTTGTGAGCATTTAGTTGAGGTAGGAGAATTTTTCCTTCAATTCTCTACATTCCTCCCCACCAACCTTCAGCATTAGGATTTAAATAATGTAATGTTTGTAAAATGTCTGGGAATCAATTTGGACTATTTGATGTTTAAGTGACTGAACTGACTTATCATTATCTCAGTTTCCATCCAAATTCACTTTTATTATTCAAACTCAAAAGCAGCCCTAATCTTCTCATTTCTATGACAGGGAAATTTTAATTCTCTCTAGTTATTCGGAAACTGCTACCCCTGTTGTTGATAGAACCTCATCCTAATTGTGATCGAAATCTTTTCCCTCCTCCTCTTTCATAAGTTGGGTTAATTTTCCCTGAGTGTGAAGACCCTCACAGCAGTAGTTTATAAAAAACATGATGATGTCTGTCCATTCCCACCGTATGACCCTGCTGCATGAAGATTCAAGGAGCCCCGAAGAGTCCATTAAAAACAAAGTTGAACTCTACCTGTTTATAGATTACTTTTCTTTTTAATTACACTATGTTTCAGTAACTAATGGGAATGAAACTTCCTAACAAAAGAAACTGACTTTCTGTAACGTGAATTAAAGGAGAAATTAAGGGTCAATTCTGTTTCAAATAACTGTCTCAAAAGAAAAAAAAATATTTTCATTAATCACAAGCAGGCAGATCTACTCCCCCCTGTTAATCCAGGTATAGAGAAGCTCCTAACACTTGTAACCAATCTCTGTCTGCTCTAATGAATATTTGGAACCTTTATTGATTTGGGCAAATTTGCTTCTTCTAAGGTCAATAATGATAAATGAGTCATGTTCTGCATGAAGTGACTTGGTACTTTGAATTAAATGATTGTAATTATCTGTAGTTATTTTGTAACTGCTACTGTTACTGCTATTGACAGAACACCCATGTCATGGTGATGGGACATTTTTTTCCTTGCTCTTTAATAATTTCAGTGAATTTTATTTGAGTGTAGAAAAGCTCAGGGCAGTGATGTAAAGAGGAGATGGACAGTGCAGGACACCTTTCCTTGCACTGCCACTGACCCCTGCTCTTGCTCTGGACTGGTGTTGATCACAAGCTGCCATACAAACATGGTACCTGGGGACTTTGAGGAAGGGACCAAGTGCTGCCACCCAGTGCCTTTTCAAGGGTAGGCTAAATCAGGATTGGAACCCAGAGATGCAAGGTTAACCACCCACTATGTTTCTTAGGCCATCTTAATAAGGTATCTATTTGGAAGTGATCATCTACCCTGCAGTGTTAAATGCTCACTGGCAATGGGAAAAGCCTGCCTGCCCACAGCCCTTGCTGTGCTTCCATCTGCAGCCACAGTTTGCAGAAAGTAATCTATGTACAAAGCCCCACATCCTGCCTCCATGAGGTCTTCCAAAATTGCAACGAGTACACATGTACTGCATGCTCTCAACTGACCCCCGGTTCTATGGCTTTGCCTATAGCTTGTCAACCTAGAGGCCAGTTAGGATGGAATTAAAAGGCAGAAAGACTCACTTCATATCCTCCAAATATACACTTCTCTAAAACAAAGGCCAACAGATTTGTGGTTTTAACATGCATACAGCATATTTTTAGTTTTTAAAATGTTTTAAGAGAAAAACACCAAGTTGGGCAAGGTATGCTATTTTTCTGTGCATTAGTTTTTATCCTAGCAATACTAAGCTGAAAGAAATTACTGCCTTTTGAAGATCTCTGATTTCTCTCACGTAGGATTCTGGAACAATGTGGCATCTAGAGAAAGGGCAGAGATATTGCCTTTGAATGCAAACATGGATTAGATGTCTTTATCATAGACCCTCCCAGCCAGCATCACATGGTCTCTTGAGGGTCCCTTTTTTAATTTGTGCGGTTCAAAACTCAGAAAGGAGAAAGAGAGAGAGAGATGGAGTCAAATCTTGCTGGAATGCAGAAGCAGTTTGATAGAAGTAAAATAGCACCTGAGCCAGCAGATCTGGAGTGAGAAATGCCTTTATAGACAGCCATTTAGAGCAGAATACTAAATAGGAGTGCAGGATATAACTTGTGCTTCCAGAAAACAGAAGGGCATAGATAATAACTTTCTGGCATTTAAATGGTATGCTGAAAAGCAAGAGATAGGTGAAAGCAGAGCAGTTTAGAACCTATGGAAAGGCTGTTGAATGCTGAGAATCTCAGTGAGGAGGAGAGTTTTATAACTGGATGCAAGCTGCACAATGGGACATGAGCAGAAAAGGGAGGAGGAATGCTGTTGCCTGATGTACTCTTTCCTGGCCATGCTGATGTTGGGGCTCAACTCCCATTGAGGGAGCAGTTAGAGCAACAGTCCTTCACAGTGAAGAGGGAGCTGTAAGAATTAGTCTGTTTGATTCTAAGACTTCTTCCTTCCCTCCTACTCTTTGCCCTCTGCCTAACTCCTCAAAGACCATAGAATTCCAGCTGAAATCCATTCCCATTTGTTTGTGCTCTGTTTAGGGGGTGGCCCCAAAGACATTTCCTTCTGTTTTTTATTTCCCATGTCATTCTGAGACCTCCCCCAAAATGTACTTTTTTTAATTGCCATGAGACTAAGGCAATCTCCCTCACCACCCCAGCCTACATGTACTGATGAAAAGGAAAAATCTATAGTTTAAAGTCACCTTCATGCACTTCTGGCTCCCTCAGATGGAGAAGGATTTGTGGCTACTTCCATCAGTCTTACTTTTGCTTTGGTAATGGTTGGAAGCCAGAGAAAGGACAGCCATGCTCGGTCACAGCATGACTCTGAAGGCAGCAACATGAGAGAAGCCAGGAGGAAAAATGGCACACCATAATAGGGCTGCTGATCTCTTCTTCGTCTTTTACTGCGCAAACTGTTGAAACATCTGACACTGCTGTAAAGCCAACAGAAACTGATGAACTTGTAGCAGGTGTTAGCTCTTGTAGCCATCTAATTTCAGCTTAAACTCCCCTGTTGCCCAAGAACATAGTTATAGAGACAGGGAGGAAAGTGAGAGCATTCTCTTTAAAGTCTGGAATCAGAGGTTTCGCTCAAGGCCAAAACCTTTAACCTGATTAACTCCTCCCTAAAACAGGAGAACATCAAGAAGAGACTGAATCTATGATGTTTTACAGATAAACCAAGCGGAGGGTCTGGTTCAAATAGTGAACCTGTTAAGAAGAGAATTAGTACTATAGCCTGTTGTTTTTCTCCCTGCGCATGAGCTGCAGTGACTCCCGCCCCAATGAAACATCTGTCTGCCAGATAACATGCACAGCTGGATGTGGGTCATTATTTGTCTACAAACAGAATATCACATGGTAGATGCTGTGCTCTTTGGATGAATTGAAAAAAAATCTGTCAGCAAGAGGAGGCAGCAAACAGGGGTAGCCTTGAAGTCCAGCTTGGCCTCTATGATTATTTTTTTCTTAGAGTGCCTATCTCTCACTGCCAAGTCTGAAATTTAGAAAACAGAACTGTAGAGTGTGCATTAGGGAAGCCAGGGTTTTGTTCTTTTTTATTTTTTTCCAGAGACAGAGAGACATTCAGAGAGAGGGACAGATAGGGAAAGACAGACAGGAATGCAGAGAGATAAGAAGCATCAATCATCAGTTTTTTGTTGCGACACCTTAGTTGTTCATTGATTGCTTTCTCACATGTGCCTTGACCGTGGGTCTTCAGCAGACTGAGTAACCCCTTGCTCGAGCCAGCGACCTTGGGTCCAAGCTGGTGAGCTTTGCTCAAACCAGATGAACCCACGCTCAAGCTGGCAACCCCGAGATCTGGAACCTGTGTCCTCTGCATCCCAGTTTGATACTCTATCTACTGCACCACCGCCTAGTTAGGCAAGGGTTTTGTTCTTTTTTTTTTTTTTTTTTTTTTACAGGGACAGAGAGAGAGGGATAAATGGAGACAGACAGACAGGAACAGAGAGAGATGAGAAGCATCAATCATGAGTTTTTCATTGCCGTTTTGACACCATAGTTGTTCATTGATTGCTTTGTCACATGTGCCTTGACCGTGGGCCTTCAGCAGACCGAGCAACCCCTTGCTGGAGCCAGCGACCTTGGGTCCAAGCTGGTGAGCTTTGCTCAAACCAGATGAACCCGCGCCCAAGCTGGCAACCCTGGGGTCTTGAACCTTGGTCCTCCATATCCCAGTTTGATGATCTATCTACTGCGCCACTGCCTGGTCAGGCAAGGGTTTTGTTCTTGATCAATCTTGTTGTAACAAAATATTACAGCCATTGCATATCTGTGTCATAGATACCTGCAAGTAGCCCAACTTGAGTCATACAGGAGGGAAGGGTGTGCCCTGGCCTTGGTAGACCTCATGCTCAATTTCAAACAAGGAGCTGATGCTGAACAGAAAACAGAACTATTCAATGTCATTGTCTCCCTGCCTTATTATTGAAGAGGCACTTAGGAGACAACTGGGACTTGCTGGCTTATTGGCTGTTACTTTAACTTTTATTTCCCTCCTATCTCATGGAGGTCTCTTATGTCTCTTCCTTTTCCTTCTTTCCTCTTCTCTCCATGACCCAGGCCTCTAATCTTACATAGACACCTCAAAACGGAAGGAGTATAGTAATTATTAAAATTCACATGAAGTGAAGCAATAGGAAAACATCAGATATTTGCAAGTGGTGGGAGAAATGAACATGTGTTTCTGGGTACTCCCCCAGGTAAAATGAAGCATGTTGTCTGGTATCACCTGCTGACAGGCAGCCACACACATCGCAGGAATGCCTTCATTGTGCCCATTTGGCCATTTCTGCTAAGCAGCAGTCTTGTAATGGAGCAATGTGCAATAACACGCCTGCCTTTTTGAAAGATTTCCTTCTTGACTTGAGCAGGTCAGGGATGGGGACACAGAAGACTGCTATGGCGGCTCATGTTGCAGCTGCATCGTGTACCTGGGTCCAGGTGAGGTGGGACTGGGACATAGGGGGAAGAATAGTTTACATCCCGTTTCACACTCAAACTATAAGTAGCCCCCTTTTTGTAAGTGAGTGAGAAAGGAGAGGGCAAACAGGCTCAACAAAACAGAGAAGCTATTATAAACACCAGGGGCCCTGAAACATCCCATGGAAATACTTAACTTCTGTACCCTTGTGAGGTTTGTAACCTTTCATTTAAAGAAACTGTCATGGGATCAGTGCACTACTATTACAAGCTGTGATACAACAGCTTTTCATATCATCCTAGAAAGTTATAGACTACTTTGTGGAGCAGTCATTTTTGATGAGATTGTCAAAAAGCTCTAGTCACACCAATCAAGCAAAAGAAAATGTAGACTACATGGGTTATTCCTACAGCAAATATTCAAGAAAACTACCTTCAGAAGTATGGGTTCCTGCCTTTACAATCTTCCATAAACTGAAATTGTCCTTTAATGAATTGGAGCACAAACTACAGTTATCATTGGCAGAATGGTCAATGGGAATGAAAGAATTCATTTTTCTCAAAAATCAGACATCTCTGGTTTGTTTTGAGGAAAAATTCTAGAAACTGCTGCCTTCTCTCCTGAGCACTGACTAGAAGGTTACTGTTAAGAAAGCTTATCTTCAGCAAATTGTCAATTGCTATGAATTATGAAATTAGAGAAATTGGACACAGCTCTGACTCTAGATCTATTTCCCATTTCCCACACCAAAATGGAATCTTAAGTGAAAAATTACAGTATCTCCACCCTGTAATGAAATGTGCAGAAGAAATGAAAAATGCATTACTTTACCCCATGTGTATGTACTACATCATTTACCCCTGAGAATATTTCACTAATGATACAGAGTATATGGGGTCATACATAATGAACTACAATGAGGTGCATTAAAAATATAAATTTAATTTGATATACTTATTTAATTGATTTAAAAATTTTTTATCAGGCAGTTTTGTAAGACTTTTATAGGTAGCAGTTGTTCCCAATGATGAAGTTCAGACTCTGTTGTTATTGAAGCTTACATCAGCATAGGTAAAACGAGATCTAGTTACCCAAAATGAACAATATTCTAAGCTCCAAACTCTTGCTTTAGTAGTTTGGGTTGTGAACTTATTTCATTTAAATCTTTTTTATTTTTTTTAAGTGTTGGTTCTAACTCTGGGCAATGTTCTTCGGTTCAGTTTAATATATGTGCTATTTGCGATTAGCATTTCATTTTCCCCATAGGTTGCTGCCTTTCCTTTTCTTCCCTTCCACAAAAATTGTGGTGGGCATTTTTCAAACATTACCACCCTCCTGCCTTAGAGATATAAAAATATAATTTGATAGAGAATGTTATAGTTAGATTGCATACCTTTAGAAATTAGGAAATAGTTAATACAATAGTTAATATTGTACGGTTAATGTATTGGATTTAGATGACTCATTTTTATTTTTTTATTGGAGCTGCCTCAAAATTCTTTGCTCAGCTTTATTTATATAGTATAACTTTAGTATTTAGTATTTTCAGGGGGTAAAACTTTACCTGAAGGCTTCAAAGAAAAAGAAAAGAAAAAAAAGCTTTTGTTCCTTTTAATTTATTTTCTATAGTGCTGAGTTTTGAATAACAGCTCCCACATCCAGCAACAGGTTGCAACAATTCAGGAACCTCATCTTAGCTTAAAACTCAGACTCAAACTCAATTTTATGTTACAATAATTTTATATAACCCCTGGTACATCTCAATTTATGGAAATAATTAGGGCAAATTAGATCTCAGGAAAGTTTAATTAGCCAGGCATAGTTTTGAATTAAAGCTCATTTTCTGTGAAAATTAGAAAAGCCTGAGTAGTTGGTTATTCATTATATGATGATTTGGTATCATTCATCAATGGCATCCCAGGCAAAGAGGGGTGGACTCTGGCCTGGAGGTTGGTGTAGTTACTGACCTGGAACTGGAGACAGTGTCCAGAGAGCTGAATGATCAGGGGAGATAATCACTGGAAATCAAGAGCCAACTATTTCCAGTGCATTAAGTCCCGGGTTATAACTTTCTTCTCTTAATTACGCACTTGTGATTTTCACATTACCTGAGGAGATCATTCTTTGAGAAGCTACTATTTGATATTTAAAGATATCATCTTCTTTTTTCTAATATCATATATGATGGAAGCAATAATATAATGTTTATACCTGTATATTTAGGAGTAGGAATTATATTTTATACACAAGGGAGTAACTTTTCTGATTCTACATTTAGTATTGGGCTATAATGTCATATTTATGTCTTTATCTTATTTTTTTCCATGGACAGAGAGAGAGGCAGAGAGAGGGAAAGATAGGGACAGACAGACAGGAACAGAGAGAGATGAAAAGCATCAATCATCAGTTTTTCGTTGTGACACCTTAGTTGTTCATTGATTGCTTTCTCATATGTGCCTTGACTATGGACCTTCAGCATACTGAGTAACCCCTTGCTTGAGCCAGCGACATTGGGTCCAAGCTGGTGAGCTTTTTGCTCAAGCCAGATGAGCCCGTGCTCAAGCTGGCGACCTCGGGGTCTCAAACCTGGGTCCTCCGCATCCCAGTCCAATGATCTATCCACTGCGCCACACCTGGTCAGGCTATCTTTGTTTTTAGGATGTTGAGCCATAGGACCTGTCTGTAAGTCTCTATTATCTGAAAGTGGTTTCCCAATTGTAATGTCTTAAGCTGAATTGTGAATCCGCCAAATATGTTTCACTTCTCTGAAATGTTTTTAGATTTATATTTGAGTATTATTTCTGATACCATGAGAATTTGAGATGTTTCAAATAAAACAATGAAAATACATTTAGAAAATATGACTTGAGGGACCTTCTCATTCTACTGACTGGTTTACTAAACTCAACTTGCCACCCAGTTAGTAAGAGGAATTTATGGTCTAAGCAACCCCTCCCACTTTGCCCAAATTGAGGAAGTGATCCAGAATTTTGACTAAAAATATTATTGAATTGTTTATTTAAATGGGTGTGTAATGCCAGTGGCCAAGGCCAGCCAGATTCACATTGAATTCAGGCAGACAGTTGAAAAACTGCGGAGCTGGAAAGGGTTGGGCCATTACGTTTGATAAAGTCTAGAATGGTGGACAAGCACACAGGCAGGGGAAACTGCCTCTTAGGCAAACAAACAGCAAAATGGCCCCTCACAGTGGTGGGCAGGCAATTCACGCATCTACAATCCCCCTGAGTGCAAGCCTTATATAGGTCATATGCATGGGTGCTGCCATGTGCTCATGCACTAATCAGGCAAAGGGCTTGCAACCGGTAAACTAGCAAGCAAGTCTAACACAGCTGCCCCACAAGGTGTTAAAAATGGTACAATTTCTGGCCTGACCAGGCGGTGGTACAGTGGATAGAGCATTGGACTGGGATGCAGAAGACCCAGGTTCGAGACCCTGAGCTCACCAGCTTGAGCACGGGCTCATCTGGCTTGAGCAAAAGCTCGCCAGCTTGGACCCAAGGTCGCTGGCTCCAGCAAGGGGTTGCTTGGTCTGCTGAAGACCTGTGGTCAAGGCACATGTGAGAAAGCAATCAATGAACAACTAAGGTGTCGCAATGGCAACGAAAAACTAATAATTGATGCTTCTCACCTCTCTCCATTCCTGTCTG
Source organism: Rhynchonycteris naso (assembly GCA_037038555.1). Classification (NCBI taxonomy): domain Eukaryota; kingdom Metazoa; phylum Chordata; class Mammalia; order Chiroptera; family Emballonuridae; genus Rhynchonycteris; species Rhynchonycteris naso. Next base: position 82,798,086 of record CM072999.1, on the reverse strand, counting down.
TCTGTCCCTATCTATCCCTCTCTCTCTCTGTCCCTGTAAAAAAATAAAATTAAATTAAAATTAAAATATTAAATAAAATTAAAAAGATTGGTACAATTTCTGGATTACTGCAAGTGAATAAATGGTTTGGAAAGTCACCCAGATTTAGCTAATCAAAGTTAGTTTCCTTTCAGACTGTGGGGCAGCTGTGTTAGGCTTGCTTGGTGGTTTACCAGCTACAAGCCGTTTTATCAATGCATCAGTGTGGCAGTGCTGCATGTGTATGGCCCATGTAAGGCTATGGGTGCTTGCACTTGGGGTATTGTGCATGGTAGATTACATGCCCGCCACTGTGTGGGGCCATTTTTTTTTTAATTTTTATTTATTCATTTTAGAGAGGAGACACAGAGTGAGAGAGAGAGAGAGAGAAAGAGAGAAAGGGGGGAGGAGCCGGAAGCATCAACTCCCACATGTGCCTTGACCAGACCAGTGCAGGGTTTTGAACTGGCGACCTCAGTGTTCCCAGGTCGACACTTTATCCACTGCGCCACCACAGGTCAGGCGAGGGGCCATTTTTTGTTGTTTGCTTTGCCTGAGAAAAGATTTTCCCTGCCTATTTGCTTGTTCGCCATTGTGCAACTCTATTAAGTAGGAATGGTCCAATGCTTTTTGGCTCTGCAGTTTTTCTACCATCTGCCCAAATCCACTGTGGACCTGCCTGGCCTCGGCCACCAGCATTACACAAACCAAACATTTGAGAGCTGGAAGAGAATTTACAAGTTCTCATTGCAAAAACTAGAGGCCTAGAGAGGCTGAGTCATTTGACCAAGATCTTCCAATGCGTTAAAGTTAAAGGCAGCTTTTGAAGTCAATTTCCTTAATTGGATGAGAGCAAAATTTACCAGTTGAAGTTCTCATGAGGTCACTGCATTGCCTTTGTTTTCTAGGGTCCATGCTTCTTAAACTTAGTGATCTCTCTAAGACCTCAGAACCTAAAAATACTTAAATGAAATAAGACTGGGTCTAAACAGATTTGTCTGCAGGAAAGGAGATAAAAGCTTCTTTCTCTTTTTCTTGAATCTCACTTACCTATCCTTATCACACATATTCTTTGTTTCAAGCTATTTCAAGTTGCTTTGGGAAAGGGACTTATGCCAATATAAAATTTTGAATATCAAAATATCTGCAGGATGTTAGTGTTACATTGTCTCCACTTTTGGTAGTCTGAAATCAAAGGTTGCAAATCTTTAATATTATTTAAAAAGCAATGAAGATGTAAAAATTGCCTGCATGCTGGAAGCCTTTTTTGAATTAAAACTTTTTGAACTTTTATCTGTAAACTAAAATAGATCACTGCACTTAGAGTAAGTATCCATTTCATTGTACCATAGCAGGATTGACTTCTCTATAAAAAGAAACAACCTTTCTTTAACCTTTATTTATTTTTTGCTCTAGGTCTATTTCACTTTAAGAAATATGTGCTTTATATGTGCAGCCAAATGAACTTCATATTTACAATAAAAAATGTGCTTTATTATTTGAAACATAACCCATGTTTTACTGAGAGACATAAAAGAAGACTGAAATTAATGGAGAGGAGAACTGTGTTCCCATGTAGAAGGAGAATTTTTTAAAGACTAAATTCTCCTAATTTTTAGGTTTAATTCAATTTTATTGCAGATCTTAGCAGGATGTTTTTTCTTATATTTTACAGTTATTTTTATGTTGACATTAAAAATAAAAGAGTGAGACTAGTTAAAAAAACTAAAAAGGAGGAACAGAAATCATAGGTAAAATAATAACTTATATACAATTTCTGAACATATGATAAAAGCTATAATAAAAATATGGTACTGGCATATGGATCAATGGGAATAAAAATGGGAGCCAGAAGGAGGAAAGACCCTGATATGTCCATAGTAGAACTTATGTGAAATGAAAAGATAAAAAGAGCTGCATTTTCTGGAATTTGCTTTGGAAAGCAGGAGAATAAATATCCCTTTCAGACCCTGCCCGACCTCTTCTCCTCTTCTGCTTATAGAGGTGTTGGTGGAAATTTAATTTAAATAAGGGATTTCATCCACAAACATGAAAACTATTATAAAGACAGATTGATTCCAAAGCTTTGCCTGCTCTTTGGAATGCTATAGCCTAAGGGCCAGGCTAGCCCTTTGGGGTATAAATGCTGTTTTAGAAAGTGGTCCCTGGTCTAGGGGTTTGAATACAAATAGTTGATTTGGGAAGGTAATCCTTGGAAGTATTAGTAGAGTTGTAGGATAATAACATAGAGAAAAAGGGAAGCCAAGAAAGTTTTTGTTCTCAAGTACCCTACCAGTGTGGGCCAGTTGAGCCTGATCACTCTGGGTAATCTGGAAACCAGTGTAAAACATGCACCCAGAGTTGTCTACTGCAAGCCACAAAGGGTAAGTTAACTTGGATATTTACACAACAAATTATTTTGGTTATCGGTCAAGTGTTGGGTTGGGAGAGGGTGCAGGCATTAATCTCTGGGCAATTTTCGTTTGCTGCTCCCATAGACCATATACTCTTTGTTGGCTAGATAGTGCCTCAGGCAGTAAATGAAGGTGTTGGCAGTTGGAAGTCAGGCCAGCAACCTCTGAAGTTCTAGGACAAGGGGATAGAGATGAAGGAAAAATTAGCACTATTTGATACCAAAGCCAATACTCTGGGTGTTTACTTTGCATAACAAAGAAATAAGGCCTTTTTCATTTTCCAGTGATAACGTGAACTGAAAAATGTTGAGGAAGTAAGGCTGATCATTGGTAACCTCAGGAAAAGCCTATGACAGGTGAGAGGACTCAGTAGGGAGAAAGCAACTGAGCATCTGTCCAGTCTAAGCATAGATTTTTGTGATGATGATTGGGGAATGCTACTGTGGAATTTTAGACACCATGATGTTTTATAATGACTCTTGGGGAGTTTTCTCTTTCATGTTATACTTCCCTTCAATTATCCCCAAACTTTCAGTAGAAATCTGTTATGCATAACAGTGTTGTGTCAGCAGCAGTGCCTTGAGAAGTAACAATGTAGACACTGCACCCATGTTAAGAATGAAGCCATGCAGAGTGGTGATGAGATGGTTAGAGGTCTTTGACAACTGAGCTACAGTTAGGTATGAGAGATAAGTACTCAGAGAATGGGAGACTACAGGGATCCCTGGGTATACTGGGGAGATTGCCAGTAATCATGTTGCTTCATTTAGATTTTATTTTAAAGAATAACCTTAGGAAGCTGTAAGACTTGATTCTGCTTATACAAAACTTTGATATTTTACTCATGAACTTTGGAATTAGTTTTGATTCTTAAAAAATAATTAATCAAAATATTATTGATTTTAATTATTGAAGTTTTCTTGCTACCCCTTTGTACTTTGCCCCAGAATTCAGTCCCTCAGTTATCACTCCCAGGTCCTAGTCCTGACAAAGTCAGTTTGGGTCATATCGTATTGCAAGATAGTATCATAAGTTACTGGAGAAAGGAAATGGTAATGGGAAGAATGACTTAGCTATATTGACAAAAAAAATCTTAAGTTCACTCTTTGTAACAAATTTTAGTATGATTAAAGTCTCAAATAAATAAAATTAAAATATAAGATGTTATTAAATCTCAGGATACAGAAGGGATTTCTAAGCATAAGACAAAGGAAAAAAAACTACAAAAAATATATGCATAGATTTAACTTTATAAAATCTTAAAATGTTTCAAAAACTTAAAAGGTAGACAATAAGGACATTGACAACAAATATTTTGAAAAGACAAAATCATTAATATGTTAACATCATTATTGAAAAGTAATTTTGAAGTTTGAATAAAGATCTTCAGGAATCATACTTATAAGGATCTATGCTTATGAAATAGTCAAAGATATGGCCAATGATTTATAAATAAACGTAGTGTTATGTAAAGTTATTGGTATACCAAATAGTCTTAAGAGAATCCAAATGTCTAACAATACAGGAATGGTTGAAGAAAGCATAGCACGATGACAGGATGGAACATTATACAAATATAAAACTGATGCTTTTAAAGAATATTTAATCTGGTCTTGAGTGACAGCTGTGGGTCCACACAGCAGAGGAGACACTAGGAACCTAATAACTTTGAGTTGATCGTGATCATTGCAATGGAGATGAAAACTGACTGAGGTCCCTCTTCCAAAATGTTATGAATTGTATAAATGTTAGGTTCTGGGCAAGCTCCTAATGTAGGGGAAATCAAAGATGATTCAAACTAGAATATTATCAAACCATAAGGGTGGATTTCTACATCAAATGTGATTTGATTTAGAAAAATAAATATGTATTACACAGAATGTTTAACGTCTTAGTGATGAGACTATTAGTGATTTTAATTTTCCTCTTTACACTTTTAGCATTATATTTAAGAAAATATTTCTGGAGCAAATAATATTTTGTATCTCAGTTTATCACTTTGAGCATATCTGCATATCTTCTAGATCAGTGGTTCTTAACCTGGGTTCTATCGAACCCTAGGGGTTCGATGAGTCGGTTTCAGGGGTTCAGAGAAGCCTCTGCCGAGGAGGCCAGAATAAAGTAATACTGTAATTTGTTGTGAGTTCATGCACTTTGTTGGTTTTGTTCTTTGAGCAAGGTGATGTTCATGCATGGCTCATTTTGTGCACCAGTAAAAAAACATATACCTATGTCTTGAATTTGGAAAAAAAATCATATTTTATTTATCACTAAAGAAGGGTTCGGTGAATGTGCATATGAAACTGGTGGGTTCGGTACCTCAAAAAAGGTTAAGAACCACTGTTCTAGATGTTTGAGGAAAACTTTTTTCAAACAAATATTAAAATTTTGAGCTGTAGGGAAATAGAGGCTTTATAAACGGAATTAATTTTTCCAAGTCATTTTCATATTTTAATAATAGAAAGCCACATATGTGTAAAAGAGAATGAGATGGCAGAATGAGAGTATTCTGTGCTGCAGTAAACAAATGTCAAGATGGCTGCCCTTTGGAATGAATTTAAAGACAATTCTTTTATGAAGTTCCAGTTGATAAAAGATAATTCTCTGCATTTCTGATATGTTCAGTATTTACTCATTTCTGTATGAAGCCACATGTTGTAACATTAGGAGCACTGAACTGGCTACCAGGAGACCATGGATCCATTGTTCCAACTTCATTCCCTATCCAGGAGAGCTTAGACACCATTGGTCACCCTGGTTAAGTGTAAAATGAGAGCTTTTCCATAAATATGTGTTGATATTTTTGCATGCATCTGTTTGAAATATTTGCAAATATGAATATTGATTTAATAAAATCTTAGGTCAAATTTTAACTTTGGATCTGCTTACTGAGAGCTTACAAAATACGTGCCAACTGGTGATTGTATTTTATTTATTTCTAATATCTTCAAGGTGGGAACTAAATGGTCACCAAAGATCTAACAGCAAAATCTAAAAAGGCAACATTTTTAGTCTGGGCAAATGGAAAGGAATCACTCATTAGAAGATTGGACACAAGCACACACACACACACACACACATTGCAGACTAAACTTTTTATGAAAAACAATGAAGATGATGGATAATATTGTTTTCTCAATTGATGGTATTCTAATGAACATTTTGATTCTAGGCGTTCTGCAACCTCAAAAACTGACAACAAATGTACTTTATGAATAAAAGTGAATCTAGTCAGCACAGTAACACCATGTCATTTGCTCAATGAGAATATGCAATGCTATACCACAAATGTAGTATTGTTCTTCCTTAAAGGAGGTGACATCATGCAGGAAATTCAAATCCAGTATTAAATGATTCATTTTTTTTAATTACAAAGGCAGCATCCCTTCCCTGCTCTTTCCCCCATGGCTGCCTTTTTGTCTTGGATCCTGACTCCATGAACTCAGTAAATCACTGGGTGCCTTTTACAATTTGACTCAAAAAATATACTGACTGACAGACTCATTTATTTTGTTCCTACTTTTTTTTTAAAAAAAGAAGCAATAAAGAAAACTCTTAAGACTCACTGAAACTCATCATTTTGTTTGGACAGAAATAAAGAATATTTTACATAAACACTGAGCTAAGGAAAAGAGGGTGGCTCTGCTGGCATACTTTGGATATGATGCCACCTTTCAGGTGGCTTTCATTTTCATGCATGGGAGACGGGCATATTAAAACAAAACAAAATAAAGCTGGCTATTGCATGTAAAGTTTAGAGAACTGAGTATTGTCTACTAAAGCAACAAGATTTACGAGAGACGTCTGGCTCAATTGCATTAGGGGAAAAAAAAATGATTTCAAAAAAATTGCTTCCCTGCCTTTTAAAATGAAAACCATCTGCAATGAAAAATTTGAATGATAAATCTCCTCCTTTCACACTGCTACTGATACATGAGCCAGAATATGGATATAGGAGTATGTAATATTTGCTTGCACACACACACTTTTGAATAAATATCTCCATTATCTTTTTTCTAGATATTTTAAAAAGTTTCTATATTATTATTATTAATTATTATTGTTGTTGTTGTTATATAGTATTATGAGAGCTATTGGCTGGAAACTCTAGACTAACTCTTTGGAGTTGAAGTTAAATAATATTTTAACTTTCCTAGCTATGCAAACAACCTCATTCTGTCTCAGTAAATATAGTGATTTAAAATCCAGAAGGTATATTTAAGTTATTTTCAATGGAAAATAATTTTAGAATAGTCAATGTATACAAGTCTATGTTAGATGTTAAACATTCAGTAGTTGGTCCTTTTTGCAGTCAAATATATTTTTAACTTTGAAAAGATCTATAGATTCTAGCATTTATTAAGAATGTAAGAGAAGGAATCAATTCCAAATTTGTTTTTTTGTCCAAGTCCTTGCTCACACACACATACATGCATATATGTGTGCAGTCACACACACACAGAGGGGGTAATGACTGAAATAATAAAGCTACCGTTAGCCTTTTTTTGTCCTCTACTATAAAAACATTTAGGCAAGTGTGTTCATAGTTTTATTTTACCAAGATCCTAACAAATGGTGAGAATCTAAAAATGGCAATGGCTGAGTTTGCATGAAATCATTTTCTATTTCCTGTTGCTCTTAGTTTATTAATCTAGAGGGCACTGATTCTCACTCATGTGGCTTAACTCTGAAGCAGGAGTGTGTAGAACTATCCCTAATGTTGGTCCCTCTGTCTTTTCACAAATAAAGGGGCACCCAGGCTCTTTCGGAAACATGTGAGTTTAATTGGAAATCCTGGCGCCTACTCTTAGTCATAAACTAGGTAATTGTTTCCTAATGCAACCTGGCAGTGCCATTGAGGGCAGATTATACAGACCTGCCATCCTGAGGTGTTCTAAACAAGTAACAAATCATTAACAGCAAGTCTCTGGATCTCCGTGAGTGAGCTCTGTGGCTGCAACAGCAGGGAAACAAGACCAGAGAGGAGAGGGGGAGATCTGAGCAGGCACAAGCTGCTGCATTAGTGACGGACGGGCATTGTCAGCACTGTGTGCTGGGGATGACTGCAGCATCTTCACTTTCACCTTCTTCTCAGGGGTGTTGCTATGGGTACCATCTCAGGTGTCACAGAAAAAAAGAGCAGGAGGCAGACTGATGAACAACATAAGGAAGTAAAGGATATGCAAAGGCATAATAATATGAAGACATCCTTCCCATACAAACGAGTGTGTTGCATACTTGGATAGGGACCCATTAAATATGGAGGATGGCAGACAGAAGAGCTGGTTGAATTGTCAACAAATGACAAATAAAAGGTGCTTTGGCACTATTTTGTGGCCCCAATTATCCATAAAGGTAATTGTAGTACTGGACCTTTATTACTCAGGGTACAATCTTTTGTCACTAAATTAATGTTTGAGCCCCTGGGAGTTGTATGCATGTGTGGTATATGGGTGTTTTTGTGATATGGCAAGACTTGGGGAAGCTGTTTATTATTTTAAAGGCTATGTTTTTCTGCACTCTTTTTAAACTCCTGCTCTCTCCCATGATCAGCGCATCTGTGAAGGTGCCAACTCCTTAGCATTCTTTGAAATTAAACATCACAATAACCTTCCCTCCTGCAATATATTAATCAATATTAGCCTAATTCTTTCTCTCTGTCAATAAGAGTCAGGAAGAAAATATTAGGAGCGTTTTAACAAATTGTTGCATTTCAAGGACTATGTTGCCGTTGTCAGGTTTCTTCCGAGCAGAGTTGGGAAAGTTACATTTTCTTAGTTTGCCAAGTTTATTCAATCTATTATAATAGCATAAACAGTGTTGAGGTGGAAAACAGGCTTTACTACAAACCTTAATGATTGTTTTATATTCATTGAGTCCAAGCATGTGGCTATTTATAGGGGACATTATTAAAACTACACAGAGCAACTTCCCTTCAGAGTTTGATTGTAAACTGAAAATTCATATTTTATTGGTCATGTGGCATTCTGCCTTTCCAAACTGACTTGAGTAGTTCCTGGACAAAAAAAAAAAAAGAAAAAGAAATATATCTATCTATCTATCTAGGATTTTGTTGTTTTGTTTTTGTTTTCTTCCCTTTTCTCTTATTTATATATTTTTTCCTTTGTTCTCTTGTCTTAAAATCATGGTAGTTGCTATGAATGTCAACCAAAATAACATTCATAATCTGAAACCAGTACCCATTATTTTCACACATATATCACATAACTGTCACTGGAAACCAAAATCTGGTGTGATTTGACCAAACTCTTGGGAGTCTATTGCAGATACTTTTCTATAAAAAATATGTTTTTACTAAAATCATACGAAAAGAACCCTTGGCCCTGACCCTGCTGAATATTTATTTTTTGTAGGCATCAGTTTACTCAGACTAAGAAACAGGAGAAGTTCTTAGAGAAGGGTGAGGTCCTCACTTTCAGACACTCCTTTTTCTGGCTCTAACTTAAGGTATAGATGTTTGAACTAGAAGCAGATATTTATGGGAACATGAAATTGAATTTGACTAAGCAGAGAAGAGTAAAACAGATTAAAAAATAAATATAGAGTAGACCTGGTCTTTATTTATTAATTTGTACATTAATTCAACATTTGTGACCACTAATTCAACAGTTTTTGTGCTTACAGTACTATACTTGGTATAGGAGCTTATTAAAAACACTGTGAGTAGCGTGTGTGATCTATCTAGAAATGAGTAAAGTATTGAAGAGTATAATTCACAAAAGGTCTTTCAGAGTATCAATAAAAGGAATGCTTTAATTTTCAAAGGCTCCCTAGGTAGAAAAACCAGCTTAAAGTATTAAAAACAAGAGGAGTGCATTAACAAACCTCTTGCTAACAAGGGGTTAGGTGAAAGCTAAGGTAAAGAATGTGGTTGGAAGAAGCTGAGTATAGACCTCAAAATGTGAGAGTTTGTTATCTACATATTATTATATCCACTTTGAAAAGAAAATGTGCTTTGTTAAAAGTCATTTGTTATTTCTTTGAATTGTGCTTTGGGATAAGTAAGTTTAAGTAAGAGGTTCATATAGTCATTTCTGGGTTTGAGCGATGTCATCTGGAAATTTCTGTAACGGTTTCTTGAAATCAATTACTTTCATTTTATTACAAGTTTCAAAATTATTTCATTTCTAACTACTATGTCAAATTACACCTAGTCCAGTAAGACTAGTCTGGGAAGGAATTGTTTGTATTAGAAAACTCAATCATTATTCAGCTAACTTAAATTCTATCATTAATTAGGCTCTGTTTTATTTTTTTGTTTGTTTTGAATTTCTCTTATTTCCCCAGACTTGAAAGTAATCTGGAAAGAGTAGAAACATTTTGGGGTAAAGTGTGCAATTTATTAAGTTACTAGCTTAGCACTGGTACTTACTGAACAATTAATGCCACCTGTCATTATCAGTAACAATGAATAGCACATATTAAATCCTGCAAGACAGCTAGAGGTCAGCAAGTCATCTTCCTTAATACTACAAATTTTAGTAAATTTTAAAAAATTATCCAGCTATTTAAAAGTTGATCATATTTACAACCTCCAAATATTTTACAACATGATTATAAATTGCTTTGGGATTTTTACCTCAAAAAAAGGTTAACATTTACTACAATGTATAATTTATAGTCTTTATTGAAATATGTCTTTGAGAAAGCTGCTAAGAAACTCTCTGCAACCATTTAATGCATAAACACTTGTAAAGGATAGTGTATCTCTATATACATACATATGTATGTATGTGTGTGTATGTGTATTTATACATATTTATATAAAGCATGTGTGAATATACATTCTCATGTTTATCTGTACATATTTCTGCCCCTGCATCTGGAAGAATATATTTATGTTTGTAGAGAGTTGGTCCAGTGATCATATCCAAATGCAAATTTTGACTCTTTGAAGCACATTTCATATTTGCATCTCCTCCTTTCTCAGTAGTTTTGCCAGTTGGTGTATTTCTTTGCTTATTTCCACTTTTTTTTCCCTCTGCTGAATCCCCCATGAAGTGGCGCTGAAAGATCACGTTAGCACAGTTCCATGATGTGAAATACCACAAGTCTGCAATTTTTTGGTCTTGAGAGCGTCGCTGGGCTGAGAGGATGGAAATCTTTCAGTAATTATACCAGTTTGTATTCGTCTCACATTTGGGACCAACTACAAATCTGATCCACTCTTTCTCCATGTGAATATTCATAGAAAACAAAGTGCCAATTCTGAGCTAATCATGTATGGAACCAAACATATTGATGAGTCCTAACTATATGCTATATGTATGTATACATATGACTATATATATTTATACACACGGATTTTGCTTGTGTCCTCCTCTGTGCAATTTGTTTGTTTAGTATAGAGGTTGCTGTTATAATGTGTTAATAAGCTGCTGAAAGCTTGGCACCTATTACTTGAAATGACAGCTATGTTAGAAGCCTATTAACACTCAGAGCAGCAGCTCTGCAGCTACTAGAAATGAATTTCAAAGAAGATAAATGACCAAAAGCAATTCATATCTCTAAGAAAAGCAAATACTGTGCCCTGAATAATATATATTTGCAAATGTACAGTATATAATATATATGAAAACAAACTCTTCCAGTTAAAGAAACATTTGGAGAAAGAAAAACTGCCTAAAAGATTTCCAAACAGTCTTGACGGCATAAATGTAAAGAGTACCAAGTATAGCTTCCTCTCTGTTACTATTATATTTAAATTAGAACCATGTCAAACTTAGTTATAGGAATAGAACAGTACAGGTAGAAGAAATTCACTTTTCTGTCAGTGAGAAAAATTTAAATCATCTGGATTTAGCTCAAACTTTTTCTTAGTCTCTCAATTTAGGACACATTTGCTATTGTTCTCTAAAGCAGGCCTCTTTATGAATCAGTTCCCTCTGCCTTTGAACTATTTTACTTAGTTTTGACTGTCACTAAAATTTTACAAGATAGCTAAAAGTTTTGGGTAAACTTCAGCTGTGATAATAAAAATGTGGTAAATTTCATTGGAAGTAGATTATTTTCTTCATTGTTTTGTGTGCTCAAGTGTGTGTGTATGTGTGGGTGTGGGTGTGCATGTACATGTGTTGGGAAGACTCTATGCTGATATTGGAGAGTGGAAAGTTGCATAATTTTAAGCTAAATAAAGATTAAACTGTATTAAAATTTTAAGGCCTTTGGTTTTGAAACCAAATGGGAGGAAAAGCATAAAAAGACTTCACATTTCAACTTATGCAGAGAAATTTTAAATCTTAGAAGACAGATTTTAGAATTTGTGTAAAACTAATAGCCAAAGCTTATAATAGGATGTTTCATGTCTAGTGTAATTTACATTACCTTTAGCTCTTTAATAATAGGGCTTCAGTGTTTCAAAGACATAGTAGCACTATCTTTGAGTTCATAGCACCATAATACCTATTATATAATACATTGTGTCTACAACACTATACATTATCTTTCTGTGTATGGCTTCTATGCCCTTAGAAAAGAAATCTTGAAAAGTGTGTTGGAGAGATAGATATTAAGTATAGGCTCAAAAATGTGTATGAATGTAAACCCCAAACCTCTCCGTATGTGTGTGTGTGTGTGTGTGTGTGTGTGTGTGCACATTTGTTCATATGTTAATAAGTCTTCACAAATTACTTTCTAACACATTATTGTAATGTGAGAGGAGAGAGATGAGAAAAAAGGCAATTTTTTTGTCACTGAGACTCATTGTAAAGTGTGCTTTTTGTCTAAATGAAGCTTCAGTTTCTCAAGTAAGGAAACACTACAATTGCCCTCTGAGACACTAACTAGAAGTACTCTTATCTCAAATACTATCTACTAAAATGTATGTTTACCTGGCCTTCTGTACATCAACAGAACTATGAAAGTTGAGTCTTAGTAAGATGATCCTGAAGAGATTCAAACAGGTAAGTTTTTGCTTTTTATATCACTAACAGTTTAATTATTGCCAGTAGTGTTTTGTATTAAATAATTTTTAAAAATGGATTCTAACATCTTAAAAATATGAAGTTCATCTATGACATAAATAGTAATTCTACTAGAGCTTTTATGAACCCAAACACCATATTCCATGTCTAGCAGAGAATAGGCTAAACTTAAATGGAGCTGCATTACTTGGAATTTTCTAAAGAAATTCCAGTTAGCAGCTGTTTGTGCATAGCCGAGTATTGTAATTTTCTGAAATCATCTATTAAATGGAATCTGGTTATCCCAACAACACTAAAAATAAAGGCTACATAAGATCAACATTACCAAAATAGTAAAATTTTTATTTTAAAAGTATTTTCAGGTTTTTATTTAAAATATAGCATGCAGATAGAAGCATTCATGAAGCAAAGATGTATAGTTTAGTGATTTACCATGAAGGAAATGTGCAGGTGGCCACCAATTGAGTCAGGATGTATCACTTTCAGCATCTTCAGAACCACTTTTCAGTCACTGCCTCTTCCTCCTACCCTCCCTTCCATACACAGTAACCACCATTATTCCTGCCTTTCTTTATAATTTTGCCACCTAAATTTAAAGTTTAGTCTTATCTGCTTTCTAAACTTATGTAAATAGAATCATGCAGTATGCATATTGTGGGTGGGTGTGTGTTTGGCATATATGGGTGTGTGTGTGAGAATCATGTTGTTTTAGGAATTATATAGTATTTCACTGAATGGATGGATGTTTAGGCAGTTGGGAACTATTTTAAAAATGCTGCCATAAATAACCTTAGACATGTCTCCTGGAGCACACAAGCATGTTATTTTGTTGTGGAGGTGTCTATGAGAGGAAATGCTTAGAGGTTTATGCATGCTCAGCTTCAGAAGATAATGTCCACTTGTTTTTCAAAGTGGATGTAGCAATTTATACATCTCTTAGGAGATATAGAGAGTCTTCATTTCTCTACTTTTTCACCATTATTAGTTATTTTTACTTTATTTTATTTACTTTCTTAAAGATTTTTATTTATTCATTTTAGAGGGGAGAGAGAGAGTGAGTGAAAGGGGAAGGAGCAGGAAGCATCAACTCCCATAAATGCCTTGACCAGGCAAGTCCGGGGTTTCAAACCAGCGACCTCAGTGCTCCAGGTCGATGTTTTATCCCAAGGGTCAGAAACCTATGGCTCGTGAGCCAGATGTGGCTCTTTTCATGGCTCATAGACAAATCTTTAATAAAAAAATAATTAGTTAAAAATATAAAACATTCTCAGGTATTACAATCCATTCATTTCCTACCACTCATGTTCATGGTTGCGGGTGGCTGGAGTCAATCACAGCTGTCCTCCGGACAACACCAAATTTTTATTGGATAATGCATAATGTACACAGGTCATTGTGAGGTCAGGAAGTAAATATCCCTCCTTTTAATCAAGTAGTCAGCTAGCTAATTGCAGAAACCCTTTTGACAAAGAAGATGGCTTGAAAATAAATGAGGAGTATCATACTTTTCAGCAGGAATGGACAAAGGAATTCGCCTTTGTGGAAAGAGCACATTCTGCAGTGTGTCTAATATGCAATGACAAAATTGCATTGATGAAATGGTCAAATAGCGTCATTTGACATACACCATACTACATTTGCATCGAAATATCCAGCAGGGGACAGCAGAAAGAAAGCACGTCAAAAGCTACTGTGCAGAGTGCAAGCTAGTCAGCAGCAACTCTGTGTTTGGACCCAACAAGGTGACTGGAATTTGGCTAACTTTGCTGGTGCTTTAGCAGTTGTGATAAACAGAAAGCCATTCACAGATGGAGAGTATGCCAAAACATTCATGCTTGATGTGGCCAGTGAACTTTTTGACGACTTTTCGGATAAAGACAAGTAATCAGAGGAATAAAAGACATGCCTCTGTTGGCAAGAACTGTTCACGATCATACCATCATGATGGCAAATCAAATTGAGGCAACACAAGTGAAGGACATAAATGCAGCACCATTCTTTTCTCTCACTTTGGATGAGTCAACAGACATAAGCCATTTATCCCAGTTCAACATGATTGCAAGGTATGCTGTCGGTGACACACTACATGAAGAGAGTCTTGCTGTTTTGACTATGAAAGAGACAACAAGACAGGAGGATTTATTCAAGTATTTCACTGAGTTTGCTAAAGAAAAATATTTACTGATGGATAAACTTATTTCAGTGTGTACTGATGGTGCTCAGTGCATGTGGGGTAAAACACAGGATTTGTAGCGCTTCTTCTTGAACATGAAAAGAGACCCTAAGTTTTCACTGCATCCTACATCAGGAGGCACTTTGTGATCAGATTTGTGGTGAGCAGCTTGGTGAGGTGATGTCACTGGTCATTCGGGTGGTCAACTTTATTGTTGCCCGAGCTGTAAATGATCGCCAGTTTAAAACACTGCTGGATGAAGTTGGAGATAATTATCCTGGTCTGCTTCTGCACAGCATTGTACGCTAGTTGTCAAAAGGGAAGGTGCTCAGCTGTTTTGCGGCTTGTCTGTGCGGAATCCAGACTTTTCTCGAAATGAAAAACGTCGAGCATCCTGAGTTAGCTAACACTGAGTGGCTCCTGAAGTTCTACTATCTAGTGGACATGACTCAATATCTGAACCAGCTCAATGTGAAAATGCAAGGTGTTGGAAATACAGTCTTATCCCTTCAACAAGCAGTGTTTGCATTTGAAAACAAGCTGGAACTCTTCATCGCTGACATTAAAACAGGTCATTTAGTACACTTTAAAAAACCGGGAGAGTTTAAAGATGCATGCACAGCAAGTGACCCTACTCAACATCTTGGTCTCCAGCAGCTAGCAGGCATCACATCTAATCTTCTGCAGTCATTCAAAGCACACTTTGGAGAATTTTGTGAGTGTACTCGTCTTTTTAAGTTCATCGCCCATACACACAAGTGTGCAGTGGACAGTGCCGACCTGAGTTACATCCCTGGTGTCTCCGTCAGAGATTTTGAGCTACAAGCTGCTGACCTGAAGGCCTCAGACATGTGGGTGAATAAGATTAAGTCACTGAATGAAGATTTGAAAAGACTTGCATGACAGCAAGCATAGTTGGCGAGCAAACACAAGTGGAGAGAAATGAAAAAACTTCAATTCGTGGACCAGCTGATTGTCAAAACTTGGAATGTGCTTCCTGTCACATACCACACACTGCAGCATGTGAATATTGCTGTATTGACAATATTTGGCTCTACATATGCATGTGTGCAGTCTTTCTCACATTTAAAGAATGTTAAGACCAACTATGATCACGTTTAACGAATGGAAGTCTCAACGTCTGCATGAAGCTTAACCTACCACCTATCATCCAGACTAAAAAGCCATCAGCAAAACCATGTAGCACCAGAAGTCGCATTAATGGTAAGAGGTACTTTATTCATCATTGGTTAGCAACAGCATAACAACGTTATTAAAAAGAATTCAGAGACTTATTGTACTTTAAAAGTGTTGGTCTTACATAAAATGCACACATTTACTTGTATTTAGTGTTAAACGTATTTATGGCTCTCACGGAATTACATTTTAAAATATGTGGCATTCATGGCTCTCTCAAACAAAAAGGTTCCCGATCCCTGCTTTATTCACTGTGCCACCACAGGTCAGGCTATTAGTTATTCTAAAGTTTCTGAAATAATAATCATTCTTGTGATGTCTCTTTATGGTTTTGATGTTTTGATTTCCTTTTTCCTTATTATTAATGATGTTGAACACCCTTTTATATATTTATTGGTCTATCTTTTGTGAGTGGCTATCTTTACTGATTTTTCAGTTTTAATTTTTTAATGTTATAGAAAAATACTTTATGAGTCATATCTTCTAGATCAGGGGTGCCCGCACTTTTTCAGCTTGCGAGCTACTTATAAGATGACCAAGTCAAAATGATCTACCTATCTACCTACAATTAAAATGCAAAACATAAATTTATTTCTTCTATATTATCATTATTTAAGTTACTATTATTACTATTTAATATTGTGTATTCTTCTTTCACCTTTCTCCTTCTCAGCTCTCTTTTCGGAGGAATGTCAATGTCATAGTTATTATGAACAGTCCAAAAAAGCTGCTCCACATTTCCCTTCTTTGGAATAGCAATGGCAAACAGACAGATGAGGCAAATGCACTTAGAATATGACATAGTGAAAAAAATCCCCTCCCATTCTGTATGAAAGTGGTAGGTTTTAGGCTTCTTACTCGGACCAGATATGGCACTCATTTTTATACCATTTGTTCTATTTAGTTTAAATAAATTGAAGGCTAACTACGCAGCAATGTCACTGAACAAGTTAGCGCAGTTTAACGCGCATGCGTAGGATGTCAAAAGTTCAGACGTGAGATTGGCTACCCTGTATGCCAATCAAAAGACAAATGTCTTTTTAATGTCATGCGATCTACCCACACTTCCTTCGCGATCGACCAGTAGATCATGATCGAGGTATTGAGCACCCCTGCTCTAGAAATTTTACTTTCTGATGTGTCTTTCTATTGTCTTTTCAGTGTGTTATGATTCACAGGCAATCTTTCAAATTTATAAAAAATACATCAGTTTTGTTAAGTTAATTTAACTAGATATTGTATTTAGTCTACACTTGCAAATTAATTGGCATAACTTGTTAATTCTGTTCTGTTAGCATCTATGGAGATATCACTTTTTAATATTGATATTAGTTATTTATGCCTACCATTCTCTTAATTTTATCAGTTTTATCAGGGTTTATTTTATTGGTCTTTAAAAAATATATTTCATTTTGTTAATTTTTCTTTATTGTGTACTTTTCTAATTTACAGTTTCTTTTCTCTCCTTTATTACTCTCATTTATTCTTTTTTAAATTAATTTTAATGGGGTGACACCAATAAATCAGGGTACATATGTTCAAAGAAAACATCTCCAGGTTATCTTATCATTCAATTCTGTTGCATATCTATCACCCAAAGTCAAATTGTCCTCTGTCACCTTCTATCTGGTTTCCCTATACACCTCCCCTCCTCCCTATCCCACCATCATCTCCCTCCCCCCACCCTGTAACCACCACACTCTTACCCATGTCTCATAGTCTCACTTTTATGTCCCACCTATGTATGATTTCATGCTGTTCTCAGTTTTTTTCTGATTTACTTATTTTACTCTGTATAATGTTATCAAGGTCCATCCATTTTGTTGTAAATGATCCAATGTCATCATTTCTTATGGCTGAGTAGTATTCCATAGTATGTATGTACCAAAGCTTTTTAATCCACTCGTCCTCTGACGGACACTTGGGCTGTTTCCAGATATTCGCTATGGTGAACAATGCTGCCAAAAACATGGGGCGCATTTCTTCTTTTCGAACAATACTATGGTGTTCTTAGGGAATATTCCTATAAGTGGGATAACTGGGTCAAATGGCACTTTGATTTTTAATTTTTTGAGGAATCTCCATACTGTTTTCCAAGTGCCTGCACCAGTCTGCATTCACACCAGCAGTACAGGAGGGTTTCCTTTTCTGCACATCCTCGTCAGCACTTATTCTGTGTTGTTTTGCAGATGAGCGCCATTTTGACAGGTGTGAGGTGATATCTCATTGTGGTTTTAATTTGCATTTCTCTAATGATTAGTGATGTTGAACATTTTTTCATATGCTTATTGGCCATTTGTATGTCCTCTTTGGAGAAATTTCTATTCATTTCTTTTGCCCATTTTTTGATTGGATTGTTTGTCTTCCTGATGTTGAGTTTTATAAGTTCTTTATAAATTTTGGTTATTAACCCCTTATCAGATGTGCTGTCGAATATGTTCTCCCATTGTGTGGTTTGTCTTTTTATTCTCTTCTTATTGTCTTTAGCTGTGCAAAACCTTTTTAGTTTGATATAGTCCCATTTGTTTATCTTGCCTTTTATTTCATTTGCCCGTGGAGATAAATCGGCAAATATATTGCTGCTACAGATGTCAGAGATCTTTCTGCCTATGTTTTCTTCTAAGATGATTATGGTTTCATGGCTTACGTTTAAAGCTTTTATTCATTTTGAGTCCGTTTTTGTGAATGGTGTAAGTTGTTGGTCTAGTTTTATTTTTTCGCAGGTAGATGTCCAATTTTCCCAACACCATTTGTAAAAGAGGCTGTCTTTACTCCATTGTATGTTGTTTCGTCCTTTGTCAAATATTAGTTGTCCATAAAGATGTGGGTTTAATTCTGGGTTATCTGTTCTGTTCCATTGTTCTATGTGCCTGATCTTATGCCAGTACCTGGCTGTCTTGAGTATAATGGCCTTGTAATAAACCTTAATATCTGGAAGAGTGATAACTCCTGCTTTATTTTTTCTTTTTAAGATTGCTGAGGCTATTTGTGTTCTTCTTTGGTTCCATATAAATATTTGGAATATGTGTTCTATATCTTTGAAGTATGTCATTGGTATTTTAATTGGTATTGCATTGAATTTATAAATTGCTTTGGGTACTATAGACATTTTAATGATGTTTATTCTTCCTAACCATGAGCACGGTATATGCTTCCACTTGTTTGTATCTTCCTTGAATTTTTTTATCAATGTTTTATAATTTTCCGAATATAAGTCCTTAACCTCCTTGGTTAAATTTACTCCTAGGTACTTTATTTTTTGGGCTGCAATAGTGAAGGGGATTATTTCCTTAATTTCTTTTGCAGACAGTTCATTGTTGGTATATAGAAATGCCTCTGATTTCTGAGTATTAATTTTATATCCTGCTTCCTTGCTGAATTCATATATCAGGTTCAGTAGTTTTCTGACTGAGACTTTAGGGTTTTCTCTATGCAATGTCATATCATCTGCAAATAATGACAGTTTTACTTCTTTTCCAATTTGGATGCCTTTTATTTCTTCTTCTTATCTGATTGCTGTGATAGGACTTCCAGCACTATGTTGAATAAGAGGGGTTAAAGGGGGCACCCCTGCCTGGTTCCTGATCTTAAGGGGATTGCTTTTAATTCTTGCCCATTTAGTATGATGTTTGCTGTGGGTAGGTCGTAGATGGCCTTTATCATGTTAAGGAATGTTCCCTGTATTCTCACTTAACTGAGAGTTTTGAGCATGAATGGGTGCTGGATTTTATCAAATGCCTTTTCTGCATCTATTGAAATTATCATGTGATTTTTGTTCTTTTGTTTATGTGATGAATCACATTGATTGATTTGCAAATGTTGAACCAGCCTTGCCTTTCTAGAATAAATCCCTCTTGATCATGGTGTATGATTTTTTTCATATATTGCTAGATCCAGCTTGCTAATATTTTGTTGAGAATTTTAGCATCTAAATTCATTAGGGATATAGGCCTAGAATTTTCTTTCTTTGTGTTGTCTTTGCCCGGTTTGGGGATCAGAATTATGCTTGCCTCATAAAAGGAGTTTGGAAGTCTTCCTTCCTCTTGAATTTTTTGAAAAAGCTTGAGGAGGATAGGAGTTAGTTCTTCTTTGTATGTTTGGTAGAATTCACTTGTGAAGCCATCAGGCCCAGGACTTTTTTTTTTTTTGGGGAGTTTTTGGATAACTGTTTCGATCTCATTTTTGTAATTGTTCTGTTTAGGAGTTCTGATTCTTCCAGATTGATTTTTGGAAGATTATATGATTCAAGAAATGTGTCCATTTCACCTAGGTTGTCTTATTTTTTGGCATAGAATTCTTCATAGTATTTTCTTACAATTCTTTGCATTTCTGTTGTGTCAGTTGTTGTTTCTCCACTGTCATTTCTAATTTTACTTATTTGTTTCCTCTCTCTTTTTTGCTTGGTGAGTCTAGTTAAAGGTTCATCAATCTTATTTACCTTTTCAAAGAACCAGCTTCTGGTTTCATTGATCCTCTGTATTGTTTCCTTAGCCTCTATTTCATTGATTTCTGCTCTGATCTTTATTATTTTCTTTCTTCTACTGGTCCTGGGCTTTATTTGCTGTTGTTTTTCTAGTTCTTTTAGCTGCAGGGTTAGGTTGCTTATTTGAGCTTTTTCTTGCTTCTTTTGGTATGCCTGTAGTGCAATGAACTTTTCTCTCAGTACTGCTTTTGCTGTGTCCCATAAATTTTGAGTTGATGTATGCTCATTATCATTGGTATCTAGAAACTTTTTTATTTTTTTTATCTCATTGTTAATCCATTCATTATTTAATAACCTGCTATTTATTTTTCAAGTGTTTGAGTATGTTTCAGTTTTTCTTTTGTGGTTAATTTCTAGTTTCATAGCATTGTGATCAGAGAAAATGCTTGATATGATTTCAATCTTCTTATAATTATTGAGAGCATTTTTGTGTCTTAGCATGTGGTCTATCCTAAAAAATGTACCATGAGCGCTTGAGAAGAATGTGTATTCTACTGCGTTAAGGTGAAAAGTTCTGAAGATATCTATTAAATCGAGTTGATCTAGTGTATCCTTTAAATCTTCTGTTTCTTTATTAATTTTCTTTCTTGAGGATCTATCCAGTGTTGTTAGTGGGGTATTGAAATTTCCTACTATTGTAGTATTTCTGTTAATCTTGCCCTTTATATCCATCAAAGTCTGCTTTATGTATGTCGGGGCTCCTATATTTGGTGCATAGATATTTATAATAGTTATATCTTCCTGTTGAATTGTTCCCTTTATCATTATGTAGTGTCCTTCTTTATCTCTTACTACAGCCTTAGTTTTAAAGTTCATTTTTTCCATATATACAAGTATTGCTATCCCACCTTTTCTTTCATTTCCATTTACATGAAATATTTTTTTCCATCCTTTTACCTTTAGTCTATGTGCATCTTTTGTTTTAAGGTGTGTTCTTGTAGACAGCATATGTATGTGTCCTGTTTCTTTATCCATGCAGCTACCCTATGTCTTTTGATTGAATCATTTAATCCATTTACATTTAAGGTTATTATTGATATGTAGTGGTTTATTTCCATTTTATTCTTTAAAACTGTATACTTTTTTGGCTATATTCTTTCCTCCCTTTGAACTGTTCACAAGAGGCCCCTTACTATCTCTTGCAAAATTGGTTTGGTTTTAATGAATTCCTGAGGCTTTCTTTCTCTTGGAAGCTCTTTATTTCTCCTTCAATTTTAAACGTTAGCCTTGCTGGATAGAGTAGTCTTGGTCGTAGGTTCTTGTTCTGCATTACTTTGAATATATCTTGCCATTCCCTTGTGGCCTCAAGTGTTTCTGTTGAGAAGTCAGATGTCATCCTTATGGGGGCTCCTTTGTAGGGAATAGCCTTTTTTTTTCTAGCAGCTTTTAAATTTTTCTCTTTATTCCTTAGATTTGGTATTTTAACTATGATGTGTCTTGGTGTAGATTTTTTTGAGTATTTCTTTAATGGAGTTCTGTGTGCTTCCTGAACGTGTGGAATATTTTCCAGCCTTAATTTAGGGAAGTTTTCTGCTATGATTTAATTGAACAAAGTTGGTATTTCTTGTTCTCTCTCCTCTTCTTCAGGTGCCCCTATGATGTGAATGTTGTTTCTCTTCATGTCACAGAGCTCCCTTAGAGTTTCCTCACATATTTAAAGTCTCTTTTTTTTTTCTGTTCTGCGTCTGTGCCTTTGTTTATTGTGTCCCCTAACTCACTGATTCGATCCTCAGCATTATTTATCCTGCTTTTAATTTTTTCCATTGTGGTCTTCAGTTCTGATACTGTATTTGTCATTTCTGTCTGATTCTTTTTATTGTTTCAATTTCATTTTTTATACTTGTTATCTCTTTATTTAGGTGTTCATAGTGACTATCCATTGTTGCTCTAATTTCTTTGAACATCCTAACTATCATTATTCTAAATTCTGCTTCTGGTAATTTGGTTATATCTGGTTCATTCAGGTATTCTCTGGGGATTTCTCTTGATTCATTTGGTTTGCATTGTTTTGCCTGTCCATTGGTCTGTGTATAAGAAGGTTGTGGCCACTAGAGTCCAGTAGGTGTTGCCTTTGTGTTCTCTAGGTGTGATCTGTCTGCAGGCCCACCTCCCTCTCTGCCTTTGCCTAGGGCGGTTAGGTATGGGCGTTGCCAGCGCCGACCCACTGTGGCTGTTGCTGTGATCTTCGCCTTTCCTTCGTGGAGGGGCTGTCACTCAAGCCACAAGCCTCAGCACCAAGGGTAGAGTTGAGCACTTTTGCTCAGCTGTGGACCCAGTCTGTTTCCGGGCTTCCACCCAGTCTCCATGGTCAGTGCCTGCTCGCCACAGTTTCTCAGGTTGGACGGGGCTGCTGACGTGCTCTCAGCTGTGAGCCTTTGCCTGTCTGGAGCTTTAGCCCTGCCCTGGAGGCCAGGGCCCTCCTGCACAGGATCGCAAACCGCAGTTTATTGGGCCGGGCGTGGCTGCTAGTGTGTGCTCAGCTGTGAACTTTAGCCCCGCCTTGGCGTTCAGAGCCAACTCGTGCATGCAGGATGGCAAACCGCGGTTTCTCGGGCCAGTTGGGGCTGCCGGCCTGTGCTCAGCTGCGAGCTGCCGCTTATCTGGGGCTCTAGCCCCGCCCCCATGTTCAGAGCCAACTCGCCCACACAGGATGGCAAACCACGGTTTCTCTGGCTGGTTGGGACTGTTGGCGTGAGCTCAGCAGCGAGCCTCTGCCCGTCCCTGCTCCTAGCCCCGTCCCCATGCTCAGGGCAAGCTTGCGCAGGGTCGAAGATCAGATGTGCCCATTCCTGGCCTCCCGCTTTTCCCCCGCAGGTGGGGTTACAGGCAGGCCCGCAGCTGCCGGACTGCTTTTGCTCGTCCCCTCCGACCTGCTGGGCTAGACTGAGCTCACACCGGCTAGGCCTCCACCCCTGCCAACAGAACTACATTTCAGCATCCCGCCGCCACTGTCCCTCCAGCAACGCTCAGCAGACTAGGAAGGGGCCCCACAGTTCAGACCCTAACACTGCATACTGTAGACCTGGAAGCTCTCTCCATCTAAGCAGCTCTGCTCTAAGTACTGCGCGAGAGCTTGTTCAGCTGGTGTCCTGTCTCCCTTTGCTGGTATTGCTAGTTCCAGGGGAAATATTTGTTTTTGATTAGAGAAGTGACTTAGCCCCGGGGTTAGGGTGGCTGTCCCTCAGAATTTTTCTCCCTGTGGCTTCCCGTTTACTCCCTCTTTCCGCTGCTCTGGTCCTCTCCTCTGACCCCGTTCCCTGGAGCCCCAGGTGAGTGGCTGTGAGAGAGGTTTTCTGTGCTGTCCTTTAAGAATCTTTGGTCTGAGAAAACTGTCTCTTTCTCACTAACAGTATCCTTACTTGTTTCCCAGCTCAATACTGTCCAAATGCCTCTTCTAGGCTCTGGGACTGCAGGCTGGGGCTTTTTTCCTGGGACCCAGGTCCCTCCCTCTCCACCAAACTCTCCTCCTGCCACGTGGGTCTCTCTGGGCTGCTGTTCACTCCGGTGAGCTTGGCAGCCCTCTTCGCGTTTTTGCTATTCCTACCAGTCTCAATGTGGGTTCTTCTGTGTTCCTTGGTTGAAGAGTCCACTTAGTTTAGTTCAAAGTTGGTTTATCCAGATGATGGTTCTTAAAATTTAATTATTATCCCCTTTGGTTCTGGGATTTAGAAGTTGGTACGTCAGCCTACTCCATCGCCATCTTCCTCTCTCCTCATTTATTCTTTTTGGATTAAATTTCTGTTTCTTTTCCAATTTTAAAAGATGAATACTTCATTGAGTTTCAGTGTTTTATCTTTTCTAATATATGTATTTAAAGCTATAAATTTTATTTCTTAGTAGCTTTATCAGCATTCTATACGTTTTGATAGATCATAATGTCAGATAATAAAGACCTACAGACAGGGATTATGGGTTAACATCCTAACAACAGAGATAAAAACATAAATTATGATTTAGTTAAAAATATTTTATAATTTCTATTCTTATTTTACTTTGATCTATGAAGTATGTTTCTTACTTTTCAGGCATATGGGCATTTTCTATTGGTTTTCTTTCCTTTTTCATTTTCTTTTCTTATTTTTACTGATTCGTTCAGTTTTTGCATTAAGATCAGAGCACGTGTTCTATATGATTTAATTCTTTTTAAATTATGGTCAGTTTGGGGTAATTTTCATACATCCTTGAAATGAATATGTATTCTGATATAGTTGCCATGAGGTTTTATATATTTCAATTATGTTTCTTATTAATCATATTGTTAAATATTTTTATATAATCTCTAATTTTGTCTCTGTTTTAACTGCTGGGAAAACTTTCATTATTGTCAATTTTATTCATTTTTGTCAATTTTTATTTATATGTCTGAGGTTAAGTGCATATACATTTACTTATTTAGTTATTTATTTATTTATTACAGGGACAGAGAGAGAGTCAGAGAGAGAGATAGACAGGGACAGATAGACAGGAAGAGAGAGAGATGGAAGCATCAATCATCAGTTTTTTGTTGCGACAGCTTAGTTGTTTATTGATTGCTTTCTCATATGTGCCTTGACCATGGGCCTTCAGCAGACTGAGCAGCCCCTTGCTCGAGCCAGCGACCTTGGGTCCAAGTTGGCAAGCTTTTGCTCAAGCCAGATGGATCTGCACTCAAGCTGGCAACCTTGGAGTCTCGAACTTGGGTCCTCGGCATCCCAGTTTGATGCTCTATCCACAGCACCACCACCTGGTTAGGCAAGTGCATATACATTTATAATTGTTATAGCTTTCTGTGATTTATACCTCTTATCATTATAGTATGCATCTTTATTTCTACTACAGCTTTTTGTCTTAATCTATTTCATATGTTATTAACATGGTTATACTAGCTTCTTTTGTTCTTTTATTTTTAATAGTTTTATATTCTTAGATTTTAGATATACTATATCTTTTTTTTATTATTTTATTCATTTTAGAGAGGAGACACAAAGTGAGAGAGAGAGAGAGAGAGAGAGAGAGAGAGAGAGAGAGAGAAAGAGAGAAAGGGGGGAGGAGCTGGAAGCATCAACTCCCATATGTGCCTTGACCAGACCAGTACAGGGTTTTGAACTGGTGATCTCAGTGTTCCCAGGTCGACGCTTTATCCACTGTGCTACCACAGGTCAGGCTCGATATACTATATCTTAAAAGTAGTATTTAATTTGAATTCATTATGTTAATTTTCTGACAACCTTTGTTTTTAATTGAAGCATTTAATCCATGTTTATTTAGTGTATTTATTGATATATTTGGCTTAAATTTACTGTGCTTTCAAGTGATTTCTATATGTGCCATTGGTTCTGTGTTCCTTTATTCTCCTTACTGGTTGTCTTTTGAAGAAATTAGTCTTTATACCTTTACATTGATTCTGTTAGCATGAAAATTATGCCTTTATTTATTGTCCTTTTGATGATGATTCTAGAAATTACAACATGCATCCTTGATTTACATTTGTCTGATAACTGATGTTCTTAATTTCTTTCTGAATAATTTAGTTTTACTTAACCCCTCCTTCTTTAGAATGTACATTATTGACAAAATTTACTTTTATATAATCAATAGTTATTCGTTTAATTTATATTTATGTTTGTTGGTTTTTAATCTTTTCTTAGTTTTCTATCTTATATATGTGATTATTTACCTTCCTATGAAGGAAATTCTATGATTTCTTTATGGTAGGTCTGTTGGTGATAACTGTTTACTTTTGTCTGAACTGTCATTATTTAGCTTTTATTCAGAGATCATTTTTATTTTAAAAATATAATTTTAGAATATTGGGGTTCTAGGCTGACAGTAACTATTTTTTCTCTACTTTAAAGATATTCTTGCATTATGTTCTGGCTTTTATTGTTTCTGTTTCAAAATTGACTGTAATCTGAATCATTTTAGTGGTTCTGTATTATATCTCTTGGGATAACTTTCTTTGTATATATTTTGTATGGGGTTCATAGGGCTTCTTGAATCTATGTATTGATATCCTTCACCAGTTTCAGAATTTTCTCAACTGTTGTCTCTTTATTTTATTTTATTTTATTTTATTGAGACTGATACAAAGAGAGGGACAAGTAGGGATAGACAGGAAGGGAAAGAGATGAGAAGCATAAATTCTTTGTTGCAGCATCTTAGTTGTCCATTGATTGCTTTCTCATATGTGTCTTGACTGGGGTGCTACAGCAGACCAAGTGACCTTTTTCTCAAGCCAGTGACCTTGGGATCAAGTTGGTGACCCTTGCTCAAATCAGATGAGCCCATGCTCCAGCTGGTGACCTCTGGGTTTTGAACTTGAGTCCTCTGCATCCATGTCTGATGCTTTATCCACTGCGCCATTGCCTGGTTAGGCCCATTGTCTCTTTAAATGATACTCCTGCCTCCTTCCTTTTTTTTTTTCCATGATTTTAATTATATACTTTAAACTTCAGCTCTTTTAACTATATCATCTATATCTAAAGGTATCTACAGGATCTCTACTAAACTTTTCTGTGTCTGTTTCTATTTTGTGTTGTTTTATTTATTTGTCTCTGCATTTTTTTGTCCCTGGTTAGTTTTATTGAAATAGATAATTCTATGTCATATGAGAATAATTGTTTACAGAAATAATATGAAGCCTAATGTGATGTTGTCTTTGAAATAAGCTTTTATTTGCTTCTTCCATATACATGGGGGATATTCTGGAGAAATTTGTATTTAGGGAAATTAATCCATTGTCTGGCATTGATATTCTTTAGTGCTGAGTTGCAGTCATTCTAAACATTTTACCTAATTCTAGTTTACTTTTACTTTTACTGCCTATCCTGTGGTGGTACAATGGATAAACTGTTGACCTGGAATGCTGAGGTCACTAGTTTGAAACCCTGGGCTGCCCCAGTCAAGGCATATATGAGAAGCAACTACTACCAGTTGATGCTTCCCACTCCACACTCCCCTTCTCTCTCTTTCTGTTTTTTCTAAAATCAATAAATAAGTCTTTTTAAAAACCAAACAAAACTACTTTTTACTCTTAGGGTACAGCACTTCCAGATTCTAACCCAAGGAGTTGTAATGTATAAAAGCCGTCTTCTTGGAGGACTTTGGACTCTGATACTGGTCCTCTGTACTTACAGACCTTCTCTTTCTTTAATTACAGATGCCTTCAGAGGTAAAACAGCCCTCAAATGTGCTCATCTCCCTAGGTTTCTGTTCTTCCTTGCATCTAGGCCTGATAATTATTTACTACTTAATTAACTCACCTATGCCTTTAAACATACATTTTTTTTTCTATGTGTTTTGTTTAGCTTTCTGGACTTCAGGAAGATGCTTAGTCCTAAGATTACCTAGGCCACTATTATTGAAAGTGGATCATATTTGTCCTTAAATTGTATTTTTCCTAAACATTTATCAGTCTAGTATGAGTTTGACCAGTTTACTGGGTTAAGTATATGTTGACTTTTATTTGTAAAAATATTGATTATTTATACAAAGTGAGCTGGATTATATAAGTTAATATTTTATGCCTTGTCAACCTATGTCTTACCATGTTGCATATCTTAGAATGGGGTCCTCAGAAACGGATGTTTTGATGAAAACTCCTGTGGACATAATTTATTAGAAAGTGTTCCTGGGAAAAACTGATAGAGACTTAGAAGTGAAGAATGCAAGATCCACTAATGGTAATTTTGGTAATCATGTAGAGGTGCTCTGAAGTCCATGCTGGTCACACCTTAGAGGCAATCCAATCAGGAACAAAAGGACCTAGAGTATTTAGACCCCTGTGTCTCTTAGTCATTCTTTAAGAGATGCCCCAAGGTGACATAAACCCTCATACTTCCTGTTCTCTATTTGCAGATACAGAGGCTGTCTGTTTGGTATAAAAGCATACTGAGAGCTTGGAAATTGGCAAAGGAATCCTAGGGGATATAGGCACAGCATTGACAGTAGCTTCTACAACCTTTTAGGCCATGTCTTAATGCAGGTCCCTGGAAGTCTTTTGAGAGCCACAAAGTTTAATGGGAGAAAAATACATTTATAGTTTTACTAGTTGCTAAGAAAATTTAGAATTTTATTTAATTATGAGAGTAGTATTATTAGTAGTTCGTGTATAGCATATGTCCATATGTAGTGTAGGATCTAGCATACAGTAAGTAAACTCTATTTTACTTCAAAAAATATATGAAAGAAAGGGTATTGAAATTATATCAAAATTAGTGTCCAAACTAGCCACATTTCTAAAGTAAACATTCTAATATTTGAAATAAAGTGAGCATGTCGTTATAATCTTTCATTCAGTGCAGTATTCAGAGTATAGTAATTATTGACATATTTCACTAAAGATACAATAAGGATTAATTCCAGAAGAGCAATTGTCCAAAGATTTGGCTAACATTATGTAAAGTCATCATTACTACTGTAAGGTATATCTCTTGTAATAATTATATGTAAAAAGTTGTGGTCCTGGCCCATTGGCTCAGTGATAGAGCCTTGGCCTGGTGTGTGGAAGTCTGGGTTCTATTTCCTGTGAGGGCACACAAGAGATGTGACCATCTGCTTTTCCACTCCTCCTCATTCTCTCACCTCTCTCTCTCTCTCTCTTCTCCTCCCAAAGCCATAGCTCAAATGATTTGAGGAAGTTGGCCCTGGAAGCTGAGGATGGCTCCATGAACTTTCCTCAGGCACTAAAATATCTTGGCTGCTGAACAACAGATGGGCAGAGCATTGCTTGGTGGGGGGTTGGTCTGGTAGATCCTGGTCAGGGCACATGTGGGAGTCTGTCTCTCTCCCTCTCCACCTCTCACTTAATCAAAAAAAAGTTCCTACATTATTATTTTTATATTCTGGGGTCACTAGAGAATATTAGGGGATAAATGATAGTGATCTTAAACATTTATTGTTAAAATTTCTTCAATTTTATAGCAAACTTCATGGTTACAAATATTTAGGCAGAGAAAGAAAGTGGAGCCATTTAAAAACCTATTTGACATATAATCAAACACTTTTAGTAAATTTTTACATTGAAGTTTAAATTCAGCTAATTAACAATAAACATTTTTCTAAAATTCAGGAGAAGGATATCATCCACAATACTCCACAGCACAAGAATATAGTCCAGAACCAGATTTTTTAAAAAAAATCTAAAATTGTTTTATCTCTTGTGAGTCAAATATCACCCCTCAAACCATAGATGATTAATCCTCTCATTGTATTCCAGAAATACTTATGGAAAATCGTTTTATATCAGGACAGCTATCTTGTATTCACCTAAGGAAATTTCAATACTGAAGAGCATAAGCGTAATTATAGGCCAGTGAGGTTGTTGTGATGGGTTGGCACCATGGGAAAACTATACAAATGGAATGTAAAGTATATTTATTTGATTTTCTTTCTTCCATTAAATATTCTTGCCCATTCTATGGAAAGTCATCTTTTTTTTTTTTTTTTTTTTAATTTATTTTATTTTTTAATTTTATTCATTTTAGAGAGGAGACACAGAGTGAGAGAGAGAGAGAGAGAGAAAGAGAGAAAGGGGGGAGGAGCTGGAAGCTTCAACTCCCGTATGTGCCTTGACCAGACCAGTGCAGGGTTTTGAACTGGCGACCTCAGTGTTCCCAGGTCGACGCTTTATCCACTGCGCCACCACAGGTCAGGCTAGTCATCTTTTTATTAAAGTGGTTAAGTCTAGTTAAAATTATCTTTTGAATACAGTGGAGAGATTCTCAAAGAACTTGCAAAATTCTGTGAAGGCTTATCCTACTAATTCACCTGTTACCTCAAGTTTATGTTTACTTGGGATTAATGTATACCTTCTTAGAAAGACTGTTGACTCCTTTCCTGAATCCAGTAACTAAATCTCAATTACATGTCTAGCAGATTCTTATTGCTTCCTGGGTTTGTGTATTCTTCTTTGGGCCAAGAGCTCCTTTGTATATCAAAGGCAACTCCTTGTAGAGAAGGGAGCCACAAAGGGGCAGAGGAGCCCAGAACTCGACCCCCGTGTTACTGCCTCTGCTTGAGAAAGTGGAGACGTTAAAAACACTCACTAAATAATTCTCTTTAAGTCAGAAGAAAAAGGATTTTTTTACAGTTAACAGTAAGATGCATGATGATTAATATTTTCAACCTTGAGGGCAAACTCTGCCTGTTTAGTATAAATTTTTTATTTCTGTGTTTCAAGTGAAAAATATCCTGGGGTTCTTTTGAATTTCAAACAATTAGTCCAAATTCAAAATGTATTATGCTAATTGTATATTTTTAGTCTAATTTTAGTATTTTGACTCTGAAATTCATAAGCTAGCATTTATTTGCTCTTGGAATTATTCAAATTTTGTAATAATCTTTATCCCATTTTATATGGTATTAATATTTTCTAATAAAAGTCTGACCTAAAGAAGAGATAACATTTAAGAACCATATGAACCAGGTTGTTAACTTTCTATCTGGTCTACTTCTCCCCATAGGTTTATACTATATGGAGTTTAGTATGGGGATCCCTCCTCTGAGGAACAAATGGCTCAAGTGGTAGGCTAGGCAGATATGAATGCCCTCATTAGCTGTACCACTGGATTTTATAGAAAGTCATAGGAACCAATGTGTATGGTTTTCACATGAGGGAATAAGCCTGTTTTCCTAGTAAGAACATAGGAGACAGACTTGAGTTAGTATTTCTTTAAATTTGTGTTACTCGGGGCAAGTATACATTTCCTCAATTGTTTAAACATGGTAGATAAAACTTACTTCATTATGTGTACATTTAAAAAATTCTGGGAGAGACAAGATGGCCACGGAATAGAGTGATGTTCCAACTTTCACATCCCAGAAACAAAATGGATTACAATTTAATTTTGAGAACAGTAATCTTGAAAGACCAACTTTGGACTAAAACTAAGAGGATTCTCCAGCAAAGAACCACCAAAGAACCCACACTGAGAGTGGTAGGAAAGGAGGAGATACAGAAAGAGCTGCCCCATTCCTGGGAGCGAGCGGTGGCCTGGAGAGACTCTCACGGTCTGAAGGATTGCCCAGCGAGTTGTGGGTCCTCAGTCCCAGAACTAGAGCCCCAGCCTAGATTCCTGGAGCCTGGAAGTGGCAAATGAACTGTATTTGGATGAGAAAGGAGCCTAGATACTGCTTGAGAAGAGACAGAACTCTCAGACCCAGGCTCTGTATTAAAGGGACCTCATGGAAAGCCTTGATCACAGCCACGTGCCTGGGGCTGCAGGAGCAGGGAGTGCTGGGAAGACTAGAGTTGCCAGGGGGAGAATGTGGTCCCGGAGGCATAGGGGGAGACAGTTTGAGGGATGGGCAACCTAACACCTGGACTGAATCACACCACAAATCTAAAGTGAACATTTTTCCTCATAGCAGCAACAACAAGAAAGGGAAGAAATTACCCCACCTGCCAGGGGTTTTTCTGCTCCAGTCAGAACAAAGAGGTGCTTAGAGGCAGGTAGCATGTTAGGGACACAGGTAGTGAGTGCAGGGGTCTGAGCTACACTGCCCCCCCATGCTGCTGAGTGCTTGCGGGAGGCCAGAGGCCTATGGTGGTGGGGCATGGCTGCACGAGCCAGGGTGGTCTGAGCAAGTGTGTGTGGGCCTACCCACGAAGATGAAAGCTGCAGCAGCTGCTGCAGAGGTCAGAGTGAGCATGCAGGCTCACCTGGGGCATAAGCCCAGGAAACTGCAGAGGCAGTCCAGTGGGTGAGCACGGGCCTGCTGGTGGAGGCAATCTTCTTGCGAAGGTTCAAGCTCAGGCGCAATCCCACCTGCCCTTGGAGGCAAGCTGGCAACAGCAGGGCCCAAGCCCAAACAACTGAGGTGGCAACAGTGAACATGGGGGGCCAGCTGACAGATCACACATCAGAGCACAGAGACCACACCCACTAGGCCACTGAGACCACACCTTCTGAGTGCAGAAAAAGAAGAAAAAACAAAATAAAATAAAAATAAATAAAAAGTTGGGATAGAAAGACATCTGACGCTAAGGAGCAAGCCACATTCAATATTGTACCTAATCAGTGAATTATAGTACTGAGCCCAACAGGTAGACAGCAATAAGAGACAGCAGAAAGCAGATCTTAGGGGAACTTGAACTTTTAAAGGAACTTCCCCACAACCAAGAGTAGATAAAAGCTAGCCTAAGAGTGCAGCTTATATATACAATGGCACCTGGGCCCAGCAGAGGCAGCCACAAGATCTGGATCACCTGTAGCTCCAAAAAGGTTGATAAGAGCCAGTCATAGGCAGTGACCCCCACTGATCTGCATGCACCAGGATCCATCCAGGGAGGTCCAGGCCAGGTACATCCAATGGCCAGGTACAGAAAGCAGCAGTTCAGGACCTAACAACCCTTGTGAGAGTGGTAGCCTAAGGAAGGGCTCCTCACATCTGACCCAACTAATACGTGGAAAATGCTGACACAAATAGCAAAAAGAATAGTGATAGCAGATAAGTACCCCACAGCAGATTACAAACAACAACTGATGCCAACCAGAAGACCTAGAAACAACACAACTGAAAATTGGAGGTAGACAAAACTAACCCTAAACTCAGCTAGTTACACAAACAACACACCCAAAGGAAGATTGTATACATAGACAAAATAGGAAGACAAATTCAATCCAAATGAATCAAGAGAAATCTCCAGAGAAATAACTGAGTAAGATGGAAATAATTAAATTACTGGATTCAGAGTTTAAAATAATGATTGTTAGAATAGGCAAAGATCTAAGAGCAACAATGGATGGACATATTGAACACCTAATTCCTAAATTGATGCAGGAAAGAGTAACACAGGTTTAAGAAGCAGAGAGAATCCGATTAAAAAAGAACCAAAAGAAACCCACACCAAGACACATAATTAAAATACCAAACTAAGAGATAAAGAAAGAATACTAAGAGCTTCAAGAGAAAAATAGTCAATCACCTACATACAAAGATACCCCATTAAAATGAAATCTGACTTCTCAACAGAACACTTGAGGTCAGAAGAGAATGGGAAGAAATATTCAAAGTAATGCAAAACAAGAACCTACAACTAAGTTTATTCATCCAGCAAGGCTATCGTTTAAGATTGAAGAAGAAATAAAGAGCTATTCAGACAAAAAAAAAAAAAAAAACCCAAAAAACTCAAGGAATTAATCACAATCAAACCAATGCTACAAGAAATGTTAAGGGGCCTGCTTAAGACAGAACAAAGGAGGAAAAAAATCTAGTAAAAGAGGAATGTAGATTTAAAGGAAAAAATGCCAATAAACAACTACATATCAATAATAACCTTAAATGTAAATGAATTAAATGCTCTAATCAAAAGACATAGTGTACCTGAATGGATAACAAGCCAGGACTTGTACATATACTGTCTACAAGAGACCCACCTCAAAACAAAAGATACATATAGACTAAAAGTAAAAGAATGGAAAAAATGTTTTATGAAAATGAAAAAATAGCTGGGATAGCAATACTTATATCTAACAAAATAGACTTTAAAACAAAGACTATAGTAAAGTATAAAGGAGGTCGTTATGTAATGATGAAGGAAGCAATCTAACAGAAAGATATAACCATTATAAATATCTATGCACCTAATATAGAAGCACCTAAATATATAAAGCAAATTGTGATGGGCATAATGGGCGAGATCAACAGCAATACTATAATAGTAGGGGATTTTAATACCCTACTAACATCACTGGATAGATCCTCAAGAAAGAAAATTAACAAAGAAATGGCAGACTTAAATGACACACTAGATCACCTTGATTTAACAGATACCTTCAGAACCTTTCACCCTAAAGCAGCTGAATATACATTCTTTTCAAGTGCTCATGGTACATTCTCTAGGAAAGACCACATGCTAGGACATGAAACAAGTCTCAACAAATTTAAGAAGATTGAAATCATATCAAGCATCTTGTTGGATCACAATGACATGAAACTAAAAATCAACTACAATAGAAAAACTGAAAAACACTCAAACACTTGGAAACTAAATAACAAATGGGTTAACAATGAGATCAAGGAAGAAATAAAAATTTCCTTGAAACAAATGAAAATAAACATACAACAACTCAAAATTTATGGGACACAGTAAATGTATTCCTGAGAGGGAAGTTCATAGCATTACAGGCATAACTTAAGAAGCTAGAAAAAGCTCAAATAAACAATTTAACGCTACATCTAAAAGAAATAGAAAGAGAACATCAAGTAAAGCCCAGAAGAAGTAGAAGGAAGGAAATAAATGGCACAGGGGCTAAAAAAACAATACAGAAGATCAATGAAACCAAGAGCTAGTTCTTTGAAAAGATAAACAAGATTGATGAACCTTTAACCAGTCTCACCAAGAAAATAAAGAGAACTCAAATAAAAAAAAGATATAAGTGAGAAAAGAGAAGTAACAACTGACACAGCAGAAATACAAAGGATTGTAAGAAAATACTATGAAGAACTGTATGCCATAAATATAGACAACCTCGGTGAAATAGACAAATTTCTCTAAACATAATCTTTCAAAAATCAATATAGAAAAAACAGAAGAACTAAACAGACCAATTTTATCAAATGAAATTGAAACAGTTATCAAAAAACTCCCAACAAACAAAAGCCCTGGGCCTGATGGCTTTACATGTGAATAGCCTCAGCAATCCTGAAAAAGAGGAATAAAGAGAAAGATATCACACTTCCTGATATCAAGTTATACTACAAGGACATCATACTCAAAACAGCCTGGTATTGGCATAAGAACAGGCATTCAGAGCAATGGAACAGAACTGAGAACCCAGAAATAAACCCCCACCTATATGGACGATTGATATTTACAAAGGAGTTAAGAACATAAAATGGAGTAAAGACAGTCTCTTTAACAAATGGTATTGGGAAAATTGGACAGGTACCTGCAAAAAAATGAAACTGGATCACCAACTTACACCATTCACAAAAGTAAACTCAAAATGGATAAAAGACTTAAATGTAAGTCATGAAGCCATAAACATCTTGGAAGTAAACATAGGCAGTAAACTCTGATATCTCTCATAGCAATATTTTTGCTGATTTATCTCCACAGGCAAGTGAAATAAAGGAGTGGATGAACAAATGGGACTATATAAAACTAAAAATCTTTTGCACAGCTAAAGACAATATGAGCTAAGTAAAAAGGTAAACCACACAATGGGAGAACATATTCGACAACACATCTGATAAGGGGCTAATAACCAAAATTTATAAAGAGCTTGTAAAACTCAATACTAGGAAGATAAACAATCCAATCAAAAAATGGGCAAAAGAAATGAATAGACACTTCTCCAAAGAGGACATACAGATGGCCATAGGCAGATGAAAAAATGCTCAACATCACTAATCATTAGAGAAATGCAAATTAAAACCACAAGGAGATAACACCTTACACTCATGAGCAAAACAACACATGGCGCTCATTAACAAACCAACACATAATAAGTGCTGGCAAGGATGTGAAGAAAAGGGAACCCTCCTGCACTGCTGGTGGGAATGCAGACTAGTGCAGCCACTGTGGAAAAAGTATGGAAATTCCTCAAAAAATTAAAAGTGGAACTGCTTTTTGACCCAGCCATCACACTTTTAGAAATTTATCCCAAGAACACCACATTAATGATTCAAAAGGAGAAATGGACCCCCATGTTTATGGCAACATTGTTTACATTAGCCAAGATCTGGAAACAGCCCAAGTGTCCATCAGTGGATGAGTGGATTAAAAAGCAGTGGTACATATACACAATGGAATACTATGGGGCATGAAAAAGAAGAAAACCTTACTTTTTGAGACAACATGGATGGACCTGGAGATTATTATGTTAAGTAAAATAAACCAGAAAGAGAAAAAAAATACCATATGACCTCACTCATTTGAGTAATCCAACAAATAATATGAACTGAGGAGCGGAATAGAAACAGAGGCGGGATCAAAGGATACAGAAGGGAAGTGGACAGATGGAAAGGGAATGATAGGATGGGATGAGAGCAGAAAAGGAAAACTGGGGGGAGAGCATTGCAGGGAGGAGGGCAAGATGGATGTGGTGGGCAACAAGGGGAAAGTGGGGATGCATTTAAGGGACACACTAGAATCTTTGTACACCCAATAAATTAAAATAAAATAAAATTTTAAAAAATCAGTAAAAACAAAAAAAAAATTCTGAAATGGTATACCACCAAAAGTTAACAGTGCTTATCTGTGGGATGTGATTTTATTTGTCCTTTAACTTAGATTTTTAATGTTTTTATAACAAGAAAAATATAAAACAATTTTATAAGATTAATTTAGGCTTGTGTCAATTTCAGATTTTTAAAAATTTATCAATAGAGGTCCTTTTTGAAAAGGACTCTTACACAAAAGTTCAATACCTAAATAAATGTAAGTGGAGCTGCTCTGCTGAAGTAGATGAGAATGCAAAGCCTCAGGTCCTGGCCTTGCTGTCTCCTTTCTGGTGAGCCCTCAGCCATCTCCATGGAGCCCTGAGCATCAGGAAATCATGTTTGAAGCCCAATTTGATATGGTTTATTGGGAACCACGGAAGTAAAGAACCTTGAACAATGCCAGCCATTAGCATTTACTCAAGTAATGCTAACCATTAAGGCTGTTATTTTTATACTTTGCCCTGGAAGAAAGTAGAATACTTTATGAGAAGGAAAATGAAATAACCACCCTTTTCCAGAAGAGCATTTGCCAGTTCACTCTCTCTGTTACAGAAGTATTTATTGGTGAGTCTGTGTTGTTGGTCCAGACTTTCTGTGTAGAGCCTGAACTGGCTCATCAGCCAGTATTGGTGGCTGAGGATTAATTTCACATTTTCTGATCCAGGCCATGCAGATAAAACAGCAGGGCTGTGTGTGGCTGCAGTCCATTCAGCTAGCTTTTTTTTTTTTTTTTTTTTTTTTTGACAGATAGGGACAGACAGACAAGAAGGAAGAGAGATAAGAAGCATTTCTTTGTTGCAGATCCTTAGTTGTTCAGTGATTCCTTTCTCATATGTGCCTTGACCGGGGACTACAGCAGAGCCGGTGACCCCTTGCTCAAGCTAGCGACCATGTGCTCAAGCCAATGACCACAGAGCCATGTCTATGATCCCATGTTCAAGCCAGTGAACCCTTGCTCAAGCCAGTGACCTTGGGGCTCAAGCCAGTGACCACAGAGTCATGTCTATGATCCCATGTTCAAGCCAGTGAACACTTGCTCCAGCCAGTGACCTTGGGGCTCAAGCCAGTGACCACAGAGTCATGTCTATGATCCCATGTTCAAGCCAGTGAACCCTCGCTCAAGCTGGTGAGCCTGCACTCAAGCCGGATGAGCCCGTGCTCAAGCTGGTGACCTTGAGGTTTTGAAGCTGGGTTCCCACTGTTCCTGTTTGATGTTCTATCCACGATACCACTGCCTGGTCAGGCCATTCAACCCAGCTTGTGTCAAGATTACTCAACTCTACTCTCTTGATGGGGCTGCAAAATTGTGCTGCTTGAAAGCTCAGCCTTGCCCAGTCTCTTAGAATCAAACTTGATGTTTGGCAGAAGAAATGAAGAAGGTCTACCTCACCAT
Organism: Rhynchonycteris naso; assembly: GCA_037038555.1. NCBI lineage: Eukaryota > Metazoa > Chordata > Mammalia > Chiroptera > Emballonuridae > Rhynchonycteris > Rhynchonycteris naso. The sequence continues at coordinate 82,760,315 of CM072999.1, read as the reverse complement.
TTAGTGATACAGCATTGACATTATGACTCCGTATCTGTCTTTAATCTTACCCCTCAAATGTGAAACTCAGGCTCCTGTTGTGTCTGGAACTGAATTGTACTACTGGCTCATGACAGCTACTTGTTAATTTTTAAGAAATTTTGCAAGCAAGTAGGTGTCATATAAGAAGCTTGAAATCATCATACGGGGAGTATTTACACTATGAGCATTGATTGACAAGTTCTATATCTCAATCAACTCTTTCCCCTGAAGAGCCAGTTAAACATTTAAGCATATCACTGGTTTAAAAACTAGCCACCAACTATGTTCCAAGTATCATGACCACATCTCCATTCTTCCCTAGACCTGAGTTTCTGCTTTGACATCATAAGATTTGTGCCTTTCATTCTCATTAGACTTCTGTTCAATCAGGAGTATGTGCTTATATCCCAGCTCAAAGATGAGACTCAGCTCCCCATTTCCTGCTCAAAGATCTTTCCCAAGGTTTGTACAGTTAAAATTATGATTATATCACCATTACCTAGATTTTCTTATCTCACTGATCATGGGTCTTGAATCACCATCCTGGATTCCGTATTATGTAATATTAATTTCATAATATTTGTCCTCACGCTTATTTATTAACTTCTCCTTTAATTGATGTGTTTTATCTCCTAGTCTAGAAACCCTTTCTGTCTGTGGTTCTGGGTCTGCTTTGCTTTCCTTCCAGTCATTATAAATCTGTCTCCATTAACTGAAATAATTCACTATTCTTGCTATAGAATTAGAACAAAGTTTTGATTATATTTCTCCTAGAAATATTTTTTCTATATTATTAACCTCTAAATTATTTAAATATAATTTGTTAGTGGTTTAATTTTAAAACCTAATTTAACATTTTAATAATAACATTTAATATTCATAATGAGGGTTCACCATATATAAAGTATTTAATTTCCTAGCATAGCACCTATATTTTCTCATAAAATAACCAACATTAATTGTTGCTCTCCATGTCTTAGACACTGTTCTGAGTGCTTTGCGTGTATTAATTCACTTAATTTTACAGAATTCCTGTGAGACATGTGCTATTATCATCTTCATTTTACAAATTAAGAAACTGAGATAAAGAGAGATCTTGGACCTAACAAATGACAAGGTAATGTTTTGAAAAGGAACCATCTACCTGCAGTCATCTTCTTAACCATTCTACTCCCCTGCCACTTTCGAAAATGTGCATAGGGCTATTATGTATGAATCTTTTATTATTAATTTTGACAGCTCATATTATATAGGGGAGACCAGAGGAAGGTGTTATCCAGTAAGAAATCTTAAAGCTGCAAATTTCCCAATCAGACCCAAGGAGAATTGGAGAAATGACTTGACAGTGGATCATCAAACTGTGTAGAGTCACAAGCTCAGAAAGAATTTAACATCTTATTTTCTGTTGATTTTATTTTATTTTACTTTTTCAGTTATACCAATGTTCACAAAGTCAGCTATAGGAGAAAGAGAAAATTGGGGAAAGAATTGTATACTACTTAAGCAAAACATCTAACAAAATTCAGTTTCTTTTCCTTATTTGGGGAAATATCAAAATGTATATAAATAATCATCTTAATAGTTATTTTTACATTATTTGTGCATAAAATAAATATATAATACCTAAATCTGTGTTCTATTACAATGTGTACACTGTCCAGTAAAACTGATGTTCTGGAATAGCATTAAGGCTAGGATGCTTCTGAAAATATTTCTGTAATGGTATTTTGTCATTTACCCTCAGACAAATACCATCAAATTATATCTATCCATGTCATAACATCTGGTATATTGAATAGAAAATGATGAAATTAATTGCAACAAGACAAAGATGAAGAGGCAATAGTTCTTAATTCTAGAATATTTTCTGGAAAATTCACAGGATTAAAAAAACTTGATAGATTGAATGGCCTCAGGAAACATCTGCTTTTTAAAAAAGGTGATTTTTATAACTCTTAACAGTTTCAGATCTACTCATAGCTGGTTAGTCTACCACTCTAGCAAATAACTGAGTGATTAACTGAATAATCCTAATTCCAATCATTAGTTTCACTCTGGGTATAACCTGGAGAAACAGAAAAGAGTGGAAAATAAAGGACAGTAAATGTCAATCTGTCAGTTCGTGTTAATGGAATTCATGGGAAATAACACATGAAGACCATGGAAACATGTTAGATAGGCAGTTGGAGTCCCTAAAATGTAATTTCCACTTTGGACCCTAAACAGGAGACAGACCCAGAAGAGAGCCCGAGCTTGGCTTACCATGTGTGCCACCTGTTGTGTCTTATTGCCAGAAGAATAGTGTAAGGGAGTCTGTTGTGGGTGTTTTTCCTGCATATTTTCAGTGGGGGAAGTAGGTGGGGACCTGACATATGTACTTAGATCTGCTCTGTCAAGCCCAACAAATACTATTATCTTCAAATTCTAGGTGAAGAAACTGAGACTCAGGATATGTAAAGGATGTGAACACACAGCTAATAAATAGTGGGTTTAAATTACAGACCAGGTATGCAGTTCCTCATGTTTGATTAGATATTTCAAGCCATGCCAGCCATATTTCTGAGTAGAAAATATATGTGAATGGTACTCGTGCTTAATTAACTTTGTTGAATTAAGTGAGAATGAGGTAAAGATCCTAACAGGCTTTTGTGACAGAGGCAAATATTTTGTGCTTTTCCTTCTCTGCCCTAGGTTTCATTTGTCTCTTTATTGCTCTCTGATCTGGTGCCTGAGACCAACTGTCTCCTAGATGCTTAGGGTCTTCTGCTTTGTTTGTTTTAAATTTAAAATCTATATTTTTTAAAATTTCATTTGTTGGTTTTAGAGAGAGAGAGGAAAGGGGAGAGAGAGCAAGAGAGCTCAGTTTGTTGTTCAACTTATTTATGCATTCATTGGTTGATTCTTGTATGTTCCCTGACTAGGAATCAAACCCAGGTCCTTGGAATATCAGGATGATGCTGTAACCAACTGAGCTACCTGGCCAGGGCCTGAATCTTTTGCTTTGGTATTTGTAAAGCCAGTAGTCGATGCCACCATCACAGCAGTCTGGCCAAGGCAGGTTCGCATTAGATTCGGACAGTCGGTAATGAAACACAGGAGCTACGAACTGGTGAGCCATCAGCTTTAATTCTAGCTTGCACCCGGCAGGCAAGCAAAAACACACACTGGGCTCCAAAACCCACACATTCAGTGCTCACAAAGGTACTGACTTATCCGAGTTTCCTAAATTCAAAGATTTCTAGCTCACCAGACTTATTCACCATTGTTCCCCATCTCCTCTCTACACAAACTGGCTTCTTCCTCAGCATTCCACCATCTTGGCTGCCTCCTCTCCTCCACGTGGCCTTAATCCACTCTCCTTTCTAATACTAACCTCAGGAACCGAGAGCGCAAGCTCCTGGCCTGCCCCAATTTATAGCATAGATTCAAAAGCTTTAATCCAATTATACAAACAAGAAAGTCTCTGATACAAAGTCACCCATCTGAGGCACAATGGGATTCCTCAGGAGAGTGCACCACCCCACATCATCCAATCAGTCAAGGGTGTGGGGAAAAGCTTACTCTTAAAACCAAGCCTTAGGCTATAATGACCCAGCCTGCCCACAGCCTGTTCCCAAACACACATTAATATCAACGAACTTCCATGTGGGCAGCGCCATCTTTAACAAAGTGAGCGTAATATATTTTATCTGCCCAATGGTATTTCACCTACTCCACTCAACATCCACCACACCCCAACCCCATTTGTGCCTCAACTTCCTCTTTCCTTCACATTATAATGTATTTTCTCTCCTCTGTCTTTGACTTTGAAGACACGAAGTCCTGCTGAGTGATGGCCAGATAACTAACCCTTGCTGCTATCTATCTGTGGGGTATCAAGCAATATCTGATTCAAGTGAAAGTAAGCATTTACTTAAAGTATTTCTATGGTTGTAGAAGTACCTCGTAGGAGTTCCATTTTCAGTAAAAGATGCTTGGTATGTTGAAGCCAAATAAGCAGGCTTAGTCCACTTATACATAAGGCCAGCCCTAAAACTGACATTTATTTAAATATATCCTCCAGGGACACTCAAGTCTTCAATTCAGCGCACACAGAAATTCAAACCAAATATACACACTGACATTCCCCCACCCCCACTTCCCTAGATAGTCATAATATTTAAGGCCAAGTTGATGGCAGAACCTCCCTGAAAACAATGCTGTACCTCTGGGAGTTTACCTAATGAAGCAACTGGCATTTCTTAGTCTGCCAGAGGAGTGCTGAACACGATGGTTTTGCAGAGTCCCCAAGGTTTCAAATAGAGTGGAATCCAATAGACTTGTCCACTCAGACCAGAACTAAACCACCTCAGAAATCAAGTATATGGAAGACTGGACTTTTCTTCTTTCCCTCTCATCTCCCAGCTGCAAACTGCTATCTGTTTTGCAAGGGTCATTAGACAATGAATAATAGTTCTACCACTAAGATTTCAGCATCCACAAAAACATTTTCATATTCCTGCCCTCCCTTGATCCTCACAAGTATTATTTTCCTACTTTTATTAGATATGGGGTTATGATGAGGCTTTTAAGCTAGGATTATGGTGGGATTTTTTTCAAGACTACCTAGGTGCAAGTGTGACACAGTAATTTATTAAGATTTTGTGTTCTCACTTTTCACATCCCATTTGAGATATTAACCTGACTTTTGTAATGGAGTTAAAAATCAATGTAACCCCAGGTTTCTTTTCTGATTTGTTTGAGGGTGTTACACCAGGAAAATAGAAAGGAGTAAGAACCTTGGAGGAGAGGGAATGACTGTTGCAGTGAATATGAAAGGGAAGAAGGATTTCTTTCAAAAAAGGTTCATCAGTGGTTTGGGATTTTTGCTCCGACTTCTTCACAGAGTCCTGGGGTACAAGCAGGAATCAGGAGAAAATGACTGTTTAATCGACCTCAGGACGCTTGACCACAGGTACCAAGGTTTTCAAGCTGCACAAAGATATTTTGCCTAAGAAGTTAGGCACAGACCTGCCTCTCAGGGACTACACGGATTTGGACAAAAGTCATGTCATGGGTAACCAAAGGACAAAGAAGCCATCATAAATGTCTGCTTTGCATAAATTTCAGAACATTGGTGTCATCCTGTACTTGAGTGAGAAACCCTACAGTGACTGATTACACTTAATGGGACAGGATTACTGACATTTAATTTGGTTTAAAAACTGGAATTTGTTAAGTACAACTTAAGCCTATTAATTTGAGGAGTTTGCCACTATGAATGTGGCTGTCTTTCCCACAGTGTTTACTTCTCACATAACTTTAATTTTGATGAATTTCTATGGGGATTATCTAGGACAGCATTGTTATATATACTTATGCTAAAAGAGTAATCCAACCCCTGTTCTTTTTTGCATTTTTCCACTTTTGCAATGTGACCATGAGCCACATTGCGTTTCTGAATGACTAGGTCACTCAGCTGGTGTCTGAGGTCGAGGATCCACATAGCCATGGCCAAAGGCACAAATGGATCTCATTGAGGCAAAATATGATAGTTTTCTATAGTGGAAATAAGGACTTATACAACACACTGAAGGAGACTGTAGGTATTGTTTAAAAGTCAAATTGCTTATTAGATTTTTCCAACTACTTGAACAACTTCTAATATATTCCAGACAGAGTTATCTATATATACCCTCTGCCTTTTGATAGTGAAGCAATTTTATTGTTGTTCCACAACAGAAAAATTGTCATGCTTCTTTGTTTCTCTAAAAATCTCTGATCCCCCACTTAAATTAAGTTGAAGCTAAGAACTAGCTTATACATTTACATATGGCATTTGGTCATTGCAATAAAAATAGCAAAAACATAAAAAGTGAGGTGGGGAGCTGGGGGTGTTCAACAGAAAAATTCTTTTGCTAATCTTTCATCTCCTCCTTCTCTTATTCCTTGTCTTCTCTCTACAGTACAGAGACCTCAGAGAAGAACTGCAGAGCCACAAATTACCATGGGGTGCAACTCCTACTTAATAATGACATCCCCTAAGTTAGCAAAAATCTGCCAACATCTGCAAGCTCCTCTACAGAGCTGTGAACCAAAGTTTAAAATCATGTGTGACAGTGCTGTGGAAAATACAATTGATTCCAGTCTGATTGTGTCAGTTTCAAACAGAGACAATATTGATGATGCTGAACAGTAATCTTATTGGGCTTGGACCCAACTGAACATTGGTCTTTGTCAACTCATTATTCCTCTATCAGAGGAATCTTCACAGATTGATCTTGCCAGCACCTCTTGATGTGTCTCACAAATCACTGTCCCCCTTTTGGCAGGCAGATAGGAGAATTGCACAGTAATTGCTGGGCTTTTCCCCCCATCTCTCCCCACTTCACTTTCCACCAGGAGACTGTGACTATAGATTGCAAGTCATTGTCATATGAAAGACCAAAGAGGTTCTAACAAGGTAGAGTTGGTAGATGTGCAGTCCCTGGTGATGCCAGGAGCTATGACCATACCACTGATGATTTGGGATTGGCCAAGTAAAGCACTAAATCCCCTCTTTTCCTGTTAGACAGTTAATTAGAGGCTCCCTGAACTTTTCAGAAGTCAGAATCATTGCCTGTACAAAAATTCAGCTCAGCAGTGGAAGGGTCTAGTTTGGATGATTTGCGTTGTCTCTATGTTTTTAGCAGGTTTGAAAAGTGTATATTCTCATAAGTAATAGTGAATGCGAGGACAAGGCAATGGGTAATCCATTTTGGACTAATGACATTTTCTTCTGTGACTTGACCCGCTCTTCCTCATGGCTAATTTGACATTCCCCTCTAGACATAACAACTTTCAGAAATCTGTTTTGATTTAGTTAATAATAAACCAAAATATAAATGGATTGCTGGTGTTCCCAGGTAGATTGGTCAGAATAAATTTAGGCCTTGTAACGGTGCTGCAGTTAGTTTTCTTCCTGGGTCAGAGCCTCTGACAGGCCATGTGGATCTGTGACATTTTGGATTCTCTGGGTAATTGGATTGAAACCGCACCCAGGCCGATCCTAATCATGTCTCTTTAAAATGGGCATTTGACATCACTGATGGCCTCAATCCTAAGACTCTGTCTGATGTTCTGGGAATTCATAATCCTTTGGGTCAGCAGTAGAAACCTAAGTTTCAAACTTCTGAGTAATTGTTGCAGAAAGGGCCAATAACCCTCTGTCTTCTCTAGGTTAGCCAGCAGGAGCTGCTGGGTGGTGTTTACACTATGGGAGATGGACACCCAGGTGCTTGCTGAGACTGCTTCCTCTAACTCCCTTTAGCTTTTATACTTTCTCCACTCAGGCCTGCATCTTATGAAGAGATGAAATAAGTGATCTCCAACAAAAAGAACTCTTCTCTGAGCTTAATGCACGTGAAAATGAGATGCAACAAAATTTTTGTATAGTGTTTTGAAGGCTTCAGATGTTAAAACACAAAATTCAACCAAGTAATTTTGAAGATCTAACTGGCTTTATTAAGTGATTCATGATTTAGGGAAGCATCCTCTCTAGCAACTAGAAGGGCACTCTGAGAGGGTGTAAAAAATAGAGATTTTTTTTTTAATAGAAAGAAGGGGAAGGCAAGAGAGTTATTAAAAAAAGAAAGAGTTACTTTGGGGCCAGGACATCTTTTTTGGGGGGGTTTGGTAGGAAGAAGAGTGGAAGAGTTTTATCATGCAGTTTGCTTTTCTTTCAATAGGGGATACAGAAGGTCGGCATGACCAATTACCTCATTGGTTTTTAGCAGAAAATTCCAGACTGGTTTGTTAAGATTACGTTTCTGGGAGAGGTTGAAATTACAATGAAATCAGGTATTAAATGTAGGTTTGGTATCATGGACTTTTAGGATGAGCAACACCATTTTGGGCCTGTAGTTTCTCTTTAACAGTGTTAGTGATTCTTATAGAATTAGCAAAATCCCAGGCATTGTGAATTCTTTTGTGCCGTGTGTCATTTCTGGATTCAGTAGTGTCCTCTCAGCAGGAGCTATGCCTATGCAACAAGCACCATCATGAGGCCATTTGGTAATGTACTGAAGCTGGTTAGACAAGCTGAAAGTTGTGTACCTCTCCACTCTGCTCTTTCCAGATTGTTTCCTACTCCCACTCTATGCCAGAAACTGTAGTTGACTGAGAATTTATATGATGAATCAGCCTAAATAAAACTCAATTTTGCTCCACTGATTTAATTCTATTTACTTCTCATATCTCTCCTGGGTAGAGAAGGTAATTGAGTGTTGAAGTTTGAAGTCCTCCTGCTGGGGTAGCAGGCCACATGGGGAGGTAAAAATCAACAAAAGATAGTTAATTGTGTTGACAGATCAAGCTTAATTATTCCAGCAGAACTTTAAAGCCAGATAGTCACCAGAACATTGACAGTGCAGATAACAGAGAGTTGACTGTTTGGAATCCATTTGACACCACAATCAGAGGGTCACTAGAGGTGAGGGTAAGGGCACAATCATGCTGTTTTCTCCTTCTCCTTAATAAACATTTTTATATGGGTGAAAACAGCACAGCTTGGTCACTGTGGGCAGCCTGGTAGACATACTGAATAATAAGTGACAGGATGAAAGTAGCATCTCCAGAGCTCCTTATTGTCTTGGTTTAGGTCAGTGTTTCTTAACCTGGGTTCTATCGAATCCTAGGGGTTCGATGAGTCGGTCTCAGAGGTTCGGAGAAGCCTCTGCCACGGAGGCCAGAATAAAGTAATACCGTAATTTGTTGTGAGTTCATGCACTTTGTTGGTTTTGTTCTTTGAGCAAGGTGATGTTCATGCACGAATCATTTTGTGCACCAGTAAAAAATCATATACCTATGTCTTGAATTTGGGAAAAAAATCATATTTTAGGTATCACTAAAGAAGGGTTCGGTGAATGCGTATATGACACTGGTGGGTTCGATACCTCAAAAAAGGTTAAGAACCACTGGTTTAGGTGAATATATTGGTGTTCCTGGGCAACTAGATGTGTGACAGTCTCCTGACCAAGAAGTTGCATGTAATTTTTTACTATTGACTGTCCCAAAAAAGACAAATTATCTTTTCCTGCCCTTCAAAAATTGGTAGACATCATTACCTCAAGCAAGCTTGATCACTGTAAGAAGTGATCATTATAATTCTTGGAATATTCAGTGTACTTGTGTTTAGTGGTCTGAATGCTCAAGGAACCATGATGGGTCATCACTAAAAGATAATCAGAAAACATGAATGTTTAACCAAATAACAAGAACAACAGAAAGCCCATACCTAAAATATTATTTCCTTTGTGCCCATTTTCATCTTATTTACTTGTTTGAGGAGTTAAATTTTACTGTTTGTTTCTGGTAATATTTCATGCCTTTTTTGGGATAGTTACCTTAAATGTATAATACATGTCATAATATTATATAAAAATAAATATAATTATATATGTAATTATTGAATGTAAGAAAATTCAGGATCAGAGGGAAGTGGGGGATGGGGTCTTGGCATGATTTCCTTAGGTGTGATACTAATGCTGTCATGACCTACAGTGCTGAGGCTGTTCAGTGAAGTAGAAGGTGCTTGTGACCTACAAGGTTTTAAAAACTAAGATTCGAAAGACTTCTAATATTTAGAAAATTTAATGCTAGCTTTAATCTTATTCCAAGATGGCCATTTTAAAGGGAAAACTAAAGAATAAAACAGAAAATTCTATAGTTCCCAGAAAACCCAATTCAGAAAGACCTGTTAAATATATTTCTTTAACTACTATAAAGGAATGAGTCCTTCAGTCCCCTTCATAAAGATAGGAGATGTCCCACTAGCAGTGTGGCCTGAGTATCAGAAAGATGCCATAAACTTCTGGCAGTTTTTTTAGGAATAAAGAATAACTTTGTGAGTGTTACTATTGAGTGCAGTCAGACAGGGCCCCAAACTTGCTTAATGCTCTGCTGTTGCCATCTGGAGATTCTTCATTAGTTTTGAACAAAGAGTCTCACATTTTTCCTCTCCTCTGAACCCTACATGTTATGCAGTCAGTTCTACCAGGAACCTCTGACTGTTTTTCACACTAAGCTGCTTTCTTCTTCTTCCTAGCCCTTATGAGCAGAAAGATGGAGAAATCTGTAAAATAGGTATGTATAGGGAGTTATCTGGCCTATAAGCAGATCTCCCATCCAGCTGTCAGATCCAGCACCCAGAAGACCAAGCATCAGGTCCCAGGCCACACACAGAGCCATTAGATGACTCATCGAAACCCCTTCCCAATACTCTTGATAATATTCATTCAACAGAACCAATCAACTCTTTTATCCATTATTGTAATCCCAATTACATTACATTTTAAATTAGACCTTCCATTAACATTAAAAAATTACATTAAAATATAAAAATAGTTCCCCTTCTCCTTTGAAAACTATAAAGTAAAATAAATCACCCGAAGTTTCCTAATGATATTCCTTAGATAAAGATGGAAAGAACATGTCCAGGGCTAATAGCCATCACATATGCACACACACATGCATGCACGCACTCACACACACACAACACATGCGCCAGCTCTAATTTCTAAATCTTGCCTCCTATTGTACCATTTGCAGATGTTTGATGAAAATTATTTCTGAAAATATTTGGCTATATGACTGTCAAAACTTTATTCAGGAACATTTCCAGTATATTTTTGATAGTACTGTCAATCCAAAAAATGGGGCTTCAATCATGGCTTTGTTCAAGAGAGTTGTCCTTTGGACTCCTCTGCCAGCGTGCCTTTCTGTGGTGATGCGCGGCAGTGCAGTGATGAGTCTCAGACACTGTTTATGCTCTGCAAATATTTGCATGATTGATTTTTTCTGATGTGTGGAATTCCAACCATGAGTATACACAAACAGCTTTTCATTTCAAACAAGTGAGGAGGTACCCTGAGGGGCAAGATCATACATTTTTATGAAGTTGCTGCTGTAGAAATTTCTAATTTTGCAGAAATTTTCAGATATTTTTTTCTGGGGCAAAATGAAAATTTAATAATCATGGAAAACTACTTTTCATTTTAATAAAATAAAATGGCAGTGAGAATAAAGCACATTTATATTCTTATAATTGGGAGGGGGGAGTAAGTACTCTGTTCTCTGCACATTTACCAAGCCCCTTTCCTGACAGTAGTGCATATTTATAATTTTGAGACTTCTGTGTGCCTCTGTTCCTATAAGAAAGAACTCCTGGGTGACCTCACAAGTTATGAACATAATAAACCAAGGAATAAAATCTAGGTTATTAAACACTTTGAAAAAATATTCCCGAAGTGAGGAATCGATGCCAGGGTTTTTGTGCTAGTAGGGAAATCATTAAGATATACAAAGCATTTGTGGCCCTGGTTGGTTGCCACAGTGTTAGAGCATTGGCCTGACGTGTGGAAGTCCTGGGTTCGATTCCCAGTCAGGGTGCATAGGAGAAATACCCATCTGCTTCTCCATCTCTTCCCCTCTCACTTCTCTCTCTCTTTCTCTCTTTTCCTCCCCTCCTGCAGCCATGGCTAGATTACAGCGAGTTGGCTCCAGGTGCTGAGGATGACTCAGTGGCCTCTGCCTCAGGTGCTAAAAAGTGGCTCCAGTTGTAACAGAGCAAAGTGCCCCAGATGGGCAGAGCATCACCCCCTAGTGGGCTTGCCGGGTGGATCCTGGTCCAGGCACATGTGGGCGTCTGTCTTTGCCTCTCTTCCTCTCACTAAATAAAATAAAAATAATAAATAAAGTATTTGCATTTTCACCAAAGTAGGGAAAGAGAACTTTCCTTTTGCAAGGTTCTAGAAAAAAAATAAATGCCATTTATTTTGAGTTTACATTTTTAGTTACAAAGCACAGTTAAGAGTCTGTGACCTTTAAATCAAAACTCTTTGACCATTTAAATTATTTTAGAAATTTTAACTTGGGTGAATAATCTAAATGTTTTTCAAAGGCATCACTATTTTCCAAGGTCTGGTTTTAACATACTACCTCTATATGTGTGAGATTACTTTAGGTGCTACAGGGAAGAATATTATTTGTTTTAATTATGAACATATTTTAATGTGTAATTAAATCTATTTATGTTGTGTGTATAATGTCAATGAGCACACCAACCTGAAGTTTTAGTAAGTCCTGTTAGCAGTACCTTAGAAATATCCAGTATCTCATATCACCATTTTCACACAATACTCATGACCTGTCCACTACACTGTTGCTGCTATATTAGGACCACAGTCTCCTAAGTGGCTCTCTACTTCTAGCCTTGCGTCTCTGCAATTGATCCTCCTCCCAGGAAACATAGAGAAGCTTCAGAATCCTGAGTTGAATCCTGTCAAAGTTATATCCTGATTTTGTCTGGTCAAATCTTCCAGTGGCTTCCCATCTCACTCATAATATCAGTCAGTGTCCTCACCATGGTCCACAAGCCCTGCCATTTCTTTCCTTTGGCTACTTTTCTAACTTCATCTCCTACCACTCTCTTCTCTCTTCTTCAGCCTCCTTGCTCTTTCTTAATCCTGCTGAATATTAATGTTTCAAGGCCTTTGGAGTTCCTTTATTCCCCCTCTCTAGAATACTCATTTCCAACCTATCCACATGGCTATCTTCTTCACTGAATTAAGTCTCTGTTCAAATGTTACCTGATTGGCCCCTTCCCTGGTGCCTTTACTCTCTATATCCCCTTATCCTGCTTTGTGTTTCTCCATGGCTATAGTGTCCTGAAGGAATGGCATCCATTTGTCACCCCATCTTATATCTGCTCCCTTTGCCTGTGACTTTGTAATCTCTCACTCAGGGGCTGGGGTTGGTCATACGACTTACTTTAGTCAATGAAATATTAGTGGATATGTTGAAGGCAGACTCTTGAAAATGCCTGTGCTTACTTCTATTTGACTGTTACTCTTCTGCAACTTCTATGAATGAATGCTGGAGGATAAGCTTTCTGGTGGAAGTCTGATTCATCCTCTTCATCCCCAGCCACAGCATTCCAGATCAGCCCACAGTTAGCTGATGTTTGGCTAGAAGAACAAATTCAGCAGAGACTAGAAGAGCTGAATAGCCAAGCACTGAATAAATGACACACAAACATGGAGGAAATAAATGCTTATTATTTTTAAGACACTCTATTGAAATGCTTTGTTATGCTGAATTATTATGGCAGAACATATCCCACATATCCCTGATGACATATTACATTTTTAAATTTATCCACTCTAGACTATAAATTCCCAAGAAGAAATGCTCTATCAGTTATAGTTACTTTTAATGGATGAGGTTTGGCAATAGAAAAGATTTATTTAATATAAGTTTGTTAAACTCAATACATTTTATGGATTATAGAGTTTAGGATAAGTATATAATCGATAGTCCCATTGCAATCCATCTAGCCATGCAGATTGCAATTGCAATTGTAAGATGCTCTGAAGTTTTTGGATTGAGCAATCATGATATTGGTCCATTAATGATTCAAGTTTGATAAACACTATCTTAAGGTACTGGGAGGTGATGTGATATATTTCTGTGTGATCAATAAAGTGGTAGAAATTTGTAGATGCCTTTAATGAAACTTCCACAGATATTTTGTATAATTCTAAATGTTATCAGGTGTGCAACTTGAACATAGAATTTCCCAGTTGCCTAACTGACCGAACAAGATGTGTGATGACATTTCCAAAAATGCACAATCGCTAGTACTTTTACCACTATTATTTAACATTAAAGATGGGTAGTCTGAAACTAAATATGGGTAGTTCTTTGGTCAGTTAACATATACTGTTAAATATAACTATATATACAATTTTATATTGAGCACCTCATATATACATAATTTTGATCTGGGCACAGGGAATACAAAATTGAAACAGACATGGTTTCTTAATTAATGCATCAGAAGAATCTCACCTTATGAAAAACCCTTCAAATGAAATAATGACAAATACTTGGCTGGGGAATAGGGGCCACAAAAATGAAAACATATGGATCTCTGACCAGCTGTTCAGGTACTATGTGTAACTAAGTTTCCTTATGAATTTATTCATTGAAATATCAAGCTCTATGACCCACAATCACTTACTATTGAACATTTAACTAATAGTTATTTGTTCATGTGCTTGTGCATAGAAATTGACTACAATATATCCAGTTTCCATATATCAAAGAGATAATTGAAAAAATTGTAATAGCACATTTAATCACAACAACAGAGCTTATGTGTAAGATCTTCCTCTGTGATTTATAAGGTAGGAGAAGAAGAAATGACTTTATTACTTCTTATCATTATGATCAGGACTATTCTGTATATGTTTTGCAGAATGTCATATTTTAAGTTTATATGATGTTGAGTATGGTGCCACATACATTGGTGATACATGGTGAATTTGATAATTTACTGTTATTGTCCAAATTACCCAGGTGTGCCAAGATGGGATGAGCATGCTTGGTCTCTCCCAAATATATGTACCGTATACATATATTTATAGTACATGAGAACTCCCCTTTGACATTTTCGTTACTGTTTTAAATTTTTTTATTAACTCAGAAATTTTTTTAGGCACCAAATAGAATGCTTTAAGGCCAAAAATGATCTACCTGGAATCCCGAGATCTATGATTTATATGTCCCTTAAATGCCATAGAGTGACCATATTACCCATGAAATATGCTCCAAATAATAATTTATAAATAAGATTGATGTTTTATGAAATTTTTCTCTTTTCCATTTCATTTGTAGTGAAGGTAGTATATATTATTTTAAAATTTTAGGTATCTTAGCTATATGACAACTATTCAACTTAGGAACTAGGAAAACTATACTTCAAACTCTTAATATTAACATGCATTGTAAATATCTAAGAAGGAGAGAATATGAGTACGTTTGTTTCCCTAATACATTTCAATTCAGTAACTGCATCTCCAACACCACCACTACATTGAACTGAATCCATATTTTACAGGAATATGTTTTGGGAAATTTTTTGTAATGTGTATATATCTTGATCATACCTTTATGTCTGGCCAATACAAATGTTATTATTGGTCATTTAGGTACCTAAGTAACAAATTCAATATTTATTGAGAATTTACTATGTTTCTGACTCTCCTTTGATTAAGAGGGAAGACACAAAGATAGTCTTGACACTCTTTATGATTTAGTTTGTTAAATATTTTTGGTACATAGACTACTTCTGAGTTGTACTGACCAAAAACAATAATAAAACTAAGAAGTGCAGTTCAACTTATAAACCAACTAGTAAAAGAAACAAAATTTGTAATTAGTTGGTGAACACTGTAACATATTAGAAGGCAGGAGCTAAATGTGATTCTCCATAGTTCATCTTTTTTCTTGTATTTCTCTTTCTGCCATTATATTTCCCCTTTATTTCTGACATTTTCTGCCTCGATTTATTGTCAAAATGCATGTAAGTATATCTTTTTACTATCTCTTAAATTCATATTTCTTTAAATATTGTACTAAGTTAACCTGATAATATTTACCTGGCTCCTTGCCTACTTGGCTCTGAGCTATTGAGAATAGAGATTGTATTTCTCTCTTTTTTGGAACCCTCAGAGCATCTAATCTTACAAAAAAAAAATAGTTGTTCCATAGTTATTTGGTAATCTGGTATATTTGAGTCATCACTTCCATCTACCAGTAGTGCTTACAACATTAAGCATTAGTGATCCCATTGGTGACCTTCAGAGAAAAAGGAGGAAAATGTTGCAGCACTAACAGAAACAGAAGAGGATAGATACATTTCCCATTGGAGAGAATATTTTAGGTGCATTGTGAAATTGGTGACTTGGCTGGAGAGAAGGTGTTCTTTGAGCTTGGGCTGAGATGATATATTTGAACATGTAGGTGCCTCTCTGTTTCTCAAGCATCTGCATCAAAGACTTTACCATGGTTTAAATCTGATTCAGGTGGTGAAACATCTGGAAATCATGATGACATTTACTGAACATCATAAAATGTTAACATTTAAAGCTAAAATTGTGTAATATACCATTTTGTGCTAAATCAAATGCCATCTTATGCTAGATTTTCCTATAGATGAAGAGTGGCAGGTGCAAAATATACCAGAAAAAAATATCAGAGAAATAGTTTAAAGAAATTTGATTTTTTAAATTAATGAATTGGGAAGAGTCTGCATTGTTTGATTCTAGTTGTGAAATATCTAAATAAATGTATCACAGTCATTGTTTAAATAGCCTGGATATATACCCAACTGAAATTTGACATTTCAGTTAAGAGCAACTCTATAATATTATATTTCATAGGCTAAAAGATAGAAGAACTAGTCTGGATAAAATTATTCCTCCTTTTTAAAATTAAAAAAAAAGTGGAATTGGTTACAGCCCTGTTTCTGCAGTTAGAGAATTAGAAGAATTTGGGTTAGTTTGACTCTTGTTTTTCACATTTCTAATCCATCTTGGTATTTTGAAAATAAAAACCCAAACATAAAAAAACAAAACATGAGTTATGAGAACATCTGTTGCTATTCATGTCATTTTTCATCTATATCATGTTACATAGTACTGTAAGGGGCCTCTCTTCATCTCTTCTTAAAGTTGTAGTCTTTAACTAAAATTCTAAAAATTTTTCATTGCCTGATTTTTTTTTTTGTTTTTTTACAGAGACATAGAGAGAGCCAGAGAGAGGGATAGATAGGAACAGACAGACAGGAACAGAGAGAGATAAGAAGCATCAATCATCATTTTTTTGTTGCGATACCTTAGTCATTCATTGATTGCTTTCTCATATGTGCCTTTTACCGCGGGCCTTCAGCAGACCAAGCAACCCCTTGCTTGAGCCAGTGACCTTGGGTCCAAGCTGGTGAGCTTTTAGCTCAAACCAGATGAGCCCGTGCTCAAGCTGGTGACCTCGGGGTCTCGAACCTGGGTCCTCCACATCCCAGTCTGACACTCCACCTGGTCAGGCATGATTATTTTTTTAAAAACCTGATAGTTTACTCTTTGTCCTCTCTATCTCTGTCAGTGGAATTCGGTTCTCTTTCCTCCTGTTTTTCCCAGGTTACAGCTTGCCACCGCTGGTGCCTCCTCTTCATCCTCCTCTCCAAAGCCTCACCACATGTGCTATGCATTTTCTCCTCTCCAGTTTACTTGTGTTTATATTTACATACTTGCTGCCTCTCTGTACCCTATCTCTCACTTCCCACCAGAGTATTAAATTTCTGGGTTTTGTCCCTCTGCTTTCATAGATGGTAACTTTGGAATGCAATAAATATATAGTTAGCAAAATAACTTCCCCCTTTTCATGTACAAACATTTTTCGAGCACCAGGGACAATTCTACACATTGAGGACAGGGTGGGGGAACACTACACATGAGAGGCCTTTTTGGCTAGAGTATATGTTGTAGTAAAAGGGGTAGGAGAGAAAAGGCAATTTTTAAAAATTAGGTAAATTTAAGTGTTATGTAGGATTGCCAGATTTGTGCCTATATTCATGTTATTCCTGTGTGTAAAATCTCCCACCCTGCCATCCAATCTCATTTTATCTCGTTGTTGTTCATTCTCAAGATTCCACCCTCTTTAAACATTTTTTACAATGGTTCCAACTCACATCACTGTCTCCTTTTATAAATTATCTTTAGATTCACTGTCCATATTACAATTGTAGTGTAACAATTCATTGTTCTAGTTCATGTCTACATTCCAAAATTGATCTATGTTCTTGTTATTGGTCCAAAGTTAGTGTATGTGACACTTCAAGAGGCCAAAACTTAAAACACCAGAGTTTGGGGTCAGAAAAGGTTTATTGATCAAGAAGGTGCCAACTGAGAAGATGGGAGTCCGTGTGTTCCCTCAAATCCATCTTAATAAAGTACAGAGTTCAGGCTTTTTTTATGTGAAAGGAAGGAAATATGGAATGGGCCAGAGGTGACTGATGACTGAAGCAATCTGGGAACCAGCAGGGGTTTGAGGAAGATTGTGTTTAGACGGTTGACCCTGGATTTTATGAATCTGGTCATAAGGTTCCTGCAAATCTTTGATAAACAATACATATGTCCCTTATCTCCTCAGGAGAGACACTTTCTGGTAAGGGGTTATTTTTATAAAACTCAAGTTATAAGCAAAATTACTCTAATGATTAGCATGTCTATATGCAAGAAGCTAGTAATCTAAAGGCCATGGGAACAAAGGCTGAACAAGATGGAGTCAGAAAGGCTGAGCACTTCTTACGTTCTGGTGGCATAGTCATCAACTCTCCTATGTACACATTTCATGTAGCTACAGTTTGCAAGTTCAGGCATCAGGGCAAATGCTCTGGAGTCACACAGTCCAGGTCCTGCTACTTAATGGTTACAGGAGCTCATACAGGCACTTGCTGTGTCTCAGTTTTATTTGTAAAAAGGGCGAAAAGTAACAGTATCTCTCTGATAAAATTTTTACCAATATTAAATATAATCATGTACAGATAATACCTGTACTATGCATATTAGTTCTAATACTCCTCCTCTTCATGATCATTATTAGTATAATTATCACCACACACATATAATTTCTAGCATAGTTAAGAGTTGGGAAAGATTATTAACCAATATAAAACTTTAGTATTAAGTTGTAATTGAAGTGAACAATGTTCTTTATAGTTTTGCTAATTTATTACATGTATCTGATCTGCTTTTTGGTAACTATGATCAATCAGGAACAATTTGCTTTATATAGTTTTAGCAGAAAAATAACTTACAGATTACATTAACTGAGAAATAAAAATAAAACATATTTAAAATTTCTACCCTTAAAAATAGTATAATATATAAATTAAATGCTGTTTATGCTAATTATCTCTCTTTTTCTTTCAAAAATCAATTTCCAGAGAGCAGATTTTTTTTTTTTTTTTTTTTTTTTTTTTTTGGTAGGTAAGAGGCCATTCTCTTAAATGCACAAAATTTGGGTCACTGGTAAAAGTATTAATTGACAATTGTGATGATGGCCCCCTGATGAATGGTCCAAAAAACAAAAAATCTAGATTCTACAGCAGGTTTCCATACCTGCTGTTTAGCAGGAAATTACTCATTTTATTTAATGCTTTTGTAACTGATGTTTTTTGAATTATATTATTTGCTGCAGTTATTTCTGTAATCAAGTTTATAAATTGAGTTTTACAGTATACCTTCTAAAGTTATGAGAAATAAAATCTTTTGGGTTGAAATACTGTATGTTTATCTTGCCAAAAAATATGAGGGAAGCCCAGAATAAAGTAATATGTCCCATCTGCATGAGAGATCAGTGAAACTGTAAAAATCATTATTGCTATAAATCTGTAGTTTGCTTACCTTATTATAAGTATGTAAGTACCCTTTTGGATATACGGATTATGAAAGAAATACTTCTGAGAGTTCCTTAAATTATACTGTGGGGTGAAGATGCAAATTTCATTAGAATAAAAGCCAAAAATTATTCTGGACATCATATTCACTATTTGGAAAAGATAAATCTTTGGGATGAATGTTAGAATTAAAATGACAATTAGACCACAAATGGTAAAGGAGATAATATTAAGCTCTTTTCCTACTACTTTCAAAAAATAACTTTGAAAAGTTCTCCCATTTCTTAGATTATGTGATCACTCTAAATTGCATCCAGAAGCATAATGTCTATTTTAAAGAGGTCTGTTAAGGTGGTTTTACACACACACACACACACACACACACACACACACACACACACACACTCACACAAGCATGATTTTGAGCTTAATTAAACATAAAAAATATGACTTTACTTTACAACAAAAATACAATACAATGTGAATTTTCATTCCCTTACTTGTTTTAGGTATTTAATTACTACAAGTGACTGAATCTAATCATTTAACTTCTGTATATTTAATTATATTTTTCTATTGCCTTTTATAGTCAAGCTGTCTTGTTTCTTGTTTGAAGCCCCAAATCATAATGAGTTTTAGGAATAAAGTACAGTAGTTAACAATGTCTTACATAATGTGATATTTGAGCTTATTCCATTTTTAGATCATTTTTCCAATTCAGTTTTGAGGATAAGGATCTCTGCTGGGGAACAGGAAGAGAAGGAAAAGACAGAATCTGTCTCCGATATGCCTGGCTAGAGCAGGGTCAGCACTTCCTTTTCTAGGTGAAATTCTGATTATTAGGATAATTTGAGAGCATAACAAAGGCCTCACCAACAATGACATTCTCTTGGAAAATTTATATGCATGACCCCAGGGAAGAAGGGGAACGTGTATGTATGTGGGAGGGGGAGAGAGTGATATTATGTAAAGCTTCCCTGATTTCCACGTGAACCTGCTCCTTTTTCTTTTCTTTAAATCAACTGACTATTGGCTAGCCAAGCATACTTGACCTAAGGAGTTTAGCATTTAAGACACTCTCCAATGAACACTGAGGTGCAGTGGAACATTGGCTAAGGAGTATAAAGCAGGTCCAAATGAGGAAACAGGCAAAGGACAAGTTCTGAGTTCATACGTCCTCTGTGTAAAAAAAAAAAAAATGAGGAAACTGAGGCGCAGCGATGCTAAGTAACTTGACAGGGGTGCTGCAAACTGGCCAGGGGCAGACGAGCTTTGGACATGGCTTCCATGGCACCAGCCAGGCTCTTAAACCGAACCAACATGTCATCTGCTACTGAGAAAAAGGTACACCGAAGAGTTAATTTACAATTTATTCTAAATTCCTCATCTCCAACTGCCTTGGGATGGAAATCTGTATTTCCTCTGCTCGGACTCCCTGTCAGCAAGCACAGGCTGCTCCTTTCCCTAAGTCTCCTGCCGTGACCTGCCCTTGAAGCTCTGCTGTAACAACCTTTGCCCAGGCACTCTCTGGCTCTTTGTACATCTTTAATAGTTTCCTTGACATACTATGAAGAACTGCCAGGTGACAGTTCTATTTCATTTTTGTCACTGCCTGGTGCTCCTTTTTTCTCCCTGGCTTTTTCTCAAGGGCATGATTCTATAAGTCAATGTGGCAATGTTCACAGTGGGTATTGCTCTTTCAACCACTGTATATTGATGCACTGTGAGCAAGTCAGGGACATGTCAAGATTTCAGGCCTTCAAAAAAGTAATCAAGGAGTATTTTATAAACTCTAATGTCCTTTCCATTGAAGGCAAATTGAAACTGGGGATTGGGATCTGATATTAAGGGTTTACTTTAAAACACTGCTGCTAGAGGCATAAAAAAAAGCCCTTCTGATTAATATATCACAGGATTTTGTTCACTCAGAAAAAAGCACAAGTGATGTGCTTTTGTTCCCCAAGTTTTAAATAAAACATTTGTCACTCTTGCATGCTGTTTATTACTAATTGCACAATTAAGTTATTATATGGCACCAGAAAAATATGACTTGAGGTTCTTTCTGCATGTTCTATGTTTTAAGTAAATAATCACTTCAGTCAAAAATTATTTATTAAATTCCTTGATGTTTTGCTAAACATGATGGAGACGTCAAGACTCTTTTTTTTTTAGAGCTGTATAATGAAATAATTAAGAAATTAGTAATATTTTTTTCTCTCTCATAATTTAGAATAAATGAAAACAATTACTAGATTTTTTTTTAAGAATGTGGGACTCTTAAAATGATTTCTCACAAAATTATGCTGATGAATGTCATATGTTTCTTTAGCACAATC
The DNA here is from genome assembly GCA_037038555.1 of Rhynchonycteris naso. Classification (NCBI taxonomy): domain Eukaryota; kingdom Metazoa; phylum Chordata; class Mammalia; order Chiroptera; family Emballonuridae; genus Rhynchonycteris; species Rhynchonycteris naso. Next base: position 82,738,703 of record CM072999.1, on the reverse strand, counting down.
ATAACGAAATGGCTTTTCCTTGTCATCCCTGCAAAACCAGCCTAGCTAGCATGCACTGCATGGATGTACAGATTTCTGTATGTGTTCTTTCTTTTGCTTATCTTAGTATGCAGAGGAGAGCTTGGTTTTAAATATTTGTGCCCTGATCTATTCAAAAACACTTTCGTGATGGTCACTAACTTTTATATGCTGTGAGATTCCAACTTTTATACTAAAAGTAGAAAATATATTTAAAAGCTACATAGTACCTTATTATGACTTTATGGTCAGTAAGTGCTCACTATGACACCCCATAAGGCACCCTCTCAGGCACTGCTAAGAACATAAATGCCAAAGAGATAGAGACCTTGCTTTCAAGAGGGTCACCATTTGGCAAGGGGGGTAATTAATGTACATAGATTATTAGAATGCCAACCAATAACCACACATTGGCAAAGTGATATCAATTTTCAGTAGAAGGAAAGAATCCTTGTGGTTTGAGAGAGAGAGATGTCGGGGTTGCAAAGGGTGAATGTCAAAGGGCTGACTGAAAGATTGAAGGGGGGTATTAACAGAAACAGCTGATATTTGCTTAGTTCTTATGTTGCCAGACACTCCCGGACTCTAAGATTTATTTTCTTAACCACTAAACCATATGATATGGGTATGGAGGGAATGGGTATTCTTGTCAGAGGAAACAGTATGAGCAAAGGCACAAAGGGAATGAGGTTCTCTCTTCTAAGTCATTTGTACATAGCAACTTAGGTCTGGTGCATTTAGAAGACGGAGTCACAGTGTTAGATCCCTATGGTCATGTCCAGTCAGCACACTTTCTGTTTGGAATGAATGCCAACACCAATATGGGCCCTAAAAATAATCACACACAACTACAGAATGTTAATAAATCATGTATCTATTAACAAAAAGGTTTCTCTCTGTTCTTCCAATGGTAAAATTCTAGAATTAAACATCAAATACACAATAGAGATAGAATCATAAGGAGGGCAGTGAGAACCCTTCTTAGTCTGGTCTCAATTTACATCCCCAATCTTATTTTCCTTCTCCATCTTTATGCTCCTGCCAATAAAGTTACTGTTCCCCACATGTGCCCAGCCCCATCACGGAACATGCTGTTGTACATCTCTGGGCCTCTAAGATTTTTTAGCTCCAAAGGGTTTCCCATGTTAAGTAGTGTCTTGGAACCACATGAGGTTTTGTGACTGCTGAGTGACATGTGCTCTGATTATATTTCTATTCCATTTAAGAGATTGCCTGTGACTCAGAACTGCTTTAGGAAGATTATGGGCTTAGAAGTCACCTGAGTGTCAGTTCCTCCTTTCAGCCCCTTTTAAGACCATACTTTTCCAGTTTATGTCAGAGAATAGGATCCTTTATTTTATCCACCACTTTTCCCTTTCTGACATCCTACACCAATTTCCTTACCATCCCTGGTTTTGCAGAGTCCACTCTTCGCTTTCCTGCTTTTAACTGCCTCTCCTACTTTCTAACTGAAAAATTTTGGAAAAACATGTCCTTACTCATATTGCTACCATGTGGTCAATCACCCACTATTTAGGAAAGTCCTCCGGCCATTCCACTCCTATGAATTTATAAAAAAGAAATGAAAACATATGTCTACACATGAAGTCCTTGTAGCAAATGTTTATAGCAGCATTATTAAGAAATTGTCAAATGTTTTCCAAAGTAGCTTAATCATTTTACTTCCCACCAGCCATGTATATAAGTTCACTGCCAACACTTAGCACTGTCAGTATTTGTAATATTAGCTCTTCTACTAAGTGTGTATTATGGCTTGAATTTGCATTTATCCAATGACTAATGATGTTAAGTATATCATTATGTAGCTTATATAGCATGCATATATATTATTTGGTCAAATTATATATATATATATATATATATATATATATATATATATATTTCTACTTTTAATTAGATTATTTGTCTTATTATTGAGTTTGCTTACTTCCAGCTTTGAACAATTATAAATAAAGCTGTTATAGGATTTTTGTGTAAATGGAATTTTCAGTTCACTTGGGAAAACACATAGGAGTCCAATTGCTGAGTCATAATGGTATGTTTATGTTTAACTTTATAAGAAATTGCAAATTGTCTTTCAACATGGCTGTGCTGTTTTGCATTTCTACTAGTAATATGTGAGAGTTCCTACTGGAATTTAAGTTGAATTGCATTGCATAAGTTTGGTGAGGATTAACATACTAAAATATTGAGTCTTATCAGAATAATACATCTATACTTATTAATTATCATTAATTTTTCCCAGCAACATTTTGAAGTCTTCAGTGTTCAAGGTTTATACACCTTTTGTAAAATTTATCCCTCAGTATTTCACATATTTTTTCATATTGTAAATAGTATTTTAAAATTAAAATACCCAATATTTTTTGCTAGTATTTACAAATAAAATTGCTGTTGACTAGGATATTCTACACAGATGATTATATATTCTGCAAAGAAAGCTTTACTTTTTTCTTTTTAATCTGTCTGTCTTTTACTTCTTTCCTTTTTGGCAAGTATAATGTGAATAGACATAGTGGGAAGGAATATTCTTTTCTTGTTCTTGATCTTACAAGGTCTTTCAGCAATAAGTATAATACTATCTGTGGGTTTTTAAACATGCCTTTTAACAAATTGAGGAACTTCTAGTTCTAATCTGCTAAGCACTTTTATTAAGAATGGGGTGTGAAGTTTTGTCAAATATTTTTTCTGCATATATTGAGATGATTATATAATTTTCTTTTAGTCTGTTAATATGGTGAATTATATTGATTGCTTTTCAAATGTTCAATCCACCTTGTGTTGCTGGAATAAATTCTACTTAGTCATAATGTATTATCTTTTTATATATTGCCAGATTCAATTTGCTAACATTCATGAGAACTATCGCTTTCTAGTTTTTCTTTTATCATATTTTATTTTCTTTCTATCCCCCCATCTTTTTCTAATATCTTTGTCCAATTTGTCTATCAAGTCAGTTCTAGCCCCATAGAACGAGATGGAATATGTTCTTTTCTCTTTCTCTTTTTGGAAATGTTTGTATAGAGTTGGTATTATCTCTTCCTTAGATGTTTTGCAGAATCCACCAAGGAAGCCATCTTGGCTTGGAGTGTTCTTTGTGGAAAGATTTTAAACTATGAATTCAATTTTGTTAAAACATAGGGTTGGCCCTGGCCGGTTAGCTCAGTGGTAGAGCATTGACCCGGCATGTGGATGTCCTGGGTTGGGTTCAGTTTTAGTCGGGGTACACAGGAGAAGCAAACATCTGCTTCTCCACCCTTCTCCCACCCCTTCTCTTTTTCTCTCTCTTCTTCTCCTGAAGCCATGGCTAGATTGGTTTGAGCAAGTTTGCCCTAGGCATTGAGGATGGCTCCATGACCTTGCCTTAGGTGCTAAAATAGCTTTGTTGCTGAACAACAGAGCAATAGCCCCAGATGGGCACATAATTTGTCCCAGACAGGAATTGCCAGGTAGATCCTGGTTGGGGAGCATGCAGGAATGTATCTCTCTGCCTCCCCACCTCTCACTTAATAAAAACACAAACAAGCAAACAAACAAAAACATAGGGTTATTCAGGTTATCTTGTTTTTTGAGTGAGCTTTGGAAGCTGTGTCTTTCAACAAATTTGTTATTTAAGTTATTAAATTTATTGGCAGTTGTTCAAGATATTTGCTTTTCAATTTAATGTCTGTAGTATTTATAGTTATGATTCATATAGCATTTCAGACATTAGTTATTAATTTTCTCTTTTCTGATTAGTTCACCAGAGGTTAATGATTTTATTGGGCTTTCCAAAGAGATAGCTATATTTTTATTGATATCTCTCTTATTATTTCATTTTCTATCTTACCTTTATTACTTTGTTTGTTTAGTTTATTTTGGAATTTTATTTTTTATTTTCCTAAGATGCAAGTTTAGATATGAAGTCAATATTGGTTTATTTTCTATTACATATGTTTTATGCTATAGATTTCCTTCAAAGCACTGTTTGACTACACCCCACACATTTAACATGTTATATTTATTTTAATTTAATTTAAAATAATTTCTCATTTTTCTTGTGTTTTTTTTCTTTGACCCATCAGTTACATAGAAATATACCATATAATTTCCAAGTATTTGGGTGTAACATTCCAGATATCTATCTATTATCACTTTCTACTATAATATATTATTGTCAGAGAAATACATTATACAATTTCAATCCTTTTGTAGTTATTGAGATTATTTTATAGTTCAGAACATGGTTTATCTTGGTAAATTTTCTGTGTGCATTTGAAAAAATGTTTGTTTTACTATTTTGAAGTGGTATATTCTAAAAATGTCAGTTAGGTCAAGTTGGTATATTGTACTTTTCAAGTCTTACTGATTTTCTTTTTACTTGTTTTATCAGTTATTGAGAAGGGGGTTTTGAAATCTCCAACTACACTTGTGAATTTGTCTATTTCTCTTTTCAGTTCTATACGCTTTACTTTCTATATTTCGAATTTCTGTTTTAAGTGCAGATTCATTTAAAATTATATCATTGTGCTACATTTCTCTTTATCTCTGTAGTATTACTTACTCTGATATCTACTTTGTCTACTATTAGTATAGCTACACTAACTTTCTTTATATTAGATTTAGCATGATATGTCTCTTTCTATTCTTTTATTTTTAACTTCTCTGTGGTTTATATATTTAAGGCATCTCTTATAAATTTTATCATTATCCTTAATCTTCACTGCAAAAACTTCTTACTTTATTTATAAAAATAGCATATATAATTTTAGAGCTATTATGTTTATGGTTTATACCTTTCTCTCCTTCAATAGAATGTAAGCTCCATTAGATGAGGAAATTTGTCTGTTTTGTTCAATGATATATCCTAATACTTATATTGGTGCCTGAAGCATAGTAGACATTTAATAAATATTTGTGAAATGGATAAGCACATTGGCCAGTGGATAATCCAGAAAGTAAATTTACTGATTACAATGAAATACAACTATGTAAAACTATAACTGTGCATGATATGGAATTATATATAAATTTCATTCAATGTGGTTAAACGTCTGTAAAATAAATATAATTAAGATAAAATCAAATTATTTCATGTAGCAAGAGGTTAGTAACAATAGAAATAAGCGAGAGACAGCAAAATAGGAAGCTGCCTATCTAGTAAGTTTCAAGGAGTTTTGAACATGTTTTCTTTCTTCTCTCTTCATAATCTGACAGAATTTAAAATTCTGCCATGAGACAGGTACACCTTTAAAAGTTATGGGATTTTTTGGTAGTCATTAGGCATTGCTATCAAAATGCAAATACTTGTGAAAAGGAAGGAGATACACTTTAAGTATGAATTTACACTTCAAAGAAAATTAATTGACATCATGTCAAAGCAAGTGCTTCTAAGAATGGAGCCTGCATGCTCACAATATAGCCTTCCCATGACTAACTGGACCTGCTTCATACTTCAGGTTGATGTGGACATTTTATTGGCCAGTGTAGTCATTGTGTATATACCATTGTGTGGGTAGCCTGATGAGAGGGAGATTCAGAAGAGCTTAATGGTATAAAGATTCTTCTTCAGAGTATTAAAAACTGGATCCTATTATACCCTAAGGTTCATGCATGATAGAAGAATTTAGTATTTTTTTAAAATGTAAACATATACAATGATTGGGGTTAATCTATTAAATTTTATAATCAGATGGTCCTTGGTAGGCAATGGCAGAATCAAGGTGTGTGGCTATTTTTCTATTCCCAATACAATGAAACCTTTAAATCCAGAGCACATTTTGAGTTTGTTAATTTCTAATTTGCCCAAAGAGACATCAGAGGCAAATATTAGCAACTGTAATTTATCTAGAAGAGAAAACATGTGAAGGTATGATAAGGTTTAGTGAATTTAGAGGTGAAATTATGTCTATGTGGCTTATCCAGAGTGATGAGAATTTAAATGATTCTCTTACATTTTTAAAGTGAATTAAAAACTTTCATACCTTTTTTCTCCTGTAGCATGGCCCTGATTATAAATGAGTGGTCAATTGACAATTTCTTCAACAACTCAGAATTTCTCCAAAAGATTTATTTGAAAGATGAGAGAAGAGATAAATTCCCAGGCATGGAAGTAATTAAAAAATAATTAAGTTACTCTTTTAAAGTATTTTTATCATTTTTATTCATGTCTCATCTCTTCCCATATTTTTCAGAAACTTCTTTGAGCCTCAGTAGTATTGAATGCCTGCATGTATTATAAGAGTCTTTTGATCTTTAGGAGATCACTATTGAAATGTAAATGACCCTGAGAGCACTGTACAGTGAGTTTACAGAAGTGGATGGGGTGACATTACCTTGAAAGCAATACAGAGCATTTGGAACAGGAAGTAATACCGTTCCCTTTTCCTCTGTGTGGTTAGAGAGTAAATCATTTAAGTTTGCTTCTTTCTATCTCATATTCTGACTCTTACTTATTTTGTGGTTGACTCTTACAAGCGAAATGAGAGACTAATAATCTGGCTAATCCATAGAATAGCAATTCTTTTTAGATGCTGAATTATTTAGGTTAATTACAGTCAATATTCTATTTAAAACTCTAATAATTATCTGAATTATACTTGACCACAGAGATCTCTGCTAATTTAGTATTTGTTATGTAGCTAATAATAGTTGACATTTATTGAGTACTTCCCTTGAAATAGAAATCATACCACATATTTTTTAAAAAAATAAAATTTTAATATTAGAATCATTTAGTTTTACAGAAAGATTAAGATGATACAAAGTTCCTAAATACCCCACACCCAATTCTTCCATTACATTATGATGGTACATTTTGTATCTGTATGTTAATGTGGTACATTGGCCAAAATGAGTTCATATTGATGCATTAACTACAATTCATCACTTATCAAGATTACCTTAGCTTTTACCTTTGTCCATTTTCTATTCCAGGTTTCTATTCTAAATACCATGCAATGTTTAGTTTTTCATGTCTTCTTGGGCTCCTTGTGACTGCATTTATTTCTTATACTCTCCCTGTTTTTGATTATATTAACAGTTTTAAGAAACAGGGTCTGGTATGGATTGTAGAATGTTCCCCTGTTGGTATTTTTCTGTTATTTTCTAATTATAAGACTGAGGTATGGGTTTGGGGAAGAAGACAACAGAGGCAGCATAATTCTCATACTATATCAAGGGTATACTGTATACCCTTGATATAGTATCAAATGATTCACTATTGTTGTTGACCTTGACCACCTGGTTGAGGTAATGCATGTTAGCTGTCTCAACTACAAAGTTATAATTTCTTCTCCCCTCCAAACCCTGCCACACTATAGTCTTTGGAAGAAAGTTACTATATAGAGTCCACACTTAAGAAGTGGCAAGTTATGTTCTATCTCCTTGATCATGGAGTATCTATACAAATTATTTAGAATTTATCTACATGGGAATTTGCCTATTCTCTCCAATTTATTTATTTATTCACTGATTTCTTATTTCAATATAAACTCATAGATATTGGCTTTATACTTTGGATTATAATCTAATATGACTTTATTTTCTCATTTAAATTGTACCAACTCTGGCAATTGGGAACTCTATTGGTTGGCTTCTGTGTCCCTTTCACATGCCCTAATTATTGTGGGTTCTTTCCTTCCTTCCTTCCTTCCTTCCTTCCTTCCTTCCTTCCTTCCTTCCTTCCTTCCTTCCCTCCTTTTTTGCTTTCCTTCTTTAATTTTTTGGCACTATAAAAATTTTCAGGCCTGCCTTGCATATATTTCCTTCCCCAGTTCTAGACTCAGCCCTTTCTCCAGGATCCCTGGTTCTTTTTGAGAATTAGAAACCAAGAACTGGGTGCTAGATGTGCCGATTTCTACTGGAGTATTGTGTTTTATCCCTTCTACATTTATAGAACAAGAACACATATGTGTGTACTAATCCCTGTATATATGCTTAATTATAAGTATTTCTACATGGTACCATCAGGGCATAAGAAAGGAGAAGTGTTCTATAATTCTGTGATTAAATCTCAGTCTTTTAGTGTGCCAATTTCCCTGGGCTTACTTTTGTAAAGTGAATAGGTATTTCTCCATTGTAAAGCCTTATCTCACTCCTTTCATTCCTTTCCCTGGCCTCTCTAGACATTATTTTAGTCTTCAGTAAGACAGAAAGGCTAAATTGGGTACTGGTATTAGAGGAATGGCCTTTAGCTGATATAGATTTTGGCAAAGTCTTTTCTCTTAGAGGGCTTATTTTTTTATGGATAAAGTCTGGGCTTATTACATAATGATTATTCTTCCCCAAATCCTGCCAAAGTAAGAGCCATAAACTGAGAATATTTTCTTTATCTTTACCATAAGAACCTTTTTTGATTCCAGAAACATAAATCCCATGAGAGTTTGGATGCCTCCTTAAGACTCCAGAACTCAAGAATTTCTCACTTTCATGTTAGTCCAAACTCAGCCTTAAAAAATTCATCAAAATTATCATTTAAGTATTTTTTAACAATTTATGACTCTAGCTCCTCTGTTTAGGTAAGCAGATCTTGGCTGCATTTTCCTAGATTTACTTGTCTCTCCAGATTGTTGGTGCTAGTTTGTGGCAGACTAGTGCAGCTAGTAACAGTCCAGGTCCTAAGTGAGAACATTGTGGAATAAAGAAATAAACTCAGAAAAAAAAGGATGGGATTGGGAGGCCTCTGCAAACTGATGGCAAGTCAGAGCAACAGCAAAGCCCCTGGACTGCTTTATTATACAGTGAAGAGCCATATGCAAATAAGAAAGTCTCCTATACAAAGTCACACATCTGAGGCATAAACAGGAATCCATTTACGGCATAAACAGGAATCCCCCACCATGCATAACTGAAATCAACCAACATCAGAACAAAGTGTGAGAAGAAGAGCATGTAAATTGCTTCTAGTAACTTAAGCCAGCACGTGAAGTTGGGGAATAGGAGTAGTACAAATACTCAGCTTCATAGCCAATATGGAGGTGTGGAGGAAGAATTTAACCTTTGGCTAAGCTTTAAACTGCAAGGGCTTTGCCAGCTTGCAATCTCCCACACTGGTTTGGTTTGTGACCTCTATACACTGTTGAGTCCAGAACACTTATTGATTTTTAGTTTGTTCACACAATTCTTATAATGATAGAAGGGACAACTTCTAAGCTCTTTACATGTTGGAGCTTAAACTGGGGTCTTCCATGACAAGATCTATACGTGCATTAATTATATTTAATTTTTTCAACAAGTCAATTAAATAGTTACTATTATTAGCTCCATTATATATATGAGAAAAATTGCTTGACCTCTTGAATCTAACATTTTGCAGATGAAATTAAAAACTAAGATCAAAATGCTTTGAAATGTTAGGGGGGAAAATGATAACTTATTAGGAAAATGCAACTTCCCAAAGTCTAGCTTATTCCTGGTTTTGCCAAAACATGTTTCTATTTTTTTCTTCTTATTTTTATTTAATTAAAGTATTCACATAGATTCTAGGGTCACCCCGAATGCATCCCCCCTCCCCCATATCCCCCTCCCTACAGCACCCCCCCTTCCCTTCAGGTTTATCCCATCCTATCATCCCCTTTCCCTCTGTCCTCTTTTCCTCTTGTCCCTTTGATCCCTCCTCTGTCTCAATTCCGTCCCTCAGTTCTCATTGTTCCTTGAATTTCTCAAATAAGTGAGGTCATATGATATTTTTTTTTCTCTGCCTGGCTTATTTTACTCAACATAATAGTTTCCAGGTCCCTCCATATTGTTGCAAAAGGTAATATTTTCTTCTTTTTCATAGTCCCATAGTATTCCATTGTATATATGTACCACTCGTTTTTTAATCCACTCATCTACTGACAAACATTTAGGCTGTTTCCAGATCTTTGCTACTGTGAACAATGCTGCCATAAACATAAGGGTGCATTTCTTTTTGTTCAGTCAGTGATATGTTGTCCTTGGGATATATTCCTATAAGTGGGATGGCAGGGTCAAAGGGCAGTTTCATTTCTAATTTTTTGAGGAATCTCCATACTGTTTTCCACAGTGGCTACACTAGTCTGCATTCTCACCAACAGTGCAGGAGAGTTCCCCTTTCTTCAGATCCTCACCAGCACCTACCATGTTTTGTTTTGTTAATGAGCACCATTCTGACTGGTGTGAGGTGGTATCTCATTGTGGTTTTAATTTGCATTTCTCTAATGATTAGTGTTGTTGAACATTTTCATCTATCGGCCATCTGTATGTCCTCTTTGAAGAAGTGTCTATTCATTTCTTGTGCCCATTTTTTTGATTGGATTGTTTGTCTTTCTGGTGTTGAGTTTTACAAGTTCTTTATAAATTTTGGTTATTAACCCCTTATCAGATGTGTTGTCAAATATGTTCTCTCATTGTGTGGTTTGTCTTTTCTTTTCTGTTCATATTGCCTTCAGATGTGCAAAAGCTTTTTAGTTTGATATAGTCCCATTTGTTTATCCTGTCTTTTATTTCATTTGCCTGTGGAGATAAATCAGCAAATATATTGCTGTGATTGATGTCACTGAGCTTATCGCCTTTGTTTTCTTCTAGGAGTAAATTTAACCAAGGAGGTTAAAGACTTGAACTCAGAAAATTATAAAACATTGATGAAAGAAATCAAGGAAGGTACAAACAAGTGGAAGCATATACCGTGTTCATGGTTAGGAAGAATAAACATCATTAAAATGTCTATATTACCCAAAGCAATTTATAAATTCAATGCAATACCAATTAAAATACCAATGACATACTTCAAAGATATAGAACACATATTCCAAAAATTTATATGGAACCAAAAAAGAACACGAATAGCCTCAGCAATCTTGAAAAAGAAGAATAAAGTGGAAGGCATCACACTTCCTAATATCAATTTATACTACAACGCCATTGTACTTAAAACAGTGTGGTACTGGAATAAGAACAGGCATATAGATCAATGGAACAGAACAGAGAACCCAGAAATAAACCCACATCTTCATGGACAATTGATAAATGATAAAGGAGGTAAGAGCATACAGTGGAGTAAAGACAGTCTCTTTAACAAATAGTCCTGGGAAAACTGGACATCTACCTGCAAAAAAATGAAACTAGACCTACTTACACCATGCACAAAAATAAACTCAAAATGGATAAAGGACTTAAATGTAAGTTGTGAAGTCAAAACATGTTTCATCATCACTTTAAAACTAGTGGCTTCTTTTAATAATCAGTATTCAATGATTAAAAACAAGTTCATTTTTTTAACAGAGAATAGTTATAACACTGGCTACTTTTCATTAATTTCTGCCTGGGATAAAACATGTATGTTCAGTTTGCATTGAAGCCTCATTTTCATGCTAAAATTTCTACACATACCTCCAGAGTGAATTATTGGCAAATGTAGGCTATGACAAGGTTCTTCTAATATTCCCAAATAATGAAATGCCTTGGAATAGATTTAACATGTACCAAAAATGCCAAATTCTATAGAGGTTGTATTTTAGAAAACTTCAGTCATAAGCTTCATAGTCATTCTTAATGTATGGAAATAGCAATTTTTCTATAATGTAATTTATATTTATCACTTTATCAGAGGCAGCGCAAAAGTACATATTCATAAAATTAAATCAAAACTGTTGCATTTCTGTTCATTCTTTTCTGTAAATATATAGCAGTTGAAAGATAGATTGAAGAGGTTAAGTGATGTTCTCATAGATTCGCTATGATGTGTAAGATAAAAGAGAACCATTAAATTGTATATCTTATTTATGGGGAAACAGAAGTGGGCCCTATGGATTGTCAAATACTGTTTGAAATATAACTGTGCCTAGGAATGCATTTTTGCTAATCATTCCATTGTTTGCCTGAACCTCAGCAGTAAGGTAGTTTGCTCAGTAGTGACTCAGTGGTGTATTTGTTTTCATAGCATTTGGGAAACTGTTTTCATAATTAATGTTTAAATTATGCTAACTAGTATCTCACACATTCTCAACAGAGAAGACTGCCTGTCACATGACAAAGAACCCTGGCAGCATGCCAAGCTGGGGAAAATTCATATGATGTCAAAAGTATTGAAGAACCTGGAAAGAAACAGAAAAATACAGGTGTGTTATTGTGCTCAGGTGATGAAAATGAGGCTCTATTATGGCCAGTGCTCTGATGTGACCTATCAGACAACAGGAAGATAACCCCTACATGGGCAGGGATGTAGTCTTTGGGGAGAGACCTTATTTCCACAGTAGCTTTGGGCAGAGTCATGAAATACAGCTTCTGGGTATAAATTCAGGAAAAATTGTATCTTGCAAATATAGTTACTAAGTGTAGTCACCAAGAAGGAGTAAAAGTATAGTCTCTGAGGAGGGATTTCTGCTGCCAATCTCTGCAAATGTCTGTTTCCAGGGGCATTTTAAAATAAAGACATAGGAAGCACTATTAGAGACAGAATAAAGCTTCTCTTCCTTAGCATAAGTAATACATGAAGATATATAAATAGAGAAAACAGAGAAAATAGTGTAGATTATAATTCCAAATGAGAGAAACATCTAACATTCTTTACTATAGGGATTCTTAATCTGAGATTCATGCTAGGCATTGGGTAGAAAGGTGATATTTTCACAAACCTTGAATTCGTTAGTAAAATTGGCCATCGAGATCTATTTTGGTGGGAAAGAGGCAAGTGCTGTTATCAAATTCTCCAAGGGAGGCATCTATTAACCAAAAAGCATAGGAAATATCAATAAGCAGTGACTTAGTTATATCTTGAAGTAAATAAAAAAAATGTTTTTTTATTGCTTAAACTGAAAGATGGTTGACAAACTGCTTTGGAGGTAGGTAGACTTAGACATGAATTACACCTCAATTGATTTAAATAACTTTGAGTTTATTAGAATTCTTTGTAAAACAGAAATATACAGTGATACCTACTTCACTGAGTTATTATAATTGTGTAGAGGAGAAATATACCATATTTTTTCTCCATAAGACGCACTTTTTTCCCCAAAAAGTGAAGGGGAAAATGCCTGTGAGTCTTATGAAATGAAAAATACAGTATTTTATTAAATATTTTAACACACCATTTGGTTCAGAATATTTTTTTTCCTCCCTAAAACCCTAAGTTTATCTTCTGGTCAGATGTATCTTATGGAGTGAAAAATATGGTAAATGTAATTATAAAACATCTAGCAGACTTCTTGGAATGTTGTGGCTACTTAATAATGTTAGTTCCAAGGCAGAATTTGAGAGTTGTTAAGAAATCTGTAAATTACTTTGAAATGCTTCTACAAAAAATAAAAATGAAAAGCTACATGTATGATATATGTAAGTACTGCTTAATTTGCATCACATACTAAACAGAAACTCAATTTTCAGGAGCAACCAGATAATATCTTAGCAGAGGTCCATGTTCTAATATGTGCATATGGTAAATGCTTCAGTTATATTTATCTTTGATTAGCACCAGATGCTAAAATGAAAGCTAGAAATGAGTTTACACCGGTGAAATTTGTGGTTCATTAATTAGCATAATAGATTGTAGAAGTAAGCTTTTACTGGTAAAATAAGAGGTATTCTTGGTAAATGTGGAATGGATGGAATATTTAAGAGATACTGCCCACACTTCCATAGATAGTTATTAAGAACCTACCAGATCCTTTGTACCTATACCCTCAAGGATGGTATGGTGCCTGTGGCTGTATCCTGCATCTAGATCTTGGTGCTAATGTAGACTATCAGGGCCACAAAATCCTGCTGCTTCTAGAATATGATCCATCTGCTTTTAGTGAGTCTCTTGCATGAGAAATATATGGTAGGCACACTATAGAGGACAGAGAATCAGGGCTTTACTAAATTTACAAAACAACCTATACAAACTGTTTTGTGCCTGCTTGCTAATAAAAATATCTTTAACAAATGTATATTTGGGAGACTTTAATTGGAAACTTGTTCTTATTGAAGAGCCTGTAATTGTAATAATATATGGTGGCTAGAATTATATACCAAAAAGATCAGAATAGGTATCACCAAATTGGCTTAGTCTAGTTTGCAACAAGAGTCAAAAAATAAATCCTTCATTCTGAGCCAAGTATATAGATCAAGTCATAAATAAAAAAGGCAAAAAGAGGCCCACTATATAGATGACAAACAAAGAGGTCACAGCTGAGATCAAAGAGGTAAAAGTCAGAAGGAGGGAAGAATATGAAAAGGCTACAAAAACTTTTGATCATCAACAAACCTTTGCTTTAGTCAAGGAGAATGAGACAGTTCTTAGTAGTGCAATATTCATTTTTGAGCTTGTCGTTTGAAGGCTATTCTTAAGATTCTCTTAGTAAACCATCAGGTTGTCTGACTCCACCAGTGAAAGTTGTCACCATTGGATATTTAAAGAACATGCAAATGAAGCCTTTTGTTTTCTCTTTTTACCACTCCCTCAAGAATTGGAAAATGAGCAACATTTGTCATTTGTTTTACCTAGGTTTGTGTCCCTTCTAAGAATAACACCTAGCTTCTTTCCCTTTTAAAATGATGTTAGGTTATCAAGTAATAAAAGTTGACATTTCAAATTTTAGCACAGAAATGGAATTTTCTTTGTGAACCCTAGCTTACCATGTCAGAAACCAAGACAAAAACTGAGGGGAAAGAGACTTTATGCGGATCTGTAATATAACCCCTACACTTGTACAACACATTTTTGTAACTATAGGAGTCTGGTGGGAAAAGTGATAAACACAAGACAAAGAATGCAGTAGTATTTGAAAGTGGAAATTCATAAACAGGTTAGTAATCAGTAAAAAATTTTCTTATCTAGGATTTAGTCAGATGATGGTTGATTGCTAAGGCTTTAGAAGAAACTAATTTATTTATGGGCTGTGGTGGTAATACATTATTGTTATAAATCTCAATAATCCCCAGGTTAAATGGACAGAAAAGTTTCTTTAACAATAGTAACTGGTGATGTTTCTCTATGAAAGCATTCTAACTTCAATTTGTGTTCTCCTAGTGAAAAGAAAGTATAGCTACATTGCCTCCCTGGAATTCCCCCCTTTCTAAACGGTGGGTAGGGATGGCACAGAATTGTCAAAGGAAAGGCTCTCAAGCAGTGATATCTGAACTGATATTGTTTTTAATTTTATTTAGACAATTAATTTGAACGGAGTGACATTGATCAATTAGAGTACATAGATTCAGAGAAAACATATCCAGATCATTTTGACATTTGATTATATTGTATACCCATCACCCAAAGTTAAATTGCCCTCTGTCACCTTTTATTTGGTATTCTTTATGCCCCTCCCTCCCCCTGATAACCACTGCACTCTTATCCATGTCCATGAGTCTCAATTTTGTGTCCCAATTATGCATGGAATCATACAATTTTTAGTTTTTTATGATGTACTTGTTTCACTCAGTTTAATATTATCAAGTTCCATCCATGTTGTCGTAAATGATCTGATTTCATCATTTCTTATGGCTGAGTAGTATTCCATAGTATATATGTACCACATCTTCTTTATCCAATCTTCTATTGAAGAGCTTTTTGGTTGTTTCCATGTCTTTGCTACTGTGAACAATGCTGCATGTGTCTTATGTACCAATGTTTTTGAGTTTTGCGGGTACATACCCAGTAGTGGGATTGCTGTGTCATATGGTAGTTCTATTCTTAATTTTTTGAGAAACCACCATACTTTCTTCCATAATGGTTGTACTACTTTACATTCCCACCAACAGTGAATGAGGTTCCTTTTTCTTCACAGCCTCTCCAACATTTGTTATTACCTGTCTTGTTGATAATAGCTAATCTAACAGGTATGAGGTGGTATCTCATTGTAGTTTTGATTTGCATTTCTCTAATAGCTAGTGAAGATGAGCATCATTTCATATATCTATTGGCCATTTGTACTTCTTCCTGGGAGAAGTGTCTGTTCATGTCTTCCCATTTTTTATTGGATTGTTTGCTTGTTTGTTGTTGAGTTTTGTGAGTTCTTTGTATATTTTGGACATTGTGCCCTTATTTGAACAGTTGTTTGAAAATATCATCTCCCATTTAGTTGGCTGTCTGTTTTGTTGTCAGTTTCTTTTGCTGTGCAGAAGCTTCTAAGTCTGATGTAGTCCCATTCATTTATCTTTGTCTGCACTTCCCTTGCCTTTGGAGTCAAATTCATAAAATGTCCTTTATAGCCAAGGTCCATGTGTTTAGTACCTATGTTTTCTTCTATGTCATTTATTGTTTCATAGCTTATATTTAGGTCTTTGATCCATTTTGAATTAATTTTAGTACAGGGAGACAAACTGTAGTTGAGTTTCATTCTTTTGTACGTGGCTCTCCAGTTTTCCCAGCACTCTTTTTCCACTGTGTGGTTTTAGCTCCTTTATCAAAAATGATTTGACCATAAATATGGAGTTTTATTTTTGGGCTCTCTATTCTGTTCCATTGGTCTGAGTGTCTATTTATCTGCCTATAATACCATGATGTTTTGATGATTGTGGTTCTGTAGTATAATTTGAAGTCAGGTATTGTAGTGCCCCCAGCTTTATTCTTTTTCCTTAGGATTACTATGGCTATTCAGGGGGTATTTACAGTTCTATATAAACTTGATGATTTTTTGTTCCATTTCTTTAAAAAATGACATTGGAATTTTAATGGAAATTGCATTAAATTTGTATATTGTTTTGGATAATATGGTCATTTTAACTATATTTATTCTTCTTATCTATGAACAAATAATATTTCTCTAATTTATTGTATCTTTTTCAATTTCCCTTAACAATGCTTTATAGTTTTCATTATATAGGTCCTTTACATTCTTTGTTATGTTTATTCCTAGGTATATTATTATTTTTGTTGCAACCATAAAAGGGATTTTTTTAGTTCATTTTCTGAAGTTTCATTTATAAGAAGGCAATAGACTTCTAAATATTAATTTTGTATCCTGTGACCCTACTGTACAGGTTTATTGTTTCTAATAATTGTTTTGTGGAATCTTTGGGGTTTTTGATGTACAAGATCATATTATCTGCAAAAAGTGAAACCTTTACTTCTTCTTTGCCAAAATGAATACCTTTTATTTCTTTCTCTTGTCTGGTTGCTCTGGCTAGAACTTCAGCACTATGTTGAATAAGAGTAGAGAGAGTGAGCAGCCTTGTCTTGTTCCTGATTTTAAAAGAAAAGTTTTCTTTTTTTTTGCCATTTAATATGATTTTAGCTGATTGTCATAAATGGCATTTGTGTTGAGATATTTTCCTTCTATACCCATTTTGTTGAGTGTTTTAAAAATAAAATGATGTTGTATTTTATCAAATGTGTTTTCTGCATCTATTGATAGGATCATATTGTTTTTGTTCTTTGTTGCTATGTGTATTACATTGACTGTTTTACATATATTGAACCATCCTTGTAATTCCATGATAAATTCCACTTGATCATGATGAATTATTTACTTAATGTGTTGTTGTATTCAACTTGATAGTATTTAGTTTAGGATTTCAGCATCGGTATTTATTAGAGATATTGGTCTGTAGTTTTCTTTTTTGTGTGTTGTGCTTGCCAGGTTTTGGTATGAGGGTTACGTTGGCCTCATAGAATGTGTTTGGAAGTATTGATTCTTCTTCAATTTTTTTGGAAGACTGAGGAGAATAGGAACCAAATCTTCTTTGAATGTTTGATAGAATTCACTAGAATAGGCATCTGGCCTTGGACTTTTATTTTTTGGAAGGTTTCTGATAGTTATTTTTATTGCCTTCCTACTAATGGGTCTGTTGAGGCTATCTACTTCTTCGTGACTCAGTCTAGGAAGATTGTATTGTTCTAGGAATTTATCCATTTCTTCTAGATTGTTAAATTTTGTGGCATATAGTTTTTCATAGTATTCTACAATTATTCTTTGTATATCTATATCTGTGGTGATTTCTCCTCTTTCATTTTGGATTTTATTTATTTGAGTCCTTTCTCTTTTTTCCTTAGTGAGTCTTGCCAAGGGTTTGTCAATTTTGTTGATATTTTCAAAGAACCAGTTCCTTATTTTATTGATTTCTTCTATAGTTTTTCTGTTCTCTATTTCATTTATTTCTGCTCTGATTTTTATTATTTTTTCTTCTGCTGGTTTTGGGTTGCCTTTGTTCCTCTTTTTTTAGTTCCTTAAGATGTGATGTAAAGTTGTTTACTTGGGCTCTCTCTTGTTTGTTCATATAAGCCTATAATGATATAAACTTTCCTCTTATTACTGCTTTTGCTGAATCCCAGAGATCCTGATATGTCGTGTTGTCATTTTTGTTTGTCTGTATGTATCTTTTGATTTCTGCTTTTATTTCTTCTTTGACCCACTCATTTTTTTAGAACTATGTTGTTTAATTTCCACATTTTTGTGAGTTTCTTTACTTTTTTTTGCAGTTTAATTCTTATTTCAAAGCTTTTAGGTCAGAAAATATGCTTGGTATAATTTCAATCTTTCAAATTTGTTGATTTTAGTTTTGGGGTCCAACATATGGTCAATTCTTGAGAATGTTCAATGTACACTGGAGAAAGTGTATACTCTGGTATTCTAGGATAAAATGTCCTGTAAATGTCTATCATAACCAATTGTTCTAGTGTTTTATTTAAGGCCATTATTTCTTTATTGATTTTCTGTTTAGATGAATGATCTACAGCCCTCTGTGGTGTATTGAGGTCTCCAAGTATGATTGTATTTTTGTCAGTTTTTTTATTTAGATCAGTTAGTAGATGTCTTATATACTTTGGTGCTCCTTGGTTTGTTGCATATATATTAAGAAGTGTTATGTCTTCTTCATTCAATGACCCTTTTATCATTATGAAATGGCCATGTTTGTCTCTGATTACCTTGCTGTCTTGTAGTCAGCATTGTAAAATATGAGTATGGATAAACCTACTTTTTAAAAATATTATTTGCTTGTAGAATCGTTTTCCAATCTTTCACTTCATATTTGTTTTTATCCTTGAAGCTTAGATGTGTTTCTTTTTCTTTTTCTCTTTTGTCTTTTATTTGCCCTTTGTCCCACTGTTGTCTTTTTTATTATTATTAATTTTATGGGGTGACAGCAATAAATCAGGGTACATATATACAATGAAAACATCTCCAGGTTATCTTATCATTCAATTGTGTTGCATACCCATCACCCAAAGACAAATTGTCCTCTGTCACCTTCCATCTGGTTTTCCCTGTGTCCGTCCCCTCCTCCCTATCCCATCCTTCCCTCCCTCCCCCCACCCCGTAACCACCACTCTTTTGTACATGTCTCATAGTCTCACTTTTATGTCCCACCTATGTATGAAATCATGCTGTTCTCAGTTTTTCTTTTTTTCTGATTTACTTATTTCACTCCGTATAATGTTATCAAGGTACATCCATTTTGTTATAAAAAATCCGATGTCATCATTTCTTATGGCTGAGTCGTATTCCATAGTATATATGTACCATAGCTTTTTAATCCACTCGTCTTCTGACGGACACTTGGGCTGTTTCCAGATCTTCGCTATTGTGAACAACGCTGCCAAAAACATGGGGGCACATTTCTTCTTTTCAAACAGTGCTATGGTGTTCTTAGGGTATATTCCTATAAGTGGGATAGCTGGGTCAAAAGGAAGTTTAATTTTTAATTTTCTGAGGAATGTCCAAACTGTTTCCCACAGTGGCTGCACCAGTCTGCATTCCCACCAGCAGTGCGGGAGGGTTCCCTTTTCTCCACATCCTCGCCAGCACTTATTCTGTGTTGTTTTGCTGATGAGTGCCATTGTGACTGGTGTGAGGTGATATCTCATTGTGGTTTTAATTTGCATTTCTCTAATGATTAGTGATGTTGAGCATTTTTTCATATGCCTATTGGCCATCTGTATGTCCTCTTTGGAGAAATTTCTATTCATTTCTTTTGCCCATTTTTTGATTGGATTGTTTGTCTTCCTGATGTTGAGTTTTATAAGTTCTTTATAAATTTTAGTTATTAACCCATTATCCAAAGTGCTGTCGAATATGTTCTCCCATTGTGTTGTGTGTCTTTTTATTCTGTTCTTATTGTCTTTAGCTGTGCAAAAACTTTTTAGTTTGATATAGTCCCATTTGTTTATCTTGCCTTTTATTTCATTTGCCCATGGAGATAAATCAGCAAATATATTGCTGCTAAAGATTTCGGAGAGCTTGATGCCTATGTTTTCTTCTAAGATGCTTATGGTTTCAAGGCTTACGTTTAAGTCTTTTATCCATTTTGAGTTTGTTTCAGTGAATGGTGTAAGTTGATGGTCTAGTTTTATTTTTTTGCAGGTAGATGTCCAATTTTCCCAGCACCATTTGTTAAAGAGGCTGTCTTTACTCCATTGTATGTTCTTTCCTCCTTTGTCAAATATCAGTTGTCCATAAAGCTGTGGGTTTATTCGGGGTCCTCTGTTCTGTTCCATTGATCTATGTGCCTGTTCTTATGCCAGTACCAAGCTGTCTTCAGTTTAATGGCCTTATAGTAAACCTTGATATCTGGAAGAGTGATACCTCCTGCTTTATTTTTTCTTCTTAAGATTGCTGAGGCTATTCGTGTTCTTTTTTGGTTCCATATAAATTTTTGGAATATGTGTTCTATATGTTTGAAGTATGTTATTGGTATTTTAATTGGTATTGCATTGAATTTTTAAATTGCTTTGGGTAGTATAGACATTTTAATGATGTTTATTCTTCCTAGCCATGAGCACGGTATATGCTTCCACTTGTTTGTATCTTCCTTGATTTCTTTTATCAATGTTTTATAATTTTCCAAGTACAAGTTCTTAACCTCCTAGGTTAAATTTACTCCTAGGTACTTTATTTTTTTGGCTGCAATAGTGAAGGGTATTGTTTCCTTAATTTCTTTTGCTGACAGTTCATTGTTGGTATATAGAAATGTCTCTGATTTCTGAGTATTAATTTTATATCCTGCCATCTTGCTGAATTCATTTATAAGGTCCAGTAGTTTTTTGACTGAGACTTTAGGGTTTTCAATATACAATATCATATCATCTGCAAATAGTGACAGTTTTACTTCTTCCTTTCCAATTTGGATGCCTTATATTTCTTCTTCTGGTCTGATTGCTGTAGCTAGGACTTCCAGAACTATGTTGAATAAGAGTGGTGAGAGGGGGCACCCCTGCCTGGTTCCTGATCTTAAGAGGATTGCTTTTAATTTTTGTCCATTTAGTATGATGTTTGCTGTGGGTAGGTCGTAGATGGCATTTATCATGTTAAGGAGTGATCCCTGTAATCTCACTTTACTGAGAGTTTTGAGCATGAAATGGTGCTGAATTTTATCAAATGCCTTTTCTGCATCTATTGAAATTATCATGTGATTTTTATCCTTCCTTTTGTTTATGTGGTGAATCACATTGATTGATTTGCGAATATTGAACCAGCCTTGCCTCTCCTGAATAAATCCCACTTGATCATGGTGTATGATTTTTTTTATATATTGCTGGATCCAGCTGGCTAATATTTTGTTGAGAATTTTAGCATCTAAATTCATCCGGGATATAGGCCTATAATTTTCTTTCTTTGTGTTGTCTTTGCCCAGTTTGGGGATCAGAATTATGCTCGCCTCTTAAAAGGGGTTTGGAAGTCTTTCTTCGTCTTGAATTTTTTGAAATAGCTTGAGGAGGATAGGAGTTAGTTCTTCTTTGAATTTTTGATAGAATTCACTTGTGAAGCCATCAGGCCCAGGACTTTTCTTTTTTGGGAGTTTTTTGATAACTGTTTCAATCTCATTTGTTGTAATTGTTCTGTTTAGGTGTTCTGATTCTTCCAGATTGATTTTTGAAAGATTATATGATTCAAGAAATGTGTCCATTTCACAAAGATTGTCTAATTTTTTGGCATATAGTTCTTCATAGTATTTTCTTACAATGCTTTGTATTTCTGTTGTGTCAGTTGTTATTTCTCCACTGTCCTTTCTAAATTTATTTATTTGAGTCCTCTCTCTTCTTTTCTTGGTGAGTCTAGTTAAAGGTTCATCAATCTTGTTTACCTTTTCAAAGAACCAGCTTCTTGTTTCATTGATCCTCTGTATTGTTTCCTTAGACTCTATGTCATTTATTTCTGCTATGATCTTTATTACTTCCTTCCTTCTACTTGTCCTGGGTTTTATTTGCTGTTGTTTTTTTAGTTTTTTCAGCTGCAGGGTCAGGTTGCTTCTTTGAGCTTTTTCAAGCTTCTTTTGATATGCCTGTAGTGCAATGAACTTCTGTCTCAGAACTGCATTTGCTGTGTGTGTCCCATAAATTTTGAATTGATGTATACTCATTATCATTTGTTTCTAGAAAATTTTTTTATTTCTTCTTTAATCTCATTGTTAATACATTCATTATTTAATATCATGCTATTTAGTTTCCAAGTGTTTGAGTATTTTTCAGTTTTTCTTTTGTGGTTAATTTCTAGTTTTATGGCATTGTGATCATAGAAAATGCTTGATATGGTTTCAATCTTTTTAAATTTATTGAGATCATTTTTGTGTCCTAACATGTCCTAGAAAATGTACCATAAGCGCTTGAGAAGAATGTATATTCTACTGCTTTAGGGTGAAAAGTTCTGAAGATATCTATTAAATCTAGTTGATATAGTGTATTCTTTAAGTCTGCTGTTTCTTTATTAATTTTCTTTCTTGAGGATCTATCCAGTGTTGTTAGAGGGGTATTGAAATCCTCTACTATTATAGTATTGCTGTTAATCTCGCCCTTTATATCCATCAAAGTCTGCTTTATGTATGTTGGGGCTCCTATTTTTGGTGCATAGATATTAATAATAGTTATATCTTTCTGTTGAATTGTTCCCTTTATCATTATGTAGTGTCCTTCTTTATCTCTTACTACAGCCTTTGTTTTAAAGACCGTTTTGTCAGATAGAAGTACTGCTACCCCGGCTTTTTTTTCATTTCCATTTGCATGAAATATTTTTTTTCCATCCTTTTACCTTCAGTCTATGTGCATCTTTTGTTTTAAGGTGTGTCTCTTTTAGACAGCATATGTATGTGTCCTGTTTCTTTATCCATGCAGCTACCCTATGTCTTTTTATTGGATCATTTCATCCATTTACATTTAAGGTTATTATTGATATGTAGTTTTTTATTGCCATTTTATTCTTTAGAGCTGTATTCTTCTTTTGCTATATTCTTTCCTCCCTTTAAACTGTTCACAACAGGCCCCTTAGTATCTCTTGCAGAATTGGTTTGGTTTTTATGAATTCCTTGAGGCTTTCTTTTTCTGGGAAGCTCTTTATTTCTCCTTCAATTTTAAACTTTAGCCTTGCTGGATAGAGTAGTCTTGGTTGTAGGTTCTTGTTCTGCATTACTTTGATTATATCTTGCCATTATCTTCTGGTCTCAAGTGTTTCTGTTGAGAAGTTCGATGTCATCCTTATGGGGGCTTTTTTGTAGGTGATAGCCTTTTTTTTTTCCTAGCAGCTTTTAGAATTTTTTCTTTATCCATTAGCTTTGGTATTTTAACTATGATGTGTATTGTTGTAGATCTTTTTGGGTTTCTCTTTAATGGAGTTCTGTGTGCTTCTTGAACGTGTGGAGTGTTTCCCAGCCTTAATTTAGGGAAGTTTTCTGCTATGATTTGATTGAACAAAGTTTTCATTTCCTGTCCTCTCTCCTCTTCTTCAGGCACCCCTATGATGCTAATGTTGTTTCTCTTCATGTTGTCACAGAGCTCCCTTAGAGTTTCCTCACATTTTTTGAGTCTCTTTTCCTTTTTCTTCTCTGCTTCTGTGCCTTTGTTTATTGTGTCCTCTAACTCGCTTATTTGATCCTCAGCGTGGTTCATTCTGCTTTTAATTTCTTCCATTGTGGTCTTCCATTCTGATATTGTATTTGTCATTTCTGTCTGATTCTTTTTTATTATTTCAATTTTATTTTTTATACTTGTTATCTCTTTATTTAGGTGTTCATGATGACTATCCATTTTTGCTCTAATTTCTTTGAACATCCTAACTATCATTATTCTAAATTCTTCTTCTGGTAATTTGGTTATATCTGGTTCATTCAGGTCCTTCTCTGGGGATTTCTCCTGATTCATTTGGTTTACATTCCTCTGCCTGCCCATTTTGTCTGTGTATAAGCAAGTTGTGGCCACTGGAGTACAGTAGGTGTTTCCCTTGTGACCTATAGGTGTGGTCTGTCTGCAGGCCCGCCACCCCATCTGCCGCTGCCTAGGGCGGTTCAGTATGGGCATTGCCAGCGCTGACCCACTGTGGCTTCTGCTGTGATTTCTGCCTCCCCTCCACGGGAGGGGCTGTCATTCAAGACACAAGCCTCAGCACCAAGGGTAGAGGTGAGCACCTTTCCTCAGCTGCGGACCCAGCCTGTTTCCGGACTTCCTCCCAGAACCCACAATCAGAGCCTGCTTGCCACAGTTTCGTGGGTTGGGCGGGGCTTTTGACGTGCTCTCAGCTGTGAGCCTTTGCCCGTCTGAAGCTTTAGCCCCACCCTTGAGGCCAGGGCCCTTCTGCGCAGGTTTGCAAACCAAAGTTTATTGGGCTGGGTGTGCTTGCTGGCTTCCGCTCAGCTACGAGCTTCAGCTAGTCCCTGACTCTACCCCGCCCCCGCGTTTGGAGCTCATTCGTGCACGTAAGATGCCAAACCATGGTTTCTCCTGCCGGGCGGGTATAGTAGCGTGCGCTCAGCTGTGAGCTTACGCTTGTCTCAGGCTCTACCCCGCCCCCGTGTTCATAGCCTGCTCATGCACGTAGGATGGCAAAACGTAGTTTGTCCTGCCGGGCGTGGCTGGTAGCATGAGCTCAGCCACGAGCCCTCGCCCGTCCCTGGTCCTATCCCTGTCCCCGTGGTCAGGGCCTGCTTGCGCAGGGTCACAGAGCAGATCTCCTCCCGTTCCTGGCCTCCCGCTTTGTCCCCACAGGTGGGATTACAAGCGGGCCCACAGCCTCTGGACCGCTTTCGCACATCCCCTCCACCCCTGCTGGACTAGACCGAGCTCACACCGGCTTGGCCTCTGCCCACGCCAACAAAACCGCGTTTCAGCGTCCTGCCACCACCATACCCTTCAGCAACCCTTGGCAGAGTAGGAAGGACCCTAATACTCCACACTGTAGGCCTGGGTGCTCCCTCACTTGTTTCACAGCTCTAAACTGTCCAAATGCCTCTTCTAGGCTCTGGGACTATAGGCTGGGGCTTGGTTCCTGGGACCCAGGCCCCTCCCTCTCCGCCAAACTCTCCTCCCACCACACGGGTCTCTCCAGGCTATCGTTTGCTCTGGGGAGCTGGGCAGCCCTCTTCACGTTTTTGCTATTCCTACCAGTCTCAATGTAGCTTCTTCTGTGTTCCTTGATTGAAGAGTCCACTTAGTTTAGTTCAAAGTTGGTTTATCCAGATGATGGTTCTTAAAATTGAGTTATAATCCACTTTGGTTCTGGGAGTTGGAAGTTGGTACATCCGCCTACTCCGTCGCCATCTTGCTCCCCCTGCTTAGATGTGTTTCTTGAAGGCAGCATACAGTTGGATTTTCTTTTTTAATCCATTTTGCTACTCTGTGTCTTTTTATTGGTGAATTCTATCCATTTACATTTAATGTAATTATTGACACTTGAGGGTTTCCTATTGCAATATTATATATTGCTTTCTGATAGCCTTGTATCTTGTTTGGTTCTTCTCTTTTGTTTTACTGTCATTTTTTTTGTTTGGTTGTATTTCATACTTCTTTCCTCTGTTTATTCTTTTTTAAGCCATATGTTTCTGTAGTACTTTTATCAGGGGTGGTTACCATAGATAGTAAATAAGGATATATATAATATTCAATGTAGTACATTATCTCATGAGTGTCTGCACTCCATTCTCCTTTGCTACTGTTAATCTTTGTCCTCTCCCCTTTTTTTGTTTTTGTTGTCACAGATTAATCTTGTTTTTATTGTGATCTTGTTGTAGCTTTTACTTGTGATTTTGTTTTGTTTTGTTCTTTGTATCTGATTGTATAACCCCCTTTACTATTTCATGAAGTGGGGGTTTTCTGGTGATAAATTCCCTCATCTTTTCTAAATCTGTGAATGTTTTTATTTCCCCTTCATATTTGAAGAATAGCTTTGATAGATATAATATTCTTGGCTGGAAGTTCCTCTTTCAGTACTTTCAATATTGGATTCCACTCTCTTCTGGCTTGTAGATTTTCTGCTGAGAAATATGATGATATGTAATGGGCCTTCTTTTATATGTTGTATTCTTCTTTTCCCTGGCTACCTTGAGGATATTTTCTCTGTCATTGGTTTGTGACAATTTCATTATGATGTGCCTTGGGGTAGGTCTGTTTGGGTTAAAGTAACTCAGTGTTCTTTTGCTTCTTGGATTCGAGGCTCTAATTCTTTACACAGGCTTGGGAAGTTCTCATTGATTATTTGTTTGAATATGTTTTCCCTTCCACTTCTCTCTCTTCTCCTTCTTCTATACCCATTATTCTTATGTTGCTTTTTCTGTTGGAATCAGAAAATTCCTGTATATCTTTTTCATTTTTTTAAATATGTGAGTCTCTCTCTTCTTCTCTCTGTAGTATCTCTAGTTGCCTGTCTCTTATGTCAATAATTCTCTTCTCTATCTGGCCTGTTCTATTAGCTAAGCTTGTTACCTCATCTTTTAGTTTCTGAATTGAGTTTTTCATCTCTGTTTGGTTCCTTTTTATAGTTTCAACTTCCTTGGTGAACTATTCATTTTGTTCATTAAATTGTTTTTAGAGGTCTCTATATTGCTTTTCTGTGCTTTCTTGTATTTCCCTGAGTATTTTTAGGATTTCAATTTTGAATTCTCTGTCATTTAACTCCAAGGTTTCCAAGCAATTGAAATTCTTTTCCAGAGGTTTTCATAATTTATCTGAGCTATATTTTTGTATTTTATATCCATGATATTTTATTACTTTTTCTTTAATGGCATTGGAGAGTAATATTGTTAGTAGTACTAATTAGATATAATTATGACAATAAAATAATAACTGAGAAGATACAGTGAAAAAATTAAAATTCTATAGTGATAAGTGGAACAAAAACTACAGAGAATAAGGAGAAGGAACTGAAGAAAGATGATAAAATAGATAAAAAATGAAGTAAAAGCACACAAAATGCCACAACAAAAGATATGAATTCAAAATACAATAATTTATTGATACATGATTAAATAAGAGAGAAAGAAAAAAAATGGAAAAAAAATATAAAGTAGTTTTATTTAAATGAAACACTCATAAAAATAAGAATAAGAAATGTAACAACTATGGATAATAAAATTTAATAGAAAAAAAAAGGATAAAAAGGAAAGAAGATCAAATTACCAAAATGAAAAATAAATAACAAAGAAAGAGGTATAAAAATGTATTTTTTTCCTGGTTTTGATAGGTAGTTTCTTCCTTTTTTTCAGCAGGTGATGCTGTACTAGAGGTTTTTTCTCCTATGGGGTTCTTGAGCAGAGGTTTGCCATTGTGTCTTTGTGGCAATGACCTAGGCTGGTCCTCAGTGCCATTGGTAGGTGGGGCTTGTTAGGACTTGGAGGCTCTGACAAAGAGAGTCTCAGTTTTCTGGTGCCTCTCCCCACATCTCTTTCTCCTGAGCTATCAGCCTCAGTTCTTAGCTGTATCATTTGCCCCAGCAACTGCTTACAGAACAATAGGCTCTAATAGCAACTAGGCCAGTGGTTCTTAACCTGGGTTCTATCGAACCCTAGGGGTTTGATGAGTCGGTATCGGGTTCGGAGAAGCCACTGCCGCGGAGGTAAAGACACACTTGTGTAAAGTCGTGATGACACACCCTGCTTGGCCATCACTTGCTGCAGAGAATCACGTTACATTGCTTGGCCAACCAGTGCTGTAGGGAATTTAGTGCACGCAGTAGTCAATGGCTGTCGTAGTTGTATGTCATGTGGTTTCTTTCTTAATATTTTAATCCATACTAAATATGTCAAGCAAAAAAAGAAAGTGGTCGGACGAATATGTACAACATGGATTCACATGTATTACGCAACGGTATGCGAGTCAGCATCCTATCTGCACAATATGCAATGCTAAGTTGAGTAACTCTAGTCTCGCACCAGCAAAACTAAAGCAATACTTCTTGAAGCTGCATGGAGATGGTGAATACAAGAACACAACGCCTGCTGAATTCAAGGTGAAACGAGCCAGATTCGATGAAAGGGCCACTCTGCCTGCTCTTAGATTTGTACTCGTCAACAAACCAATCCTCACAGCATTGTACAAAGTTGCTTACTTGATCACAAAGCAGGGTAAGCCACACACCATCGGTGAAATACTCATAAAACCAGCTGCATTAAAGATGGCGAATCTGATACTCGGAACAGCAACCGAAGGTAAATTATCCCAAATTCCTTTTTCAAATGACACCATCAGCGACAGAATAGAGAACATGAGTAAAGACATCTTGGCTCAAATAGTTGCAGATCCAATTTCAAGTCCAGCAAAATTCAGTCTTCAACTTGATGAGACCACAGACATTTCTAATCTAAGCCAGCTTGCTGTTTTGTGCACTATGTGAAAGAAGATATGATAAAAGAAGATTTTTTATTTTGTAAGCCTCTTACAACAACAACTAAGGCAGCCAATGTGAAGAAGCTTCTGGATGACTTCTTCAGAGACAACAATCTTTCATGGGATATGGTTTCTGCAGTTTGTACGGACGGAGCTCCAGTCATGCTGGGAAGAAAGTCTGGTTTTGGTGTGCTAGTAAAAGCCGATGCACCACACATCATTGTTATGCATTGTATTCTGCACAGGCATGCGTTGGCACCTAAAACCTTGCCTCCAAAAATGGCAGAGGTATTAAAAACTGTGGTGGAATGTGTGAACTATGTGCGAAATAGTGCTCTGAGGCACCGCATCTTCAGTGAGCTGTGTAAAAAAATGGGCTCTGAATTCGAGGTACTCCTGTACCATTGTAATGTTTGGTGGTTATCCCGGGGACAGGTGCTGAATCGTGTTTTTGCCATGCATGTGGAATTAGCCATGTTTTTGCAAGAGCAGCAACATTGTCATACAGATTGCTTCAAAAATCCTGAATTCATTATAATTTTAGCGTACATGGCTGATATATTCGCAGCTCTCAATCATCTCAATTAGAAGATGCAGGGTGGTGGAGTCAACATCATGGAAGCGGAAGAAAACCTGAAGTCTTTTCAAAAAAAACTACTGTTATGAAAACGATGAATGGAGAACAATAACTTCGCAAACTTTCCCCTTCTGGACGTCTGTGTAAGTAAGATCAAAGATGTGTCTGATATCGGAGATGGTTCTGTACCCATGAAACTGAAGCAAACAATTGCCACACACTTAGATGAGCTTGCAAAGTCTCTCGATGGATATTTCCCTACAAGAGAGTCATATCCAGCATGGGTGAGACAGCCATTTACATTTACTGTTGAAACAGCGGATGTCAATGATGAATACCTTGATGAAATCATTGAAATTCAGCAGAGCAAGGTTCAACTGCAGCTCTTCAGAACAACAACACTCTCAAATTTTTGGTGTCGACAAATGGAAAAGTACCAAGTTATTGCTAAGAAAGCCCTGGATTTTTTAAAATTCATTTTAGAGAGGAGACACAGAGAGAGAGAGAGAAAGAGAGAAAGAGAGAAAGGAGGGAGGAGCTGGAAGCATCAACTCCCATATGTGCCTTGACCAGAACAGTGCAGGGTTTTGAACTAGCGACCTCAGTGTTCCCAGGTCGACGCTTTATCCACTGCTCTACTACAGGTCTGGCCATCCCTGGAATTTTTTTATACCATTTATTACAACATATCTTTGCAAGCAATCCTTTTCGAGAATGCTGGACATAAAAATGAAGAAAAGGAACAGACTTTGCTATGAAGATGACATGAGAGTAGCACTTGCCAAGGTAAAACCACGCATATCTGAACTGGTCTCCCAAAAACAACAGCAGAAGTCACACTGATTTGCAGGTATGTAATTTGGGCAATGCTTTATTCTGGCCCAAAAAAGTATTCTGTAGATTTAAAATGACAGAAAACAAATTAAATTTAAAATTAAAAAAATTAAGTTATTAAAAAATGTTAAATTCTTAAAAAAATCCGAATTTATTTTTAATTAGTAAAATAGTAAAAAAATATTTTGGGGGGCTGAAATTCTTTTATGGGGCCGAAATATTTTGGGGGGCCAGAATAAAGTAATACCATAATTTGTTGTGAGTTCATGCACTTTGTTGGTTTTGTTCTTTGAGCAAGATGATGTTCATGCATGGCTCATTTTGTGCACCAGTAAAAAAAACATATACCTATGTCTTGAATTTGGAAAAAAAATCATATTTTATTTATCACTAAAGAAGGGTTCAGTGAATGCGCATATGTAACTGGTGGGTTTGGTACCTCAAAAAAGGTTAAGAACCACTGAACTAGGCCCTTCCTCCGGTACTGTGCAAAGCACAGTTCTGGATAAGGCTGTGCCAACCACAGCTGCCAGAGGGAGCAGGCAGGGCTGGGAGCCAATTGAAGATCTAGCACCTTTCTAAAGGCTGGTAAACAGGTGTGGCACATCTCAGCATGTAGTGGGCTGGGAACTGATTGCAGATCAAGCGCCTTTCTAAGGGCCCCCGGGCGCATTTAGTACACCTCAGTGCTCCATGGGTCTAATCTCCACAGACTTCTCCCTTGTGCTCTGTTTGGTAGCCCCCAGTAAACCACGTGTGCACCCAGCCCCCATGACTTCAGCAGGTCACACAGAGACCTGCCCCGCCCATTTAGGCACAAAGTGCCTGTGATCTCAGTCAGAGCTGGGAATGCAGGAATGTGCTCAAAACCCTGTATTGGCCCCGTGGAGGTGCCCCACCTGGGCAGTCTCAGGTCCAGGGATCAGCCTTTGCACACATCCCATGCTGGTGGTTGTGGAGCTGGGAATGCACAAAGATACTGGCAACAGCCCACGCAGATGTCTACTGCTGATAATCGTGGGCTAAGCCCTACATCCCGCATGTACATGTGTATACGCCCACACCAGTGTTGCTAGGTGAAACCACTCGCACACGCCTGTGATTGCAGTGCCAGGAGCACATAAAGCTGCTGGTGCTGGTGCCAGCTCCTGCAGGCACCCCTCACTGGTAACCTTTGTCAGAGCCTGCCACCCATGCTCGCCCCGTGCCTGCAATCTCAGGCAGAGTTGGTGTGTTCTTTCTCCTGCTTGATCATCCACCCTCATCCAGCTCCCTTCCTCTGCTCCAGACCCTCCATTTCTCTCGGTTCCAGATGAAAGCATCCCTTCCTCAGACCAGTGAGGAAAGCAAAATACCCCATTCTCCATCGTACTTCCTTCAGAGTAGATTATATATTCAGCCACCTTTTCGCCCAATCATACCTTTTATCTGGTGTGTGTATATTTCAGGTGCTTCTGAGATTATTTTCTCTGTCTTTAGTTGTTGAATTTGTTGAAATTTCAAGGGGAGATATTGGGATACCGCTCATGATGCCATTTCTCTGATGTCCAAAATCTGAACTTTTAATACTGTACAAAGAAGAGAAAATTAAGCTACCCTTGTCTATAGGTCCAAGTCTCTGCCCCATTTTCTGGAATCGAGGTGAGTGAACAGTGGCCAATTAACCACTAGACCATTTTAAATAGATGTCTTTTGTATGTTGCATTCATGGAAACTAATATTCTTTTCTATTTTACATCCCACCAACTCTCCTAGTGTCAGTGCCATGAAGCATAATGCTGAAGAGGGCAGAAATCAGGCATTAGAAACAATCAAAGAGTCAGGCATACTTAGACTCCTAGAGCACATTAGAAACATACCCGGTAAAGTTAATAAGGCAATTGTCTCTATAAAAACTAATGCTTTCTTAACAAAATAAAAAGGACAAGCCATGGACTGGGAGACAATATTTGCAAAACACCTATCTAATAAAGGATTTATATGCGAAATATACAAAAAACTCTTAAGAATCAACAATAAGAGAACAAATAATCTAATTAAAAATGGGTAAAAGATCTGAATAAAAAAAAGACCTTGCCAAAAAACATACATACAGATGCAAAAAATAAGAATATAAAAGATGGCCCTGACTCAGTGGTAGAGCATCGGCCTGGTGTGTGAAAGTCCTGGGTTCGATTCCCAGCCAGGGCACACAGGAGAAGCGCCCATCTGTTTCTCTGCCCTTCCCCTTTTTCTCTATCTGTCTCTTCACCTCCCACAGCCAAACTCAATTGGAGTACAGTTGGTTGGGGCGGTGAGGATGGCTCCATGACCTTCACCTCAGGCGCTAGAATGGCTCCAGTTGCATTGGAGCAATGCCCCAGATGGGCAGATCATTGCCCCTGGTGGGCTTGCCAGGTGGATCCCAGTCGGGTGCATGCAGGAATCTGTGTTTTTGCCTCCCTGCTTCTCAGTTCAGAAAAATACAAAAAAAAAAAAAAAAGAATATAAAAGGTATAAGTCATTAAAGAATTTAAACAAGATACCACTATACACCTAGTACAGTGGCTAAAATCCAAAACACTGACAACACCAAATGATGACAAGGATGTGGAGCAGCAGGGATTCTCATTCATTGCTGTAAGAATGTAGAATACTACAGCCATTTTGGAAAAGAGTTTGGTAGTTTCTTACAAACATGGGCTTACCACATGATCCAATGATTATGGTCCTATGTATTTACCCAAATCAGTTGAAAACATATACACACAAAACTTGCATGTACATGTTTGTAGCAGCTTTATTTACTATTGAAAAAGTTAGAAGAGTCAAGATTCTCTTCTTCAGTAGATGAATGGATAAATAACCTGTGATTCATATAGACAATGGACTATTATGATTCATTATGCTAAAACTAATCAACATATTTATATTTAAATATATTGTGATACTGATTAAAATAAATGAGCTATCAAGATAGGAAAATGCATGGCTATATCTTTAATGCATATTGCTGAATCAAAGAAGCCAGTCTCAAACATTACATAGTTTGTTTTTTTAAATATATTACATTCTGGAAAAGACAAACTATGAAGACAGTAAAAGGATCAGTGGCTGCCTGGATTCAATGAAAGGGGAGGGGAAATTAAGAGGAGGAGCACAAAAAAAATTTAGGGGTAACAAAACTGCTTGGCATGATA
Source organism: Rhynchonycteris naso (assembly GCA_037038555.1). Taxonomy (NCBI): domain Eukaryota; kingdom Metazoa; phylum Chordata; class Mammalia; order Chiroptera; family Emballonuridae; genus Rhynchonycteris; species Rhynchonycteris naso. Next base: position 82,705,636 of record CM072999.1, on the reverse strand, counting down.
TTATAATGGTGAATACAACATTTTATACATTTTTATAAAGCCATATAATATACAACAATGAAAACCCAATGTCTTTTTATTCTGTTCTTATTGTCTTTAGCTGTGCAAAAGCTTTTTAGTTTGATATAGTCCCATTTGTTTATCCTGTCTTTTATTTCATTTGCCCATGGAGATAAATCAGCAAATATATTGCTGTGAGAGATGTCGGAGAGCTTACTGCCTATGTTTTCTTCTAAGATGCTTATGGTTTCACTGCTTACATTTAAGTCTTTTATCCATTTTGAGTTTATCTTTGTGAATGGTATAAGTTGGTGGTCTAGTTTCATTTTTCTGCAGGTAGCTGTCCAATTCTCCCAAAAGACAAACTACACAATGGAAGAACATATTCAACAATATGTCTGATAAGGGTTTAATAACCAAAATTTATAAAGAACTTGTGAAACTCAACACCAGGAAGACAAACAATCCAATCAAAAAATGGGCAAAAGAAATGGATAGAAACATCTCCAAAGAGGAGATACAGATGGTCAATAGGCATATAAAAAAATGCTCAGTATCACTAATCATTAGAGAAATGCGATACCACCTCACACCAGTCAGAATGGTGCTCATTAACAAAATAACACATAATAAGTGCTGGTGAAGATGTGGAGAAAAAAGAACCCTCCTGAATTGCTGGTGGAAATGCAGGCTGGTGCAGCCACTGTGAAAAACAAGAGATTCCTCAAAAAATTAGAAATGGAACTGACCTTTGACCCAGCCATCCCACTTATAGGAATATACCATAAGAACAACATAGCTCTTTTCGAAAAGAAAAAAAGTGCCTCCAGTTTGTGGCAGCATTGTTTACAATAGCGAAGACCTGGAAACAGCCCAAGTGTCCGTCAGTGGACGAGTGGATTAAAAAGCAGTGGTCCACATATACTATGGAATACTGTGGGGCCATGAAAAAGAAGAAAATCTTACCTTTTGCAACAACATGGATGGACCTGGAAACTTATTTTAAGTGAAATAAGCCAGGCAGAAAAAGAAAAATATCATATGACCTCACTCATTTGAGGAATCTAATGAACAATGTGAACTGAGAAACGGAATGGAGACAAAGTAGAGATCAAAGGGACTGAGAAAAAGAGAACAGAGGAAAGGAGATGATAGGATGGGATAAATCTGAAGGGAAGGGTAAATGCTGTACACTTTAAACAAATATAAAATAATATTGAATGTCAACTGTAGCTGAAAAATAAAATTAACAAATAAATTGTTGTAAGAGCACAGGAAAATAAAATAATTAAATACAAAGCAAAACTATGCTTTTTTTGAGATTGTTGGCTTCTAGGTCCATTAATTCCTTTACCTGACTAGGAAAGTTTTTTAAGCTTATCTTTCTGACTTTTAGAGGTCATTACATCTGCTGACCCTTGTTATTCATTCAACAGCAGCTGTTATGCCAAGCTGTTCTAGATCCTGGAGATATAGCAGTAAACAGAGTGACTCAAGCACCTGCTCTCATGGAGCTTATGCTCTGTGGAAGAAGACAAATACATAAACAAATCATTAGAATAATTTCAGAGAGGGATAATCAATGTGAAGAAATGTGACAAGAGGAGCATAGTAATAGAACAGAGAATGATAGGGATAGGAGTTGAGGGATCAAATTTGGTTAGGGTGATCTTGGGTGGCCTCCTTGAAAAACCATCTTTAAAATTGAGCCTTGAAAGTTGAAAAGGAGGCCACCTACAGAAAGACATACTCTGCAGGAGAAACAGCAAGTTCAAAGCAAGTGTGAATTCTCTCATTCAAGTGAGAATGTATTTGGAATGGCTGAAGCTTCAAAAAGACAGCCCCATGACAGAGCCTGAAATGTGGATAATGAAAAGTGAAAAGCAGAAGATGAGATTGGAATAATGGTCCAGCACTGGGTCCTCCTGCTGCTGTTTCCTTTCATTCAAAAACGCTTCTAGAAGATGGAAGTTGTTCCAAAGTTTCTTTCAAATGGCTTTGGAAATCAGTATACACATACCACTCATCTGGGAGGATCTAGGCTGTTCATCTGTGTATTCAACTGGCACCTACCTCCTTATTGCAGAAGTTGTGCCATAAAACATAGCAACTAGCACCAATAAGACTACCTGTCTTTTGCCTAATATTCTATAACTAAGTATTTTTGTTCATCATAATGAAATCTTTCAAACATGATTAAAATAGAAAACTGGATATCAAAATACTCATAGTCCTGATTTAATGAAAATGAACAATTCACTTTGCTTTAGAGCTTTCTTTGTTATTGCTTGTTTTTAAATTAGATATTGTGGACTACAGCTCTAGTTCATTCTCCCATCCCTCTCCCCTACCCATCTCTAGCTTCTGAAGTTGGTATATTCCATTTCCAAACACATTTTAAATATTTCTATACATATATTTTGTCCATAAACAATTCACAGTATTGTTCCATGTAATTTAAAATTTATATACATTGTATTATAGTTCATATTAATTTTAGGTAAATTACTATTTTCCCCTCAAAGTTGTTTGATTTAAGTAAATAAGATTAATGAATTAAACTCATGCAGGTTGATATATGGTGCTCCATAGTAATAATAAAGCATGTTCATTCATTCCTCTCTTCATGGGCAGTTTCATTATTTGAAACAGTGCCACCGTGAAACCCCTGCACATTTTCCTATCTAACAATGTAAATGAGTTTCCCCAAGCATATGGACTTGCTAGGTCTTAAGGCATGCGCATGTTCAATTTTATTAGGTGAAGCAGAAACTGCTAGTTGTCAATCCTAATAGTCATTCTCCCATGATTTTCAGTTGGACACATGGATCTCTGGAGACATTTCTCAACCTCCCTTGTCATTAAGTGAGATGAGTTGGCCAATGATATGAAAGTGAAAATGTTGTACACAGCAATTCTTAGTCAATTGTCTTACAATTAGCTGGTATATATCTTTTGACTTTTCTTTTGCTTTTTCTTTTTTTAATTTACTGTTATTAGAATTGTAGATATGATGACTAGAAGTCTAGGGGCCATTTTGGACTATGAGTATAAGGGCTCCTCTGTACAGATGTCAGACTGGAAAGAACCTGGGTATAATCGTGAAACTGACTTATTAGCAATAGACTTCATTCCTTGAGACTTTATGAGAGAAATATGAATTTATTTCTTGTTATGAGCCTCCATTGTTTTAGGTTTTCTGTCACAGGCAGCCATATATAATTCTAACTAATGCAGTAATACTCCAAATTGGTTTTCATGTATCATTTAAAACCCTCACAAGCAATAAATGAGCTTGTAATTATTACACATAATTTTATAATTGTTCAAAGCGTTATATAATAACATTTTACTTTTATCCTCACAATACCATGTGAAAAAGAAAAACAGGATGTCAGAATCCCTACTCTGTAGTCAGAGAGATGAACCCAAGGAGGTTCAATGACTTGACTAAGATCCCAGTAATTTAATACCTGGTGATGGGTAAAGATAACAAAAGTAAATACGGTATCTTACCAGCAAATGCTGTGCTCACATTAGGCTACATGAAGAGACATTCTCTTTAATGTGATTTAGTTACTTTGACACATCTTACCTGTTCTACTCCCTATTGCTTTACATAGCCTTGTAATAAGAGTCTATCATTAGCTGTTCTATTGATAAGCAGGAGATTATTGAGTTGCATGCTACAGTGCCCACTTGGGGCATTGGTTCAGACTGGAAGCATCATGCCAAGTCAAGCTAATTGGTTAACAGACAAGGGAAGGCAAAGTATACATTTATTAAAGGGCACCAGCCAATTGCCTGGTCACTTGGCACTGTGTCAGCCAATTTGCAGGTTGATGTTGGCATTGGATATAAAAAAAGTCACTGATCTCCAGGCACTGCTGAAGGGCACTGGGCTGAAAAAGCAGAATTTAACAAGGAGGAAAAAAACTGAGGCTCAATCCTATTTTTAGTTTAATTTTATTTCTTTTTGTTGTTGTTGTTAATAGGGAGGCAACTTTGAAAAGATCGTGTATGTCAGAAGTATTCAGGCTGTTAGGCAGGGTGCGAGAGACAGTGCTGAAGGAACCGCTGAGGACAGAAGTAAGTTTCCTAGGAAATGTACAGACTGGTTGCTAACTGGAACTTGATTGAGATAGTCTGAGGGTGGGCTTTTGCTGTGGCTCCCCTAAAAGGGCTCTGTGCGCACATCAGGCTGCACACACACGCCCAAGGGCAATTTAGGGTTTGACTTATGTCTTTCTGAGGGATCATGTGCCCCCTTCTCCTGCTAAGAACAAGTTTGCCATATCACCTTCTTTGTCATCTCTGATGTCATGGTGCAAAAATCCCTGGAATAAAGAAGCGTGTTTGGTATAGATATACATAAAGAAGGGACTATGAAGAAGGAAGAAAGTTAACCCATTCTATACACTTTGGCCTCCTGTAAACTGTACCTTAGCTCAGGTAATTTAAAATATATTCTCTCTAAACACTTTCTCTCTACTAAGTATGCTTTCAGCTACTATGGGAAATTAAACTGCCAAATTTTAAATCCATTCTCAACATCACAAAAAATTTTTAAATAGAGAAGAATAATTTATACATCAAGCTCACAGTGTTACAAGATACAATCCAGTTCATGTATGCCCAATCAATGCCAATCATTTTCCAAACCAGATTGAACTATCTGTGCTTGGTATGTGGTGGGCAACATATACACCTAATAAAATTTTAAAATTCAGGCCTTAGGGCTCAACAAATTTAGTTTCTGCCTAGTGAATTTCTCATTGAAAATAACATAACTGCATTTAAAATGGAAAGTCCAAGGAACTGGCATTTCTACTGAAATGAGGCAGAAAGCTTTTATTCCATTTAATCCACTGACAGGAGACAGTCAGCTTTGGTTGAACCATAAAGGGTTTGTTTTTATTTGATTCTGCTGCCTCCTAGTGATGGGAGGCCCCATGGGATGCCAGGTGACTGTGTTGTGAGATGCAGAACATACTGGGTAGGGATTCTTGATGCTTCATTTCCAGTTTCCGTATTTTCTCTAACTGGTTCTGAAAACTTGTGTGATCTTTTAGCATTGGTTTCCTCTAGTATAAAATAGGGGAATGGGAGATACTCCTGAATATCTAGTCCAGCTTTTGTGGTTTATGGTTATCACACAGTGTACGCCACTGAGTGGGATTGCTTCTGATAAAAGTATAATATAATAGTATGGTAGAGACTTTTCATGCTTAACCATCTTTTTTTTTCTTTTTCTTTTTCTTTTTTTTTTTTAGCATGTGTGTGAGAGAGAGGGACAGACAGACAGGGAAAGGAAAGGAGATGTGAAACATCAACTCATAGTTGTGGAACCTAGTTGTTCATTGATTGCTTTCTCATATTTGCCTTGACTGGGGGGGTTCCAGCCAAGCCAGTGACCCCTTGCTCAAGCCAGTGACCTTGGGCTCAAGCCAGCAACCATGGGGTCATGTCCATGATCCCATGCTCAATCTAGTGATCTCAGGGTTTCGAACCTGGGTCCTCAGCATCCTAGGCCAACACTCTAGTCACTGTGCCACTGCCTGGTCAAGTCATGCTTTACCATCTTTATCATATCCAGTTATTCTCTTCTTTCTGGATCTATTAAAGTTGGGGTCACATGACTCTTTCTGTTTTAGGGACTATAGATTTAAGGTTTCTCTAAACCAAAGAGTAGAAGGCAATATGAGTTCTTCCTTTTCACTATTTCCCTGCCATGGCAAGCTGGCAAGCTAAATACTAAGAGAGAAAAGCCACAAGATGGAAATGAACAGTTCCTTAATACTTGTAAGAGAGCTGCTCTGGAGAGCCATTAAACTTGTAAAAAACAAAGCAAAACAAAACAACATGGGGAGAGTAAGAAATACATTTGAATAACTGAGATTTCAAGGATTTTTAACCGCATTGTTGCCTGGTTTTGAGACAACAAATACACAACATTGCCCAGAGCCAGGTGGCTTACCCAAGTCCCATTTATACCCTTGAATTAGATGAATAAAATTGACTCTTGAACAACATGAGGGGTAGGGATACTGAATCCCCCTACATAGTCCAAAATCTGTGCATAAGCTTTGACTCCTTGAAAAAAACTTTACTCTTAGCCAACTGTTGACTGGAAACCTTACTGATAACATGAAGAGTTGATTAATAAATATTTTGTATACCATGTGCACTTTATACTGTATTTTTATAATGCATTTAGCCAGAAAAATAAAATGTTAATAAAATCACAAGAAAGACAAAATTAATTTATAGTACTTTAAAAAAAATCACTGTATAAGTGAAACTGTGCAGTTCAAACTCCTGTTGTACAAGGGGTCAACGGTACTTGTTTACAGTCAAATCACAATATATAACAAAAAGAGTATAATTCCCATCTATAACATTGACAGAAGGCACAGGAAGAAATATAGAACAAGAGATACTTAGCGGAGCATACAGCAGTGACAAATACTTATACTACAAAAGCATAATATGAAGTTTCCCCACCTGTGTGTTTTTCTGGGATCAGAAGATGTAGGGGAGGATGAACTTGTTAAGGGTATTTCTGCATCCTGAGCAATGTAGCACATTGCGGTGCTCAAGAAGTGTTTGCTGAATTTAGATAAATTGAGTGAACACTTAGTATGGTGAAGCATATGGCTGACCTTAAAAGTGACAATACAGAAATGGTTCCATTTCTTAGTCATTGCCTCCACCTTCAAAATAGAAAATATCTAAAAATGTATGCATGTATATGACTGGCATTTACACATTGACTTATTCAGGAAATATTTATTGAGTGCCTGCCTTGCTCAAAGTGCTGTGTGAAACATTGGTAATATTGGACTGAGGTAGTCCTCATGGAGTTCACATTCTGGAGTATCAGGGCTGAATGATGACAGGAACAGACAAGATACAGGCACTAAATAATTTAAATAAAATTGTGATAAGCATCATCATGAAGAATTACTGGATGCCTTAAGATTTTATGACTAAGGGAACCAAGCTAGGCTGGTGGTCAGGGAAGGCTTCCAGTTTTAACCCAAGTCGTGGTTCCTAGTATAATGCAGTAATTAAAGAGTTGACTGAATTTTTGAGCCCATATATGGAATCTCGTGACTGTGGCTTTGCTAAAGTCATAGTGGTTGCCAGCATGAGAGGAAGACATCCTTATTGCTTTCACTTTATTTCAATTTTGATACAGCAACATTAGTCAAGCACACATAATATTGAAAGACTCTGGCCTTCAGAAATGGAGGGAGATGGGGAAGGCATTCTATCTTTCTTCATCTGTACCAAGATTTTCATGTGTTTTTGAGACTCTATAACCCGGCAAACCTCCTTCTGAGAGAGAGATTATTATTTTACAGATAAGAAAGCTGAGAATAAGGTAAGCAACTTGACCAAAATCACACAGTTAATAAATGCCAGAGAAAGAAGTTGAACTCAATCAGTCTGGCTCTAGTGTTGGCATTTAAACCCTCCTTTACACTGTATTGCTTCTCTCAGTGCTGATTTTATAAGAGTAGAATCCTCCTACTAGAAGATCAAGTCCTGACATTAGTATGTAGCAGCAAATCACTGTTAGCAACATTATTCTGGAAGATTCTTAAGAAATCTTAATAGGTGATAAAGGAGACTTGAAGTGGTGAATACATAATACAAGATACAAATGACATATTATAGGACTGTACACCTAAAACCTGTATACTTTTATTAATCAGTGTCATTCTAATAAATTCAATAAAACAAAAAAGGAGAGGGGAAAAAAAGAAATCTTAATAAATCCAATGTGCTTTTATTTCCTGACAGCTTGGAATTTTTGCTGTTTGTTTAGATAAAGTAAGTACTTCATGTTTTGGGACTGTGTTGTCTGAAAGATAGACTTCTACAAACACTAGAAGCACCTGCAGCCTGGTGAGATGGGCACTCTGAAAGGCACAGCAATGCTGTGTCTGATCAAGGACACATGTCCTCGTTCATACCCGGCAGGCAGGATTGCTTGTACTGCTTTTAGTTTTGTGTTTTATGTCCTTTTTCTAAGCTTGCACAATTGAATCTTAACAGGTCAAGTATACTTGAATAGAATACTATTGTATGATGACTTGTTACATATCAGTTATTTTATAAACAATTTTTCTCCTTTCATACAAATGTCTGATAAAAATTTCAGGGAACTTGAAAACTGAGACAAGAAGACTTGTTGAGTCAAGTAAGACTCAAATTGTATCATACAGATGTGTGTTTCTGGAAGAATAATGGGGATGCGGAATTTTTAAGCAAGATTCCAAAATGATTCTTATGCATCTTGAAGTTTAACAGTCATCTGCATGCCTATCATGTCTAGCAGAGAGGTTGACGGTGGGTCATTCTATCCACTGAGTTAACAGTGGAATCTGCTTTTCATTTTATCATTTCCTGCCATGTTGTGTCCTGGTGTTATGTCTGTGACCCCCAGAGCTTGTTTCCCAATTGTCAGATCTAATTCTGCTGAGTTGAGTTCAAACACTGTACTTAGAATAAGGAATTTGAGTAGCCAAATACCACCAGAATCAAGATTCACATATGCTAACTGTACCAGTATCAGTCAGGGTTCATGGCTGTGACTATAAGAAACAATTCTGTTTATATGGAACCTAGAGTAAATTTTCTGATTGACTGGAAAGTCTGAGGCCACCCAATCAGTGGGAATCTGGATGATCAGGCACAAAAGCAGGCAGGATGAGAGGAACTCTGGAGGGCTGGGAACAGAAACTGAAGCAAAGAATCTGTAGCAGGAACAGACTGGTGAGCTTCAAGTTCACCTTCCAGGAGTGGATCTCTGATATATGGATCCTGAATCAGGTGCATCTCCTTGATCAGGCTAAGGCAGGGAGAGCATAGTCTGGACTACTTAGATCCTATAAAAGGCAGTAGGCACCAAATCCCACCAAGACCGCATGCAGGGAAGGGGCTGCTCTTCCAAAGGGAGATTCAATGGGGTTGGATGCTGGGCAGGCAAATATGACAGAAGCATATATTCTTATGTTTGCCTGGGAGGCAACCGCCTCCCTACAAGTGACCATGCATCTTATTCTAATTGTGGCACCACAATCTATGCTCTTCTCATCTGTGTTTAAGAAATAGAAACTTATAGGAGAATGTTATTAATATGAATATATGGCCCTTTTAACACAAAGCAAAATGCATCCACAAAATATATTTTTTCTCTCTGTTTTTGTGTATCAGCCAGGTGCTTTTATCTGCTGTGAAAAATAATAAGCCAAGTAAGGAATGTGAAATTGTCAAGAGTATCGCAGGGTTAAAGAAAAAAACAAAACGAGGTTTATGTTTGTTTATTTTCTCTGTTGATCAACTTCCAGGTTCCTGAGGTCACTTATCATTTGTTCATACATTCATTCTTTCACTCATTTTGGTGGCTCTTGGGATTAAGTTGATGTCTTGGCCTATGGCAGCAGCTACTGCACACAATGTCTTATTCATCTCCTCTTTCCCTGATGGCTATGATGCAGCTCTGAGTTTTCTTTGCTTTGTAACATTCCCACTTATTTGTTAATTTGTAACTTTGAAAAAATATGTGAATTATTGCACTGAGACTTATTCAGGTAAATGGTGTCCTTTATTTAATAGAGAAGTATATTTACATCACTGTTCTTAGTTTCTTCTAACTGTAGACTTCAACCTGAAGTGGCCAATGGTACTGGATAACAGGAGATAAGAAGGAAATATATCTTAGGTAAAGACGTTGACAGAGAAAGCAGTCAGAATATGTGCAGATATTTACTAAGATATGCACTAAAATGTTTCTGTAAATCTGACTCAGACTCATTCTGGAAGTAGTAGGGGTATACACTATAAATAAAATTCCAATTGGTATTTGAAAGTAAAAGTAATCAACTTACAGTGTTGGAAAGTAAAAGCAATACTGTGATAGCAAAGAGAACTGCGGCAGGGTTTGGGTTAGAGTAGATGGCGTACTTAGGTGGCAGCTCTACTAAACTATGTACAAGAAATTAATCCAGGAGGTTAATGGCAGACTCCTAAGTAGACACTTAACAGCCATGTCTTAATATGAGGTGCATCGTGCCACCTTTTGAACTTCATTACCATTTACTTCCCCAAATTAAAGGTATATTTGAAATGCCAGCAATTTTTCCAGTATATCAAGTGTTACTGTCTTGCTAAAGCTGTATGTGCCAATAATATTGACATATGACCCACTCAATGCAAACAACTTATTATTTACTTTCTGCCTGACATGTAACTCTTTGGCTTAGTTAAAATTTTCCCTCCAAATGATTCTAATGATTATCCTCCGGACTTCTCATGTATGAGAGGAAGAGTAGTCATAATTCCATTTTTACTTTTCCAAGTCAAATTCTTAGCAAATTTATTCAAGTTTCACAAAATAATTGCTATTTTCTTTCTATCTCTTCTCATGGGGGAAAAAAACCTTCAAGGGCTGCCATGCCTTCCTCTCGTGGTGTAGGTGGGAGATGTACAACTCAGGGCTGTTAACGCGTGGAATAAATGGACAGTCTTGCTAACTCCTATTATCATCATTGTGTGGAGAGTCTCTGTCAATTCAAAACTAAAACGTCCTCTGTTGCATCCACAGCACTTTAAATATCCCAACAGTAACTGCATTTATATAATGCCCATCTGCACGATATCAAATCATCTTGACAAACGTTCCATATTTCCATTTGTGTGTGTGTGTGTGTGTGTGTGTGTGTGTGCGCGCGCGAGCATGGCTCAGCAAACGGAGAAGTTACACAAGAAGAACTTGTTGGGATTATATTCACATCCAATATTTGCAGTCTTCAATGAGAGTCAGGGTCATGTAATGTGGAGAAAACATGGGCAAAATGAATCCAAATAGATCAGAAATGATTAGTCAGCTCCATTTTTACTTATACCACACTATTTTACATCATTAATTTTAAATGCAAGAGACAGAGAAAAATTGACTTCTGCATAAGACTGTTTGATTTACTCAACCTTGTGTTATTAGTGAAAATAGAGTGCCTTGTTAGTTGGAAAATACATTTAAAATAATGCACCGTTTTGAATAAATTATCAGGTTGATGAGTATATAAAGATAATATTGATATTACTTTCCCTTTGCACAGAATGTTGGCAGTTTACAAAGCACATTCATATGCATCACTTTGCTCAATGTTCATAATTCCCTGGGTATTATTCTAGAAACAGTAATAGATAGGTAGAATCCTAAAGCTTAGGGAGGTTAAATCACAGCTAATAAGTGAAAAGCAAAAGTTTAGTGTCTGGTTTTATGCCTCCAAAACCTTTTCAGTACTCATTTTTACCAAAAAGAACTGAACAAAAAGAGGGCCCTCATTCTCTCTTGCCTGCACTTTTTCAATGGCCTCGTATCCACTTCACCTGGCACAACCTTTCCTCCTCCCTACTCTTGATTTCCCCAGAAGCAATTCAAATCAGCATTCTCTCCTAACAAATGCTCTTAGAGCTCCTTTGATTGGAAACTAAAGTTATAAACTGTTTGTTTCCCACTGTATTTAACAACAACTTAAATCTGTCCTCTACCTGGTGTTTCAGTCCCTTGTTCCCATCTCATGACCCATGTCCAGCCACACCCAGATGGTTATTTCCTTGACAGGCTGTGCTGTTTCACATAGTGTGTTTTTTGCACCTGTTGTTTCCTCTCCTAGAATCCCTTTCTTTCTCTTTTACCTGGTAAGTGTCTACTATAATCTGAGAACCAGTTCCGGTTCAAAGATTACCTCTTCTCTGAGGCCTTTTTATTTTTCTTAGGACTCAATTACATTTTATTATTGTTAACACAACATGAAGTTGAAATCCTGTGAGTGAACTTCCTGAGGGCAGGGACCACAACTTCTTGATTTTTATATTCCCCCATGACTTAGCACCATATCTGATATTCAGTAACTAGTTATATAATTAATAAATAAGGTATCAATCATGTCTCCAGCATGGTATCAATAAAAATAACTGTACTTATTAGATTTTTTTTATATGTGTACTTATTAGATATTTAAACATTATTTAATACAAGTCTACTTTTGAGTATACAGGTAGTGCCCGAGTTATGAATGAGCTAGGTTCTGTAGGTTTGTTCTTAAGTTGAATTGGTATGTAAGCTGGAACAGGTACATTTACCTATTAAATACAACTTAGATAAATATGTGTCTTAACGTAGTATTTATTTTTACCTTTCTACGCATGTAAATACTTAAACATTTTTAAACCTACAGAACCTACCCTGTTCATGACGCACGGACTGCCTGTATATCCAAAACAATTAAAAGCAGGGTCACAAAGAGAAATTTGCATACCCATGTTCTTAGTAGAATTATTCATAATAGCCCCAAAGTAGGAGCAACCCAAATGTACATCGACAGATGAATAAACAACCGTGAAAAGGATTTTTTGTCACATGCTACAACATGGATAAAGCTTGAAGACATTATGCTAAGTGAAAAACCTAGTTACAAAGATATATATTGTATGATTTCACATACAGGGGTTCCTCAAGTTATGACAATCTTGACATACAATGTTTCGAATTTACAACTCCCACTCCCATAAAAACTTTAAAAAATTGATATGTGAGTGTTTCAGCTTGCACAGTTAGCATCCTACTTACTCTCCAGCTTCCTCCTCCCAGTAGGTCACTCTCTCCCACCTTGCATTGTACTTTCCAGTGTGCAAGCTAACTATAGGAATAAAGGTAAGGAATATTTTGTTACTACACTACACTCATATTTTGTTACTGCACTGCAGTGTACAGTATAGTACATTTATTTCTTTTTCTTTTTTTCTCTGGCTTAGTTGTGTTTGTATGTTCTATATTATGATTTTACAACTGTGTTAGGATAGATAAGTGACTTAGACTAGGGTATGTTTTGATTTAACCCAAAATTTGGGTTATGTCATTATCTTGAGAATAGAACTGTGTCATAACCTGAGGACCCTCCATATATGGAATATCCAGAGTAGTCAAATGCATAGAAACAAAAAGTATAATGGTCATTGTCAGGAACTGGGGGTAGAGAGAAATGTGGAGTTGTTAAATGAAAATAGAGTTTTACTTTTACAAGATAAAATAGTTATGAAGATCCATTGCAAAACAGGATGAATATATGTACACAAGCAAACTATACACTTAAAAATTGTAAAAATAGTAAGATTTGCTATGTGTACTTACCACAATTAAAATTTTTAACTTAAAAAATCTTTTAGTCACATTTCTTTCACAGTTAAAACAATAAATGCGCTAAAGAAATTATCTTGCATATTGCAGTATGTATATATGGTATCAAAGAGTAAATAAAGTGGAGCAGAAAATAAAATTCTCTAATTAGAGAAAAAGAGAGAGATCAGACATTTAAAGTGATGACATGATTCCAAAACAATACATTTCTATAAAAATAGTAAATCACTACTGGAGTCCTGAGGTAAGATTAATAGAAGAGATTTGAGTTAAATCAGATTAAATGTAGAGTTGTTCCAGGAGAAGGTAAATATGTCACCTGACTTTGAAGATTCAGTTGGCCAAGTATTGACAAATCAGCAGGTGATTGCTGTGGAAAGGTACACAGAGTGACTAGATAAACTATTTGTAAGAGGGATACACCTGCTTTACAGAAGTAATTTATCAAATTCTATAGTAGTTATATCAGGTAACTACTACTTACAATCTCTTTTATTTGAGTAAACTGAGGCGTAAACAGGTTAGGTAACTTGCTTAAAGAGAATGTATAATAAATGAGAGAGCATCCCTGTAATTACCCAACAATGTGCTTTGCTCCCTAGTCAATTTCATTATGAAGTGATTTTCAGGTCTCCTTTCTACATATTCTTTTCTAAGGTCCCATAGTATCTTGACAATTTTAAGAAACACAATATATAAATATAGGAGAGCATGGATTTGAACTGATTGAATATTAACAGATAACTTGAAGAAATAAGATAATTTAACCATGTGAGAAATTCAGTTTAGGGAGAAGCTGTTTTTGACTGTGTCTGTCCATTTGAGATGAAGGTTGAGATTAAGGAATCTACTTCTCTGAAAGACAGTCCCTATCATCACACTTTAGCACTTCAACTCTACAACTCCATAGCTGTTCTTCACATATAATAGTACTCTTTGGTGAGTTATTTCTCAAAATTTCCTTTGCATCTTGCACAATATTTTCAAGTTTTTGAGCTCCAGACTGTCATTAACAGGCCTGACTTATTAGAGTTACATCTATCTCCCTCCCCCAAGATTGCAGCAGATGTGCTACATTATTTTTAAAAGAAAATCAGACATGGGTAATGGTTGGGCATGTATGATTGTGACAGGAGGAGTGGTCAGGAAAAGGCAATTTCTCAACATTAAATCACATATATTAAAATTTAATATGAGAAAAGACACATCATGGTTTGGTTGCCACTAACAGAAAGAGACTGCTAATCTACACTAAATTATCTAAAGTAGAGTCAACTTGCAAAAAAAAAAAAAAAAAAAAAAAAAAAGGTGTATTAATCCGTATTGTGACACTACCTGGAAAACTGAGAAGTGTTTTTACCACAGTCAGTGGGTTTTTCCCTGCTTCTTTTAACATAGAAAAGAACCTGTGTAACTCAGTAAGCTTTTGTTAAGTATCTGAAAATTATATTCAAATAAGCAGATCATAAATTCTTTGATAAAAGATGAGAAAGAAGGAATAGCCAGTTGGCTCAGTGGTAGAGCATCGACCTGGTGTGTGGAAGTCCCAGATTTGATTGCTGATCAGAGCACACAAGAGAAGTGACAATCTGCTTCTCCCTCCCCCTTCTCTGTCTTTTTCTCTTCCTCTCCAGCAACCATGGCTCATTTGATTCAAGAATGTTGGCTCCAGGTGCTGAGGATGGTTTCTTGGAGCCTCTGCCTCAGGTGCTAAAAATAGCTCAGTCTCAAGCATAGACCCAGATGGGCAGAACATCAGCCCCAGACAAGGGTCGCTAGGTACATCCTGGTCAGGGTACATGCAGAAATCTATCTTCCCTCCTCTCACTTATATTAAAAACGAAAGAAATAAACAAATGGGAAAATGTAGGAGAGGGTATAGGAGAGATAAATGGTGATGGAAGGAGACTTCTATCTGCACAGTGTACAGATAATGTATTACACAATTGTATGCCTGAAATCTATATAATTTTGTTAAACAATGTCACCCCTATAAATTCAATAAAAAGGTTTTAAAAAGTGAGAAAAAAAGAGTACACATTTTACCAGACGTCAAAGTAAAAGGAAATCTCTTTTTTAAACATCACTTGTAAAACAATGAGGCTTTTGGATTTCATCAATGTAGAAATGTAACCGAAGAGGAAAGAAAATTATTCAAGAATCTCAAAACCCCTTTTGGGCAGCAGACCACTGACAGAATATTTCACTTCATTAACAATAAATGAATTAGAGACATGTGTATGTATTTTCCCCAAGATGGGCAAGGGCTTACAGTGTAAGTGAAAATAACTTTTGTCAAATCCTATTTGGAATTTCGTTGAACCTGAACCATTTTCAGCAGAAGTTTACTTTTGTGGCTGAGTTTGGGACAGAATATAGAAGTGTAAAATGAACTCATTGACTTAGATAGATGTATGGGATTTTTAGCTGAACATGTTTTAAAATAAATGACAACTTAAGACTCTTCTGGGAACAGAGGAATTTATGTCAAAAGTAATGAATAGCTTCATTTTGTCTTCTGGTCCCATGTTTGAGTGTGCCTGAATATTTCAAACGTTGCCTTATAAAATGTAAAGACCTTTTAGTAGCCTATTAAGTAAATAGGCTTCAGGAAACACTCTTCTTTAACAAAATCTGAACTTCAGGGCAATGGCTTTGGCTCTGATCTGTCTTCCAGTCATGACACATGTGTGTCTCCTTCCCAGGATCAGCAAAGAGCCAGTTGACTAGAGAGCCACACGTGTGTAACTGGTAGGCGCAGCACTGCTGTGCTAAGGTTATTGCGGCTGCCATTCCTTACGTTTTTCTGTACTATTGGTTAAGATAATATTGTTATTTTAAGAGTTTCTTTTTATTCATTTAATTGTATTTGTTTTTTAAAACAGCGGTGAAAGTTTATTTATTTTCTTTTTTGGTCTTTGTTTCGGGTTGTCAAACGTGATATAGAGAAATCTGAATTTTAAACACATCATACAGGTAGAATATTGGGAAGACTTTGCTTGTCATGAGCTATGTCTACCAATGCCATGACAACTGATTAACTAGGGGTGCTGGGAGTACATAAGGAGGATCAGGTATAGTGGCCATTTTGTATCAGGTACGGCCCCTTAATCAAGCAGACCCTCTTTGCATTATCACCTGCCTACTGCCCTCTGCTCATATATATACACATGCATATGTCAACAAAACCAAACCAAATCTTTTCATGTCTTGAAAATATTGTCATCACAAAGATTTCACTTCACAATAAGATATCTTAGGAAAGTAAACAAAATTTTTGATATCTACAATATTCTACCAATACATTAATTTGTTCACGGTGAGTACATCATTGTTATTGCTATTCCCCAGGTCTAGTAAAGCAATTTTCTAATATTTTCTTGGAATTTTAAGATCAAGAGCTCTAGAAGTGTGTCTTTCAATTTTATATTTGAAACTTAAGACAGCAAAAGCAAAGGGGATTAGTGAAAGTTTGAAGACTCAATGTCAGCTCATAATTTTCTTATATCTCAGGATAGATGCAAATTCTACAAGAGGATGTCTGATCTATAAATGAAAGGACTAAGCTATTTATTCCAGTTAACAGGTTAATATATAGAAAATGTTTATAAATCTCTTCAACTTTCAGCTCATTTTTTTTATTTGCTTTAAGAAATAACAAAGACTGCCATTTTCTTAATACCATTTGAAAATACCATGGAGTAATAGTAGTAGTAATAATAGCTAACCCCTATACATCACTCACAATATTAAGGGGACCAATCGTCCTCCTTTAGGGAGGACAGTCCTTCTTTTGTAAGTTCTGTCCTCTCTTGAAAAGTGTCCTTCCTCCTACATGTCCTCCTTTTTGATATTGGAAGACTAATCTGTAAATGTTTATATTTGATCAATGCTGAGTCAATCCATTGCATGTGATGTGACGTATTTGTATTTGACATGATGATTCGTCAAGGATCAGTACAGTGTGGCAAGACGCAATTATGAGATGCATGAGCTCCACACAGGAGACCTTGAGAGAGCGCGCAATATACCCAGCATGCAAATGGCTCTATGTACTTCTTACTGAAACACAACACAGCACATATGACATTGTAGACTCACAATTATTTCTTTCTCAGTGAATATTCGATCATAGACAGGTAAACATAATTCATGTAAAATTTAATATGAAGGATTTTTCTTGTTCAGATATTTCCAATATATTGTTACAAGATGATACATTGACAAAAAATATTCATTCAATGAAAAAGTACTCATTTAGATAATATCTAAATGGTACTTTTTTCTTACAATTATTATTAAAAATAAATAAGCATGTAAGCATAATTACAATATAAAACACTACAAATGTTTTTATTATGCATTTATCGTATTATAGTGTATTATTGTTGCAATGAATAAAATGTTTCTTTTATTTATAATTTTGTTTTCTTCAATTTATTTTTGTCCTCCTTTTCATTGTAAAAAAAGTTTGTCACCTTAACAATATAAATATACAGGGCATTGTTAAAACATTTAATTATCACAAGTATGTGAGGCAGTTACTATTATTATCTACTTTAAATAACTTAAATAAGATCACACAATTAGCCAGTGGTGACATCAGGACTATAACCCAGGTGTTCTACCCCTAGAGTAGATGTTTTTAAATTTAATCTCAGGCTGCCTCTGTGAAAGGTGGGGTGAAGCATAGGGCTATTCAATGGAAAATGAGTGACTGCTGTCACAGTGAACAGAGCTTTGCACTGAGTAAGTACTCAAAATATTTGTCAAATAAGCAAAAACTATAAATAATAAATAAACTCTGTGATAGTCTTGAAGTTCAGTACCTGTATATAATACTCTATTAATGTTTGATTATAGTACACAGTTGTATTCTGTATGATTTAAGTAGAGAATATAGAATATGCAGCAAGCTTTCTGACAATTTTCTTATAATAAATGGGGAACAGTTTTCAAAGAGGGGGCAAGTTTCCATGAATGAAATACAATAAATAGACTTTTAAGAATTTTATTTGTGAAGCGTAAGAAGACCAGAAAGTGGTCACTATTCATATAAAATGCAAGTTTGTGCTATTGTTTAAACTCATCATTAGGCAAAAAGCTAGCAAGTCTTGTATCTTATGCTAAGCTCCTCTTTGATCTCTATCCAAAAGATGCCTGACCATTTTCCCTTATTGATTGCCTCTTGCTCGTGCCCTGACTGGTGATCATATCTGCTACTGCATTGTGCCAGGACGATGCTCTATCCACTAAGCCACACAGCCAGGACCTATGCCTGACCATTTTACATTTGCTTTCTCTCCATTACTTAGGTTGCCCACTGGAGAAAACATCTCATTCATTGCAGCTTCAAGTTCCCATTGCACCTGCATAGAACACAAGATATATGTCTATGTGCTATTTACATATTTTTCTTGAAAGCAGAGATAATATGAACTGACTTGGTCCTCTTATATGTGCAGTTAAACTTTAGCTATCATACATTAATTTTTTACAGCTATGCATTATCTAATTTATTATTAAGTAGGGATTCACGTGTGGTCATTCTCAGTCATAGAGAGGTGTACCCTCTTCCTACATGAAGATAGTCAATAAATGGAAATATGGGTTTATAAACCATTATTAAGAGATAATTATTCTGATTACAAATAATCAACTTACACATCTGTTAGTAAACCAGAGATTACTTATCAGAGTTTAGATTATAGTAAAAAACATAGAAAAATAAAAAAAACAACTTAAAAGCTTTTATGTTATAGAAGATCATTAAGAAATGCCTTTTGAGAACTCTAGAGCCAAAAGACTAATCTAATAATCAATGCAATCAATAATTTTCTCTAAAATATTTAATGTCAAATATTGATTCCCAGAAAAGCCACCCCTGGTCCAAATGTGTTCTTTTAATTTCTGAGCAATTAATTCAACATATAATTCCCCCTGACCTACAGCAGACAAATGAGCATTAGCTTTATAGTTTCCTGATTACTAAGAATGGGAAGGGCTCTCATAGATTATCCAATTCTGACTTCTAGTTTTGTAGATGCAAAGACAGGGGCCTATGCATCTTTCTATCCCAAGGCTACATAGCTAATAAAGTATAGAACCAGGAGTAGAATTTTAGTCTCGGGCTCTTTTGATGATTTTCTCTTCCTGCCAAAGTCACCACAACTTCGAGTTCATTGCCTATACCACTTTATACTATGCCTGAAACACTATCCCCAAACTCAAATTATTCCCAGGTTTGTGTTTTATTCTAACTGCCTTGATTCCAGACTGCAGAAGGGTCTTGGAGGATATGGTAGATGACATTTTTGAAAGATGGTCACAGCAATATTTTCTATTTCACATACTCTTCTACATTGTGACCTTGCCCTTTCCCTACTGAGAGTTTCTCTCTCCAGCCCCTTTGAATCTGAGTGGGTCCCGTGACTGTTCTATTCAATGGAACCCAGCCGTGATGGTGTGTCAACTCTGAGCATAACCCTTAAACAGCCTTGCAGCTTCTGCTTCCTGCTTTTCAGAGTGTTTGTTATTGGAACAGTTCCTCTCAAAACTCAGTTGACGTGCTGCAAGAAGCTGAAGCCACATGATGATGACATGTCTCATCTTAGTCTAGCTAAGTTTCCAGCTCACGGCCAGTATCAACAGCCTAGTTGAGTTTCACATGATTCCAGCCCAAGCTGACAGCTGCCTGTAAGTGCATCAGAGACCCAAAGTGTCCAACTGAGCCCAGTTAACTCATAGACCTTAAGAAATATTAATTTTTGTTTTCGTATTCCATTAAGTTTTGAGGTTGTTTTTTATACAGCTACAGGCAACTTAAATCATCAGCACAGAAGTCAGCAGTCCTGGCTGCCCACAGATTCAGAGCATGAAACCTCAGATGCCCTCTTACCTCTGCCAGGCAAATCTGCATTCAAGTTTTCCGACTCCCATGCCTACTGCTCAGCTTGACAGATCCAGCTCTCCTACTCTTCCTGTTAGTGAGACCTGTCAGATTTGAAACTGATGGCTGAGTATGTGGATATTCAATAGAAATTCTAGGAACTGTGGAGTGTCTTAACATACAAAAAGAATACTCTATTTTTCCATATGGGTATCTCCCTTTGGTAACAGGGGTCAACAGAGGTCACAGAGCCCATGAGTGAGTTGGATATAATGTTGACCTTTCCAGAAAGCACAGAGCTAAATTTAATACCCAACATTGTAATTATTTTAGCCTGGAGGGACAATATATTTGCTCACTTCTTCCACAAGGCTCTGATATATATATATATATATATATATATATATATATATATATATATATATATATATATATATATATTACTTTAACAATGTTATTGCATATATGTCTTAACTTTAAGTCACCTCTAAATTTTTCTGAAAGCAGATAAGATCTAAATTATAAACAAATAATATTAAGTTCCTTCCCCAATCCCTGTGGTCATGTCCTCTTCAAAATGTGAGTCACTTCACTCTGTTAATTTAGAATAAAGTTTCCCAAACAAAGGATTTGTACCCATAACATGAGACACTTTAAGGTAGGTCAGAAATTACTACTTTTTTAATATTAATATTTATGTATTTATTTTAATATATATTGGAAAAATAAAAGTAATACATCACATATATTATTATTTTGAACAAGGCTAAGTAATAAAGTGATTTGATATAAATAATAAATGTTAATTCAAAATTACCTCAGGAAATGCACCACAGTTTTTTGATCAACTTATCTACTGATGAGCACTTGGGCTGCTTCCAAATATTGGCTATTGGAAATAATGCTGCAGTGAACATAGGGGAGCATATGTTCTTTCAAATAGGTGTTTCATGTTTCTTTGGATATATCCCCAGAAGTGGAATTACTGGGTAATAAGGTAGCTTTATTTTTAATTTTTTGAGGAAACTCCATACTGTTTTGAACAGTGTCTGCACCAGTCTGCACACTATCAAATATTACTCAGCAGTGTAAAAAAGGAAATATTACCTCATGCGACAGCATAGACAGACCTAGAGGGTAGTATGCAAACTGAGCTAAGCTAGTCAAAGAAAGACAATTACCACACAATTTTGCTTTTATGGAGACTCTAATGAATAAAACAAACAAACAAAATAGAAACAGAGTCATAGATACAGGGAGGACTGGATGAAATAGGTGAAGAAAATAAGCAAAATAAATAAATATATAAATAACCAATAGCCACAGATATAAGTATGGTGATTACCAGAGGAAAGGGGGGGAGGGGCAGGCAAAAAGAGTAAAGTGGTGATAAATGTTGATGGAAAGGGTCCATCAAGACTATGGGTGGTGAATACACAATACAATGTACAGATGACATATTATAGAATTGTATGCTTGAAGCCTAGTTAATTAACCAATTCAATACCAATAAATTTAATAAAACTATATTACAAAAACACTTTACTATATGGCCAAACCATAAGGTGATAAATAAATGACCAAAAAACGCTAATTTGGAATTTCTGAAATCCTCCATGATTCCATTTTCCTATTCCCTTTCCAATGATTTGTTGCTGGGTAGTTATACCTTTCTAGCTTATTGATTTCCTGGCTTTTTTTTTTTGAGTCAGCGAGCTGTTATGTGTCACAGTGGGAACTCATATTACCAACATTTCTTCTGTATCTTATTTCATTGGCAAACTTTCTTTACAGTTTTTTTCCATTTAATAGGAGCTCACCAGAACCAGCTCAGCAATATCTCTATGAACTAAAGAGCTGCTTTCTAGAGATTCTCCTGCTTTTCAGAAATATCCCAGAGTTAGGTTGCATAGGGTTAGTTTTCCAGACCATGCTCAGCCCAAGCCTATACCTGAGACAGAGATAACACTCTCTTCTCCCCTCCCCCTTCCTCTCCAGCTACAGCCACATCCTCGGATTCTTTAGATGAACAAGTGATTATATATTCTGGCCCTGCCTCCAGTGCCATCTAGGAACCGCCACCATTTGCTTTGTCCTATATCTTCATCTACCCTCTGCCGCCTTCACCCTACACATTTTATGTTCAAGTTGGAAACAGTGTTTTAACACTTCCTGCAAGGTTATAGTTCACATGACTTACATAAATAAATTGCAAACAAAAAAATGCTGAAGACATCTTTGAAAAGGTAACTTACTAAGTCCTTCTATCAATGGGAAAATGAACTGCTGCCATTTTAGAATTTCAAGTACTGCTGAAGAACAGGTGCCCCTTCAATGGTAACATTGAATAAACTGCCCTCAGTAAGCCAGACCAAGATCCACGGGCAATGGCCTGGTCTTAGATGCCTCCCAGACTTCCTCGTTTAAAAACTTTGAATTTACCGCCTGCTCCGGAGATACAGTTCTCATCAATTTCCATTTATTAGTAGGTACTTAAGAGGAGGCACTTTCTGACATGCCATAAAAAGCAAACCTAATGAGCAAATGGCAGTGAACTTGAGGGGCACTTTAGGAGAAGGTCTATCAGTATTCATAACTCTGACACACTATAAAAGACACTTTAGTGCAACGAAAATGTGTCAGAAAAGATATTGAGTTAACGGAAGGGAGAATTTTCTGGTAAAACACATAAGAGCACCCGTTTCAAGTGATCTGCACTATTAATATAATTTCACCTTTGCTGACAACTCATTTACCAAGTGTCAAATGAATGGTATTGAAGACAGCACTGATATTAACTCCCAAATGAGGTTCTATAACAATGAAAGGTACATAAGTATTTCTGCCTAGCATTTTCTCCATAATTAATGCCCTTGGCCTTGCCTAGGCAGCTGATGCCACTGAACAATTAGGAAAAGTATCTTTGGAAATTATTTTTATCATTCTATAAATGACACATTATGGTTTCTTTATTTTTCAGACAACTTGTCTTTCACATGACACAGACAAAAGTTAAAAAGCATCTCTGGATTTTCATGCCAACTTCTCAATTTTTCAAACCTTGTAAATAACATTATATTAAGATTGTTTAGTCTATGATTTTACCTCAAAAGTATTTCTTAAAACTGACTCAGTGATATAAACCCAAAACCAAAATAACAAACTCAAGGCAAAACCTATGCATCTCAGACCAGGGAAAGAAAAATGTACAATCACACTTGCATCTAATTAATATGATGATAAACTCAGTTAATAAGTGGAACCATTCCCCAGATCATATTGGTGGTATGCTATTTATACAAAATAATGGAAATTTTATTCTCTTTGTCCTCTTTAAATAATGTAATTTCAATTAAGGGTTTTCTTTGCCCTTGATTTATAACACCTATATTTTTGTATTAGTTTTTAAAATCACATATATTTGAAAACTGCATATTATGAAAGTTAATAATATTCACTGAAAAATTGAATAAAGTGATTGGAAGCAATATGAATAACAAAACCAATAAGAATATACAGCGAAGCCAAGGTTGGTTAGCTCAGTCGATTAAGAGCATCGTCTTGAAATGACAAGGTTGCAGGTTCAATCCTGGTCAGAGCACACACAGGAAGCAACTAAAGAATGCACAACTGAGTAGAACAAGAAATGAATGCTTCCCCCTCCACCCTCTCTCTCTCTCTGCCTCTCTCTCTTAAAAAAAAAATGTATACTGTGAGTTTTGCTACCACAGCACCAGACTCAATTATCAATAATTTTCTGTAAGATTTCCATAGGTGACTTTTTCTGACTGTCTTATTTCACTTAGCATAATGCTCTCCAGGTCCATCCATGCTGTCTCAAAAGGTAAGATTTCTTTAGTTTTTATGATCACATAGTATTTTATTGTGTAAATGTACCACAGCTTTTTTATCCACTTACCCACTGATGGGCACCAAGCTGTTTCCAGATCTTGACTATTGTAAATAACACTGGAATAAACATAGGGGTGCATATATCTTTTCAAATTATTACTTATGAATTCTTAGGATATCCTCCAGAAACTAGGAGTGCTGGTCAAAAAGCAGTTCCACTTCTAATCTCTTGAGGTAACTCTATACTGCTTTCCACAGTGGCTGCACCAGTCTGCATTCCTACAAACATGTCATGAGGGTTCCCTTTTCTCCACACTCTCACACACACTTATTTGTTGATTTATGGATAATAGCCATTCTGACAGGTGTGAGGTGATATATCATTGTGGCTTTAATTGTCATTTCTCTGTTGAGCATCTTTTTATATGTCTATTGGCCATCTATGTCCTCTTTAGACAAGTGTATATTCAAATCCTTTGCCCATGTTTTAATTGAATTTGTTTATTATTTTTGTGTTGAGTTTTATAAATTCTTTATAAATTTTATATATTAATCCTTATTACATGTATCAGCAAATATGTTCTCCCATTTAGTGGGTTATCTTTTTATTTTGTTGATGGTGTTTTCCTTGGTATGCAAAAACTTTGATTTCACTCATATGTGGAATCTAATGAACAAAATGAACTAACAAGCAAAATAGAGACAGACTCATAAATAGAGAGCAGGCTGATAGCTGTAGGGGTGGAGATGGGTAAAAGGGGTGGAAAAATTGAACCAAAAAAGAGCAAATAAGAGAAAGAAAAACAACTCATGGAAACTGGTAATCACAGTGCAGCTATTGCCAGAACAGGGGAGATGGAGGAGGATAGAGGGGAGATAAATGGTGATGGGCAAAGACTTGACTTGAGGGAGTGAACACAAAATACATTGTACAGAGATGTGTTCTAGAATTGGGTGCCTCAAATTTGTATAATTGTGTTAACCAGTATCTTCCCAATAAATTAAATTAAATTAAAATAAAGATATCTGCGGGTGGCAATGTGGTTTATGGAAGGACAGAATATTTCTAGAATTACTATTTGTTTTTATCTCTGTGTCATTTAATTGAAAATATAGTTAATGAAGGTAATTTGATTAAACACTTGGCTTTCTCATGCAAAATACAGAAGGGGGAAAAGCACTGGCCAGAATGTAAGGCCTCCTTAAACTCCACTTAACACCGAAGCATAAAAGGCTCCAATGTAGCCTGTATTACATTTCTGCATTCACTATATATTTGCTCTAAAAACCATGGCCACTTTATCCAGAAAATTGCAAAAAATATACATAAAAATTTAACTGGATAATTTTAGGTCAAACTAAGTCTATTCACCTTTTAGCTGGGTTAGGTAGAGAAGCAATGTTTTATGTTCTCGTGAATTTTTGTCTTTCATCTGTAAGCTATATTAATAAATGCTTCAATTAAAACATTCAAAGCTCTCAGGAAATGCAAGGAAACATTAATCCATTGCTTCTAATATTCTTTGTGATCTCACGTTTTTTTATTTATTCCTCCATCCATTCACTCATTTGTCATTCAACAATTATTTAGCCTGATCAGGTGGTGGCGCAGTGGATAGAGTGTTGGACTGGGATGCAGAGGACCCAGGTTTGAGGCCCCGAGGTCCCCAGCCAGCTTGAGTGCGGGCTCATCTGGTTTGAGCAAGGCTCACCAGCTTGAGCCCAAGTTTGCTGGCTTAAGCAAGGGGTCACTCAGTCTGCTCTAGCCCCTGGTCAAGGCACATATAAGAAAACAATCAATGCACTGAGGTACCCCAACAAAGAATCAATGCTTCTCATCTCTCTCCCTTCCTGTCTTTCTGTCCCTATCTGTCCCTCTCTCTGACTCTCTCTGTTTCTGTCACAAAACAAACAAACAAACAAACACAATTATTTATTGAGCACCCAACACAAACCTGGTCTCCTGATAGGGTTTTGAGACTCCAAAGATGATTAAGATGTAATTACTATTGCCCTTGTACAGTTTAGAGTCTGTGGAGAAACCTGACTGGTAAGAACATGCTCTGGGTATCACATAAATATCATGTTAGTGCTTACCCAGTGTATGCAGTATGTGTGTGTGTGTGTGGGGGGGGTATGGGAATGCGGTAGTAGGGTGAGATGGGAGGTAGCAAGGAAAGATTTCCCAGAGACAAATCTGAATAGAATTTTTAAGAATGAACAGAAATTACCCTCATTTAATGGGATTCAGAAGATGAGTACTATTCAGTAGAAGGAGACAAGTACTTAGGGAGATAAGATGAAAAACAGAGTAAACACTGAAGGCAAGGAAGAAACAAATATTGAGTGTACTTTGATCCCTACTTTACAGGAAGAGATATTGAAGTTCAGTGCAGTCCCTTAACTGATAATTGGTAGAGCTGAGGTTTGAGGACATATGACAAAACTCAAAATCTTTACCTTTATTGAGTTTATATTTTAGTGAGAATAGGGTGAGGTGGGGGGATAGATAACAAATGAATATAATAAAATACATTAAATTATATTTACATTATGAACATGTGTATGTATGAGTGTGAGGTAATAGGGATAGTGGCACTTTAATTTTGAATAGGTGGCAGGAAAGATCACAATGAGATGACATTGGTATAATGAAGACAACGGAGTGCATCATGTGGATAACAAAGGAAGAGTGTTATAGGTGGAGCAAATAGCAAATATAAAGGCCCCAAACCTCGAAAATGCCTGGCCTGTTTCAGAAAAAGGAAAAGCAGCAAGGCTAGAGTGAGGGAGAAATTGGCAGAAAGTGAAGAGTAGGCCAGATTATATAGAATCTCTAAACCACTGTAAATGCTTTGACTTTTACTTTGACTGGGATAGAATACCATTACAGAGTTTTGAGAAGTGGCATGGCATTATCTGACTCACATTTTAACAGGCTCACTCTTCCAATTTTGTGGAGAATAAGGCAAGGAATGGAAGCTGAAAAAATCAGGTGAGAGGACATTGTGATAATCTTGGAGAGAGACGATGGTGGTTAGACAAGGTAGTAAAAGTAGAAGAAGAAAGAAGTAGTTAGATTCTGGAAATATTTGAATAAGAATCAACAGTTTTTGCTAATGGATTAGATATGGAGTATGGGGACAAGAGAGGAAGTAATAATAACTCCAAGATTTTGAGCATGATCAAATGGAAAGATAGAGATGCCATTAACTGAGATGATGTTGGGGAGTAAAGAGATAATAAATTTGGTTTTATTATTAAAATGTTAGATTGAGATAAGTATTAGACACTAAAATGAAGGTATTTAATAGGTAGAAAGTATATGAGTCTGGAGTTGGGGACAAGAGATCCAAACCACAACTATAAATTTATAATCACCCATGTTTAGATGCTATTTAAAACCTTTTATAGGATGGGATTGCCAAAGATAGTGTAGCTATAAAAAATACCCAGTTAATTGAATGAGCCCTGGGATACCCTACAGTTAAAAAGTCTGGGAGATAAGAGGTAACCTGACAAGGACTCAAAAGAAATAACTAAAGGGGCAAGGGAATCCCAGGAGAGTCTAACATCCCAAAGAAAAGTGAAGAAGTATTCCAAGAAAGAGGAAATGATACCTGTGTTAAATGCCACTTATAGGTGAAGTAACATGAGGAATGGTCTTGACCTATGGATTTATCTGTATGAAGTCTTTTAAGACTCATTTAGTATATATGTGACACTGGAAGTCAGTTTAAAAATTAACTAGTTTCAAAGATTGATGGAACCAGAAATCAGATTACAGAGAGTCAATGGTAAAAACAAGGTGAGAAATTAGAACAGCAAGTGAAAACTATTTTTACCAGAAATTGATTATAAAGAAATGGGCAGAAATCCTCGAGATTAGTAGGACACCAAAATGTCAAGAGGAAAATATATTATTTTCTCAGAACACATAGGCTAGATTTTATTCCTCTGGGCAGACAGAGGTAGGAGCTAGAGGGAAAAGAAAGGTTGAAGATTTAGAGGAGAGAGAGAACATGGTAGACGAAGGTTTCTTTCTGTCGTAAAGCTCCTTCAGCTACTTTTCCTTGCACCCATATTTGCCAGTGAATTGTCTTGTTAACAAATTTTTCAGTAGTTTGTAGTCTGATATGGGTAGCCGGTGTCAGGGTACCACAGTCCATGCAATCATCAATAAGTGTGATAAAATTATATACACACACACACACACACACACACACACACACATATACATATATTAGTTGATTCATACATATATGAATAAATAAATTTGCTAACTGGTATGTATTTGTATATCTATGTATGTAAAATATGTATGTGTATATGTATAATATGAATACATAAAAGGGTATATATTATAAACAATATGTATTTATATATAAAAATAAAAATACATTTCCTCCCTCCCTCCCTCCCTCTTTCCTTTCTTTCTTCCTCCCTTCCTCCTTTTAACACAATTACTTTTGAGGGAAGACTATAAGAAATTCACATTAATTGCTTTCACGAGGAGAGGGATCTACTAAACAAATCCATAAAAGAATATTTGGCCGAGTCCGGGACTCACTAAAATTCTATGGTTCTTCAGTGAAAGCTAAACTGAATTGTTTATAATCCAGCTTATATATCTTAGTAAGGTACAGTAAAAATACAACAAGGACAACACAAAAACTTCTAGGATGGATGTCTTCAGAGATGGCAAAAGTATCTCTGACAATATTGCAGTAAACTCAGGGTTTTATTATAAGAAATGGATTATATTTTCTTTATCTTACAGATTAAATAATGGAAGAGGTTGGGTTTTCTTTATTCAGTGAAAAGTATTGAAATATAGAATGCAGCATGTCTTGTTTTTTTCTGCATGCACAGAAAGCCAAATACAAGGGGGCTGGTGTGAGCATAATGAAGGTAATTGGAGTTTTGTTTCTGGATATTTTATTGTCTTCAAATACAAGTTGTTCACCAAATCTAAAAAGAATAACAATAGCAAAACAAACAAAAACACACACAGAAGTAACTTTCATATCTTACATAAAAGCTTATCTTTCCTAGAATCATACCCTCTAGTGCCCTACAGGGCTGGCATAAACTGAAAATTAAACATACTACGGCATTGTCAAATAATCACACACCAGTCCAGCCCTCCTACTCTGTTCTTCTTCTCCACAAAGAAACCACAGTGCTGCACTGAACAGCCCTTTAAATCTTTATTGTATTTTGCCTCTGGGGCTTGCTCATCACTGCAGGTCTAAAAGTGTCTATTACAATCAGAAATAACTTTAAAAAAATATTGCACCACTGAGCCGACCAGTAGCTCAAATGACTTAAAAATTGTAAACTTGTAAAAGGTAAGGTAGAGGAAGCACTTCAGTGTTTAGAATGAACTGACTACTTCACTCCGTCATCCTCTGTGCTCTTGTTTTATGAAGACCAGAAATACTAAGTTAGAGCAGAGTACCTAGAAAGCCTCCAAAGGGACTTGAGCATTATTTTCTATCCTAGCCACAAAGATGAATAGCAAAGTCTGTACTCTGGAGCTGAAAGCTGTTCTTAAAACCTGCTGCTCACTTCCCAGAACGCTTTCCATATGTCTGGGTGAGAAAATGTGAACTGAGAATGAGGAACCTGTGTTTTCAGACCTAACCACATGCGTGGGCCTTTCTGATGTAAGTGAGACCATTCACTGAGTGTTGCTTCTCAGCTTCCTCCTGGCAGCTGGGGAAAGAATTTTTATATTTTCATGTTAAGGTTGTCTTTGGGCCCATTGGTTGTCATTCTGTTTTTAGGTTTTTCTCTAAATGATGTCAAGTTTGTTTTGGAATGAAGTTACACAGAACGGGAGTAGGTTGTTTTGTCTACAGGTGAAATATTTATTAAAACAATTTACATTTTTTGGAGCAGTGAATGTCTTCAATTTGGTTAGTAATAATATTCAGAAGTTGTGATCAATGTAAATAAATAAAAATAAATATGGTATAGAGAACTAAGCATAATAAAATGAAAATAAACTTTTTAAAATTAATATTTTTATTAATGACAAGAGAAGTTTTGACATGTATTTATGATCTTTTTTAATGTGGCTTTGGTTTAACTATCATAAATGCTGCTTATATTTGGACAAGACTGAGAAGTGTGTGTATATATTTGTGTAAACAAATGTTTTATGTATACACACATATATGTACATATGTACAGTGTGTCTGTAAAGTCATGGTACACTTTTGGCTGGTCATAGGTCAAAAATGCACCATGACTTTATGGACACACTGTATATAGGTATGCATACAGAGGGGAGCTATAGTGAGCACAGTTCTTGGCCAGAATTTTTCAACTGAGCCCAAGGACTCCTCTTTCTTTTTGGTTTAAGACTGTGGCCCTTATGCAATGAAAGTTCTATGGGAGATTTTCTTTTTATATCTTTCAGATATGCATACTTTTAATTCTTTGCAATCATGTATATCCAAGAACTTGGAGAAGCAATGTAAGGGCATTCAGAACCTTATATTTGTTCATATATGTGTATATATGTAGGTAGTAATAGTTTTCTTATATTTTTTTAACATCAATAAAGCTTCATTAACTATTATTTATTCAATGCATACTGTGTCAGGCACTGCTCTAGAGGTTTAGAAGGCATTATTTAATTGCTACCACCTTGTAAAATAAAATTATCACTTCACAATTATTATATCATTTAATTACTACTACTTTGTAAAATTAACGCAATTATTATCTACCTCTCATAGATGAGAAAAGTAAAATTAGATATAAGAAGTACTTTAAATGCTGTCATACAGATTTGTGAAACCAAGATTCAAACAAGATTTGCCTACTTCCAAAGCACATATTCTTTTAAAGAAACTATATAGTTTTTTTAAAGTTGTCCTTTGAGAAAATTTTAGACTTAAAAAGTAGTAGAAAGAGTACTGAAGTTTTGGCATATCCCTTTGCCAGCTTTCTCTGTTTTCTCACCTTAATTTAGATCAGTTATGACAACTAGAAAATTAACATTCATACAATATTGTTTTTTTAATTCATAGGCCTTATTCAAATGTTGCCCATTTTCTTGCTAATATCTTTTCTTCTGGTCATGTTCCAATTCAGAATCCCACCTTGCATTTGGTATCATATTTCCTTAATCCCCTCCAGTGACAATTCTTCAGTCTTTGTCTTTCAACACCCTCGAACTTTTAAATATCCATGATCATTTGTTTAATAGAATGTCCTACACTGTGGGTTTATCAGATGTTTTCTCAGGATTAATGTTATGCATGTTTGACAAGAATACCCCAGAAGTGTCACGTCCTTCTAGGGCATCATATTAAGGGGTACATGATATCAATATTATGTATTACAAAGTAGAAATTTACTTTTCTATTTAATCTTTGTCTGATAATGGTATGATAATATTGAATTATAATCCAGCATCACCAATATCACAGGTAAGAAAGATTAAACAGTTCAAGCTACACCATAATACATCATTTAGTAGAAATCGCATTGGCTTACAAGCAACCATGATTAATTGAAGATGCTTTAAATCCTTAACCCAATTAGCACTGAGTCTATGTATACAGAAGAATGCTAGAAAATGTTTAATAATTAGCTTTCGTGGAAAGCAAAAGCCCTTAGTTTTCTCTTTTGTGGATTCCATGGTGTAAATTTGCCACCATAACCCATTTCAAGCTATTAGCTCTATGTCGCTGAGCACAGGACGGGGAGAAGCTCGCACAAAATCAACTTTCAGGAGTGGTGCAAGCAGGCTCTAGCACACTGTGGGGATGCTATCCATGTTTATGTAAGATCTTTCCTTGATTCTAGGCTGCAGTTAAGAAGGGACACATGGCCTGAACTGTGGTGGCACAGTGGATAAAACGCCAACCTGGAATGCTGAGGTCGCTGGTTTGAAGCCTGGGCTTGCCTGGTCAAGGCACATATGGGATTTGGTGCTTCTTGCTCCTCCCCCTCCCTTCTCTCTTTCACTTTCTGTCTCCTTTCTAAAATAAATAAAGAAAATCTTTAAAAAAATTTTTTAAAAAGAAAGGATATGCACATAGAAAATTGTTTTTAAATATTTAAGAAGAGAATTACCATAAAATACATATTGTAACTCCTAAGAGTCATAATTAAGAATTAAGGTGAAATAATAGTAATACCTGTTTTCTTTGCCTCAAGCCTTAAGAGAGAAAAATCACTTGATTCACAATCTTAAAAACATATCATTTTAAGTTGTCTAATTTCTGAGTATTATTAAAATAACTTCAAAGCCAGAGGGTGAAATAGTGCTTGACAAAGAGACACAAAACCATCTTCTGCTTTACCTCAGTTATTTTTGGTGGCACAGTATTTTCTTAACTCCTCATTCACTAGATGTTGTTAGATTAGAAACTAGTTTAACAATACACTCTTGCCTCACTTACTGCTTGTTTTGTTAAGGAAGTTTGCTAGCAAGAGATTCATAAATGTCAATTGTAATTGAAAACTTAATTTTTTTTCTTTTTATTTGGATTTTCCTTAAGTGAGAAGTGGAGGCAGAGAGACAGACTCCAGCATGAGCCCGACCAGTATCCACCCAGCAAGTCCACTAGAGGGCGATGCTCTGCCCATCTAGGGCCTTTGCTCTGTTGCAACTAGAGCCAGGTGAGGCCATGGTGCCATCCTCAGAGCCTGGGCCAACTTGCTCCAATGGGACTATGGCTTCAGGAGAGGAAGAGAGAGAGAGAGAGAGATAAGAGGAAGGGGGAGGGGTGGAAAAACAGATGGTTGCTTCTCCTGTGTGCCCTGAATGGGAATCAAACCCAGGATATCACACACTGGGACAACGCTCTAATGCTGAGCCAACTGGCCAGGGCCAAAACTTAGTTATAAAAAACATATTCCACAGTACACATTTGGCTTAAAACACTTTTTTACTGCTCTCTCGGGTATTGGATTTCCTAAGCACATATGAAGTATATTTGAAAAACAACTAATAGGTAGCATTAACGTCTCATACCTTTTCTACACATATCCTAATATGCATTTAAATGAATCAATTTTACATTAGAGACTTTTTTCAAAAAGGCCATTATTTCTATGTTGATTTAGAAGTTTTAATATTTTATGAACACTGTGATGGGCAGAATGGCCTCCAAGGATGTCCATGTCTTAATCCCCAAAACCTACATGGGAAAGGACCTTTGTGAATGTGATGAAGTTAGACTCTGAGCTGGGGAGTTTATCCTGGATTATTTGAGTAGGTCTATTATACTCACAGGGGTCCTTCCAAGTGGGAGGCAGGAAGGTTGGAGCCAGAGAAGGAGATGTGACAACAGAAGCAGTGGTCACAGAGATGTAGCCACAAACCAAGGCAGCTTTTTGGGTCTAGCAAGTCAAGGAATGGATTCTCTGCTAGAACCTACATAGGAACACAGCTCTTCTGACACCTCAATTTGAGCTTCGAGGTGTAAGTGACCTCCTGCATTGTAAGTGAATAAATTTGTGCTGTTTTAAGCCACTAAGTCTATAAGCATCTAATATGCACACAAAACACACTTTTATTGGGGTTAGCTTCATTCCTCTCATGATTTATTTTAGCTTCTATATTCCTCACTTATCTCATCTTCCTTACTGAACTAATGACCATTCAGGTAAAAAAAAACCCAAAGTATATAACATATTATGGCCTTGGTGTTCAAAATGGAACTGATGAATACTGCATTTATCTAAAATAAATATTTTATCTGAAAGGATAGTAAAGGGTATTTTCCACTATTATTTTAATGAGAGGAAAGCCTTTACTAAGAAAAATTATTGTCACAGAATTAAAAGCTAATTGTGTCAAAAAGTACATCTCTAAAATGTTTCTGCTCTGAAAAAAAGTATTACTTTGTGATTTATTTGTATTGGCACAGTCAGAAAGTAATGCCATATAGAAAAAAAAAGGCACTATGCTGTGCTATTTTAGTTTGAAATATATATAATATATTATATACAGTATATAATATATTATATATACTATATAATATATTATATGAAATATCTAATATATTATATAATAATATATTATATATTATATATATTATATAATATGTATAATATATATATAATTTTTTAAATTCTTATTTAGTTTTTGCTATTTTTTCAAAGTTAGAAGTGGGGAGGCAGTCAGACAGACTCCTGCATGTGCCCGACCAGGATCCTCCTGGCATGCCCTGCAGGGGTTGGTGCTCAGCCCATCTGGGGCTTTACTCCAATGTGGCCAGAGCCATTCTAGCACCTGAGGTGGAGGTTATGGAGCCATCCTCAGTGCCCAGGCCAACCTTGCTCTAATGGAGCCTTGGCTGCAGGAGGGGAAGAGAGAGAGAGAGAAGGAGAGGGGGAAGGGTAGAGAAGCAGATGGGTGCTTCTCCTATGTGCCCTGACTGGGAATCGAACCCATGGGAGTATGGGCATGGGAGTATATAAAAAGGATGGATGTGGACTGAGCAAAATAGACTGTAGTAGAGAAAGTGCACATGTGAAAGTAGAAAAAAAAAAAACCCGAAATACAGGACTTCCACATGGTGGGCTGACGCTCTATCACCGTAGTTTGAAATATTTTAGTTGAAACTAACTCCATGAAATAGTAGAAATTAATAAAAGAAATATAATCCTAAAGTTCTTTAAGATTTTGAAGTGTCTTTTGGATTAAACTTTAAATTCTCCCATAATGTTGAATATAATTTTTCCAAGTCTGAAATCTTGGCAATTGAAAACCAAAAAGTAAAATTAATCAGAATACTCCTTTTCTTTGTAACACTAGATCAAATAGATTATGATAGAATAATTTTTAAATATATATTATGTTTAAAGAATTAAAGACATTTTCAAATTACTGGTACATATATGATATAACATTTAGGTAACCATGATAGAATAGAAAGAACCATAAGGTAGGAATCATAATAGGTTCCAGCCATGAATTAAAACATTGGAAAAGAATTTAGTACCTTTGATTCCATTTTTAGCATTACTTGTCCCACCTATCTTGTAGGAAGTAAGTGAAATATTATGTTTTAAAAATACATTGTAGATAGTCAATTATTGTCCAAATGACAGATATATTTCAAGAATGATTTTGAAATATTCTATAGAATTATGATGCCTGGAAGTAAAATGTTTCCAAAAAGAAAGGATTCTTTTATTTCTTTCTTTTGGTGTTGTGTGTGTGTGTGTGTGTGTTAAGAAGTAATAGTGATTTAACTTCTTAACTTTTAAAAGTTAAGAAGTAATAGTGATTTAATTACCAGCTTCTAGAAATAAAAAAGAAGCATAACTGTAGTAAGCCTCTAAAGATGTTGTTGTGATTCGAATTAAGGTTCAGGTTGCTCCTTTTAATATTGCAACAAGCTCACACATCATTAATCACTTAGAAGTGGCCCTGGGTCATGGTAAATGAATGGCCTAATAATCAGGCGATATATTTGCTATTTCCAAATTAGTGCCAATAAGTAGAGTGAGGAGGTGACAATTCAGTAACTAATGCTTATTCACTGAACTTTTTAGTTTTTTTTTTTAATGTGAATCAAGAACATATGAAGGAAGAAGGTGAACCAAAAGCATAACACAAATAATTATAGAAACCCACACAAAGGCAGAAGTAATCACAGTAAAAGATGTGTTCATTAGAAACACCTCTCAACCGTCATTACGAATGAGTCATTCTGTAGTTGAAGACTTTGTTTCTGATTTTGTTTCTTAGCTGCTTATATATAACAAAACATTAGTACTCAAAATTTGACAGAACAAGGATATTCTGGGCATGGGAGTATATGAAAAGAATGGATGTGGACTGAGCAAAATAGACTGTAGTAGAGACAGTGCACATGTGAAAGTAGAAAAAAAAATAAAATACATAAAAATAAAGCACATGGAAAGTGGGAGGGTAGAAGGAAAGAGGTTGAGAGGACCGAAAATGGGCTATGGTCGATGCAACCTACTTTGACAATGAAAGAGGGTTTGAAGTCTCAGGAACTAACCAGATATAGTGATAATCTAGGATTACTGTCCTTTGTCAGTAATCAATAAGCAAGGTACAGACTGAAGTGGAGAAAATTACAGGATGGTATTCAGCAAGGTCTACTTTTTAGCATCCCAGTCTCTTGGCATTAGAGGTATTATAGGAAAATATGTAAGAAAACAATAAAATGCAAACATTAGTATTTGCTTCGGACACATCTGATAATCAAAATAAGAGGAAGGAATCTAACAAAATAGAGAGTTCAGAGGTCTTGGGCAGGTTTGCATAAGTATGTGTTGAGAAAGAGGGAGACAGAAGGAAATTACAAGACAGGAAAATAAAGCCAAAAAGCAACCACTTTGTTATTCTTAAACTTTATCGAAGATGTTGAGGTAAAATGGGATTTGTGCACTTACTGAAAACAAAACCTATGGATTCAAATCCAATTCTAGTCTTGGAGAGATGGGTATAGCTAGTTGAGAAAAGCTCTGGCTTTGGAGTAAACAAACAAACAAATAAAAACCTATGTTCAAATCCCAGCCCTACCTAAATAGGATCTCTTACAACACAGGTTATTGAAAGTCTAAGATTCTATTCTTTTCTTCTATAAAATGAGGGTATTAATAGTCCTTAGTTCTATATTTCTGAGAAATAAAAAACCATGAAAAAGTCATAGCATTTATGTTGATGGTAGTGTTAACTATACCACTATGAACATTAACTATAGAACGTTAAGCAAATCCCTGAAACTGTCCATTTTAGTTGCCTAATCTGTAAAATGAGGAGGATGGTAACAGAGCGATGGTCTGCAGCGAAGCCTAAATGAAATCATTTACACAAAGTGCCTGGCACACTGGAAGCTCACAGTAAATAGTGGCTATAAGTGATTTGAAATGCCCTGGTTTCAAAATAACCAAATTTTAGTTTGTTCAGATAACAAAACTATATTTATAATTTCTACTTTATTTTTTAAGTTATGTACTTGATATATTTTATAACAAAAGGGAAGGAATCTGACACAGGTTGATAATGATATTTATACTTTTCTTTGAAAAAGCACTGAGGATAATAACTTCTAAAGGTCATTAGACCACCAAAATTCTGCCTAATTAGCTCTAAACCTGCTTTCAATTTTCAAAATTTTATCCCCCCTCTTCTGAGCCTATTATCATGTCTTCCGTTAATAAAAACAAAGCAAAACAAAAATCAATAGTTGCCTCTGGAAAACAGTTCTGGGGATACCAAGCATCTCAAGATTTGTTTTCTGAAAGGCTAGTTAGAAGAGACAAATTACATTTATTTTTAAAACACTACCTGACTTCATTAGCTCTATTTCCTTAACATTGCCATCACTCTTTCATGTGTTACACTTCTAGCTCCATGATGGGTGCATAAAAGCCATGAAGAAAATACTTATTCCTTCAGGTGCTTAGAAACATAAGACTAAATTTCCCTCACAATATTTTCTATTTAATTGTATTCAAAGATACATATCACCCATGTTTTTGTAAACAGAGACTTAGAGTAGGTGCTTAACTAAGAAGCTATATTTTTTACTTGATTTTTCAAATGTAAAACACATGCACACACACACACACATTTAAATATAATTAGAGCAGAACAGAACTCGGTCTTTTTATTGGGGGTCCATATTGTTGTCATTATAAATGTCACTTTTTAGCACCACACCTATTACCAAACGGAACTCAATTTGAAATTCCAGTTTCTGAGAACAACTTTATCCATTTGTCCAAATGGCATTTGGACAAGGGAGAAAGTTTTTCTCTTTAGGTTCATTTTCAGGTTGTTAACCTAAATTAAAATAGAGATTCCTAAAAAGTGTGCCCAAATGTTTACTTAGAGCAGAGAAAGGACAGCTGAGTGTTGAGAGGTAGTGCTATATTGAGTGAAGACAAGACTGTAAATAACTCTGAAGTTTGAAAATGAATGATGCTTTTGACAGGGACGAGTATGTCATATTGACAACATTGATGTGAAACGTGGAGTGAAAATCTGAGGTTGACTATCAGCAGTTTCCACCAGTGATCACTTGAAAAAGCTTCTCTGAGATTAAGGAACAGTAACATATGCATTCCTCCCATTCCAACTACTTAGCACTCTTTTTCTTAGTCCGGTTCCACTTTGAGGGTAAAAAGGCCTAGTGTTCACGCTTTGTCAAAAGAGGATCAAATACTCTTAGCTGTTTCTTTTTAAGTTAATCGTTTCCAGAGCATCATTAGTCACTTTCCCTCCCAAACTAGGGAAGCCAAAATACCCAAGAAAAGAAGCCAAGCCCTGAACTTCCATAGAAGTAATTTCAATTTCCAAGTTACACTTGACATTTCTGAAATAAGGTTGTAGTAATGAAACCCTCACATGGGAGTCTTCACAGCCTCAAAGGCATTGTTCACATAACTGCTAAATACAGCCTTACAATGCTGGGGTGGAGAACATTCTGTATGGTAAGTTTTCCAGTTTGAAAAAAATGTCATACATAGGAGAGTTTTTTGTTTTTGTTTTTGTTTTTTACAGGGACAGAGAGAGAGTCAGAGAGATGGATAGATAGGGACAGACAGACAGGAACAGAGAGAGATTAGAAGCATCAATGATCAGTTTTTCATTGCGACACCTTAGTTGTTCATTGATTGCTTTCTCATATGTGCCTTTATCGCGAGCCTTCAGCAGACCGAGCAACCCCTAGCTCGAGCCAGCGACCTTGGGTCCAAGCTGGCAAGCTTTAGCTCAAGCCAGATGGGCTCCTCGCTCAAGCTGGTGACCTCCGGGTCACAAACCTGGGTCCTCCGCATCCCAGTCCGATGCTCCATCCACTGTGCCACTGCCTGGTCAGGCATAGGAGAGTTTTGATGAGTAAATAATTTCTTCCACATCTCTCTCTCAATTGTATGTATTTATTATATTATTGAGGTTTGTTTGCTAAGAATTTTTATTGAATAAAAAATTATGCTCTTTAGTATGCACTAAAAGTGCTTATATTCTGTAATATTCATATTTAAAGATATAAATTAATTTTAATATTTATTAAAGCTAAGCTACAGCATAAAAACTAGCAGATTGGATTTATATTTTGAAGTTAGACAAATATAACATTTGTAACATCTGTGGGTCACTAAATCTGGACTTGGTCAAAAGAATTTGGGAAGGAATTTGTGAGGGCATAGAATGGCTGTATGGGTAATGTTCAGTTTCTCCTGCTCAGAAGTTACAATGGATATTTATCTTGGCACAGAGCAGTGGTCCACTGGCCCTTGTGTTAATCCCGTCATTGTAGCCTTTCATATGGCTGTAAGGCAGTGAGGCAACTCAGCTATGGAAGGCACAGTTCTTACATATAAACTTTCTCTTCAGGGTGGGGAGGTAGGTAGGTGCCAGTTTTGTTTTTATTTATTTATCTATTTTGTTCTTTGAAAAACAAATGTGAGCTTTCTGTAAAAGATTAAGTGACTTTGACCTGGTAAAGAACGTATCCAGTAAATGATGCTAGAACTACTCCTTATTTGTTTATTTTTAAATTTTTATTTGTTTATTTATTTTAGAGAAAGAAAGTGAGAGAACTAGAAAAAGGGAGACAGAGAGAGTGAAATATCACTTTGTGATATCACTTATTTATGCATTCATTAGTCGATTCTTTTTCTTTTTTTTTTTTTTGTATTTTTTCTGAAGTTTGAAGCAGGGAAGCAGTCAGACAGACTCCCACATGTGGCTGACTGGGTCTATTCAGCATGTCTACTAGGAGGCAATGCTCTGCCCATCTGGGGCATCACTCCTTTGCAGCCAGAGCCATTCTAGCACCTGAGGCAGAGGCCATGGAGCAATCCTCAGTGCCCGGGCCAACTTTGCTCCAAAGGAGCCTTGGCTGCGGGAGAAGAAGAGAGAGACAGAGAGGAAGGAGAGGAAGGAGAGGGGGAAGGGTGGAGAAGCAGATGGGCACTTCTTCTGTGTGCCCTGACCAGGAATTGAACCTGGGACTTCCACCTCTGAGCCAACTGGCCAGGACCTCATTGGTTGATTCTTGTAGGTGCCCTGACTAGGAATCAAACCTGCAACCTTGAGGTGTCAGGATGATGCTCTAACCAACTGAACCATCCAACCAGGGCTTAGGAACACTCTCTTTAAAAGAAGTGCTCCTTTGTGAAATATATGTCAGGTTTTGAAGTCTGGAAACTAAGTAAGGGATTTATGAATTTATTGTCAAAATCACTTACACAGAGATAGTCTTTTCATGAAATGAAAATAAAATCTATTAAAGGGGAGGTACCTGGAGCACACGTTAAAGAAAATAAAGTAATTAATTAACTATATGACAATAGTTAACACTTTATTTTATTTAAAGATTGCCTTGATATGTAATTTAATAATTCACCTTTGCAACTGTGTTCTACAAGTCTGAATGTGTACTTTTTTCCTTACAACATCTTAATTTCTCCCTTATATGAGATAGCAGGGTATAGCTCATAGTGTAAAATATTATTTAAAGGCTATCTTTTTATAGATGGAGTATATTTATGTTCATTTCTAAAATAACATATATTAATTAGATTTTGTATTGGTCACTAATAAAAAATAATTTTTCAATAGACCTGTCTCATTACGCAGAAATATGGGAGACCACTTATACCTGTGGACTTTCTTACTTTGTCTTCACTCCTTATACCTCAGCTTCCTTCATGATAAGATGATAGAACTAAACGAGCTCATGTCCAAGCTTTCTGATTCAAAAATTTTATCAATTAATGATCCTTAATCAAAGAACTAAGTCAGTAAATATTTTCACAAGAATGCTTTCTTGTTCTAAGCTGAATTTTTAATTAAGAATTTGATCCTTTTACTTAGCTGAATATTTTGACAGAGCTAATGAAACTCTCTTCTTTACCAAGGCCTTTTAAACTATAGCCTCTATGGAATTTGTCTCCCTTGTGTTTAAATGGTTCTGTTTACTTTCACAAAGTACTAGAAAATTTTATGTGTACCTCCTATGTTGGCATTTTCCTTCAACATCTTCATTGCACACTAGTAGATCAAAGTGATGAGAGGTTTTGTAATTATTCATATTTAGAAAATGAATGAATTAAAAGGCCTTGACTAATATATCTCTCAAAGAAATCGCCTGCAATGGGGTGCAGCACTGTGCTAGAATATCCATAACTAATTAAGAATATGTTTTGGACCTTATGCTTACTATATAGTGGGGAATATATGTATTAATAAACAAATGTACAGTTAAATGTATAAGTACATTAAGAATGAAAGTGAGAAGATACAAA
Organism: Rhynchonycteris naso; assembly: GCA_037038555.1. NCBI lineage: Eukaryota > Metazoa > Chordata > Mammalia > Chiroptera > Emballonuridae > Rhynchonycteris > Rhynchonycteris naso. The sequence continues at coordinate 82,664,417 of CM072999.1, read as the reverse complement.
AACAATGACTAAGTGGGAATGAGTTATATGGTGTTATTGAGAAATGCCTGTTTTAGAATATGACTTTACATAAACTCTTGATGAAAGAGTAGGAGATGTCCAGGTGAAGGTTCAGGTGGAATGCACTGTATTCAGGAAGAACAGTATGTGTAAGGACTCTGAGGCAGAAAATGGTGCTTTCAAATTGGATAGTGTGTGAAGATATGAGATCAAGTTCTGAACTCAAATAGATGAGTTTGTAGTGAATAATACAAAAATGTTATATTTATTTTAAAATTCAGGTGACTTGGACAATAAAATCTATTGTCCAAAATAAGGCACTTTAAAGAATAAAAGTAGACACTGCTGGTGACATTTCATGGCAACATGAGAGATTCTCCTCATCCCTCCTCTTGAAATTTCAACAAATTGAAAACTATAGCACAGTGAAAGAACCCCAGCTGGGCTCACAGGTGTGCCTGCATTATCTGTGCAATGAATGAACTAAAGGTGGGAGAAGTTGAAAAGGAAGGCAGAAGATAAAATACACTCCTGATCAGCTTTTGGGAGAAAACAAACCCGGAGTGACTGTGATTTTTTTCCTCCAACAAGGACTAGGGGGAGGAAGAAAGCTCAGGCTGTCTGGGGTTTGACTGCTGATATATGGAGAGAGAAGCCCAGAGTGCCTGGGCCTTTTTCTTCCAGCAGGAGCAGAGTTTGAAGGGCAAAGAGGGTGATACTAAACCAAAGCTGCAGCAGAACACAGAGTCATGACCAGTGCTCCTGTGGTCTGCCTGCAGCTCACACTCAGCAGAGACATGGAAAACCAAAGTTAGGAACCTGGCCTCCCAGATCCTGCCTCCCTAACCTTGTGGTATGGACAGTGGTAATGACAGACCCCACAGCTAACTCTCCACAGTTACTCTCCTCTGAAGAACAGAGGTGATCCATGTCTGGCCCCCTGGACTGTTGGGGCATGGGGAGAAGTGCATGGAGCCTGAGATTGCCATTGCTAGAGCCAGAAAGTTAAAGCCGTAAAGTCCTCACAACATGCCCCACCCATTAATGCAACTGAAGCCCTGCCTACATCATTGTGACAGCAACATCTCAGCTGAGGTCAACCCAGGAATTTCACAGAGCTAAAATGTAATAAGAAATACCACTAGAAAAAGTCAGTAACCTCTCAAAATGGGAACATTTTTTCTTTTATCTTTTTCCTTCTGTTCTTTTTCTTTTGAATTTCATTTTCTTTAATTTTTATATTTTACTCTTATTTTTGTGTTTTGTTAGTTTAGTTTTTATTTTTGTTTTCTGTGGTTTTCTTTTTTACTTGTCATTATTCTTAAAATTTTGATATTTTAATTGTATTTTTTAGTTTTTATTTTTTAATTTATTTAGCTGCTTTTTGTTAGAGTTATTAACAATACCATTCTCAAATGCCATCAAGGAAGGTGAAATTAAATATTATGGCTACACAAGACAGACAAGTAATTCAGAAAGAAAATAAAAATTTTCCAGAAAGCTATTTAAATGACATTGAAACCTTGGAGTTAAGTGATAGAGAATTAAAAATTGAAGTTCTGAAAATATTCAATGAGATGTGAGAAAACAATGAAAGCAATTTAATGAACTAAAAGAACAAGTTAACAAACAAAATGAGCACTTCACCAAGGAGACTGAAACTGTAAAACCAGAAAAGAAGAACTCAATATATGAATTGAAAAGTGAGGTAGCAAGTTTAGCTGATGTAACAAAACAAAGAGAGAATATCAGTGACATTAAAGACAAGCAATTAGAGATGCTACAGAGGAAAAAAGAAAGACTCATGCATTAAAAAAGTGAGAGAGCTCTAAAAAAATTGTCTGATTTCATCAGAAGAAGCAATATAAGAATAATGGGTATATTAGAAGAAGAGAAGGAGAAGGGAATGGCAAGCCTATTCAAATAAATAATTGATGAGAACTTCCCAAGCTTATGAAAAGAGTTAGATCCTTGAATCCAAGAAGCAAACAGAATGCCTAGTTACCTCAACCCAAACAGACCTTCTCCAAGTCACCTCTTAATAAAATTGTCAAAAATTAATGACAAAGAAAGATACCTTAAGGCAACTAGGGAAAAGAAGAACATACTGTAAAAAGAAAAGCTCATTAGGTTATCATCAGACTTTTTAGCAGAAATTCTACAAGCCAGAAGAGAGTGGACCCAAACATCCAAAGTACTGAAAAAGAGGAATTACCAGCCAAGGATATTATATGCATCATAGTTATCTTTCAAATAAGAAGGAGAAATAAAAATTTTTACAGAAATACAGAAGCTGAGGGAATTTACAACCAAAAAGCCCCCGCTGCAGAAAATACTCAAGAGGGTTATTTAATCAGATACAAAGAACAAAACAAATCAAAACTACAAGTAAAACTCAAACAAGGTTACAAGAAAAACCAAGGATAATCTGTAACAACAATAACATAGAAGAGGAAAAGATTAAAGATCTATAGTAACAAAGGAGGCTGGAGTGCAGAAGCACTCATAAGGCAAAGGATGCTTGTACATAAGAAAATTTTTCTCTTAACAACCAAATGGTCACCACTCACAAAAAGTCACTACTGAAACACATAACATAAAAAAAGAGAGAAAACAGGGGAAAGAAGTATGGAATACCACCAAACAAAAACTGACAGAAACACAAAAGAGAAGAACAAACAAGACACAGGGCTATCAGAAAACAAAACAGAAAATTGGGAAATCTTCAAGTATCAATAATTACCCTAAATATAAATGGACTACACTCAACAATAAAGAGGCAGAGAGCAGCAGATTGGATCAAAAAGCCAAACCCAACTGTATGATGCCTTCAAGAGACACATCTAAGCTTCAATGACAAAAGTAGATTCAAAGTGAAAGGTTGGAAAATGATTCTCCAAACAAATAGTACCAAAAGAAAAGCAAGTGTAATCATACTCATATCTGACAATTCTGATTGCAAGACAACAATGGTAACAAGGAAAAAGAAGGATATTTCATAATGATAAAGGGGACATTGTATCAATAAGACATAACACTTTTTAATATATATGCATCAAATCAGGCAGCATCAAAATATATAAGACATCTACTAACTGATATAAAAATAGAAACAGGTAAAAACAAAATTGTACTTGGAGTTCTCAACAGACCATTGATGACTCTAGATATATCATCCAAACAAAAAATTAGTAAAGATATATCAGCCTTAAATGACACACTAGAACAAATGAACATAAGAGACATTTACAGAATATTTTATCTCAAAAAATCAGGTTATCGATTATTTTCCAGTGTGCATAGAACATTCTCAAGGATAAACCTTATGTTGGGCCACAAAACTAACATCAAAAAATTTAGAAAAATTGAAATAATACCAAGCATATTTTCTGACTATGAAGCTTTGAAACTAGAATTCAACTGCAAATAGAAAGTAAAGAAACCCACATAAATGTGAACATTAAACAGAATACTTCTAAAAAAGACTGAGTCAAAGAAGAAATAAAAGCAGAGGCCAAAAGATAGATACACAAACAAAAATGACAACACAACATATCAAAATTTCTGGGATACAGTGGAAGAAGTAATGAGGGAAGTTTATATTATTATAGGTTTATATCAGAAAACAGGAGAGGTCCCAAGTAAACAAGCTAACATAACATCTTAAGAAATTAGAAAAAGAAGAATAAAGGCAACCCAAAGTCAGCAGAAGAAAGGAAATAGTAAAAACTAGAGAAGAACTAAATGATATAGAGAACAAAATCTATTAAAAAAATTAATACAACAAAGAGCTGGTTCTTTGAAAAAATATTAGTAAAATTTACTAACCCCTGGTTAGACTCACTAAGCAAAAAAGAGAAAGAATTCATGTAAACAAAATCCAAAATCAAAGAGGAAAAATTACCACAGATATAGATATACAAAGGATCATAGTAGAATGTGATAAAAGATTACATGCCATCAAATTCAACAACCTAGAAAAAAATGGATAAATTTCCAGAACTATACAATCTTTCCAGACTAAGTCATGAAGAAAAGGAAAACCTAAATAGACCCATAGGAAGGGAGGAAATAGAAACAACTATCAAAAACCTCCCCCCAAATAAAAGTCCAGAACAGATGGCTACAGTAGTGAATTCTCATTACCAAATATTCAAAGATTTGGTAACAATCCTTCCTTCTCAAATACTTCCAAAAAATAGAAGAAGAAGCAATCAATATTCCCTAACACATTTTATGAGTCCAACATAACCCTGATACCAAAACCTGACAAGGACAACACAAAAAAAGGAAATTACAGACCAATATTTCTAATAAATACAAATGCAAAAATCCTAAACTAAATACTAGCAAATCAAATAGAACAACACATTGAAAAAATAATACATCACGATCAAGGGGGATTTATTCCAGGAGTACAAGATGGTTCAGCATACATAAATCAATTAACGTAATACACCACATCAACAAAACAAAGAACAAAAATCAAATGGTATGATTCTATCAATAAAGGTAGAAAAGGCATTCAATATGATACAGCATCCCTTTATGTTTAAAACACTCAATTAAATGGGTATAGAAGGAAAGTATTTCAACACAATAAAGGCCATATATGACAAATGATAAGCTATTATTATACTATATGGTGAAGTAATGAAGGCTTTCCCTCTAAATTCAGGAACAAAACAAGACTGCCTATTCTCTTCACTTCTATTTAACATAGTTCTGGAAGTTCTAGCCAGAGCAACCATGCAAAAGAAAAAAATAAAAGGCATTCATATTGGGAAACGAGAAGTAAAGGTATCATTTTTTTGCAGATGACATGATCTGTATCTAGAAAACCCCAAAGACTCCACCAAAATAATATAAGCAACAATAAACTAATACAGTAAAGTCACAAGATACAAAATTAATATACAAAAATCTATTGCTTTCCTATATAACAATGATGAAACTTCAAAATACAAACAAAAAAATTTCTTTTATACTTGAAACCACAACAAAAAACTCTTAGCAATAAACTCAACAAAGAATGTGAAGAACTTATATACTGAAAACTACAAAGCATTATCGAAAGAAGTTAAAAAAGACTCAAAGAAATGGGAAAATATTTCATGTTCATGGATTGGAAGAATCAATATAGTTAAAATGGCCATATTGCCCAGAGCAACATACAGATTTAATGCAATCTCCATCAAAATCCCAATGCCATTTAAAAAAAATAGAACAACAAAAAAAAATCAACAGGTTTATATGAAACCATAAAAAACCCAAATATCCAAAGCAATCCTGAGAAAAAAGGAATGAAGCTGGAGGTATCATACTATATGACTTCAAATTATACCATAGATCCATGACAATCAAAACAACTTGGTATTGGCAGAAAAACAGACATACAGACCAATGGAACAAACTTGAGAGCCCAGAAATAAAACCATATATATATATGGAAGAATAGCCTTCAGAAAAAGAGCCAAAAATTTGCAATGGAGAAAAGAAAACCTCTTCAATAAATAATGCTGGGAAAATTGGAAAGCCACATACGAACAAATAAAACTTGACTACAGTTTGTCTCCTTGCACAAAAAAATAATTCAAAATGAATCAAAGACCTAAAAATAAGATCTAAAACAGTAAACCACATAGGACACAACATAGGTACTAAACTCATGCCTTGGCCATATAGAACAATTTATGAATTTGACCCTAATGTCAAGAAAGGCAAAAATAAATGAATGGGACTATATCAAACTAAAAAGCCTCTGCACAGCAAAAGAAACTGACAACAAAAAAATAAGCAGCCAACCAAATGGGAGATGATATGTGTAAACAAAAGCCCTGATAAGGGGTTAATATCCAAAATATATAAAGAACTCACAAAGCTTAGCAACAAACAAGAAAATAATCCAATAAAAAAATGGAGAGAAGACCTAAACGGACACTTCTCCCAAGAGGACATACAAATGGCCAACAGATATATGAAAAGATGCTCATCTTCACTAGCTATTCGAGTAATGCAGATCAAAACTACAATGAGATATTACCTCACACCTGTTAGATTGGCTATTATCAACAAGATAGGTGTTGGAGAGACTATGAAAAAAAAAGGAACCCTCATGCATTGCTTGTGAGAATGCAATCTAGTAAAGCCATTGTGGAATAAAGTATAGTGGTTCCTCAAAAATCAAGGACTAGAATCTCCATATGACCCGTGAATCCCTTTATGGTTATCTACATCAAAAAAGTAAAAAAACATTGGTACATAAAGACACATGCACCCCCATGTACATCACAGAAGTATTCACACTGGCCAAGACATGGAAACAACCAAAGTGTCCTTCGATAGAGGATTTGATAAAGAAGAGGTGATATATATAAATAAAATAGAATACTACTCAGCCATGAGAAATGATGATCTATTGTCATTTACAACAACTTGGAAGGATCTTGAGAACTTATACTAAAATAAGTCAATTAGAAAAAGTTAAGAACTCTATAATTTTACACATAGGTAGGATATAAAACTGAGACTCATGGATGTAGATGAAAGTAAAGTGTTTACCAGGGGGAGGGGGTGGAGGAAAGGGAGTGGAAGGGAAGGCAGTAAGGAGGAAAAATACAAGGTGACAGAAAATGACTTGACTTTGGGTGATGGGTATACAACATAATCAGCAGTTCAAATACTATAAAAATGTTTCCTGAAACTTATGTACTCTTATTGATCAACATCACCCTGTTCAAGTTAATTTTCTAAATATTTCTTTTTAAAAAAGAAATAAAGTGGATTCTGCTAATGATTAAGATGATAATAGGCATAAATCAGAACTTGTTCCAAGAAAACCACTACAGACTTTTATCTACTTAAAGATAATAAAAAGACAATTAAATTTTTTAGAGAAGGGAGTAATAAAATTTGGAATATGTTTTTGAAATATTATCCTGGCCCCTGTATGCAGAGTGAATTGGAAAAAAAGTAAAAATTGAAGCAAACTCTTGCTATAGTCTAGATGAGAAATGACATATAAAAAGAGACCAAATTTGAGATACGATTTGGCAGTGGAATAATAGAACTTGTTGATGGATTTGATATAACTAGGGAGAAGGTCATTGTCAAATGATTCCAAGGTTTCCAGTTGTGTAACTGAGTGAATGAAATTTATTAAGATATGGACAATTAAAGAAGCAGCAAATTTGGGGCAGAAGTTGGAAAAAAGTCAAAAGATTATTTTGGGGATTCTAAATATGGTTTACCTGATGAACCTCCCAATGCAGATTTCATGTAGAAATTATTACCTGGAATATCAATCTATGCAAGGCCAAAAATTTAGGGGCTAGGGGCTGTAAACATTTACATGTTGCCGCATGAGAATGTCTGAGTGTACTAAGGGAGGGATATTTAAGTGATTAGAGAAGACAGCCCAGGACTGGGTCCTGATATCCACAAAAGTTGAGTAATAGATAAAGAAAGAATAAACAACAACACCTTTTGAACAATTAAGCATACTGCAAACTTCTCAGGAAGCCTCACAGGTATTAGTAGTCTCTTAACCCCCTCTTGCTTATCACATTGACTTTGATACATACTCTTGTATCACTTTGTCCTCCTTGCCTATTTTACTCTACTAAGTTCCTAACCCTCATTCTCTTGGATCACCTCTCAGATCAACTACTAGCACACAGGTCCTCAACTCAGTCACTGCTTTGGGTCTAAGAAGGAAGAAGCAAAGGAATCAAAATATGAGCAGGAGAGTGGATTATTGCAGACGCAAAGAGGTTGTGTGAGGAAAGGTGTGGGGAAGGATGGGAATGCTGCCCAGAGGTTGAGCAATGCAAGGGATGGGTTGGTAACAGAAATCATTGGTTACCCAAGAAAGAACGAGGTGGTGGAAATGAAAGCAAAGTTGCCTTAAGAAAAAGTAAATTTGATTTTGGATTTGAAGGGAAGCTGAGAAATGAGACACTAGTTGGAGTGAAAATGTGGAATCACGTTTGCTTTGATTTTCATTTTTTTATGTGAATGCTGATGAGAATGATCTACAGAGAGAAATGGCAGAAATAGGAAAGGTGATTTTAAAACAAAGTTCCTTGAAACACTGCAAAAGAGTTTTGAAAGGATTACTTCCTCCTTTGAAATAAGAGGAAAGAAAGAGATAACTGGATGACAGTTTAGTAATGAGAAGATACTGTCATATTTATTATGCGGTTTCTGTATTCTCAGTGAACTATAAGTCAGCTTATCTGCTGGTAACAAAAGGGGTGGGGCAGTTGGAGGGGCAAAGAGAAGGTATTGAAGAGTCACTGTGATGGGGAGTGGGAGATCACCTTAGTCTCTCAGTGTTAAATGACTATGTAAATCAAGTGGTCGTTAATGAACTGTAATTCCAGTCATCATTCTTACTTACAAGATTTTCTCCAATTCTTTCTAGCTCTATGCTGGCTGGCCCAGAGAACATGCACTGTTGGATTCATCACTGGGCTTTACAGAAGTTAATGTGATGGAAGAGGGAAGAGCCCAGGATATCCAGGGTGTTTGCAAAAGAGTCAGTATTAGAAAGGCTCTGGAACAAGAGCTATTGAAGGAAAGTGAACTCCTGAGGGGGTTGGTAGACAGTAATGCAGCAATGTGGTAAAGTACTGCAGTTCCCTGTGAGGTCAAAGAACTGTCCCAGGGGGAATGCTCCAGAAGAGTTCAAGATGTAAAAAGAAAGGAGGATCTTTACAGAAATAATTCTGTCTTAAGATATAGTTTTTTATTTGGTGATGAGCTCTGTTAGGTATTACATTTCTCAGAATTCCTACAAATTCTGTCCTATACTGTGATAGGGCTACACAGGGATAACTTACATTTTACTTTGTCTTAGAAAAATTGCTTTTATCTTTTCCCTATTTATGTAAGGCATTGCTTTGAACTGGGCTTGGATAATTACATTACCTGTTTCTAGAAGGCATCACAAATGTGATGTGGTTTTCTCAGATTCTGGAAGTCATGCCTGTAAAGCCAGTAGTCGAGGCCGCCATCACAGCAGCCTGACCCACGCAGGTTCACATTGGATTCGAACAGATGGCAATGAAACAATGGAGCCAAAAACTGGTGAGCCATCAGCTTTAATTCTAGCTTGCACCCGGCGGGCAAGCAAAAACACACACTGGGCTCCAAACCCCACACATTCAGTGCTCACAAAGCTACTGACTTATCCGAGTTTCCTAGAATCAAAGTTTTCTAGCTCACCAGACTTATTCACCTCTGTTCCCCATCTCTTCCAACACAAACTCTTAACAAACTGGCTTCTTCATCAGCACTCAGCCATCTTGACTGCTTCTCCTGGCCTCCATGTGGCCTTACTCTGCTCTCCTCTCTAATACTAACCTCAGGAACCCAGGAACCAAGAGAGAGAGATCAAGCTACTGGTCTCTCCCACTTTATACCATAGAATCAAAACCTATAATCCAATTATACAAACAAGAAAGTCTCTGTATAATGGGATTCCTAAGGAGAGTGCACCACCCCACATCATCCAATCAGTCAAGGGTGTGGAGAAGAGCTTACTCTTAAAACCAAGCCTTAGGCCATAATGATCTGGCCTGCTTATATTACAGCCTTTCCCCCACACCCATTCCAAGCATAAGGGCAAATAATATCACCTGGGTGACGGGCTTCCATATGGGCAGTGCCATCCTTAACAAAGTGAGCATAATATATTTTATCTGCCCAACAATGCCTATCTCCTTCTGCATTACCAGGGAACTTCAAGGACAAAATCCTGATATTAAACACAAATGGCATACTTTCTCACTGAAATTGATAATATCTAATCTCAGCAATATGGCAACTGTCACGTTTTTTGTACACCAAACTGTTGACAGGTATGGAACAATGTCCTGTTTTATTATGGCTTTTTTTTCTTTTTCTTTTCCCTGAGACTCTGTATGTGTTGTTGCCTGCAATGGCTTCCTTCAATTAACTCATATTCTTCCTTCAAGTCCATTCAAATATTGCCTTCTGTGTGATATACCACTTCCTGTCCTTCTCAGATTTGTCAATTCTTCTGTCTTCTGTGACTGAATGAAGTTTTATAACTTATTTTTTTTGTCATACTCTATTGTAATAATTTATTCACATGCTTGTCTCTTTACTTGATTGAGTTTTCAAAGGCAAGAAACATGTTTATTCATCTTTGTATTCTTAGTGCCTAGTTCAAGTTCAGGCATATTTTAGGTATTAAGCAAATATATTTTTTTTAAAAATTAAGAAATGAACTGATGGAGTCCACTTACCCCTTGATAAGCATGCAGCCGTCACTAGCAACCATCATGATATTAAATGGCTTACACAGGAACAAGCTTGTTCACCGATTCTTGCATTGTTGATTCTCAGAAAAAAAGTGTCATGGAACACATTTCATAATGAAGCATATCTATCATCTAGCATTTGTAGCTCCTGTGCTGTTGTGGACTGAGTGTGGTCTAGGAGGTGGAGAGAAAGGGGAGACTATGTAGTACTTTCCATTTATGAAAGGACCTAAGAGCAGAGATTAGAATGCAGAATGGCAATCAGATTGAAAGGGTTGATGAGATCCTAAATATGCCCTCAAGCCATAGGAGAGCCCGAGGGAGTAATCCTGGGAAGGGAGAAACTAGGCTTCCCGCCTCTAAAGTAACAAAAGATAAAATGAAGCCCACTTATCTGATTTTAGGATTTTATCTGGACATAGAAACCTTCAAATTATTTATTTATGCATCATGATATCAAGCTCCATCTACTTCCACTCCAAAGGGAACTCTTAAATAATCGAATGAAATGTTGAGGTTTCCTCCCCAAGTTCTTCAAAGAAGGTGAGAAAGAAGACATAAGAAATTCAAAATAGTTTTTCTAATAATTTATTCTTAAGCAGAATATCAAGAATTATTAGTTGTTTTATTTAACACAGAAGAGGCTCAATTTTTACTAAGTATGTTTGAATGTATCAAATCTATAGATTATTAGTAGTATATAAGCCCTAACACAAATACTATCTTTTAGCTGTATATTATAGAAAATGCATTTTGTTAAATGTGGAAATCCTTCAAACAGTTCAATTTTCTCTCAACGACAGGATTTAAATGTTTGCATATTATCATTTACAATAAAAACTTATTTTAAATTATATTAAACATCATGTTAAGCATACATCTTAGACATTTGAATAACATGCTTTTAATAATGCCAATCTTACAATCACACCAGCTTTATTTTGACTTTAAATATACATTTTCTTTTTAACAGTGGCTTAAATTATTAAATCTGTTAACAGTTTTAAGAGAATGACTGGGTAAATGATGGATATTTTCCCCATAGGGAAACTGAGGGAGACAATTTGATTTATCAGAGGCCATTGCCAACACTTGGAAAGTAAATAACTAGTTGGGTTTTTAAGACTGTTGGGCAGATAAAATATATTATGCTCACTTTGTTAAAGATGGCACTGCCCATGTGCAAGTTTTAAGAGTAAGCTTTTCCCCACACCCTTGACTGATTGGATGAGGTGGTATGATATGTGCTGTTGTAATTTGTGTAATGTGCCTAATTTCCTTGTACAGAAATGCTGGTGGTGTATTGTGTGTAGTAAAGTGAGCATAGGGGTGGATTGTTGGGCAGATAAAATATATTATGCTCACTTTGTTAAAGATGGCACTGCCCACGTGAAAACCCCTCATACAGGTGATATTGGTTACCCTTCCTACTTGGGAATGGGCGTGATTATATTAAGGTGTGTGGGGGACAGGCTGTGAGCAGGCCAGGTCGTTATAGCCTAAGGCTTAGTTTTAAGAGTAAGCTTTTCCCCACACCCTTGACTGATTGGATGATGTGTGATGGTGCACTCTCATAAGGAATCCTCCCATTATGCCTCAGATAAGTGACTTTGTATCAGAGACTTTCTTGTTTATAGATTGGATTAAAGGTTTGGATTTCTACACTATAAAGTGGGGCAGACCAGAGCTTGCTCTCTCTTGGTTCCTGAGGTTAGCATTAGAAAGGAGAACAGAGAAAGGCCATGTGAAGGAGGCCAGGAGAAGCAGCCAAGATGGCAGAGTGCTGAGGGAGAAGTCAGTTTGTGCAGAGTTTGTGCAGAGAAAAAGAGATGGGGAACAGAGGTGAATAAGTCTGGTGAGCTAGAAAACTTTGATTCTAGGAAACTCAGATAAGTCAGTAGCTTTGTGAGCACTGAATGAATGAGTAAGTTTTGGAGCCCAGTGTGTGTTTTTACTTGCCCGCCGGGTGCAAGCTAGGTGTAAAGCTGATGGCTCACCTGTTCTTGGCTCCGTTGTTTCAATACTGACTGTTCGAATCTAATGCGAACCTGCATGGGCCAGGCAGCTGTGATGGTGGCCACAACTACTGGCTTTACACCTAGAATCAAAGGTTTCTAGCTCACCAGCCTTATTTACCTCTTTTTCCCATCTCCTTCTCCTGCACAAACTCTGCACAAACTGGCTTCTACCTCAGCACTCCACCATCTTGGCTGCTTCTCCTGGCCTCCTCCACATGGCCTTTCTCTGCTCTCCTCTCTGAAGCTAATCTCAGGAACCAAGAGAGAGCAAGCCCCCAGTCTGCCCCACTTTATAGTGTAGAAATCAAAACCTTTAATCCAATATACAAACAAGGATGTCTCTGATACAAAGTCACTTATCTGAGGCATAATGGGATTTCTCATGAGAGTGCATCACCCTACATCAAAACAGGGTGGGAAAGGCTTAGTCTTAAAACTAAACCTTAGGTTATAAGGATCCTGTCAGCTTACAGCCTGTCCCCCAACACACATTAATATAATCATGCCCATCCCAAGCAAGAAGGGCAACTAATATTACCACCTAGGCAACGGGCTTTCTTGTGGGCAGTGTTATCTTTAACAAAGTGAGCATAATATATTTTATCTGACCAACACAATCAAACGAACTATAATTATTAAATAGCCTGCTTTATCTGGAATGTCAAATAATGACAATAATAGCAATGTCTGCCTATATGAAAAGAGGCCAGAAGTTAAGTGTTACACAAGAGAAAGCTAATATGAACAATACCCATATATTCTAGGCTGAGGAACAAATAAAACCTCAGATTTAGGTCCATGCACTGAATGAAAAAGAAAAGGAAAAACAAAATCAAATACCTTGAACACCCTCTCCTGATTCTTATGTTTCTAAGCAGAATACAAGTCAACATCCTAAATTTTAAATTGCGTTTTCTAGATCATTGATAATCTACATTTATTTGAGAATTCCTGTTTTGCAGAAATTTCCATGTGTTAGATTATATTGTTTTTGTTTTCTTTTGTTCTGTTTTGTTTAATTTCACTTTATATTTTCTTCCTGAATGTTTTCTACCAATCACCAGGACACTGGCCTGTATTTATCGAAGCACTCTTATAAATTCTTGTTTTTATATCAATTCTATTTTTTATACTGATAATTTTCATATTCATGTGGATCACCCACTTAGCATCCTTTCTTAACTTCTTCTGCCTTCATGATCTTCATCTTTTCTTCTTTCCAGTCACTTAGTTCATGGCCAGAACTGGTATTCAACTAATATACACTAGTTGTTAAAATAGTAACATCGGTATACTGGATGCTAAACACTTTCTCCTCAGATGCTCCCTCCCCCTCTGCTAGGGGACCCCCACCCCACTCATATGGGACCACTCCAGAAACCTCCTCAGTTCAGCAGCTGAAGAGCAGGCAGATCCTGGGTACAGAACCACCAAGACCCTGCTCCAGCTCCTGGGGCAGCAGTCCTGGAAATGTTTTTGAATATCAGCCCTGTCCCTGGCCATACATACAATTTTATCAACATCTGAGACTATTTCCCTTCCAAGACTCCATGCCCCTAATTTACATTCCAATTCCTCAATTCTGTCTTTTCACTTTTTATATTCCTTTGCTCCTCTGGCTTGTTCTTCCCTGGCTGAGCCCCACTCCCTGAAACTCTAGGTTTGCATCAGACCATCACAGATTCTTTGCCTTCACTTTCTTCACTATTCAATCTTGGTCTATTACTTTAATTCCATGCTCTCCAACACTTTTCATTGCCTTGTCCATCTACCACATCTGCTCTGTAAGATTTTGTTGGCAAAATGAAATATATTATGCTCACTTTGTTAAAGATGGCACTGCCCACATTGGAGGCCCATTGCGAGGTGATGATATTGGTTGCCCTTCTTGCTTGGGATGGGCGTGATTATATTAATGTGTGGGGGGGACAGGCTGTAAGCAGGCAGAGTCGTTATAGCCTAAGGTTTAGTTTTTATACTAAGCCTTTCTCACCGTTTTTTGATATAGGGTGGTGCACGCTCATAAATAATCCCATTATACCTCAGATAAGTGACTTTGTATCAGAGACTTCCTTGTTTGTAGATTGGATTAAATGTTTTGAATCTATACTATAAAGTGGGGCAGACCATGAGTTTGCTCTCTTTCTCGGTTCCTGAGATAAGCATTAGAGAGGAGAGCAGAGCAAGGCCATGTGGAGGAGAGGAGAAGTAGCCAGATGGTGGAGTGCTGAAGGAGAAGCCAGTTTGTGTAGAGTTTGTGCAGAGAGAAGGAGGTGGGAAACAAAGGTGAATAAGGCTGGTTAGGTTAGAAACCTTTGATACTAGGAAACTTGGATAAGTCAGTAGCTTTGTGAGCACTGAATGAGTGGGTTTTGGAGCCCAGTGTGTGTTTTTGCTTGCCCGCGGGTGCAAGCTAGGATTAAAGCTAATGGTCCACCAGTTCTTGGCTCCGTTGTTTCATTACTGTCTGTCCGAATCCAATGTGAACCTGCAATGGCCAGGCGACTGTGATGGTGGCCATGGCAACTGGCTTTACAGATTTAAATTAAATTAAAGCCACAATTCATTGTCTTTGATCTTACAACCACCCAAGCTTTGGAGAGAGCTGGAGAAAACCAAATAAACTTACAGATTATGTGCCTTGGTACTGCCTGGCAGTTTTTATAGTCCTGGTCAACTTCCTTGTTCCTTATTACTTATTCCAAATTCTTAGCTCTTTCTGCTAGTGCCTAACCCATCTCACTTCTGCCAGAGATGTTACTGCAATTTTAGACACAAATTTTATATTTTCTGGCAGGAATACACTCATCTTTATATTCTGCTACCTTGGGCTTCTGGCATTTTGACCACTTCTGTACATTTTTCCTTTTAGAGCCAAGAAAAGTTTGCCTCCATTTTCCAAGGACAGCACCTACTCATAATTTTTTTCCCCAATTTCATCCTTTTTTTATCACCTTTCTGAATCTCATCCATCATTGATTCTACTCTCTTCCTCTACCCTGGGTAATTTCTCTAAGCTTGACAATTTGGTCCTGCCTTTTTCATATTAAAAAGGAAAACTCAATATTTTTCCTACCTGGTGACTCTTCTTATAGCCACTATTTTTATGAAGCTGCTTTATTAGAATTGAAACTATTTTCATTAAGGTCACCAGTGTTTTCCCATTTGTCAAATACAATGGACTTTTTTTTTTTTTTACTTTTATTTTAACCTAAACTTTCTGAAGCATGTGACACTATGGACAATTTCCTTCATTTAAGCTCCTCTACACTTTCCAAGATCTTAATTTCTTTCTGTGACCATTCTTCAGCTTTATCCAGTTCAACTACCAACAAAAGAATTTGTATCCCCCCAGGTTCTATCACTCTTTCTTCAAATGTTTCTCTCTCTCTGAATTATCTTATCTGTAATGAAGTTTTAATAATCATTTGTATGATATTTTCATATAGCTATAGTATAGCTCTAGCTAACTAATGATGATGGCATTAAAATTAATAGTAATTATTAATTGTATTAGCATTTATTAACCACTTCCTTATAGGCACTGTGCTAAGATTTTTTCTTACATAAACTGATTTACTCACCAAAATTTCTGAATTCCCCCCCCCCATTTTTATATCTGAGAGATGAAACAAATTGTTTATGTCACACAGGAATTAAGTGGCAGAGTTAGAATTTAAAGTCAGTTTATCTGACCCCAAAGCCCATACTTTTAACAACTTTACTAAACCCAAGATAGCCAGACTTGAATTCGTGTTCCCCGAATTATTTATCACCCTATATATAATGCTTCAACAAATGTAATGATTTAAAGCAGAACTCAAAACAGAAAACTTGAAGTCATACTAGATTCATCCTTTCTACTTGCAGTCAGCCACCAGGTCCTGCTGAACTTCTGTCCCTCTTCCCTATATCCTTATCTAATGGTACTGAGTTTGGTGTTCTTATTATTTTCCCCCTGCCCTTATTGAAAAAGCTTCCCAATTGGATTATGCACCTCTTTCTAGTTTTGGTGTCCTTCAATTTATCCTCCGGGAATGATTTAACATATACCATATATCTGATTATATCATGCCTCAACCAACTCCTTAACCACTCCCCATATCCTGCAACAGTGTTCCTTAAAGTGAGTTGTGTGTATCACTTTCTATCAGAACCACCTGGAGAGCTTGTTAGAAAACAGTGTCTTTGGAGCCATACCAGCATTTCTGAATTAGAAGGAGTGGTGGTAGTACCTAGACTCTATATTTTAACAAGTTCCCTATGTGATTCTTTTCACACTAAAGTCTGAGAGCATCTGGCCACCAGATCAGGTGCAAACACTTCAGTATTTTTGATAAATAGCATCTGACGTGGGCTTGTCTCCTCCGTTCCCTCAAATTTTTGCCACTCCTCTACCTACTATCTGGACTCCAGGTACGCCAAACATTTTTGCAGTTCTCCCTAATACCAAGCTTTCTTAAGTGTCAGTGACTTTATACATGCCTTGTGTTTTACCTGAAGGTCCTTTGCCCTGTGTGTCTGGCAAATTACTGTGTGTGTGTTCATGTGAATATGTGTGTTGCACACCTTGTATCTTGGTTAGACTGAAAGTTCCTTGCAGGACAGTGTAAACTACATTGTCCTAGGAACTGTGTGTCCTGAAATCACCACTTGAAAAATACCATTTCAAGTTCAGGCTGTATGCAAAATCAAGAATGACTGAGCAAAGTGGAATTTGTGTGAACTTGGTGTGTATACTCTGCAAGTAGGTACTTGAATTTTAGCAACTTCTCAAGGGTTTGTGACTGATTTTTTTGGTTGGCAATTCATATAAACTTTTTGTAGAAGAATTTCTCAATTGCTGGTATCTCCTCCAATGAGCACACCAATAGAAATAAACATCAAAAAAAGCCATTTTGGTCACCTGCCCAAAGCGCTAATCAGAGACATGTTAGAAGGAATAGTTTAATTGAAATCTCTATATGGTCTGTTTATATTGACATTGACAGGTCACACTCCTGAGTAATCCAGAGAAGGGAGGAATACAAGTAATCATGTTTATCCTGAGGTGTTAAACTAAGCATTACCTTCATAGTTTGACTTGTAAATAAATAAATGTATGATCTCTTTACAAATGAGGAGACTGAGCTGAGATGATGAGACTTGGAAGAGGAACCTCGCTAAGAGGAGACATCTGGAATTGGAATGCAGGTATCTTTATGTTCTGTCTTCTACTATGGCTGTGTTTTCTTATTTTGGAGTGCAATCAGTATGGAGATTTTGTCTGAATAAGTGAACTTGATTCAGACATTTTTTATTCTGTGAATAGTGGAAATATTCTGTGTTTTGTTTTTTTTTCCAATAAGAGACAGTTTTACCCATCACACAAGTTAGTTCCTCTAACTTTTAGAGAATGACATTAAGGATAATATTCAACATTTTTTTTTCTAACAAATCTTTAGGTCTTCAACAAGCACAGAGTAGAGTAATAGATTGCCTGTTACTTAGAGAGGAGGCATTTAACGCTAATGCCTGTTTGCCAGATTGGTTTACCTGAGCAGTAATGACACAAGGGAAAAAACAAAATTTGGGTGTTCAAAGCAATGCTTTCTCTGCACCCTTCCCCACACCTCATTCCAAGCACCCTATCCCTTCCCACGTTCCATGTCCAGGAAACTAGGACAGCTGGTTATCCATCTCATTTCCCCAACAGTTACATGCTGACTCTGTCACCAAGCTGTGCATTTGTTAGAGCACTTGATGTTCTTTATGAGGCTGATGAGGAAGAGATGGCAAAAGTTCTGTGCATGGTTTTTTTTTAAGGTTCACCATGCTGTGTGTATATGTGTGTGTATGTATGTGTTTTCATTCCCCAAAGTCAGGGGAAACTATTAGGAGAGAGTCGGATCTTTAATGAGCCTAGAGGTAATTCAAAATTTATGTGCCTTCACCTGCAGCGGGTGAAGCCCAGTGCACAAACAGAAAGGGGGGAGGCGAAAAGGGTCAGTTGTTTATGATTTTGCTGAAGCAGGTACCCTGGCTGCTACTGGGCATCCTGACCCACTTGTTCATTTTTTTGGAAGAAGTGGATACTTTCAATGGGAGAAACTCAAGCATCTGATTTGTTCCTTGGAGCATTAATAAAAGGGCTCAGTTAGCTTCATCTCATTATTTTACTATGAGTATTGACTTTGGCCTAGAGTCATGTATAGATAAAATGGTGCAAGGGCTTGTCCTAAGTGATTACTCAGAATTACAAATCATTTCACGTGTAACTGAATACTGCAGTCTAGCTGGCACCCTGCCCCTTGCTACTCCCCCTCCCCTTTCTCTAATAGGAGCGCAAATCCAGCTTTGTCTGAAGAGGCAATTAATCTTATTCACTGAAAGCTGAATTTTAATTCACCAGCATGTGGAGGACATATTTGCCTATCACACAGAATTAGTTTAAAAGAGAATTTAGAGGGAAAAAAACATATTAGAGGTCTTGGCATTCTTGGGCAGGAAAAATATATCTTAGGTACATTCCTTTATTAACTATCTACATATAACAGATAAAGCTTCTTTTTGTAATAATAGCTCTATTGGGGGTAAATTGGGTTGATTTCATGTTTGAAAGTGGCTGATTATATTTTATATTATCTAAAGAAACCCACAAAATGTGTGTGTTTTGGAAGAAAATGAACATAAGGTGAGAAAGACACATTGTAGTTTTCCAGAAATTCTCAAAGGCTATTATATTTAAGGGCATAGTTTAGAGATGATCAGAGAAATAAAGGGACACATAAAAATTCCAGACAGCTGACACACATCCAAATCAAGGCTACGGATTAAAGTACAAAGGAGACAGCACCACCAGGGCTACACTGGAGATTCTCAAAGTGAAATCTGTTAGCGAATCCCAGGTTTCCCGTCCGCTCCTATTGAGCTCTAGTGCAACCATTTTTCCCAGAGCAAGTCCCTAGTGCTTTCTCCAAGGTTTGTTTCACACATAGACAAAGTGTTGAAACAGGACCAAAATTTAAAAAAAAATCACCTTCCTGAAGCAGTTTCTTAATTCAAGGGATTTGGGCAATAATAAAATTTAATGCATACCCATGCTTAGTGAGATATCAAGTTTGCATGAAGTCAGAAAACACATGGGCTCTGTTTTGTACCTCTTTTTCACTTGGCACTTGTCAAAGCCTACCTTATGGTACAGACAGGTATCCAAATGTGTGACTGCCTCCTCCTCCTCATAAAAGAGGGAATTTAATAATAATAAAGAGCACAGATGATCTTGTGTGCCAAATAATAATGAGTAGAGCATAAATCTTAAGGGTTTGCTCTTAGATAGTTTAAAAAAGTGCTATTGGCTTTTCTGTAACTCCTTCTCCACTTACTCATCCCCTTTGAATTAACTCTCGAACATGATTGCTTCCACTGCCTTCGAGGAATGCACTGTTGAATACCTATTAATGAGAAGAGGACTCAGGGAACAGTGGAACTCTTCTCGACTTTGTCTCATGTTCTTAAAAGTTGCTTTGCTTTTGTTTTTTGTTTGTTTTGTTGTTTTTTTGCTTTGTTTTTACTTATGGTGGGTGTGCAGTGAGAGTGAGCCAAGTGTAGAGAAACAACCAGATTAAGTCTACCTAATAGTCACCAAATGTCATGGTAGAACTGTTGAAACACAGCGCTGTAAGGACACAGAGCCTTAATGCCTTGTTGAACCTTTTGCAGTGCTAACCTTAGGAATGGAAACTATTTAAAATTGTATGGTGTTCACATTATTACCAGAAAATATTGCTTTATGTACAATAAAGAGATTTTGGAGTTCCTTTGTAAACTTTGTGTTCCCTATACAATGTTTAGTGTTGACATTATGTAGAATTTGAATTTGGATATGTGAAAGCCCAGAATCACATACTTGCAAATAGGCATTTGCAAGTGTTGCAAGACTTGAATGATGGTTTGAGTGTACAGTAGTGTTCATCATTATTTACATAATTTGTTGTATTCTCTGCCATTATATAAAGTGCTTAAACATATTTCAGAGAAGATGTCCTCTTTTAAAATTCTTTTTGACTATTTTGTGGTTATAGCACCAGTGCTACAGCTATTTGATCTGGCAAGACAAAATAAATGAATAAGCAGGGATTTCAGTATTTCTTGTTGCTCTTCAAAGTATATAAAAAAAATGTTTTCTTTCATTCTTCTCTGTAGGCAACACCTGAAACACACTCCCCTTAGGAGATGTTTTGGGTGACATTTAACTTATTGCCCTCATCTCAGAGTCGTAGTGTCCTCACCAGGTATGAAAATGAGGAAACCCTCCACCAGCTCCTCTTCTTGATGGAGGACTTACTTCTTTCTCCATCAAAAACAGTTCTGTTCAGAGTTCTTAATATGACCCCCAAAAAGTAGGTATATTTTCATGCAGAATTACTATTCTTCCAAGCCTCTAATCTTCTATCTGGATTTTCCCAGACATTCCCAAAGTCTGTATATTGGTGGTCTGTTTGTTAAGGTAAAATTAATTGAGGTGTTCATGTATATAAAATAAGTTTACTGCAATCAGGGATATCTTTGTTCAGATACAACCTTATGAAGCTGGCTCTATTATATTCAGTTACAGATGAGAAACAGGCCCAGTAGTTATGCATCATTCAATTTGCTCAAGGGAGAAAAGGTAACATTTGAATAAGGATCCTTTGACTCCAGAGTCTATGCTTTAAGCTACTTTGCTATATTATCTTTTTATAAGCTACAAAGAATAAATAATTTTAATGGATTAAGAAATTAAAGTGACCAAAATTAAAAGCAGAGAGAGAGAATTAGAGTTATGAGAAGAATTTCTTTCCATATCTTAATATTTCTAGATTTCATCTCTGTTAAGCAGTAAGTAAAGATTTTCATATAATTCCCTAAGCCTCTTGAGAAGCAGCCCTAGCAGTTTAAGGGTTTCCAATAAAGATTAGCCTTCTGTGGTACATGAAAATGGATTCCTGGGTTCACAGATGTGGAACTGGCAGTACTTGTTAAATTTATTTTAAGCAATGTTAGGATATTTTCAATTGAAATTCATCAGAAAACTCAAAAATCCCAAACAGTAGGGGACTTTTCTTTTTTTTTAAGTCATATAATAAGCCTGAAGGCAGACTATCTGGGTTGGGTAATCTAGCAGCTCAATTGCATCACCCAGGATCAAAATTCTACTCTTCCCACTCTGCCAGTTTCAAGATACCAACTATTATCCCCATTGATCTCCAGATGGCCACTCAGTTCCAGGCATCACATCTCCACACTCCAACCCCAGGAACAGAAAAAGCAACTGCCTGTAGCTTGTGGATTTTGTTAAAGAAAACTTTCCTGGAAGAAAACTTTCCTGGAAGTGCCTCTAGAATGTTTTTTCACACATACCATATATTACCATCTACAACTAAGTCCCATAGCTACCCCAAAACCAACCACTGATAAAAAGAATGAAATATGTGGCTGTGATTAATTGAAACATATTAATAATCATTTTTCAGAGTCAAATTGGCTGAGTGGCCTAACAACAAAATAATTTATTTGCCATCCGGGTACCCACAGGGAAGTGAACTCCACTGGGTGTCCCATACACCGAAGCAGTGCTGCAGAATAAGAAGGAGCAAAGCACATGGGAATCAAGAGGAGAAGCCCTTTCCTTTTCTATTTCTCTCCCCCACCCCAGCACCCTCTACTATCAAAGAGTAATCTCATGCCAGCTGGCAGGAGGAAAGCTCTGCTATCACAGGCAAGCAATGAAGGATGGTTTGGGAGCCAAGAGGCAAGAAATTGCTAACTGGCACAGTTGGCTTGGCTGTCAAGTCATAGCTCTTTTATAAGAACCTTCTGAGATGCTGATGTGAGCACCCAAGGAGGCTTTATGTAAAGAAAGCTTTACCATACAAGTAATTAGCTAGAGAATTTACATCAGAAGATATGGGATGGGGACTGAGAACAATAGCTATTTTCAACTCATAGAAATATATTAAAAATCTCATGTTATATACATAGAGTGGGGCAAAAGAAGGTACAATTGTTTGTATGGAAAATAATACAATAATTAATAACTAATACTATAAGAATAAACTGTTTTGCATGCTCACAACTCTAAACCTACTTTTGCTACACCCTGGTATGCATGTGTGTGTGTGTGTGTGTGTACTTTTATATAAAGTAGTTAAAAATTTTTGAAGGCTAGCCTGACCTGTGGTGGCGCAGTGGATAAAGCGTCGACCTGGGAACACTGAGGTCGCCAGTTCAAAACCCTGCACTGGTCTGGCCAAGGCACATATGGGAGTTGATGCTTCTAGCTCCTCCCCCTTTCTCTCTCTCTCTCTCTCTCTCTCTCTCTCTCTCTCTTTGTGTCTCCTCTCTAAAATAAATAAAAAGAAGTTTAAAAAAAAATTTTTTTGAAGGCTATAAGAAATGAATAAATCATTTTCCCTAGGAAAATACTTAGCTTTATGCCAAGATCTAAATAATAGTGAGTGCCCAGAATCTCAATGATTAAAAAATAGGTTGGAGAAGCTCTGGCCAGTTGGCTCAGTGGTAGAGCGTTGGCATGGTGTGTGGAAGTCCTGGGTTCGATTCTCGGTCAGAGCACACAGCAACCATCTGTTCCCCTTCTCACCTCCCCTTCCTCTTTCCGTCCCATAGCCATGGCTTGAATGTTTTGAGCAAAGTTGGCTCTGGGTGCTGAGGATGTGGCTCCATGGTCTTTTCTCAGGCACTAAAATAGTTTGGTTGCTGGGCAGAGCATTGCCTGGTAGGGGGCTTGCCAGGTAGATCCCGATTGGGGCACATGTGGGGAGTTTGTCTCGGCCTCCCTGCCTCTCAATTAATAAAAAAATAAAGAAGAAAAAGAAAGAAAAAAAATAGGTTGGAGAGAAGAGAGGAGAGGAAAAGATGGAGAAAATATCAATATCAAAGATGGAGCCTAATATCCTAAGGTCTATCTTAAATTCTGTTCCATTTGGTAGTGAACTTGTGAAGAGAGAGTGAGTGGGCAATATACTAAGGTTTGCTGTCTATTCCTTCCTTCATCTTCTTAGAAAATATTTGCCAAATGCCTCTATGTGCTATGTGCTTTGTCAGGTGCTGTGAGCAGTCCTGGGAGTGAGGAAAGAATTGTGGTAACATCAGGAAAATGAATAAGATTCTACATGAACTTCTGGACCTCAGTCCTGAACAAATCAGGCAGGCTCTGCCAAGATTGGTGAACTGTAATGTACTAATATATATTTTTCAGGAGATCCAAATGGAAATAGATGAAAGGGGTTCATGTTCTCTGTTGTACAGTGGGTCCTAGAATAATGTAGCTTTGTTATAACATCAATGAGATGCTGTAGGAACTTGACTCTTGTTTATATTAATTAGCCTATGGTAAAATTGGTTTCATTTTACATTGTTTCGCTTCAAGTCTCAGACCCTATCGTGGATGTTAAATGAGGATTTACTGTAGTTCCATGTTGTCTATTATAATTCCTGTAACTAAGTACCCTTAGGGAGGGGCTGCCCAGTGGAAAAAATCCCCATGATCTTTATTCCCTACCCTTTCTAAGAAGATCTTCAAGACATAAAAGATTGCAGAGACAGCTCTCTTTTTAGGTGAATATTATAGTCATCAGTCATCCAGTACCTTAAGACATATGGAAACCCAACCTTCCATCAAAGGAGTGTAAGTCCTGCCAGATTGTCTAAGCAAAACCATATTTCTATTTGAAAGAACATTTAACTTTAAAAAATATTTCTATATAAAGGTTTTTGACTTATGGTGAGGTCTAATAAAGCTACTATTTATCCAATTTAGTCTTTGAATCATTTTTAAATAGACTATATTCAAATAAATATTCAATAAAATGTGTCATAGGCCCTGAAGACAACTTTAAAGAAGTTCTATTTTCTGTTTTTGTTTTTAACTTTATTGTTGGAATAATTAAATAGCCTCCTAAGGCAAGTATTTTAAATATCCATGTATATAATTACTCAAGAAGTGATTGGCTTAATTTTCAGTTTAGGTGACACCTCACATAACACAGACACCCTTTCCCTCTATAGCAGTACCTAGTTAATGTACTGGTTAAGCTGACAGTTGTTGGAATAAAGCTTGTTGGATGCCCAACATTAAAAGAAATGCAAGAAATGGCAAATCTACCATGCTATCATTGTATTGTAGTTATCATAAATCCAATGGAGAATGTGAAGGGGCAGTGGGAGAAGAATTAGAGGAAGAGTGAAGGTGATCAAGAAGTAGAAAACTGTAAATACGTTATTTTTGAAATCCTCACGTGTTATAAAAGTTGTTCAGATAACTACAGAAGAGGAGTCTAGACATTAGTATAAAGAGATGATACATGAGGCACCACTGAGAATTAGGAATGCTGACAACAGAATTTAAAATGATGTTATTCTTATTGTGAAATTGCAATGCTTCTACTTATTCTATGAAATATTTGCCTTTGGGGACCCTGGTTCACATTGTTTGTTGATTATTATGTTGTTTAAACATCCTGTGGTGAAAGCAATCTGACAAACTAGCCACAGGACAGAACCTAAGGAAATTTACCTTAAAAGAAGGAAAGCTGTCTGCTCTCTACTCTGCTCTATTTGTACTTGGTGGTCTTACTTAGGACATGACTGTAAACACTGCATGGGAGTTATGATAACTCTTTGTCAAATACAGCAAACAATCAACTACATCATACTTACTATTTGTTTTATCATTTCACAAATATCATGCTAGGAGCTGTGATTGCCATTTGAAACATGCTTTATGCAAAGGTCAATGAGTTATATCTCCTTCCAAGGAGCTTGTAGTCTAGTGTATGCCAAATAAACATTTAGGATTCTGTAAAAGGAAATAAAAATCAGAAGCTATGCTTCTATGATGATTAGAGAATTGCTGGATTTTGGAGATATTTTTCTATTAACCTAACATTTTAAAGATGGCATGTGACTTACTTGTATGACTTATTGATTTAACCCTGTAGAATTTTTCAAGTTCTTTGGCATTAATTTGAAATACCCTAACTTGAAATTAGGGATAACAATAGGATGAGCTCATGTGAATATAGGGCAGCAGGATACAAAGGAAGTTCTCTCTTTAGTAATACAAACTGACAACTTTTTTGAGCCTTACATATTATGCATTAGTTCTGGATCAGGTGTTAGTTAACCCCAACCCTGGGATGCAAGTTGTGGCCCAGGCAATCTGAGTTAGACCATGTAGATAAGGATCATTGCTATCAAGATGTTTTTGCCTTTTTTCACAGACTCAGGTTCTAAATTCATTAGAGCTTTGATTCCTAGAAGTGAGGGTTAGGGGACTTTTGAAAGAAATTAAGAATTATTTTCTTTTTAATTTTTCATTGAGTTTATTGGTGTACAAGTTGTAAGTGTACACCTCAATAAAACATCATCTGCACATTGTGTCATGTGCTCATGGCCCCAGGCAAAGTCTTTTTCTATCTGCAATTTCTTCCCCTTTGTTCACCTTGATCTAGCCACCTATCTTTCTCTCTGGCTGTCACCATACTGTTGTCTGTGTCAGTGTGTCTTCAATAAATGGTGTTTGAAAAACTGGACAGGTATCTGCAAAAAAGAATTAATAGTTATTAATTTTTATAGCTTTTTAAATGGGGAATGCATACTTACAACTTGCTTGTTAATGTGATTTAAAATACACGTTAGGAAAATCTAGCATAAATAGCAGATACTAATTAATGAAACTTCACCTCATGTTTCTAAACACTGACATTTTCTTATTTCATTGTTATTTTGGAATATAAATACAAATGATATGGAACATTAATTATGTGCCCTAAAAGTTATATAGTTTTAATGATAACATAAATTATTAACAAAATGTAGAAGAGGAAATCTAAGCAAACAAATTTCAAATAACACACAGGAAAACACACAAATGTATTAACGGAGTATTTAAAAAATCAGCAAGAAACAAAGCACCTCAAATTAATCCTTGTATCTGGGCTTTTTTCCCTTTCCTTAGAACAAGATTCAGTGTGACTTCAGCCCTGAGTATATTTTCTTTTGCTTTTATAGGATAAGAAGAAAACATTGGTTAATACAGTAAATGTGTTTAGAAAATAAAGTCAAATTAAGTTATTTTTATAGTTCTGTTTTTGTTTATGGAAGTAAGATTGTGTTTTGTGACAATTTCTGGTCTTTAAAAATATTGACTGAGGCTAAGTTCCTATTGGGAAATAAAGGTCTTGTTGTCCATATTTATGGAACTCAAACATAGCATATTCTTGCTGATAATATTCCATTAGTGTATATTAATTAATTGTTTTTTATAATAAAAAAACAAAGCTCAATCCAAATAAATAATTTTCTCAAAATTTGATAAGACACAGAAGTTTCCGTGTAAAAGGCTATTCTTCAATTATGTAGATGAGTCCAAATTTGTGCTGTAGCACAGTTACTAGACAATTCAAAAACATGTTTATTTTCCTTTTTATTTGATCTCTGAGTCAATTAACCTCACCTGGATGAGTTATAGTTCAGTGAAAATGAATTCTGAAGATTTTTCTCTGTTAGTTTCATGTTTGAAGTAAATACCCTGAACCTTTTATAAATGTAATGATTTTCTCTTAAAACTCACTAATATTATAACTATACTAATAAAAGCATAATGTATATTATTAGGTCTGAACTCCTGGCCATGAGTATCTGTACATCTTAGAGATGGGCTGTGCATGAGTGTCATAAATGACCATTTTATAGATAGATAATGTTCTTAATCCATAATTCTTTATTGCTGATAGTTATTGCATTAGATGATGACCCATAGCTATTAAGAGTCAGTTTTTAATATCACAACCATTTAGAAAGGTTAATGGACTAAGTTTTGAGACTTAACCTTTGGATGCTGCAGGTTAAGAGGTTATATTTGTGCACTAAAATGCCAGAAATTATCTACTTATTTCATTTCTCAATGTACTTTTAGTAGTGTGGTTCTGTACAATAACTGTTATTTACCAAGCAAACTGAAAAAAAAAATAGTGTGTGACACATAAAATAACAAGTTTTTAGAGCAGTGAGATACTTTTAAATATAAATTTGATATTTGGCTTCTATTATTTCTCATTTAGACACAAGAATTGAAATGTGAACAGATGTAACCTAAATCAGTTGAAGAATATTTATTATGGCTGCTGAAAAAAAATAGACCAAAATTATAATTTATAGTTTTCTTGGCTAGTTTGAAAGTTCACATGTATTTAATGGGAGGATTGGTCATTTAGGAAAGTCAGAATCCCTATGGATAGTACCTGCTCCCAGAACAGAATTTCCTGAGAAATAAAGTAGTATGGATCTGGATTCAGTTAATTTCATTTCAAAAATCTAAGTATGATTCCATGGTGGCCATTTATCGCTTATTTTGCCACCCATAATCCATTATTCTTCCTAATATTACCTTTATTCCCTTTTATCCTACTTCTTCACTGTGACTAGGCTTTGTGGGGGGAAAATTCAGGCATTTCCCTTCTGTTTTGGAAGCCAAACACTGAATGTGTAAATAGTTACAGTAATGGCTCCCAATGAGTTAAACCTTCTTGTCTCCATATGGTTGTCTCCACTTCACATGGATGCTGGGCTTGACCTTGTGAATTGTTTTGGCCAAGAGGACATAAGCAAACATGATGCAAGCAGAGGTTTGAAAAGTGTTCCCACCTTATGCTACCCTGTCTCACTTGCTGCTTTTAGGACACAAACCCAGTGTGAAGTATAAAGAAAGACCCTGAATCAGTGGCTTTCTTGCAAAATTAATCATCGGGCATTGGAATAAGTCCCCCCAGGACCAGTCAGGTATTGAGCCTGTCCTCAGAGCCTGTTAACCTAACCTTTCTTTGGCTCTCTGAGCTTCTTGAAAGTTTTTCAAGAAATTTACTTTTTACTAATTTAGCCAAAATTAGTTGCTAATGCAGCCAAAACCCCTAAATAACATAGGTTCTTTAATTTGGACTTTGAAAATGCAAAGGGATTACTTGAGGATAACACAAAAACACCACCAATATACATATATTCACTTAGAAATTAAATTATGAATGGATTTGATGTATATTTGTTTTGGTTATCAAATATGCCTTACAGGGACTGGTTGTTAAAACCTGTTATGAGCCAGACAGTGATATTCACCACTTCTAGGTAGGAATCTGAGTTTTCATTTATTGTTTATGTATTACATCTATTGGTTTGGGCTTCATTTTGCAGTTATTCAAAGGACAATTACTATCTTTAAAGTCTTTGTGCCCTAGTCAGTATTCTTATTTCCTATGTCTCATTGAGATATAATTGATACATAACGTGGCCTTAGTTTAAGGTGTACACAACACTCTCTTCTTGTGTGTCTATTTTTTCCCTTTGCCCATGTTTTGACATTGTGTGCCCCACACTGTCATAGGATTCTACTCCTGCAAATTGCACTGTGCCAGGTGTCTTCCAGTGTTGTTCTGTTTGCAGTGTGCTATTGCTGTCCTTTCATATCTTCTCTGAGCTCATCATTCACTTTGTGCTCTTGGAAACCTCACATAAAAGCCAAATACAGTACATGAATTACCCTAAAAGATACAGCATATTCATTATTTTTTCATCTATACCTCTTCTCACAGAATGAACTGCATAATTATTGATAAATGTTTCTGTTTTCACCACTTTAAGGACAGAGGCCATAACTCATTTTCATTTTACTACTTCAGTGCTAACCTGAGGTGGATGGGTGGGTGACCTGTGGCATGTGTGGGTGTATGTATTTTTCAGTGAGAAGACCCTGGCTCTTAAAGCCAGCTCTCACCACAAAGAGGTAAAGAACCGTGTGCTGCTGCCATGCACACTGCTTTATAGACAGACTGTGCTCCACCAACGTTCATGGACTTGAAGTTAAACGATGTAATTCTCCAAGATTAGAGAACAAAAGAACCTAGAATCTCTGATATTCTATAACAACTTCCACAGTAAATGGAAAAGAAAGTTATTCCTTTTTGATAAACAGAGAGGCATTCAGTCACAAAGCATGAGGGACCATTAAGGGATAGAGGATAGGAATATGAAATCTAAAATCTAAGGGGAAAGAAAAGAAGTCATAAAGGTTAAATAATATTTCCCTCTTTTCTCCCTAGCATCACTCCACCAACGCTATCACAATCTAAGACTGTAAATTTGGTATTTTTATACATTAGAAGGTACATTCAACTGACAATGCCAGGAAATCCATTTTTACAACTTAACAATTTCTGTCAACATTTAAAAAATGTTTCCTGTATCCATTTCTTGGGAGACTCATAAAGCTGGCTTTCCTGAGTGTTTTTGGTTTCTGCTGTTTGTTCATTCTTTAACTATTTTTTCCTTTCATTTTGAGGAAAGTTGTTGGCCGTTTTCTCACCTTCTTTGGCTTTGGCTGTGATGCTAGGTGATTCCAATATAATTAGGTGAGATTTTTATAGGTCCTCAAAGGCTAACAAAATAATAAATGTGGCAGTTCAAATAATAGCAATCATAGCAGGTCAAGCAAAAAAACAAGTCCTTTGGGCTGAGATTGACAAACCCTTATGTTACCAGAGTTTGGAAATGTAACACACTTTTTCCTTTCCTTCTTATGTTTAGCTTTTTTAAACTGGTTGTTTTTTTGTTTGTTTTGCATAGGGACATTTTAATTCCATTTCAACTGTTTATTTTTTTTTAAATATTCAATACATAGATTCTGCTCATGAAAAATTAGAGACATGGTATTACAAAAGAAATTTTTTCCTTAAAGTTATATTTATTGTAAGCTCTTTCAAAGAATACCTATTTCTCTAGTTACTCTCTTATAATCAAGATATTGCAAATACCTTAATATCTTTGAACATTTTTTATCCTTTTGATTTTAAAAGCAATGCATGTTTATTGCAGAAAACTAAGATGCTACAAAAAAGCATGAGAAAATCACAAGTGTTACTTATTTCACTAGTTATATTTCCTTTTGTATACTTTTAATCTTTATGATTAACTGTATATATACATGTAGATGACATACATACAACTGGTATCCTGCTTTTTTATTGAACAATGTGAAGTGAAATATAAATTTAACAATTAACATGTGTTTATAAAACTTCAGGTAGTAAAATTTCAAATGGAGCCCTTTTATAATTAAAACCATTTAAATTAAAGCATGACAGAACTCTGTCAAATTTCTACAGTGTGGGTAGGAGTATAATTACTCTTTAGATACAAATAGTTCTCACTGTTTTGATGGGACCTTGCCAAAAAATTAACTGCAGCATATATAAAATGACATATCTCAGTTGGCCCTACAAATAAGGTCCTCAGGTCCACTCTGATATTCAATATTTTCCAACTGACTTTAAGACTGCTCACTTCTCAATCCTTAACCAGCACATTCTTGCTCATGAAACTGACCTGTTACATACTACTGGTTGAAATAAGCAAGAATAAAGCTCACAGGATTTTTCTTTCATTCTTTTATCTTCTTAAAGCATAGCTTTATTATTTTTTTGTCAACACTTAAAAACAATGGCTTCTGAAAGATAACAAGGAAAGGTTCTGTAGCCAGCCATAGCCTCTCTCTGTCTCCCCCACTCACTACTAACTCTTTTGTTTGTACAATTTCTTTTATTCTGAGCAATATAACATTTTAGTTCTTGTAATAAATGCCTTCATGTGAAGCTGTTCAGCTAAGAGAATGTTATTAGACTGTGCTCCCAGGCAGCACACCTCTGTGCGATCAATACAAAGCCAGGCCTCAGCTCATTCCCTCTTTGCTTAAATTCCCTGCAAATGTGCAAGAGAAGCAGCAGAGGGTGTCATCAATCACAGGCCACTGTGACATATGCTGAAACCTGACCAGGGCCGGGATGTTTTAATAAGGCATCCATTAAAACCCTCAAATAAATTGCAATTTGAAAACAGAACATAATACCAGCCAAGTTTTCCTCATCCATCTTGTGGCATGTCATGTAATGTAATTGCGTTGTTAATTTATCCAAGAACTTTCTCAGTACAGTGTTTCGTTGGCACCACTTAATTTCCCTATAGACTATTTGTGTGTGTGTGCGTGTATGTGTGTGTGGGTGTGTGTGTGTGTGTACGTGTATGCATGCATGCGAGGCAGGGAGAGAGAAAGCAGGAGGGAGAGCAACAAAAGGAGGAAGAGACAGAATCTGTGTTTATTTTTTTGTTTGTGTGTCTGTTGGTTCCGTGGAGGAAAAGGTCCTGTTTCTGCTTAGCATGACATTAGCTAGAGAGCTAGTGAGAAATGTGAAATACTTGACGTTTTGTCAATGGCCCTTGAGCATCCTGATGCTGCCTCATCAGCTCTGGCCGACAGCTGGACCACCCCCTTCCCCAGCTCCACTTGCCATTGGTTTATACCCCTCCAGAGTGGGATCACTCAGAGCGCCTGTGGATCCCATCAATAAATATTGACAAAAGTGTTTAGGGGCCACATAGGATCACCACACAGTGACACTCGAAACAGGACAGCACCAATTTGGGTTCCTTAGCTCTAGGGGTCATAAGTCAAAGCTTTTGACAAGGTTAGGAAAAGTAAGAAGTTATAAATCAACAGGAAAGAATGAAAAAATATTTCTCTGAGTAATGTCAAAGTGATTGCATTAAATATATTTATATATATTTGTATATATAAAAGCTTGGAGGAAAAGTACAGGCAGGCAGGGGCGCATTTAGATTTCTCTGTCTTCTAAGCATAAATCTAAAATAAGTAATGCAATTCTTCATGTAGGGCTGCATCAGCAGATTCTTTACCTTTATTTATTCTTCTGGGTTTTCTTAATCAATCTGTTCATATATATATATATATATATATATATATATATATATATATATATATATATGAAGCCATTGGGAGGCAGACGGTAAATGCACTCCACACATTCTGTCTATTTCTAGAATGTCACAGTAACCATGAAGCCAATCAAATATTGGTTTAAAACTGTCAAATATCTGTTCTAGGCCTACTGTTTTATAGTTATATGTTGTTGAACTAATGACAGAGATGACAATGTGACAAAAGAGAAAAAAATTCACCGTATATTGACTTGTGCAGTAGCTATTGTTACATTATTATTAATAAACAGAAAAATTCTTATTTGGGCTTAAATTGTTTTCCATTGATTTAAGAAAGATAGACAGAGAGAGAAAGATAGGGAAAGTGGAAGGGAAAGAGAGGGGGGAAAGGAAAAGAGAACGAGAAGCGTCAATTCATTGTTACTTTTAGGTGTTCCATCTAGCTGTGTACTTATTATTTCTTTGACATTCCCTGACTGGGAATCAAACCCACAACCTCAGGGTGCTGGGACAACACTCCATTCACAGGACCACCCAGCCAGGGCCTGAGATATTTCATTTGTAAGAAAACACAAGTAAAGTAAAACATAAGGGTCAATAAATGAACAGCCACCCTCTCTCAGTAGAGTCTTATGTCTAAAGTTTTCTTATAAGTTGGCCCTCAGAACGTGGTGGCATTCTAATGCAACCTGAATGCAAACCATTTTTCTTTAAGGCTCCAACTGATCACTATGCAAACTATTAGACAATAACTGTGTATGAAAGGTGCCAGGGAAAGCCAAATTAGTTTCTGCTTTCTGCTAATGGATGACCTTTGTGATTTGGATCAGGTGCTGAAATTAACTTAGTCACAAAGGCAGTAGAGTAGGGAAAAAAAACTAAAATAATTTTCTCTCCCTACAGAGAAGACGCCTGGCTACCACCTGCCCAATAAATGTCAATTGAGTTATTTTTAAAAAATAAGCAGCCTGATTCAAAGCATCTTATGTTGGGCTGAGAGGTACAGGGGAGTAGGAGTGAAATCGCTTAAAATTAATAAAAATCAAACACAAAGGTGAAACAAAACCTTTAAAATTTAGGCATGAGAATAGTTAGTTCTTTCCTGGAAACTTTGTTAATACCTCTGTGTTTTAAGTAGGTTCTTAAAGCTTTACAGATATATGAGTGGATTTATTATGCTTAGTAGAAATCATGTTTGGTTTCATATAGATGAAAATATTTTGAGGTTTAGCTGAAATTTGTTTGGAATTGGGAGTGTAATAACCCAAGCAACATTCAAGGGATCAGAACCAACAGGAACTAAAGTATACAAAAACACTGTTTCTTTAGCTCCACGTGAGCCTGGGTTGCCAACTTTCACATGTTTCTAATGTTAGCTCAAGCTTTCTGGCAGTCCCTTTGTAAGCTCCGTTTCACAGGCATCCTCTGCTATCTTGGCATTTTAATGTTGGCCTTGCTTCTTTTTATTTCCTTGTCCAGAAATACAGTCATTAAAAAAAAACACAGCATAATTATTATAGGATGTGCATTTTTTTAAGTTCCATCTTGCAATGGATTGTTTCGTGCATTGATATTTAGCTACTACCCTAGAAATACATGGAAAAAATAAAACGTTAAAGACACAGTGGTCATGGACCTGTAATTCCTCTTGTGTATTGCAAGGGCACGGATGAAATGTCATTTCCCAAGGTGATTACAAGTGCATGTTGGCAAGAATGAAATAATTGTGTCCTACCGAGGGTGTGAGAAATGTATACATTGGCAGATAAAATTGTAAGGGGACAGACAATATAGGGTAAGCACATGTACAGCACAAAAGAATTCAATTGGGTGGATGACACAGGTCTTTGGCCTTTGTGGAAATCAATGAACTGCTGTTTAGGTGTCTTTTTCAAAGCACAGGGACGTTGAAAGGATAAAGCTTTGACTCTGTGATCCACCGAGGCTTGCTCAGCTAACCTTAGGATATTTTTAAGAAAGTTGATTTGTTTTCTCCTTTTATATCATTTTACTTTCAGCTTCCTTGAACTGATTTACAATTCCTGCATCTCTTGCTGCCTGTAGCAATGTGTGCCATTATTCAGCTACCCTTTTTTGTAATTAAATTCTGCTTGAATTGCTTATAGGCCTAACCTCCCTCCTTAACTTGAACGTGTGACCCCCTGTTTCTAAGTTAGTTAGTGACATTGTACTGGGAACCCCATGTATAACCTTTTGTAACTGCTAAAATACCTGGGTCTGAATTCAATTTGAGGTTTCATCTTTGTACAAGATTCTCAGTGAACTTGCATGCAAATTTAAAACCTGATCCATAAAAAGTCTTCTAGCAATATCATTCTAATTTCAGAAGCCTGGTGAGATGAAGCCATGTGTTATGTTATAAACACCTCAACAAAAGAACTGTGATCTTACCATGTTATTTCCCCCCATGCAGTTTTGTAAATGTTGTTGTTTCTGCCTCACCATTTGGAGACTCTTGCATGTGTTACTCTTCCAAATTCTTGGCTTTAAAATTCCCTTGAGTCCCATAAATGCTGGGTTTTTTAAAGAAATAGGTTACCCTCACTCCTACACCCTACATTCCCACTCCTCCAAAAACAATCCCCATACAAAAGTGCCAATAAACTAACTCAGCCGCGTACAATGATATTGTCAAGAAAACCTCAGGAGAAAACCATTTAAATTTCATGGCATAAATCTGAGCTCCTGGCCAACCTTCCAGTTAGCAAATCACAAGCACAAGTCTCATACTAATTCTCTACCAAACCCCTAATTTTATGAAAGCTACATTTTATCTCCTTGGTTATTTGCCATCTCGAGAGTTGGAAAAGGAATATTAGCACCCCTCACATTTTATTGTGGGAGTCACAGTACTTGGTTGACCCCCTTTTCAGGTCCTGTTGAATTTCCTATACAAAGGAAATGAAAATGTTTTATATTTAATACAGCAGCACATAACGAGAGGCTTAGTTATTACACAGAGAGCTGCAGTTCTCCGCCTTTGTTTCAGCTATTACTGTGGAGCTGAAATTTCCAAGCACATTTTTTATGATTTGTTTATTGCTAGCTTTAGAGATGACAGTGAGGGGGAGAATCCCACCTTTCTGCTACTCACTCCACAGAAAAGGGCTTTCTGTTTATACTTACTCATCACACAAAAGAGTGGGCCAGCTTTTTATGGATGTCCCCAGTTTCTTGCAGACAGATAAATTTTAAAAGCCCAAGGAAAAGAAACCAGGCAGAAATGACAGACTGAATACAGAGCATTTCTATTTTTCATTTTACTCCCACGTACTCTAAGGTTACAATGGTAAGCGAGAACTCCAAACGGGCCCTTTAGCGTGTGCTAGGCCCTGGTGCTGGGCACTTTACCTCTGTTATGTTACTCAGTTGTTACAACAGTCACTGGAATAACAATCAAATATTCTTGTTATCATTATTCACCTCTCTTTATACATGAGGAAATTGAGGCTTAGAGAGGTTTTCTAATTTGCCCAATGTTGCTACTCAGTAGACAGTTGACTTAATTAGAATTGGACTTCCAATCTGTCTGATTACAGAGCTCATTCCTTCCCCTTTTTTTGAATAAACAATGATCATTTATTCTGTGTTAATTTTTTAAAATTACTTTTTTATTTTATTCTTTAAATTTATTTAGCAAGTAATGTAGTACACACATAGCTTTCAGCTAGACTCATCAATTTTGTCATATTTTTTTCTCCTTCCCTCCATGCATAGATATGTTTCAAGTGGTTTCTGCTAAACCATCTGAAAGCAAGTCATTATACTTGAACCGCCCAAATAAGAATATCCTCTCATTTAACCCAAATGCCTTTGCCATGACAAAAAAATAACCATTAAGTAATGTCATCTCTTATATAGTCTATATGCAGATTTCCCAGCTTGCCCCCAAATGACTTTTTATTTCTTTTGCCTATTTATTTTTGATCAGGGTCCATTTATGGAAGAGGCTGCCCTTTTGACTCTTTCACCTACAGACTTTCCAGAATATCCTTGCACAATATCATTTTGTTATAATGTTGATGAGATGCTGCAGGATCTTATCTCTTGTTTCTATCAGTTAGACTATGGTAAAATTGGTTTTGTTATATGTCATTTCACTAGAAGTTGTAGATCCTCTTAACAATATTAAGTAAAGACTTACTGTACTTGATATAGAACAAGATTGTTACAGGTTAAAAGAATTAAGTAAAAGGCTTGTGCCTAAATGCAGCTATTATACATAATACATATATAATACATAAATACTTGATTTCAATAATATCATAGTAGGTTTATACATTCTGAAGTCCCTTTTTGCTCTGATATTCTTGGAACCTTTGATTCTTTGACACTGGATATCTAAAGAATAAAATAATGAAACAGTTTGGCGATTTTTAAGCCATTCTACAGTCATTTTGTCTCAAATTAGTTAAGACTATCATATACAACCTAATTCTACCTTGTTGCTTAAGTGAGTCTAAAAGGCCTGTGCCAATCTGTCCCTAAAAGCAACTTCTGACACTCCTGGATATACATAGTTATTATTGAGGGAGCAAAAAAGGGAAAAAGGGGACTAAGAAACTAGAAATAGGGGAGAACTGGGGAGAGAATGTGAAGAAGAGAATAAAGCACCAAAATTAGATTGACTAATTTTACAATCACAACAGCATAATAATAATGGCCAAAATATATTGAATATCTAGCATGTCTGGAAGAATAGTAAGGGTTTTAAATGTATTGTTTCATTTAATCCTCACAAACAATGTTCCAAAATAGATTACTATTACTCCCCTCCTATTTTATGGAAGAATTATTGAGTCTTACAAAGTTGAAGTATCTTGTCCAAGGTCACCTAGATAATAAGATGCAGTTGTCTTCACACACAGTTGAAGAAGGAGGAAGGGGAGAGGAGGGGCTAAGAAATGCTGACATTGGGAGGGGTCCAGTGGTCATTCCCTGCTCCTACTGTGCCCTTCTCACAAGTTCCTAGTCAATACTTCCAGTCACTGGTTGAGAATCTCATTTTTCTCCTCTATTACCACTACTCTAGTTCAAACCAATTCTTTCTCTTAACCAGATGCCAACATTACTCTTAACAGATTCCATGTCACCAGATTCTCCTTTCTGTAGTTTCTACTCCACAAAATAGTCAGAATATTCTTCCCAGTGATCTTCCTAAACATGTTACTCCATTGCTTGAAATTATTTCACTGCTCATTACTTAGACCAGTGATTCTTACCCCTCCCATTACATGAAAATCACTTGGAGCACTTTAAGAAATACCAATGTCCAAGCCCCACCTCAGAGATTCTGATTTGATTGTTCTGAAAGGTTAGGACAAAAATATAGGACAACAGTTAAATTTGAATTTCAAGTTAAGGACAAATATTTGTACTATAAAATTACACTGGACATAACTGTACTAAAGATGTTTATCTAAAATTCTCATTTTAAATAGGCGTCATGTATTTTTATTTGCAAAATCTCACTATATGTTTGTGTGTGTTATGAGGGAGCTTAGTAGTATTTAAAAATTTTCCCCAGGTAAGTCCAGGGTGTATATCCAGGGTGGAAACCACTGGCTAATATAGAAAATTATTTTAAAAAGTGGCCTTTCATTGCATAAAAGGGTCTTTACATGTTAGCCTCTGGCTCCTTTCCAAGTTTCACTTCCTCTCTCTTACACCTCACACATATTCTCCTAAATGCTGTATTCTTTAGCTCCTCGTTTTTGTATGTGCTGCCTCCCAAGCTTGGTACTTCCTTTTGGAGCTATGTGATCAACTCTGAGTTAATTGGAACAGTAGATGTGCATGTAAAGTCCTGTAGAAAAATGAGGACTGGATACAGGGTATGGCAAATGTAAGTTTACAGGTGTTTGTATGGAAAGTAGTACAATAATTAAAAAATTAATATAAGAATAAACTTTGTTTTACATACTCATGACTATAAACCTACTTTTATCCTACCCTGTATTCACTTTACCTACAGAAGTCAGATTTGCATCTTAAAAGATAACTGGAGAGTTCATCAAATAGACCAGAAAGAAAATCCCAGAGTTTGAAGACAGCATGTACAAAGACATGGATATCTGAAAGTATATGGTCTTCAAGAGGGTAGATGTGATGTGTGGAGAGAAAGAGAAGGACATAAAACTTGAAGAGGAAATAGGAAACAAAGACATTCAAATAGCAAGCAGGCACATGAAAGTTGTTCATCATCAATAATCATCAGAAAAATGCAAATCAAAAGCATAATGAGATATTACCTTACATCTGTTCAAATAGGTAATCTTAAAAGACAAGAGAAAACAAGTGTTGGTGAGGATGTGGAGAAAGAATTTTTGTGTACTGTTGGTGGGAATGCAAATCGGTGCAGCCACTATGGAAAACACAATAAAAGTTTTTCAAAAAATTAAAATTAGAAGTACCACATGGTCCAGTAGTTCCACTTCTGTATATATATTCAAAGGAAATAAAAACAGGATCTCTAAGATTCTGTTCATTGCAGCATCGTTCACAGTAGCTAAGGTATGCTGATGACCTAAGTATTTTTTGATAAATAAATGGAGGAAGAAGATATGGAGGAAGAAGATGTGATACACACAGAGACACAAACACAGAGAGACACACTTTCACATACATGCACGGAGGAATACTCTTTAGCCATGATAAAGAAGGAAATACTGTTTTTTGCAGTACTGATGCACCTTGTGAAATAAGTCAGAAAAAGATAAATACTGTACGATATCACTTATATGTAAATTTTTAAAAGCTGACCGCATAGAAGCAGAGAACTGTGGTTACCAGGGTTAGGGAGTGAAGGGTCTGGGGAGATGTTGATCAGAGGGCACAGACTTCAGTTACAAGATGAAGTCCTGGGGACCCCATATACAGCATGGTGATTATATTTAGCAATACTGCATTACATACTTGAACATTGCTAAGGGTGATGTTCTCACCACAAAAAAAGAGATCATAGAGAGTTTAGCTAATGCTATAGTCATAATTATATTGCAATATATAAATGTATCAAATCAACCCATTCTATATGTTTAACCTTTACATTGTTATAAATCAATTATATCTAAGTAAAACTGGGGAAAAAAGAAACATGGCTAAAACTCTGAAAGAACATTCATGCTATAATAAAACTTTACATATTATTTTATTCATCATTTCTCTACAAGGCAGTGGTTTCAACCTTGGATGTACACTTGACTTAACTGCATACATTTATTCAGTAAATATTTAAACACTGATGTCTTTCTAGCCTCAGAATTTATTTTTATATGACTCTTTTGCCTAAGGTCCTGATTTATTTCAAGTTGAACCTGTTTGAATAATGATTGTAAATATAATTTATGTTTGTATAGTACTTTATACCTTTCAGAAAAAATAGTTTTCAAAGAAAAAATAAGTAATTTATTTTTATCTTCACAGCAGCTTTGTGAAATAAATTAGGATGGTGTTACAATGAAACAGAAAAAAGAAGTTAAATTACTTTGATTTTATAGAGCAGGCAAGAATACTAATAACACATTAGCTTTTGCCTTATTGTCCACTCTTATTATCTATTTAACATGGAATTATAAAGGCAAACAACACAGAATATCTTACCTTTTATAGAAGTTGATCTGAGAATTCCTTGAAGGAGAAAGCCTATATTTGTTAGAGTACTTCCTTGAAGAGTCCCTTGAGATGAGCCTGAGACTCTTCAATAAGAGTATGCAAAAAGTGCAAGAATAGTCTTGGCAAACAATTTAGAAACTAGCAGGGTTTGATAACTGTCAGGCACTTGTTTGAATTAACAAAGGTATGCAGTTTCAGAATAAAATTTTGATTTATTTAAATTTC
Organism: Rhynchonycteris naso; assembly: GCA_037038555.1. Taxonomy (NCBI): domain Eukaryota; kingdom Metazoa; phylum Chordata; class Mammalia; order Chiroptera; family Emballonuridae; genus Rhynchonycteris; species Rhynchonycteris naso. The sequence goes on along the minus strand of CM072999.1, from coordinate 82,624,429 downwards.
TCTGTATAATAGAGGAGAAAGGCATTCAAGATTGGAGGTTACCATATCTGTGAAAGAAGAGACAAAATTCAACAAGACTAGGAAAAGGAGATAGTCTCATCTGTTTTCCAAAAGAGATGAGAACAAGAGCTATGTCTGAAGTTGGTAGGTTCAGAATGTGAACCTGGCTTATATCTCTCTAAGTTATCTTTACTTTTATACATTCATTACTCACTGTTAATTGTGTGTGGAAGCTAAAAATAATGATGAAAGGATACCTGATATTTGGGTACCATAATATAGTCTTATAGATCAAGACAATTTACATATAGCATAAAGACCATGGATTTTGAAACCAGACAAACATTTTAGCTGTGTGACTAAGGAGACATTTGTTTTCTAAAATAGAATAATGATCTTAACACATAGGATCAATACAAGTTTTAAAGTAGTGATAATGTATGGAATATATGGAATCTAGACTAAGATTGGGGTCCCATTGTATCCAATAAACCATGACTATAATTATTGATGCAACTAAGCTCATCTGCATTAAAAGGTTTTAGAATATTACATATTGATGTCAAGAGGCCCTTAACAGTGGACGACACTGCTTTAGACAAAATGAAGCAGTCTGGGTTCAATGAGCCCTTCTTATGTCATTATATCTCTCCACCTCCATCAATCTTTATGTGTGCTCCACTCTATTTTTTAGACAAAGATTAAAATCCCATTTTCACTAAGGTTTGAAGGCATAAGTGGCTTACGAGGTTCAATGATATCTTTCCAGGGTAGAAAGAACACTATTATGAGTGATGAAAGTAAAATGAATCTTTGATAGTGAATTTCAGGCATCAAAAGCTAGGGCAGTAGGATTGAGAGAGAAACACCTCAAGCCTCTGAAATCTTACCAAGTTAGCAGGTTTCACACTGTGCTTATGCATGAGGTCTGTATGGTTACATTGCTAAGACCACATCTTAGATTCTTATAATCCAGCGGCCCCCAAACTACGGCCCACAGGCCAAATTGTGGCCACCCGAGGCCATTTATCTGGCCCCTGCCACACTTCCAGAAGGGGCACCTCTTTCATTGGTGGTCAGTGTATGGAGTACTGTATGTGGCGGCCCTCCAACGGTCTGAGGGACAGTGAACTGGCCCCCTGTGTAAAAAGTTTGGGACCCCTGTTATAATCTAACACCATTCATGCACGAAATCTGTACTTAGGATGCATACCTTTCCAAGGTCTATCTAGCAGCAATAGTTTTAAGAAACCCAATTTCCTGGTCTTCAACATCCACATGTACTTTTGTCTGGTAATAGGTCTGTGGGTGAAGCATCATTTTGGTACTTCTTTTATATCTCCTCTTTAACAATTGCCCTCCTACTTTATGAAAGAAAGGCATACCACTTAGCAGCCTAGCCCTCTGATGTAAAAAGCTTCAGCATACCAAATCAAGAAATACTTTTTAATATTGTGCTTGTGAAGCCTCTTGTAACTAAAGTACCATAAACTTTAGCTCTTTTTCTTTTTTAAACATATCTTTAAGAATGAACAGTCACAGCCTGACCTGTGGTGGTGCAGTGGATAAAGCATTGACCTGGAATGCTGAGGTTGCCAGTTCAAAACCCTGGGCTTACTTGGTCAAGGCACATATGGGAGTTAATGCTTCCTACTCTCCCCTTCTCTCTCTCTCTCCTCTTTAAAGTGAATAAATAAAATCTTTATAAAAAGAATGAACAGTCACATTAGAAAGGGGTAGATTTCCCCAAAATGATGTATTAGTCTAATTCAAGCATATTTGTAAAGTGAGTGATGGAGTTTATGTTTTCTTTCAAAAACCTTGTCTTTTCTCTATGTTAACTATGTCAAAGAAATAAAAAGAGTGATTTTAATTAGAGAGACCCTTGGGAACAAAGCAAAGAGAGAAGTATGGAGGGTCAGAAGTTAACAAACTTATGACAAATCTCTATGCCTGATCTATCTTTATATCTACCTACCTAAATACCTACCTACCTAATGTATCTTAGAGCTAGAATTAAGAAGTGAGGTGTTGTCACAGTGATGCATAATATATAACATATCTTTTAATTGAAAAATAATGACCCTGATCAGTTGGCACAATGGTAGAGCATTGGCCCAGCATGTGGATGTCCTAGGTTTAATTACGGGTCAGGGCACACAGAAGAAACAACCATCTGCTTCTCCACCCTCTCCCTCCCCTTCTCTCTCTCTTTCTCCTTCCCTCCTACACCCATAGCTTTATTGTTTCAATGCATCATCCCAGATGCTGAGGAGGGCTCCATAGAGCCTCAGACTCAAGCACTAATAATAGCTCGGTTGCAAGCATGGCCCCAGATGGTCCGAGAATCGGTCCCAGGCAGGGGATTTGGGGGAGATCCCTGTCGGGGCATATGTGGGAGTCTGTCTGTCTATTTCCCCTCCTTTCACTTGGAAAAGAAGAAATAAAAATAACAATAGACTTTTTCTTATCAAAAAAGTAAATTTTACTTTATTGATTGATTAGACAATGAGAACAGGTGAACATTTTTCAAAAATGAAGTAAACTGAATCTTTAGCTTCAAGTTTTGACAAAAAATGTTCAAAGCAAAAGATGAAAGCATTTTATTTAAAAATATATTGGCAAAAGTATATTGAAATGAATAATATTTTTATTTTTCCAAAAATTTTTTTTTGAGACTTAAAGTGCTTCAGATTAGAAGAATAGGAGGAATAATTAGTAGTTGTTTGACAGGTACTGGTAATGTTCTTGGTATACTTGCCAGCAAGTGAGGTAATGAATGTCTAATGCCTGGATGGCAAAACCTTTCTCAAGGCAGATTGTTTATTGTTCTTTGCTTTCTATAAAACTGAAGGAACACCTAATCGAGTTATTAGCTGATAAAGCAATAAAAATATTTTTTTTTTCCTGAAGTTAGAAGTGCAGAGGCAGTCAGACAGATTCCCGCATGTGCCTGGCCAGGATCCACCAGGCATGCCCACCGTGAGGCGATGCTCTGCCCATCTGGGGTATTGCTCTATTGTGGCCAGAGCCATTCTAGCACCTGAGGCGGAGGCCACAGAGCTGTCCTCAGCACCTGGGCCAACTTTGCTCCAATGGAGCATTGGCTGAGGGAGGGAAAGAGACAGAAAGAAAGGAGAGGGGGAAAGGTGTTGAAGCAGATGAACGCTTTTCCTGTGTACCCTGACCACGAATAAAACCCAGGACTTCCACACGCCAGGTCAATGCTCTACCGCTGAGACAACCGGCCAGGGCCTAGAAAAAACTTTTTTTTTTTTTTACACAGGGACAGAAAGAGGGTCAGACAGAGTAATAGATAGGGACAGACACACAGGAATGGAGAGAGGTGAGAGCATCAATCATTAGTTTTTCATTGCCATTATGACACCTTAGTTGTTCATTGATTGCTTTCTCACATGTGCCTTGACCTTTAGCAGACCGAGCAACCAACCCCTTGCTGGAGCCAGCGACCTTGGGTTCAAGCTGGCGAGCTTTTGCTCAAGACAAATGGGCCTGCGCTCAAGCTGGCAAGCTCAGGGTCTCAAACCTAGGTCTTCCACATCCCAGTCTGATGCTCTATCCACTGTGCCACCGCCTGGTCAGGCTAGAAAAAACTTTTGATGATAATTCACTATTGGATATTATGACATGTAACTCAGAAAAATACCAATAACATGGTAACAAAATTTTTATTGCATCCACAAAAACACTTGTTTTTACCTAATTCAAGTGCGCAGATCTCAAATCTGACATTAGTTGTTCTCTGTAAGCTACAATTTTGTTGCAATTCAAGATTTTAGATTTTTGCCTTATTGTAAAATTTTCAACATTTAGTTTAACATAATGAAGAAGAATGTCTTCTTGGGCATCATCTTTGTGAAAATATAATAATTTATATAATGCAGTAAATACATTAATACATTAAAAGATATGATTGCATAGGAATTTGTCTACAATTTCGAAATAGAACATTTTAAATTTATTTTATTTTTATTTTATTCATTTTAGAAAGGAGACACAGAGTGAGAGAGAGAGAGAGAGAGAAAGAGAGAAAGGGGGGAGGAGCTGGAAGCATCAACTCCCATATGTGCCTTGACCAGATCAGTGCAGGGTTTTGAACTGGTGACTTCAATGTTCCCAGGTCGACACTTTATCCACTGCGCCACCACAGGTCAGGCTCGAAATAGAACATTTTAAAACAATTATTTTAATAAAATTTGTGCAAAACTTACTTAAATTTTATTCAGCCAAAAATATGTGTTTGTAGCTCCTGCGTTTGTGTACTTGTTGAGGACAATCTTGTTTGAATCTCCAGCAGTAGTCTACCCATCACTAACAGCTCCAAGATTTTTAGGCAACTTATCAAGGTGACTGTTCAGGAAATGAATCTTAATGCTCATGTTACATTCAATGTCATGGAAAGCCAACAGAATCCTTTGAACCAGAAATTCATAGTTTTCAGCTTTTTTGTTACCAAGGAAGTTCTTTGTAACTGCCACAAAAGACTGCCATGCTGCTTTCTCCTCCTTATTCATCTTCCTGGAAAATTCTTCATCACATATGAGGGTTTGAATTTGAGGTCCATCAAATACACCTGCTTTTATCTTCTCGAAAGACAAGGCAGAAAAAGCAGAAATAATATGTTGAAAACATTCACTTTCTCTATTCAAAGTCTGAACAAACTGCTTCATTAAGCCAAGTTTGATGTGAAGTGGGGCAAAATCTGTCTCGATTAACTACATGTTCATTCACAATATTTTGCATCCCTACTTCCAGAGCTTCACGTTTTGGCCACTCCTTCTGTGTCCAGTGTTTCTCCCAAACTCAGCTGTCCCACAAACACAGAAAGCAAGGATACTTTGAGAAACCTCTCTGTTATCCTAGCAGAAAATTTACCATTTTAAAATCCACACAAATGATCCAGTTATGCTCCTCATACTTCAGAAAGTTGACGATGATTTTTATGTCATTATAATCTTCTCACAGATGAGTTGAATAACCAATTGGAACCGCTGCATAAACATTACCGTTGTGTAGGAGAACACATTTCAGACTCCGTTTAGAGCTGTCAAGAAATAGGCGCCATTCTGTTTGACTGTAAGTGGTAACACCTAGCTGGCTGAGAAGACTACTGATATCATGACAGTAAACAAAGTGTTTATCTTCGGAAAAAAAGTCCACAAAAATTTGTTCATGCTTCCTGAAATGAGATACTTTAGCTGACTGGTAAAGTACATTCTTTTCTTGAAGCCTAGAGGCTAATAACTCAGCTGCTTTCTTTGATAGGCCCAAAACTCTTACTAAGTCATTCAATTTGGGTTGGCTAAACCGCTGAGGGGTTAATGACTGCTTGGCATCAAAAAAAGACCCTTTAGATTCTACAACCATTTTCCTCATGCATCTTATCAAAATACACTTGATCACCATGTTCACTTTCTTCATCCTTAGAAGAAATAAAACCACTGAAAACTGGAACCAGGAGTGTCTCAGAATGTGGGATAGGTCGTATTGCTGAATGAATATTAGGATATGCGATCCTATGCCATTTTTTCTTGCTGATGCCCTTTTGTATGAATCAGGAAGAAATAACAGTCACTGCTGTGGTCCTTAGGTTCATGCCAAACCATGGGAATACCTAAAGGCATTCCTTTGTGTTTTTCTTTTGTCCAGTCACAAAGCATTTCCTCACAATTATGACACACAATATGAGGAGCTCAATTCTTGTCTTGGTCGCCAAGGGGAACTTGAAAATAGGCAATATATGCACGTGTCACAAATGATGAAATATTGCGCCTTTGACATTGAATTGTATAACAGCCACATATATAACAATGTGTCAGGACTATTACATTTATGCCTCCTCAAAGAAGTCATAATTCAATCTTAAAACAAAATAAGAGGGTATTTTTATCAGATAATAATTGTTTACATTTAAAAACAACTGCAATTATGTAAAAGTGATGTTTGCAAAACATGAATTGCCTTGTGGTTATGTTCAGTCCAAGAGCCGTTGCCCTTTAACTCCAATTTAAAAACTAATGCATGCCATTTACTGTAACAAAAAATTAAAATTGAATAAAAACTAGAGCATACACCAAAAGTGGGATTTCAGATTTGGAATCAGCAATGCAGAGATATATAGAAAAAGTTCTAAAACCTCATGCAACAGTAAATGAAAAATAAATTGTTCCCCAGTGAATTGAGTGACAATGCTATAACAAAATTTCTTCCATTTCCATTAACTTATTTGTATTGACAAGGTTTTGTTTTATTTCAGTGTTTATAACTGTAAATGAGGAAAGAAATTAATGAAAGCTCAACTCTGTTTCATTCTCGCTGTAATGTTTACCCATAAATACATGAATATACTGAAATAAAATCAGACACATCTATTTCATTAAGAAATGCATTTCTAATGAAAGTTATTATATATAATTTTTATTCAGATTTATAAATTATTTCTTTGATTATTATTTGTTTACTTATATTAATATGTATAATGATATCTGAATCAGAATTAATTTTTAACTCTAGATTTCTACTAAAAAATAAATTAGGCTTTAAATTTTATATATATATATATATATATATATTTATTACAGAGAAATAACAGGAAAACCAATAAAAATCTTCAAGAATAAAAATACATGTATGAGAATAAAATTTAGTTGGGAATTTGGAATAAGCATACATTTGAGGAGAAAAAAGAAAGTTATAAAATGGTAGATTATGGTAGGTTAAAATTTTAACAGTATTTAGGGATTTTTAAAAATGTTAATATTAATAGCTAACCAGAAATTTTCTATTTTTTTCTTTTTACTATTTAACTTGTTATGAAAATCTTTAGATTTCAGCTTAAAATAGAAACAATTTCAGGGGTCAGGAGAACACAAAAATGAAAAGTTAAATACTATAAAGGAAAAGAGACAGTTGGGAAACTTTGAATCATCTACCTGTTAAGTGAAGTTCGCTGGCCATCGGTAGGTCCATGCCTAACTGAGTTTATAAAAGCATCTGCAGCATACCTCCTGCTCTGAAAATGCATAATAAAAATATACCTGGGAAGCCATATAGCAGCACAGTTTTAATTTTTTTTTTTTTTCAGGGACACAGAGATTCAGAGAGAGGGATAGATAGGGACAGACAGACAGGAACAGAGAGAGGTGACAAGCATCAATCATTAGTTTTTCATTCCGGTCGCAACACCTTAGTTGTTCATTGATTGCTTTCGCACATGTGCCTTGACCACGCACCTTCAGCAGACCGAGTAACCCCTTGCTGGAGCCAGCGACCTTGGGTCCAAGCTGACAGAGCAGCTCTCAGAGTCTCGAACCTCAGTCTTCCACATCCCAGTCCGATGCTCTATCCACTGCGCCACCACCTGGTCAGGTGACTAGCACAGTTTTAAAGGTACTAAAGTTAGACACAATACTGTATGGCTTCTGATGCAATTATATTATACTAAGATACAAATATTTCAAATATTATAAAGCTTAGTCCCCAAATGTTCACTGTTTAGAAATAGCACACATTGAGTTCTTATAAAGATACTTTCCTTTCCAGTTCCTTTATCATTCTTTTTCATTGAAATCTTATGAACATGATTGATATAAAGTTTAATGGCATTTTGGCTACAGTCCAGATATACACTAACTACAGGGAACCTGGGACATTGACAGGGTGCTGACTCCACAGAAAATCCCTTTTCTCCTATTAAGAATAGTTGATTCTGGATTTAAAGATGAGCAGCTAAATTTTATCCAGATGTAGTAGGAAATAGCATTTTCATGAATACAGATACAGCTAGAAGTGGTCACCTCTAAAGATTTTAAAGACTGTATCAAGGAGCAGCCTTGACTAATGACAGATTAATGAACCAAAAGACTGTACTGTAAGTATTCTTAAAAACAACAGCTAACAGTTTAAGATCTTACATTGTGTTTATCTTAAACATTTACCAAACACTGTTTTGAATGCATTTACCCACATTACTTGAAGTAATCCTCACAACAAATCTATGAGTTAGACAAAAATCATCTCCATTTTATAGATAGCACACAGAGAGGTTAAGTAACTTTCTGAAGTTAACCCAGCAAATAAGTGGAGATCTGGGGTTTGAATTTAGTCTGTGTCATTCTAGAGCCCAGCATTTAACCCTTTTATTACACCTGACTTTATGGAATGAACAAATTTATACTTATTTTAAGGTGAGTTTTTAAAAATATGGCAAGGGCAGATGGAGGAAGAGGTATGGATGTTTGGCTCTCTGCCTAGAATTAAACATTTGCTGATTTCTTTTGCTGTCTTTCCTGTTTCTAAGTAAATTTCTATACACACTTATTTTATTATCATTATTTTTATCTGACATGCTGTACAGGAACATCATGATTTAAAATATCTTAATAACATCCCAAAGAAGGGACTTAAAAGTAATATTCAGAGAAAAAACAGATGGCCACCAAGTGCAAATTCTGAATTCTTATAATTTTGTATGGGGAGTAGATGTGGTTGGTAAAAGGTTATGCTAATAAGCAAAATGTTCATGTATTGTTAGGAGCTTATTATTTAAAATCATCTCTGTGAGCTGTGAAGTTGTTAAAATAGTAACCAAAGTAGTTTCTGGCACAATAAACTTTTAAGTCTTCTTGAGGGAGATTATTGTATTTAAGCAGATCCTTGAGACTCAGTTAAAAAAGTCAAACGGAAGATTAAGTGTCACCGATAGGCCAAAACAACCTCTATTTATTTATGGCATGTACTATTACCTCCTATCTGAAAATACCAAGATACTTGTATAAACCTGAATTCTATACTGAAGCTATTTTTAAATCCCAGAAACTTCCTGGGGAAAAGCTCAGTAAATATGGCCAGGAAACTTGAATCCAGGATTCTAACTCGTGAGGCCTTTTTTGTTGTCTTTGAACACTGCCTTGCAGTATCCTCAGCACAGTCATTCCCTCCCCCAACCTTTGCGACTACCTGGAATCTAAGTTTCATGCAAGGTTCATGCCATAGTTCAAGAGCCCTGCTGTCCTTTTCTTCACCTTTTTTTTTTCGATGACAACTGTTTCCTTCTGTTTGGCTGTGGAAATAGTAGTGTTTGGATTTTAAAATAAATAACTAAAATGATACGTCAGCTCAAAACCCACCTACACATTTTACAAAAAAGGACTCATACTTATTCCTTGTTGTTATCCTCTTAATCTAGCTGTAGTGATGTATATGACTGGCTGCCTGCCACACACAAAATTCTACTTTGGGACATCTTGCTGGAGGCAAAAGGCCACCCTTCTTGATTCTCAGCAGCTGGGCTGACAAGCCAATACCCTGAGGACAATGACAATAGTATATGTGTATATATTTAGAAATATACACATACTCTATGTGTGTGCTTATGTGTGTGCATATGTAGACCAACACACACATATAATTATTCTGTATGTGCTATGAACTCAGTCTTTGTGGTATGTATTTGTATTACGTATACATGTACTATAATGTACTATAAACTTCCTACTTCTAGTCTCCTATGGAGTTCATCTGCCTGCAACCTTACTTATTATCCCTCTCAGTCTTCAAAGATGTTGCTCACTCTTCAATGAACTATCCGAGCACCATTCTATTCTTCTGTATTGTGTTGACATGGGTTCACTTTGCGAACCCTTAAAGTACTAACATATCTTCTGACATGCAAGTGGTAAGTACAATGCTAAATATTAAGCTTTGGGTTTCTGGGTTACCCATTCACACATCATTTTATTTTTATAAGCAAGGAAAGCAAATACCAATCCAAACAGATATCAACATAAACCTTAAACTTCCAGAGCTGAAGGTTTAACATGGATTTCCCTCTACTTTATAAATCACTGTCCTGGATTCTGCTAAATCTAGCTAAGCAAGCTCTAGCAATATTTTGTCTGACAACACAGATGCAGTTTGGAAACAAGTGAAGGGAAAAAAAAGGTTACGAGTCCTGGAGATTCTTGGATGTTTCTCTAAATCTTCTATGCAATTAGAGAACACAAAATTGGATGGATTTTTAACAGATTAAAAAGAGAATTGTAACGAAGCCAGGATTTTCTCTAGAAGAATTTTATTCAAAAAGTGCCTGAGATAACTGTACATAAAGGCAGAAATGTGTGCTTTAAGTGAAAAAAATAGAGGGAAGCAAAGGTCAGTGCCAGAAATATAGAAAATATCTAAAATATATCTTTTTATTGAATTTATTGAGGTGACATTGGTTAATAAAATTATATAGGTTGCAGGTGTACAACTCTATAATACATCATATGTATATTGCATTGTGTGTTCACCACCCCAAGTCAGGGCCCCTTCCATCACCATTTATCCTCCTTACTCCCTTCTACCTCCCCAACTCCCCTTTGCCTCTGGTAATCACCCTAATGTTGTCCGTATCTATGAGAGTATTTTTTGTATTCTTCCTTTCTTTCATTTCTTTCCTTTCTTTCCTTTCTTTCTTTCTTTTCTTTTCTTCTTTCTTTCTTTTTTTCTTTCTTTCTTTCTTTCTTTCTTTCTTTCTTTCTTTCTTTCTTTCTTTCTTTCTTTCTTTCTTTCTTTCTTTCTTCCTTCCTTCCTTCCTTCCTTCCTTCCTTCCTTCCTTCCTTCCTTAATCCCTTCACCTTCTTCACCCAGCTCCCCAAACTCTCCACTCTGAAGCTGTCAGTCTGTTCTCTATAACTATGAGTCTTGTTTCTGTTTTGTTTATTTCCACATATAAGTGATATCATATGGTACTTGTCTTTGTCTCACTGGCTTATTTTACTTAGTATAATACTCTTCAGGTCCACCACGTTGTCACAAAGGGTAAGATTTCCTTTTTACTGCTGCGTATTGTTTCATTGTGTTAATGTGCAATAGCTTTTTTATCCACTCATCTATTGATGGGCTGCTTCCAAATCTTAGATATTATAAGTAATTGCTATGATATCAGGGTGCATATATATTCTTTCAAATTAGTGTTTCAGATTTCTTTGGGTATAATCCCAGAAGTGGAATCACTGGATAATAAGGCAGTTTCATTTTTAATTTTTTGAGGTCACTCAATACTGCTCTCTCCACAGTGGCTGTACCAATCTGCATTTCCATCAACAGTGCATGAGGGTTTAAGATATATTTTTCTTGATAAAAAGATTATTTAAGTCTGTAAATATATACTCAATATTTTGAATATCAAAGTAGTCAACAAATAACTGAACATATTATATGGCCCAAAAAACTGTGCAGTTCAACATATATAGAACTCACAAAAATGAGGGATATTTCGGCCTGACCTGTGGTGGCACAGTGGATCAAGCATCGATCTGGAATGCTGAGGTCACCGGTTCAAAACCCTGGGCTTGCCTGGCCAAGGCACATATGGGAGTTGATGCTTCCTGCTCCTCCCCCCTTCTCTCTCTCTCTCTCTGTCTCTCTTCTCTAAAATGAATAAATAAATAAAAATAATTTTTAAAAAATGCGGGGATATTTCAAAATAAATATGAAGCAATAAAATATCCTCTCATTTTTGCGGACAGTGTAGTTTTTGTCTTAATTATTTTGTTGCTTTGAATTTAGCAACTCTTTCTATTTGAAACTCTCCTGCAATAAGGAGTCATTTTATGTTGTTTTTTTTTTTTTCATCTAGAATTAAGTCACAACAGATTTTTGGCTTTACTGAGGCACATATTTGAACATCATTTTTTTGCCCTGTTTTTTACTTCACTGACAAAATAAAACACACAGGATATTAATGAATGGAGATTCATTCAAATAGCATTTAAGGTAATTGTGCATAGAACAGTCCTCAGTTGAGGACAGAGTCAGAATTACAGGTTTTAGTGGGAAAAGCATTAAGCAGTTTGAGGAATGGATCCATAAAACATGAACAGAAATAAGTGCCCATTCATGAGTACAATAGGACATAAAATACAGAACAATCACAAATGTGAGTGAGGGAGACTTGGGGAGTGGGAGATTTTGATTTGAACCTTATGTCCTAGTGATCTTTATTCTTTGCTATGGCAGGTGTCTGTAAAATGGGAAGTCTCTCATTTAATCATACACAGTGACCTAAAATTCACTCATCCCATACCAACCCATGGGTTATCTCCCGAAAGGCATTTCTGACTCTCCAATAAAGGCAATCATCTTCTCCACAACAGTGTCTGTTCTGTGCTTTCTGTATCCATTCATTGCTGCATATATCACCCTCTGTTGTGGTTTTGCTGTTTACATGTTGATTTCCTGTATTTGACTGTGAACACCATGATGGCAAAAAATTTTCTGTGAAACCTAGTACTGCATCTTACTCAAAATACATGTGTTTTTGAATTGATGAATTTATAGATGGTTGATGAATAAGTTAGCTAATGCTTGGCATGAAAAGTGAAAATATATGCTGAGATTTTATATCAACTCTTTCAATATGGCTTCATCTCATTATCTTTTTGCTCAAGTGAGGTTAAAAGTAATGAATCTGAATAATATTTCTCTTAAAGATTCCTTTTAAGTATGATTAGAAGATCCTAAATATTTCAAAATACCTTTCTTTATTTTTCTTTCTTATTTATTTATACTAATTTTAATTTATTGTGTTAATATGGATTCAAATGTCCCACTCAATGTAACACCCTCATCCCTCAACCACATGCCCCCCATTACACCTTTGTCCCCCTTCCCCTAACTCCCCACTCCCTGTGAGAGCACAGGATCAGAGAAGGTAAAGGGATTAGTGAAATTATGTATATACAAAATATCTTTATTTTTAAATATTACTATAGAATGTTTTATAAAGTAATTAAAAGGATTTTTATTCCCTTTTGTAAAATAAATTTCTACTTTAGAGGACTTACCAGGGAACAGTAATAGCCAGGTGAGAACTCTTTTTGATTGGGTGAATAAATCTTAGACACATTTTACAAGTTATAAGAAATCCATACTGTCTGAATGATATTTAGAATACATCAAATCAATGTTTCTTCATCTTGTATTAATATCCCACATTATTTTTTATCCCATAGTTTATTTATCCACTATAGCCAAAAATCTGATTTCTAACCAAACTGTAAAAAAAAATTTTCACGAATGTTGCGGCTGACTTTTGAAGTGGTACATAGAGCACTATCCCATGAATAAATCTGATTTTGGCTTTATTTTTAAACCTGTTAATAAATTGAAAATTTTTAGAATATTTGCAATATCCATGTAGATAAAAACCATACCCTTAGTTGCAATACACTTTATTTTTTTAAAATAAACTCCCCTTCTGCTCTCATCTTCATTTACTGCAGATGAAAAAAAAAATGGTAAGAATTTTACTTGCGCCTGATCATGAGGTGGTACAATGGATAGAGCATCAGCCTGTGATACTGAGGACCTAGGTTTGAAACCCCGAGTTCGCCAGTTTGAGTGCGTGTTCATTGGGCTTAAGTGTGGGGTCACCAGTTTGAGCGTGGGATCTTATATACATGACCCATGGTCACTGGCTTGAGCCCAAAGGTCTCTGGCTTGAAACCCAAGGTCATTGGCTTAAGCAAGGGGTCACTGGCTCTGTTGGAGCCCCCATTCAAGGTACATATGAAAGCAATCAATGAACAATTAAGCAATTAAGGTGCTCCGATGAAGAACTGATGCTTTTCACTTCTCTCCTTTCTTGTCTATCAGTCTCTCTCACTAAAAAAAAAAAAAAAAAAAAATTTAATTTCATTATTATTTTAATCAGAACAAATATTTCACTGCTATTTATAAAAAAACTGTGCTTTACCCAAAGTTGCACAGTAATTAGCTGCAAAATTAATTAGAACCTGTCTTCCTTCTAACAGAATATCCTAATGTAGGTCATTTGACTATAACTGTGACTGGTGATCTTAAAGTTATAAAGAAATATGAGAATTTGGGGGTATTTTTTTAAAGGTGGGGGTTCAGAACTTCAACATGTTTGCCAATTCAGTCTTCTTAATTTGCTATATAATTGTTTAGGGTTTCACTATTTCCCTCAAGCACAATCTTAACCTCTCTTTCAAAGAATATGCTTAATGTCTAATTCTGCCAAATGTTTGGGCATCTTATTCACTTTACTTCTCTTATCTTGGTGTAAAATCATTCCATCCTCTTTACCTGAAGCAGAAATGGCCACCTACACTGTAGATTCCATGCTTAACATGAAATCCCTTAGACTTGTCACTGGGTCCAGATTGAACATTTCTCTTCAGCCTCAACTTCTCCGCTGGCATATTGATGTTTCAGTTTCATTTTAGCTTTAAAAGTCCTCCACCTGCTGCACCACCACCTTAGTGACCTTCACAGTGAAGCATTTAAATGAATAGTGTCCACTGCTTCACATACCTTACAATTTTGTTTATTCCTGAGACACACTGAGACCCAGTTTCTGATACTACTCGCGCCACCCCCAACAATAGCTTCGCCGTCTTGGTCAGTACAGTGGATGCTCTTCAGTTTTGCCCAGAGTATGGTTAGATTGGAGAAATCAGTCACTGGGTTCCTGAAGATCATGCTTACTTTGGCTTTCATGACAAGTATTGTCACGTTTTCCCAGTTTTTCCTTCTACTTTTGCTACTCCATTTCAATATGTCTTTTGGTGTACCCTGCTCATCATTATATCCTTCTCAGTCTCTGTTTATTTCTTATATTTTAAGTCAATCCTTTATGTGGCTTAATGAACTAATTGATTTCACAAACATGCAAGGTGTGGCTAAAGTAGGTTTACAGTTGTAAATATGTGAAACAGTTTATTCTTGCATTATTATTTATTAATTATGATATTATTTTTATAAAACAACTGTAAACCTATTTTTACCACACTCTTTATATGTCAGTGAGTTCCAAATCTGCATCCCTCATTGTCACCTCTTTCCTGACTTCCACACCCATATTTATATCACAGCCATCCTATTGCATAACACCATGAAAAGGGATCTTTGATAAATATAAGCATACAATAAAGAATCAACAATTGGCTACTGAAAGAATTAGTGAATTTCCCCTGAATCCTCCCAGGAATTGCAAAATACTCAAAATCACAAGAAAACCCATACCTCTGAAAGAGACAAGAGCAGAGTATGTAAATAAAAGTTTTAGTTGTGACAAAGTAAGCCCTCAGATAAACATATAAGGTGCATATTTCACAGCCTTATATTTAACTGTATGTCAGTTCCCAGTTCTACCTCTTGCCAGTGAGGTTACTGTAGATAAAGTCTTTCGTTTATTCATCCAACAGTATTTGTTGAATTCTTATTATGAGCCTGGCATTCTATCAGGGCCAGAGGATGCATTATTGAACAATTTTGACAACATTTCTGACAACATCCTGAATCTTAGTTTGCTTATCTATAAAAAATAGATAACAATACCTACCTCATAGAATTTTGTGAATATAAAATGAAGAGTTATACATGGAGTTCACCTAACACAGTGCTGGTAATCAAGCAGGTTCTCAGCAAATGTCATCTATGATTGTTATAAGATTTCACCTATGTAATGCTGACACCTTGGGCTTTAGATGACAGAATAAATCCTGACTATACCAGGTCCTTAAGGGCTTCAAAATGGAGTAAAACTTATCAGGCTTTTGAGGGAAGTTGGTTAATTGGACAAACTAAAGTAAAATGGAATGACAAATATGACTGGGTTTGCTAGTTATTCAAGAATTTCACTCTGGCCCAACAGCTGGATTGGTTAGAGCATCATCCCAAAGTACAGGGGTTGCCAGTTTGATTCCTGGTGATGGCACATACAGGAAGAGATCAATGTTTCTCTCTTGCTTTCTCTCTTCCTCTCTCTAAAAATCAATAAAATAAACATTAAAAAAGAATTTCAAGGCCTCTCTTTGTCTTCTCTCTATTTCTGGCCTAGAATTTTAAATAATAGTAATAATGATGATGACAGTAATAACACCTTCTACTTATTGTGCACATCTCATGTGTCTTACTTTTTATTTATATTGCCTGTAATACATGATAGATCCTACAAGGAGGTAGTACTCTTACTCATTCTAGTATTTTATAAAACAGGAAACTAAAATCCAAAGAGCTTGATCAATGAATCAATGTCACATATAATAGACACAGGGGCAGTATTTAAGCCTGGCTGTTTTGCATGAGAGCTGTGCTTTTCCCACTATATGTTATATCACCTCTGTGACAATTATGCTTCTCTCACACATTTTACTCTGCTTTAAGGACCTGATTCTGATACACTTTGTTGCTGACTGTTTTAAGCTGCATGTGTGCTGATTGGTGGACCACAGCCAAAAAAGTTCAGGCAGATCAATGTCTCTTGAAGTCTCTCTCCTATAGTCTTAACTCTTTCTAAATTCTCCTGACAACTTTGGACGTTTTGCCATTTGCTTTAATGTTCTCTTACGAACTCCTAAATCTTATGCCCTAATGGCTCCAATAAACTAGATCATGGAAATTCAAGAAAAGGGGCCCTTTATCTTTTTTCTCTGTGGCCAGTTCCAGCCTTTCAATGACATAAAGCACCATCCTGGAGACAGTGGTTCAGGATTATAACATACAGCTCTGTTCTGGACCAGAGCTGGCCTAATAGCCTACCCCTAGCTCCACGTGGGGTTCTTAGACCCTGCTTCCTTGAAATTCTCAAAGGCATGTTTCTATGGGGACCCTGCTCTCTGAACCTTTGGTTTCCCTGCTCTGTGACTCCACGAGGCCTTGACCTATATGAACTATGGTCTCCTGAACCTACTTCCTGGCTATCATGTACCAACACACACACAGTGTAACCCTTTCACTCCTAATCCATCACTCACTGACCACATAGGTCATAGATTTGACAGTTGAAACCTCTCATTCAGTCGCAACTCTTTCGTGGTTAAGAAATTTTTGTTAAGTATCTCATTTCTTTGATAGTTTGACAAACTTTTTGTGAAAATTAAAAATAAGTATAAAACTATGTATGGTAACTCAAAAACATATGTATTAAAAAAGACCGCTTCATACATATTTATTTTTATAAATTAAGTTAGACATGTTTGATATTTATTTTCAAATTTTATGATAACTAAAGGAGAATGTACTATCTGCTTGCAATTTCCTATAAGATCCTCATAGACATGTTCTATGCTAAGTATATAAGGGTGTTTATTTACCAAGTGTTCCATTAGTAGTCCTCTTTCTGCAAATTTAATTAGTAGATAGAAAAGTTATTTTAAACATATATTTTATATAATATAGCACTTACTGCAACATATAATTTTAAAACTTAGCTTTTATAGGCATTTTAGATAAGAAAACTATAAGAAGAGGGAAGGAAAATCCTAAAAGATATGAATGTGGATTAATCTGCTTTTTGAGAAATCCCTGTGGGTTATGGAAATTTGATGGTAAACGGTTGAAGATTCTTTTTTTTTTTTAATTCTAATTAACAACTACTGTGTACAAAGAATTTTATTACTTTATTTTTAAAAAATAAAACATACAAAATAATTTAAATATCTAACACTTGGGACATTTTATGTTTTCAAAGGAAATTTAAGAACAATTCTTATTTCCTTCTTGATTTTTTTTTTTTTTTGCATTTTCTGTGGAAGAGCTGACTCTGTGGGCAGATATGAAACCACAGTGCCTCACAAAGAATCCCTTTTGCTTTATGATTAATTTTCAGTTTTGAAAGTAAGGGGCTGAGGAAGACCTATACCTCTCATCTTATGTAGGAAATCAAAAGAAAAACAAGATCTATTTAGATCAAATAAAGACTAGGTGTTTGTTAAAAAGCATCTCCATTTGTAGAGCAGATGTTCCATATAAAATTTCTCTACATAAATATTTCAACTCCAGCTAAGAGTTATCTGGAATTTAGCCTTAAATCAGCCAAGACATAAAGGAATGGTCTGAGATAGTCTCCGCTGAGTGGCAAAATGGGCAAATTCAGACAAAATTTTAAGAGAAGCACAAGAAAAGTACAGAAGGAGAGAAAAGGATGAGTTATGGAAAAGTGAAGAAAAACTAACCAGATGGTATAGAGGTTGGCAGGATTCAGTTGCTATAAAAACCATGTTAAACCTGAATTTCCACTGGCTTTGATGAGTTCCATCTATATTGGCAGTGCAAGGTTTACTTGAATTTGTGCAAAGGTTTCTTCCTATTGCTACCAGGAATAACTCTCGTATTAAATAGCAATATTGTTTCCATCTATATTGGCAGTGCAAGGTTTACTTGAATTTGTGCAAAGGTTTCTTCCTATTGCTACCAGGAATAACTCTCGTATTAAATAGCAATATTGTAAGCATCAAACTAAAGGTCAACTCTAAATTTTATAAGTAATATGTAATATGATTCATTGAATAAATGCATATCATGAAGAACCCTAAATCTTATAAAAAAAAAAAGAAGGAACTGAAAAGAAAATATAAAGTGAACATTTATTAAAATCATTTACATTTATTTTTATAGAGGTTCTAAATCATCACTAACCCTCTTTACTTTGAAGGTGTTATGACACTGAACAACATTCCATACAGTAACCTGGTTGAATAAAACTTCTAGAACTCAAACCTTAGCAACTATGTGTCTGAAATGCCTAGTGCCTAGAGCATAATGTGCACGCATCTGTTTTATACACATGTAAAACATTAGCACATTTCCAGCACATATTTTCATCTGGAAATTTGATAGGCTTCAAGAAGAATCTGGGTGTATAGGACAAAGACAAAATGGGTGGAGGAAAGGAAAAAAAAGAAGAGAGTTGAGAGGTAAGAATGAACATATTTTTTCCTGGGAATTTTCACATGGAAGGTATAATATTATTTCCCTACTGAGATCTTGTCATCCTTTCTTTTACTTCATATACTGTCTAGTCCATTCTGGTTGAGTTTTCCTTTGAGGGCCACCCAGAAGCTGTGAGCTGGCTGGCAGTAGGGAGAAGAACTAATTTAAAGATTGTCTTGGAGACCCGTAAAACAACACAGGTTACACTGCAGCATCAGGGACTTGGGTCACATATATGGTAAAGATGACCACACATAGGAAGGAGTGTAAATAAGCTTGCAGACCTTCATTTTCCTTTCAGTTCACCTTCTCTCTTTACATTAGTATTAATGAGATGCTGTTCCTAAAAGAGAGAAATGTTTTCAATAGCTTGGTGCGAGTTGATACCTTCTTTGATTTATTTTTATAAACATGAGGATAGAGACTTGAAGAGTAATGCTTCAAAGTGTAGCTTCAGGGATCAGATGACCTGGGTTCAAATTCTGACGTGATCACTTCTTAGCTGTGTTGAGACAAAAATATTAATAAAACAAATAAATAAAATAGCCTCTCCATGCCTCAGTTTACTTAAGGAATTACAAGGACAATACATATTTCATAGGAAAATGTGTACAGATGAGCTGTTAAGTGTAAAGTAATTGGATGAATGAATGATATGTAGAGATCCTCAATAAACACTGGCTGTTATCATGATGGTATCATTTAATTTTCTTTATTTATTTTATTTTATTATTTTATTTTATTTTATTGTTAAGTGAGAGCTAGGGAGGCATAGATACAGACTCCTGCATGTGCCCCAACCAGGATCCACCCAGCAAGCCCCCTCCTGGGAAGTGCTCTGCCCATTTGGTGCCAATGCTTCATTGCTTGGCAACCAAGCTATTTTTAGCACCTGAGATAAGGTCATGGAGCCATTCTCAGTGCCCATGGCAATTGCTCAAATGGTTCAAGCCTGGCTTTAGGATGGAAGGAGAGAGAAGAAGAGAGAGAGAAGAGGGAGGGGGGAGGATAAAGAAGCAAATGGTCGCTTCTCTTGTGTTCCCTGACCAGAATTGAACCCTGGACTTTCATGTCTCAGCTGACACTCTATCGCTGAGCCAACCAGCTAGGGCCCTATTTAATTTTCATAATAGCTTGATGAGAGAACTGAAGATCAGAGAGATTAATGGACTTGCTAAGGTTATCCAGCTCATAACTGGTCAAGCAGTTCAGGTCTGCAAGTTCTCTTTTTATCTCACTTTTCCCACTGCCATCCAACCCATCTCAAGTCTTGCATCCAGATTTTTGAAAGTCACAATTTCATCACTTTTTACCAACCCTAGTACCACTACTACACTAGTCCAAGGCTCCAACATTTTTTGTAGATTCTGTTCTGCTAAGTCCCTGACCTCATCTGTACAACTCTCTATCTCACGTAACACACTTATTTTTATAAAGAATATTTGGACTGGCAGCTATGAGAGTTAAAACTATGGGGAAAAAATGTTATAAAGGCTAAATTCTGCCCTGGCCAGAGAGTTTGGTTGGTTAGAGCATTGTCCCAAAGTGTAGAGGTGGCGGTTTAATTCCCCGGTCAGGGCACATACAAGAACATACCGATTTCCTCTCTTTCATTCTCGCCCCCCACCTCTCTCCCTGTCCCTCTCTCTGTTTCTTCCTCTCCCTTCCTCTCTTTCTGAAACCAATAAATAACTTTTTTTTAAAGCTGAATATTTGATATTAGAATAAGACAGGGGACAAAGAGGATAAATGTGAGTCAGGTGGGATATAAGAAATAAGATAAATGATTTTCCTCCACCTTAAAAGATAACAGCTATGCGGAAGGGTGGGAATGGATTCTGCTAGTCTCAAGATAGAAAAACAAAAAACAAACAGAAAATTTCAACTTTTAAAATCCTTTTATCCTATAATTGTTGCGTCTTCTACAAATGTAATCAAATGTCATCTTCAGAGAGGACTTCTCACTGTTCTATCTAAAATGAATGCATCATAAGTGGAAAACAAATCAATGTTTCTCTTTCTCTCTCCTTCACTCCCTCTCCTCCTCCCTTCCTCTCTCTCTCTCTCTAAAATCTATCAATAAATAAAATTTAAAATAGTATGCCCTGCCATCAATCTCAATCATCTTACCTGTTTTATTATTCAAAGCACTTTTTCTTGATCTTGCATTAACTTTTTCTAATTTTTTTTACTGTGTCTCATCTACTAGTACATTAGCTCCATGAGGACAAGGATTTGCTTATAATGGATCCCTAGTACCTACAAGAATCTCTTAGCACAATGAAAGTAATCAGAAAATATTTGCTAAATGAATAAATGGCCTGAAAAGAATTTGGAGTGGGAAGTGGGAAAGACAACTGAAGAGACACAGGTAAATTTCATCTAGATACATTAAGGTCTCAAACTCAAACACTTTTTAAGGGCAGAATGAAGACTAAACCTATACCTCCTCAATTTGTAGCACACTGACCTTTATTTAATAACAAACTGCCTTGATTTATAATTTTGGGCTATTAACTTATCAGAATAAAATACAAGAGAAAAATTTTAAAGTCTACTTTGAAGTGTCAATATCATTTTTTAAATAATATTTAAACATTTAATTAAAAATTAAATCTAGAGAGTACAGGTGTGGAACCAAAGATGAGGGGCTTTAGGAGCTCTACTGAGGCTGCTGGGGGGCTTTGATTCCAGGAGGAAACTGAGACGATTTTCCAGGTTGTGGAACCGGAGAATGCGGAGAATGCATCAGGGCTTTGGGAGATCTGAATGAGAGATGACTCTTTAAAAAATAAAATAGATCTCGCGGCGAAGGCGGCGGCGGCAGGGGCCGCGT
This sequence comes from Rhynchonycteris naso, assembly GCA_037038555.1. NCBI lineage: Eukaryota > Metazoa > Chordata > Mammalia > Chiroptera > Emballonuridae > Rhynchonycteris > Rhynchonycteris naso. The sequence continues at coordinate 82,602,849 of CM072999.1, read as the reverse complement.
TCTCCGAGCGCCGGACCCGGACGCCCGCGCGGCGGCGGCGGCGGCATCTGCAGGGACGCTGGGACGGCGGCGGTGCTCGGTCCCGCCCGCTGCGCGTGCTGCAGGGGGAGCAAGATGGCGACGGAGTAGGCGGACGTACCAACTTCCAACTCCCAGAACCAAAGTGGATTACAACTCAATTTTAAGAACCATCACCTGGATAAACCAACTTTGAACAAAACTAAGTGGACTCTTCAACCAAGGAACACAGAAGAAGCCACATTGAGACTGGTAGGAATAGCAAAAACGCGAAGAGGGCTGCCCAGCTCCCCGGAGAAAACGGCAGCCCGGAGAGACCCGCGGGGCGGGAGGAGATTTTGGCGGAGAGGGAGGGACCTGGGTCCCAGGAACCAAGCCCCAGCCTGCAGTCCCAGAGCCAAAAAGAGGCGTTTGGACAGTATTGAGCTGTGAAACAAGTGAGGGAGCTCCCAGGCCTACAGTGTGGAGTATTAGGTCCCTTCCTACTCTGCTGAGGGCTGCTTAAGGTTTTGGGGCGGCAGGACGCTGAAAGGCGGTTCTGTCGGCGTGGGCAGAGGCCAAGCCGGTGGGAGATCGGTCTAGCCCAGAGGGTCGGAGGGTAAACGCGAGAGCGGTCCGGAAGCTGCGGGCCCGCCTTTAATCCCACTTACGGGGACAAAGCGGGAGGCCAGGAATAGGCAGGCCCTGCGCAAGCCGGCCCTGACCGCGGGGACCGGGCTAGGACCAGGGACGGGCAGGGGCTCGTGGCTGAGCTGACGATACTAGTCCGCCCCCCCCCCCCCGCCGTCCGCCGGAGAAACCGCGGTTGGCCAGTATACGTGCGCGAGCGGGCTCCGAGCGCTGGAACGGGGTGGACCCCGAGACAGGCGGAGGCTAGCAGCTGAGCCCACGGCTGCTATCCCCATCCGGCCGGAGAAACCCCGGATAGCGTTAATACGTGCACGAGCCGAGCGGGCTCCGAACGCGGGGGCGGGGTAGAGTCCGGGACTAGCGGAAGTACGCAGCTCGGCGGAAGCCAGCAAACACGCCCGCCCCAATAAATCTTGGTTTCCGACCCTGCGCAAAGGGCCCTGGCCTCGAGGGCGGGGCTAAAGCTCCTGACGGGCAAAAGCTTACAGCTGAGAGCACGTCAAAAGCCCAGCCTAACCCGCGGAACTGTAGCGAGCAGGCTCCGACTGCTGGTTCTGGGCGGAAGTCCGGAAATAGGCTGGGTCCGCAGCTGAGGAAAGGTGCTTGCCTCTACCCTTGGTGCTAATCTTGTGGCTTCAGTGACAGCCCCTCCCACGGAGGAGAGGCAGAAATCACAGCAAAAGCCACAGTGGGCCGGCGCTGGCAAAGCTCATACCCAACCACCCTAGGCGCCGGCAGAGGGGGTGGGTGGCCTGCAGATAGACCACACCTAGAGAACACAAAGGCAACACATACTGGACTCCAGTGGCCACAACTTGCTTATACACAGAAAAAATGGGTAGGCAGAGGAATGCAAACCAAATGAATCAAGAGAAATCCCCAGAGAAGGACCTGAATGAACCAGATATAACCAAATTACCAGAAGCAGAATTTAGAATAATGATAGTTAGGATGTTCAAAGAAATTAGAGCAACAATGGATAGTCATTATGAACACCTAAATAAAGAGATAACAAGTATAAAAAATGAAATTGAAATAATAAAAAAGAATCAGACAGAAATGACAAATACAGTATCAGAACTGAAGACCACAATGGAAGGAATTAAAAGCAGGATGGATGACGCTGAGGATCGAATAAGCGAGTTAGAGGACACAATAAACAAAGGCACAGAAGCAGAGAAGAAAAAGGAAAAGAGACTTAAAAAATGTGAGGAAACTCTAAGGGAGCTTTGTGACAACATGAAGAGAAACAACATTCGCATCATAGGGGTGCCTGAAGAAGAGGAGAGAGGACAGGAAATGGAAACTTTGTTCAATCAAATTATAGCAGAAAACTTTCCTAAATTAAGGCTGGGAAACACTCCACACATTCAAGAAGCACACAGAACTCCATTAAGGAGAAACCCAAAAAAATCTACACCAAGACACATCATAGTTAAAATACCAAAGCTAATGGATAAAGAAAAAATTTTAAAAGCTGCTAGAGAAAAAAAGACTATCACCTACAAAGGAGCCCCCATAAGGATGACATCGGACTTCTCAACAGAAACACTTGAGGCCAGAAGGGAATGGCAAGAAATAATCAAAGTAATGCAGAACAAGAACCTACAACCAAGACTACTTTATCCAGCAAGGCTAACGTTTAAAATTGAAAGAGAAATAAAGAGCTTCCCAGAAAAAGAAAGCCTCAAGGAATTCATAAAAACCAAACCAATTCTGCAAGAGATACTAAGGGGCCTCTTGTGAACAGTTTAAAGGGAGGAAAGAATAGAGCAAAAGAAGAATACAGCTTTAAAGAATAAAATGGCAATAAACAACTACATATCAATAATAACCTTAAATGTAAATGGATTAAATGATCCAATCAAAAGACATAGGGTAGCTGCATGGATAAAGAAACAGGACCCATACATATGCTGTCTACAAGAGACACACCTTAAAATAAAAGATATTCATAGACTGAAGGTAAAAGGATGGAAAAAAATATTTCATGCAAATGGAAATGAAAAAAAAGCAGGGGTAGCAATACTTATATCAGACAAAATGGACTTTAAAACAAAGGCTGTAGTAAGAGATAAAAGAGGACACTACATAATGATAAAGGGAACAATTCAACAGGAAGATATAACTATTGTAAATATCTATGCACCAAATATAGGAGCCCCGACATACATAAAGCAGACTTTGATGGATATAAAGGGCGAGATTAACAGCAATACTATCATAGTAGGGGATTTCAATACCCCTCTAACAACACTGGATAGATCCTCAAGAAAGAAAATTAATAAAGAAACAGCAGACTTAAAGGAGACACTAGATCAACTTGATTTAATAGATATCTTCAGAACTTTTCACCCTAAAGCAGTAGAATATACATTCTTCTCAAGCGCTCATGGTACGTTTTCTAGGATAGACCACATGTTAGGACACAAAAATGGTCTCAATAAATTTAAGAAGATTGAAATCATATCAAGCATTTTCTCTGATCACAATGCCATGAAACTAGAAATTAACCACAAAAGAAAAACTGAAAAATACTCAAACACCTGGAAACTAAATAGCTTGTTATTAAATAATGAATGGATTAACAATGAGATCAAAGAAGAAATAAAAAAGTTTCTAGAAACAAATGATAATGAGCATACATCAACTCAAAATTTATGGGACACAGCAAAAGCAGTTCTGAGAGGGAAGTTTATTGCACTACAGGCATATCATAAGAAGCTAGAAAAAGCTCAAATAAGCAACTTGACCCTGCATCTAAAAGAACTAGAAAAACAACAACAAATAAAACCCAAGACAAGTAGAAGAAAGGAAATAATAAAGGTCAGAGCAGAAATAAATGACATAGAGGCTAAGGAAACAATACAGAGGATCAATGAAACAAGAAGCTGGTTCTTTGAAAAGGTAAACAAGATTGATGAACCTTTAACTAGACTCACCAAGAAAAAAAGAGAGAGGACTCAAATAAATAAAATTAGAAAGGACAGTGGAGAAATAACAACTGACACAACAGAAATACAAAGCATTGTAAGAAAATACTATGAAGAACTATATGCCAAAAAATTAGACAATCTTGGTGAAACGGACAAATTTCTTGAATCATATAACCTTCCAAAAATCAATCTGGAAGAATCAGAACACCTAAACAGACCAATTACAGCAAATGAGATCGAAACAGTTATCAAAAAACTCCCAAAAAAGAAAAGTCCTGGGCCTGATGGCTTCACAAGTGAATTCTATCAAAAATTCAAAGAAGAACTAACTCCTATTCTCCTGAAGCTATTTCAAAAAATTCAAGAGGAAGGAAGAATTCCAAACTCCTTTTATGAGGCGAGCATAATTCTGATCCCAAAACCGGGCAAAGACAACACAAAGAAAGAAAATTATAGGCCTATATCCTTGATGAATTTAGACGCAAAAATTCTCAACAAAATATTAGCCAACCGGATCCAGCAATATATGAAAAAAATCATACACCACGATCAAGTGGGATTTATCCTGGAGAGGCAAGGCTGGTTCAATATTCGCAAATCAATCAATGTGATTCACCACATAAACAAAAGGAAGGACAAAAATCACATGATAATTTCAATAGATGCAGAAAAGGCATTTGATAAAATCCAGCACCCATTCATGCTCAAAACTCTCAGTAAAGTGGGAATACAGGGATCATTCCTTAACATGATAAAGGCCATCTATGATAAACCGACAGCAAACATCATACTAAATGGACAAAGATTAAAAGCAATCCCCTTAAGATCAGGAACCAGGCAGGGTTGCCCACTTTCACCACTCTTATTCAACATAGTTCTGGAAGTCCTAGCTATAGCAATCAGACAAGAAGAAGAAATAAAAGGCATCCAAATTGGAAAAGAAGAAGTAAAACTGTCATTATTTGCAGATGATATGATATTGTATATTGAAAACCCTAAAGTCTCAGTCAAAAAACTACTGGACCTGATAAATGAATTCAGCAAGGTGGCAGGATATAAAATTAATACTCAGAAATCAGAGGCATTTCTATACACCAACAATGAAATATCAGCAAAAGAAATTAAGGAAACAATCCCCTTCACTATTGCAGCCAAAAAAATTAAGTACCTAGGAGTAAATTTAACCAAGGAGGTTAAGGACTTGTACTCAGAAAATTATAGAACATTGATAAAAGAAATCAAGGAAGATACAAACAAGTGGAAGCACATACCGTGCTCATGGCTAGGAAGAATAAACATCATTAAAATGTCTATATTACCCAAAGCAATTTATAAATTCAATGCAATACCAATTAAAATACCAATGACATACTTCAAAGATATAGAACACATATTCCAAAAATTTATATGGAACCAAAAAAGAACACGAATAGCCTCAGCAATCTTAAAAAGAAAAAATAAAGCAGGAGGTATCACTCTTCCTGATATCAAGGTTTACTACAAGGCCATTATACTCAAGACAGCCTGGTACTGGCATAAGAACAGGCACATAGATCAATGGAACAGAATAGAGAACCCAGAAATAAACCCACAGCTTTATGGACAACTGATATTTGACAAAGGAGGAAAGAACATACAATGGAGTAAAGACAGCCTCTTTAACAAATGGTGTTGGGAAAATTGGACATCTACCTGCAAAAAAATGAAACTAGACCATCAACTTACACCATTCACAAAAACAAACTCAAAATGGATAAAAGACTTAAATGTAAGCCGTGAAACCATAAACATCTTAGAAGAAAACATAGGCAGCAAGCTCTCCGACATCTGTAGCAGCGGTATATTTGCCGATTTATCTTCATGGGCAACTGAAATAAAAGGCAAGATAAACAAATGGGACTATATCAAACTAAAAAGTTTTTGCACAGCTAAAGACAATAGGAACAGAATAAAAAGACAAACCACACAATGGGAGAACATATTTGACAGCACATCTGATAAGGGGTTAATAACTAAAATTTATAAAGAACTTATAAAAAGCAACACCAGGAAGACAAATAATCCAATCAAAAAATGGGCAAAAGAAATGAATAGAAATTTCTCCAAAGAGGACATACAGATGGCCAATAGGCATATGAAAAAATGCTCAACATCACTAATCATTAGAGAAATGCAAATTAAAACCACAATGAGATATCACCTCACACCAGTCAGAATGGCACTTATCAGCAAAACAACACAGAATAAGTGCTGGCGAGGATGTGGAGAAAAGGGAACCCTTCTGCACTGCTGGTGGGAATGCAGACTGGTGCAGCCACTGTGGAAAACAGTTTGGAGATTCCTCAGAAAATTAAAAATCGAACTGCCTTTTGACCCAGCTATCCCACTTTTAGGAATATACCCTAAGAACACCATAGCACTGTTCGAAAAGAAGAAATGCGCCCCCATGTTCGTGGCAGCATTGTTCACAATAGCGAAGATCTGGAACCAGCCCAAGTGTCCGTCAGAAGACGAGTGGATTAAAAAGCTATGGTACATATATACTATGGAATACTACTCAGCCATAAGAAACGATGACATCGGATCATTTATAACAAAATGGATGTACCTTGATAACATTATACGGAGTGAAATAAGTAAATCAGAAAAAAAGAAAAACTGAGAACAGCACGATTACATACATAGGTGGGACATGAAAGTGAGGGTATGAGACATGGACAAGAGAGTGGTGGTTATGGGATGGGGGGAGGGAGGGAAGAATGGGATAGGGAGGAGGGGAGGGACGCAGGGAAAACCAGATTGAAGGTGACAGAGGACAATTTGACTTTTGGTGATGGGTATGCAACACAATTGAATGATAAGATAACCTGGAGATGTTTTCATTGTACATATGTACCCTGATTTATTGATGTCACCCCATTAGAATTAATAATAATAAAATATATATTAAAAAAAAAAATAAAAAAAAATAAAATAAAAATGTACTACAGATACAGCTAAACCCATTCCCAAGATTCATTCCCCTTTTTACAGGGAATTACTATCTTGAAGATAAGAAATACAATTTTAATTCATGTTTCTGTAGTTCTATTAAATACATAGGAGTCTTGAAATAAAAAAAAAAAAAAAAAAAAAAAAAAAAAAAAAAAAAATTAAATCTAGATCCTATACTTCAATATTGTACAGAACTACTCAGAGTACTGTCATCATAGAATATGTCACAGAAAAAGAAAAAAGAAAATACATGGCTGTCCGTAAAAGTATTTCCCTAAGAAAACTTTAATGTGCATGATAATAACATTACAACTGCTCTATAATGACAAGAGAATATGAAAAAGACTATAGAGATAATTGAATGAATTTTTTTTAATATGAATTGTTTTTATTAATTTTAATGGGGTTACATTGATAAATCATGGTACATATGTTCAGAGAAAACATCTCCAGGTTACTTTGACATTTGATTATGTTGCATACGCATCTCCCAAAGTCGTATAGTCTTCCATCACCTTCTATCTGGTTTTCTTTGTGCCCCTCCCCACCCCCTAACTCCTCCCTCTCCATCCGCCCTTACCCCCCCCCTGCTCCCCACCCCCGTAACTAGTGTCACAATGCCATTCTGACTGGAGTGAGGTGATATCTCATTGTGGTTTTAATTTGCATTTCTCTAATGATTAGTGAAGTTGAGCATTTTTTCATATGCCTATTGGCCATCTGTATGTCCTCTTTGGAGAAGTGTTTATTCTTTTTTTTTTTTTTTTGCCCATTTTTGATTGGATTGTTTGTTTTCCTGGTGTTGAGTTTTACAAGTTCTTTACAAATTTTGGTTATTAACCCCTTATCAGACGTATTGTTGAATATGTTCTCCCATTGTGTAGTTTGTCTTTTTATTCTGTTCTTATTGTTTTTAGCTGTGAAAAAGCTTTTTAGTTTGATATAGTCCCATTTGTTTATCCTGTCTTTTATTTCACTTGCCCGTGGAGATACATCGGCAAATATATTGCTGCGAGAGATGTCGGAGAGCTTACTGCCTATGTTTTCTTCTAAGATGCTTATGGTTTCACGGCTTACATTTAAGTCTTTTATTCATTTTGAGTTTATTTCTGTGAATGATTTAAGTTGGTGGTCTAGTTTCATGTTTTTGCAGGGAGATGTCCAATTTTTCCAACACCATTTGTTAAAGAGGCTTTCTTTACTCCACTGTATGCTCTTTCCTCCTTTGTCAAATATCAGTTGTCCATAAAGGTGTGGGTTTATTTCTAGGTTCTCTGTTCTGGTCAATTGATCTATATGCCTGATCTTATGCCAATACCAGGCTATCTTGAGTACAATAGCGCTATAGTATAACTTGATATCAGGAAGTTTGATACCTCCCACTTTATTTTTCCTTTTCAAGATTGCTGCAGCTATTCCTGTTCTTTTTTGGTTCCATATAAGTTTTTGGAATATGTGTTCTATATCTTTGAAGTATGTCATTGGTATTTTAATTGGTATTGCATTGAATTTATAAATTTTTGGGGTAATATAGATATTTTAATGATGTTTATTCTTCCTAACCATGAGCACGGTATATGCTTCCACTTGTTTGTATCTTCCTTGATTTCTTTTATCAATGTTTTATAATTTTCCAAGTACAAATCTTTAATCTCCTTGTTTAAATTTACTCCTAGGTACTTTATATATTTTTTTGTTGCAATAGTGAAGGGGATTGTTTCCTTAATTCCTCTTTCTGACATTTCATTGTGTATAAAAATGACTCTGATTTCTGTGTATTAATTTTATATCCTGCCACCTTGCTGAATTCATTTATCAGGTCCAGAAGTTTTTTGACTAAGACTTTAGGGTTTTCTATATACAATATCATATCATCTGCAAATAATGATAATTTTACTTCTTTTCCAATTTGGTTGCCTTTTATTTCTTCTTCTTGTCTGATTGCTGTAGCGAGTACTTGCAGATCTATGTTGAATAAGAGTAATGAAAGGGGACAGCCTAGCCTTGTTCCTGATCTTAAGGGGATTGCTTTTAATTTTTGACCATTGAGTATGATGTTGACTGTGGTTTGTCATAGATGGCCTTTATCATGTTAAGATATGTTCCCTGTATTCCCACTTTGCTGAGAGTTTTGATCATGAATGGGTGCTGGATTTTATCAAATGCTTTTTCTGCATCTATTGAAATTATCATGTGATTTTTGTCCTTCCTTTTGTTTATGTGATGAATCACATTGATTGATATGTGAATATTGTACCAGCCTTGCCTCCCCAGAATAAATCCCATTTGATCATGGTGTATGATTTTTTTCATATATTGTTGGATCCGCTTGGCTAATATTTTGTTGAGGATTTTAGAATCTAAATTCATCAGGGTAATTGGCCTATAATTTTCTTTCTTTGTGTTGTCTTTGCCTGGTTTTGGAATCAGAATTATGCTTGCCTCATAAAAGGAGTTTGGAAGTCTTCCTTCCTTTTGAATTTTTTGAAATACCTTGAGAAAGATAGGAGTTAGTTCTTCTTTTAATATTTAGTAGAATTCACTTGTGAAGCCATCAGGCCCAGGACTTTTCTATGTTGGGAGTTTTTTGATAACTGTTTCGATCTCATTTTTTTGTAATTGTTCTGTTTAGTTTTTCTGATTCTTCCAGATTGATTTTTGCAAGATTGTATGTTTCAAGGAATTTGTCCATTTCATCTAGGTTGTCTAGTGTTTTGGCATACAGTTCTTCATAGTATTTTCTTAAAATATTTTGTATTTCTGTTGTGTTAGTTACTTCTCCACTCTCATTTCTAATTTTATTTATTTGAGTCCTTTCTCTTTTTTTCTTGGTGAGTTTATTTAAAGGTTCATCGATCTTGTTTACCTTTTCCAAGGACCACCTCCTGGTTTCATTGATCCTCTGTATTGTTTCTTCAGCCTCTATGTCATTTATTCTCGCTCTGACCTTTATTATTTCCTTCCTTCTACTACTGCTGGGCTTTACCTGGTGTTCTTTTTCTAGTTCTTTTAGATGCAGGATCAAGTTGTTTACTTGAACTTTTTCTAGCTTCTTAAGGTATGCCAGTAATGCTATGAACTTCCCTGTCAGTACTACTTTTGCTATGTCCCATATATTTTGAGTTGATGTATGCTCATTATTATTCATTTCTAGGAATATTTTTATTTCTTCTTTGATCTCATTGGTAACCCATTCATTATTTAATTACATGCTGTTTAGTTTCCAAGTTGTTGAGTATTTTCCAGTTTTTTGTTGTGGTTGATTTCTAGTTTCATGGCTTTGTGATCAGATAAAATGCTTGATATAATTTCAACATTCTTAAATTTGTTGAAACCACTTTTGTGTCCTAACATGTGGTCTATCCTAGAGAATGTACCATGAGTGCTTGAAAAGAATGTATATTCTACTGCTTTAGGGTGAAAGGTTCTGAAGATATCTATTAAATCTAATTGATCTAGTGTATCCTTTAAGTCTGCTGATTTTTTGTTAATTTTCTTTCTTGAGGATCTATCTACTGATGTTAGTGTGGTATTGAAATCCCCTACTATTATAGTATTGCTGTTGATCTCATCTTTTATATCTATCAAAGTCTGCTTCATATATTTAGGTTCTCCTATATTAGGTGTGTAGATATTTATAATGGTTATATCTTCCTATTGGATTGCTCCCTTTATCATTCTGTAGTGTTCTTCCTTATTTCTTACTATAGCCTTTGTTTTAAAGTCCATTTTGTCAGATATGAGTATTGCTTCCCTGGCTTTTTTTCCTTTCCATTTGCATGAAATATTTTTTTCCATCCTTTTACCTTCAGTCTATGTGCATCTTTTGTTTTAAGGTGTGTCTCTTATAGACAGCATATGTATGGGTCCATTTTCTTATCCACACAGCTACCCTATGTCTTTTGATTAGATCATTTAATCCATTTACATTTAAGGTTATTATTGATATTTAGTTGTTTATTGCCATTTTATTCTTTAAAGCTGTATTTCTTTTTTTGCTATATTCTTTTCCCCCTTTGAATGGTTCACAACAGACCCCTAAGCATCTTTTACAGAATTGGTTTGGTTTTAATGAATTCCTTGAGGGGTTTTTTTTTGTCTGGGAAGCTCTTTATTTCTCCTTCAATTTTAAATGTTAGTCTTGCTTGATAGAGTAGTCTTGCTTGTAGGTTCTTGTTCTGCATTACTTTAAATATATTTTGCCATTTCCTTCTGGTCAAGTGCTTCTGTAGAGAAGTTGCATGTCACCCTTATGGGGGCTCCTTTGCAGGTGATACCCGTTTTTCTCTAGCAGCTTTTAATATTTTCTCTTTAAACCTTAGCTTTAGTATTTTAATTACGATGTGTCTTGGTGTTGATTTCTTTGGGTTTCTCTTTAATGAAGTTTTCTGTGCTTCTTGAACATGTGAGATGTTTTTCTGCCTCTATTTAGGAAAGCTTTCAGCTATGATTTAATTGAACAAAGTTTCTATCCCTTGTTCTTTCTCTTCTTCTTCAGGAACCCCTATAATGCAGATGTTATTTCTCTTCATGTTGTCACAGAGCTCTCTTAGAGTTTCCTCAAACTTTTTGAGTCTCTTTTCTTTTGTCTGCTCTGCTTTTGTGCCTTCGTTTATTTTGTCCTCTAACTCGCTGATTTGATCCTCAGCTTTATCCATCCTGCTTTTAATTCCTTCCATTGTGGTCTTTAATTCTGATATTTTATTTTTCATTTCTTTCTGATTCATTTTTATTATTTCAATTTCCTTTTTTATATTTGCTATCTCTTTATTGTTCATAATGACCATCTATTGTTTTTCTATGCTTATTGAACATACTAACAATCATTATTTTAAACTCTGCATCTGGTAATTTGGTTATATCTGACTCATTCAGGTCCTTCTCTGGGGATATCTCTTGATTCCCTTTGGTTGCATTTCTCTGCCTGTCCATTTTTGTCTGTGTATAAGAAGGGTTTGGCCACTGGAGTCTAATGGGTGTTGCCTCTGTGTTCCCTAGGTGTGGTCTGTCTGCAAGACATCTCCTCTGTCACTGCCTAGGGCTCTCGGGAATGGGTATTGCCGGCATCGACCCACTGTGGCTGTCGCTGCAGTTTCAGCCTCTCCTCCACAGAAGGGGCTGTGCTCCTGTGCCCAACTCTACAAACCTCAGCCAGTCTTGGCCTTCGCTCTGCCCCCATGGTTGAGATTGCACACCTCACAGGGCCACAAGCCTCGGTACCAAGGGCAGGGGTAAGCACCTTTGCTGCAGACGTCTGACTTTTCCCTGGCTTTTGTCCTGCCCTTGCCCTTACAGTCGGAGCCAGCTCACGGGTAGGGCTGCAAGCCTTGGAGGTCAGGTGAGGTTCCGGCCTGCACACCCTTGCTCAGCAGCAGATCTCCGTCTGTTACAGGACTCCCACCCTTCCCCCACAGGTGGGGTTGCAGGTAGGTCGGCAGCTGGCCAGACCACTTTTGTGCATCCCCTCTACCCTGCCGGGCTAGACTGAGCTCACTCCAGCCGGCTGGCTTCTGCCCCCGATGACCGGAATCGTGCTTTGAGTCCCATAGCTGCCCACCCGCCAGCACGCCCTCAGCAGTGTGGGTGGGAGTGCTGCAGGTCAGACCATAACACTCCATAATGTAGTCCTGAAAGCTCCCTCCTTCTAAGCGGCTGTGCTCTGAGTGCTGCAGGAGAGTTTTTTTGGCTGGTGTCTTGCTTCCCTTTGCTGGTATTGCTGGCTCCAGGGGAAATAATCGTTTCAGATTTGGGGAGTGATTCAGCCCAGGAGTTTCAGTGGCTGTCCCTCAAAGTGTTTCTTACTGTGCATCCTAGATTACACTCTCTTCCCACTGCTCCGGTCCCCCAGAGCTTCGGGTGAGTATTTGTGAGAGAAGTTTTCTTTGCTGTCCCTTTTAGAAGAATCCTGAATCTGAGAAAATTGTCTCTTTCTCACAAACAGTATCCTGACTTGTTTTGCAGCTAAATAATGTTCATATGCCTCTTCTAGGCTCTCAGACTGCAGGCTGCGGCTTTGTTCCTGGGGCTCAGGTCCTTCCCTTCCCCGCTAAACTCTCTTCCCGCCACGTGAGTTTCTCCAGGTTGCTGTTTGCTCCAGGGAGCTGGGCAGCCCTTTCTGCATTTTCGCTTTTACAACCAGTCTCAATGTGGCTTCTTCAGTGTTCTTTGGTTTAAGAGTACTTTTAGTTTAGTTCGAAGTTGGTTTTTCCAGATGATAGTTCTTAAAATTAAGTTGTAATCCACTTTTGTTCTGGCAGTTGGAAGTTGGTACATCCACCTATTCCATCGCCATCTTGCCACTCTTGAATAAATTTTTTATTGGTCTTTGTTTTCTCTAGAAAGAGTTTATAAACTAGTTTGGCTATCATCACCATCATCATCATCATTACTGTTATTTATTGAATGCTTATTCATTACTGAGCATTAAACTAGATGCCTAGAAAGTATTATAATCATTGATCCTCATAATTCTATAATTCATTTTATTGGTGTAGAAACTAAGTATCAGAGAAGACATCAACACAGCCAGGAGGCAACAGAACTGTAAACAAATTCAGTGATCACCACAGTCTTGATGCATCCCATTATTTTGTAAGATAAAAATTAGTATTTTCTTCTGTGTACTCCAAAGCACCTCAGCACTAGTTATACTCTAGATGTTTAAGAATATTTAGAATAAATCTTGGAGTTGGAAAGAATGTTAGAGATCATCTTTCCCAAGAAGGAATCTATGACTAATCCTTTGGAATACAACTTTAAGAAGTATCTTATTTCTTTAAAAGCAAAACTGGATAGAGAACTGAGGTCTTTTACTATGCCCACTCCTCTATTGTGTTGACTGGCATGAATATGGTGCTTATAAACATGTTAAATTATAATTCTATGTACATATTTATGTTTATATCGACTGTGTAAATTATTTACATTTAGTAGAATTCCAATTCAAGTTTGTCTTCCACTAGTTGGACCTTGGTCTAAATGAAAAAAATACTATAAAATTGAACTATTATAAATTGACCCTTTGTGTAATAAATCAAACACTGTTGGCATATCTATTTATGTGTCGTATATGTATCTTTATGTATATTACAGATAAGCATAATCTGGCAATGTTTCCCATGTTTGTATATAAAGATTATGTAAATTAAATGGTAAACAAACCCACTTAAATCTTTAGGCAAAGTTAACAGTAGGGGCAAATTGTGGTGACATAGATAAATTCATATTTGCTTTCCAAAAAAAAACACTATTCTGCAGACTGTAAAAAACACCAGCCCAAACCAAAAGATTATATACCAGGTAGAGATGCCAAGTGCAGTTCACACAAAGCAATTACAGTAAAAGCTGTGAGTTTTACTACAGCTCGGGGAATACTTTACACATTTACTTTTCCTCCATGAAAGAAACGCATGCTGAGAAACCACTGGCTTCTCTATACAAACAGAAAATGTGGGATACCTGAGGAAAGGGTAACATTCAGTTTAATTTCTGTGTGAGCCAGTTCAAATAATTCTAAAAATCAAACTGACATGGGGAAAAGGTAACATAGAAGCACTCTTATTTCTGAACTGGTTCTCCTTAGCCATTTTCTTCCTGGAGTATAATCTGATTCAGAGCAGAAACATACAGTACAGTTAACATTCGACTTTAATTGCAATGAGGTGACAACATACTGGGTAATGAGTTGTTTATGAGTTGTAGATGTGTTTACAATGAGTTGACAATGTGTTGGATAAAGTGTTCTTCTAAAGTTGTAAGTCTATTTACAGTTAGCAGTGGAGGATGTTCATTAGTTGTCGATTTGTTTGTTTACATTGTTTTCGATTTGCAATTGCTATAAAACAAATTGCACACTGATGAAGGATGATTGTTTGTGTGCCTTAATGATTTACTGTAGTAGCTTGTCTGAAAAAGTACTTAACTCTGCCTCATCTGTCAGTTTCCACTGCAAAAGCTCCAAGTCACAATAGTTATATTAGCATAGCACGGACCATTTATAACAACATTATGCATCTAAGAAATCTCAGGACTTTGCTAGTCAGCCCATTGTATTTGACCCAGCAGACCTGAACTGAATTCTTTCTGCTTGATACACATTTATATCTTTTTAAGTTATAACATGATTAAGAGTTAGTTCTCAAACTCCCAGTTACAGAAAGAATTATACAAATCCTTTGTAATTCAAGGTACTAGGAATTTTCAACCTTATTTTTGACCTATCAACTTCTGTGAAAAGTTTTTTTAAGAAAAAAATCAGATTAGTTCCAGGGTAATAATACAATTTTATAAATATATTTTAACATATTGGGGGACAAAGGAGTAGTATAGCCTTTATATTTAAAAACTCACAATAAGCCAGTTCAATCTCCATTCATATGCATTACTTCTACATATGGATATTTAATAACTTTTATCTATAGAAGGGAAGAAATGGGAGAATAAACAGAGCTCCACCCATATCTTTACCATCTCAAAATATACTCTCTGCCCACTTATGCATATCCTAGACCCATATGTATTCACAATAAAGCAGCTAATGTACACTGCACCTCATTTATATTGTGCTCATACATTAGGATATATAAAGCCATCTTACAATAATTTGACTTTAAAAAAATTATGTCAGAATTCAAGCCTAACTAAAGAACCTGTAGCCTTCAAAGCATTGAAGGTAAAATATTGTAGTTAGTTCTTAGGATTATAGAGAAAAAAAAACCCTAAGAAAATGAGAAGAGATAAAGAAGCCACTAAAGAAAAAATAAGTTTATTAAATGGTAAATAATATTCATTGTAAATCATATAACCTAATATTTTATTTAATCTACAGGAGGATACAAAATAGTAAATTTTTATCCTCATTTTGTTTTTATATAAAGCAACTAAAAACAGACACCTATATTATGCAAATTCTGTAATTTTTAAATGTTGGCTTTAATTTTTTACAATATGTGAAGCAACTCCTAATTTTGGAAAGTCCCAAATTTACAAATAAAGTTTATACTAGAAGCCCAGTGATTTATGCAGTCACATATCTGGAAAGGACAGAACCAGAGCATAAACCCAAATATTCTGATTCCAACCTAGTGTTGTTATTGTCAGTTCCTGTTCTGTTTTGTTTCCTTTATGCTAGAAGTGAAACTTCAAAATATGAGCCAATGCTTTTTCTTGTTTAAGTCATAGACATAGATCTAGTGATATTTTTTTACTCCACTAGTGTGTTGTTATTTTCTGTAATCTACCTCCATTTGAGATTTCTAACTTATGGGAAAATAAGGAAACTTGATGAAATCCCACAAAATGGTGTTCCCTTACACTCCTGACCTTCACTTCTGAGAAGCATTCCCAACAAAAAGATTCCTATTAAGTCTGGTTTCCATAACTGTCATGGAGGAACATGTTTTGCCTCCAGATGTGAATTTGTGTTTACAGGCATTGTTTTCCTTGCATAATGAGGACAAGGAAGACATTTTAATTATCTAAAATATTTAAATTAATAGATATATCTAGCAATTGTTTTCAAAGATATAACCCAAAGGTTTTAAGTGCTAACTTGTGCTTTTGGAGACCATGCAGGGGCTCTTATATACTAGCATCAGTGGTGTAAAAGAAAGCAAAGGAGGTTTCATTTTCCTTTCTCGGTGTGCCATTTATTACTGTGAGCTTGAAAAAATAAATTCTTAGTGCATTTCAGCATGCTGACCCTAAAACAAATCTGTCATTGGAATCTAAAGAAAAGGCCCTGGACGAAGTGCTGAGGTGTTGCTTCCAGGGAGTCGTGTTAGCATATTCATGTTGGAAAGGATTTCATCTTGGAGGCTTCTGTTCATCTAACCAGATACTTTGCAAGTAAAAATGCATGAAATTTAAACCAGCTTTTCACATGGCCATTTTTTATGGCAGACCATTTCAGCAGTGTAACAGGGGTAGACACCTATAAATGTATAATGTGATGGATTCAATTGTAATGCAGCCTGGATACATATGGAGGTAGTGTTTGCCCTTCAGTGAAAATCCATTTTTATGTCAAAAGGAACCCATTGAAATTAATAGGGCATTATCCAAGCAGTAAGTAACACTGTATATACAATACAAAAATTTCTAGCAGGAAGACATATTTTCTCTAAATAATGTGAAAAATAACCATGCTAAGAAATAGTAAATTAATGCATTAAACAATGGTAAAGCATTTAAGATTTTTTGAAGAAAATAGGCCAATAAATGACCAACATTTTTAACCTTTATTAGAATACTATCTACTAGCAAAATAAAATGTATTATTTTCTAAACCCACATTTATTTTGGACACAGGCACTCAGATTATTTTTAGAATTATTAGTGAATGTACTAATGTCAATGTACAAACTATATAATGTAGTTTACTTTGCTGATAGAGAATGATTACATTCATTCATTTATGCCTTCATTTAATAAATATTTTGGCATTCCTATCATGATTCAAAAAAACAAATTAAGCAATGAATAGAGTCAGAAACACAACAGGCATGGTTGTGATCATTGTGTTAATGAGTGAGCTTTCCAGTTTCCGAATCTTATTTCTAAACTCCCCTCTGAAATGTTATTTTTTAATATTGAATTATTCTTTATAAGTCCCTTGACTATTTTCATATTTTACTTTCTTATGCCCAGTGTTTCTTAAAAATGCTATGCTCCTATACTATTGTTCCTAAAGTAATTTTTATCTCTTTATTTAGTGTATACTGTTGTATATATTCAACTTTCCTTTTCCTGTCCCCAAGAAGCATTTTCTGGACACAGGGAATATAATATAGCCATCCCTTAGCATGTACTTAATACATTAATTTCTCCATTGCACCCCAATTATAAACTATTGGTCTCCTAATTCCTCTTGAACTTTACAGAATTGTGAAGAATTAGTAAAGGGAGATGGGAAGTGGGATTATTTTTACATACAACCAATGGTTCTTTACTTTCACTGTCAGTACTGAGTCATGGTAGCCAGTGGCCAAATGGATGTGAGTGACGAGATCCAGGCATCACTTGTTTATAAGTTGGAAAATAGTATCTACTAGCAGGAAGGTACTCAAAAAAAAGAGCTACAGACGTGAAAGAATGGCCAGGATCAGTGGTTACCACTAAGCACTGAGTCTGGATTTCTGTGGTATCAAAAGAGTGCAAGCAGGATGCACAGACTTAGCAGGAGATCCAAAGCAAATGAGGAAAGTACAAAATATAAGTTGACATAAACCACCCATTTGGCACAAGACCCTGAACCTGAATAAATTGTCAAGGAAAAGATAACATCTTCCAACCAAGAGTTTCAGAGCTAGTGAAGCATGGGGAAGAGGGACAGTAAGAGATAGGAATCCTAGAGAGTAGATTTTAAGCAGCAGAACAATAAGTTAGAGCAGAAGCTAACCATGCATTTCTTCCTTACAAATACACAGGGTAATGAGCATTATCTAATGTGAGAAGGACATACTTCCTTGCCTTTCTCAAAGCTGAATGAGGGCTTTCCCATACAGATGTGAGCTGGCCACCAGCCTGGCCTCACATATATTAGACTCCGTGTGAGCTCTGACCTCTTCATTGACCTTCAAGTGGGTGCACAAGCATGAAGAGACTAGGTATGAGCATATCCCAGTCTTGTTAACCTCCTGCAATTTGCCTAACATATAATGTATTTTTAGCTATTTTGTTGTGGGAAAATTGCTTTTCAGAAACTTTAAACAACAAAATTTGTTGACCCAAATATCAGATATTTATTTAGAACCAACAACACTGATTATTTACTGGGCAAAGGATAACATAGTTGCAGCCTTCTTTCTTCCAAGGAGCAGTTATGGCACCTGCACACTCGTGAACCACCAGCAGGTTGAATTAGTGCTCAGCCACCCCAGTCATGCTCTGCTCACATGGGGCCACGCATTTTCTCCAGCTCGCAGACCTTTCTAACCAGGTTATAAAAGAATTTTATGTGGCATTTTATATGCTACATAGGACAATTGAAAGAAAAATTATACACTCATAGTAAAATGATGTTCTACCCATCCCCCAATGTCCACCAGCAGCATGCAGTATGCAAGGGCAAATCGTTTACATCAGGCTGGACAAATAGTAAAGGTTGGTTCATTTTGGAAAAAGACAAATTTTTTTTGTCTTAAAGTCATATTTGGAAGTGATTTTCCTGCTGAATAAGAACATGGGATATTTCATATGAGTAGGAAAAGAGAGGCAGAATCTAGCTTTAAGTTCCCCTATGGCTGGAGTGCACGGTTATGGCACAGAGCTGTGGGTCTTCTTTTTTCCCAAAGGTGTGCTTGAGGATTACCTAGAGATCTTGTAAAAATGCTCATCCTCAGCTCTACCTTCAGCTAGTCTGATTCAGTTGATCCGGATTTTACTCAAGTATCTGCATTTTTGATAAAGCACTTCAGGTGCTGTTTTAAGGTAGGTAGTTTGAAGCCCTGGCCTGTGCCTCAGTGGATAGACCATCACCTGGCATATAGACACCCCAGGTTTGATTCTCGGTCAAAGCACACAGAAGTGACCATCTGTTTCTCTCCCCCTCATTCTCTCCCTTTTTCTCTCTCAGCCTCAGGTACTAAAAGTAGTTTGGTTGATAGGAGCATTGTCCCCAAATGAAGTTGCTGGGTGAATCCCAGTTGGGCCACATGTGAGAATCTGTCTATCTCACCTCCTCTCACCTAAAAAAAACAAAAGAAGAAAGTTCATAGTTTGTGAAACATATTGTCAAACACTAATCAAGAGTTGCAGTGATGTTGGCCCTGATTTCTACCCATGAGCAATACAAGCCCAACAGCGATTTGAAGAAGTTTTCTAAAAGTTTCACTAGGTCTCTCTTAGGAAAGGGAGGCACTTGTATGCACACAGATCTTACCAAGTGAGTCAACAGTTATATTCCTTATTGTTAAATTTTATTTAAAAAAATTTTTAAAAATAAAGAAAATACAGAATGAGACTTTTAGTGACAGCAGATTTGGATGAGAGAGAAAAAGCTGCATCATCTTCTCCTTACAGTAATGGAAACCTCAGTGAGGAGGATGAAAGGCAAAATAGACTATCAAGAGTTTTCCTGTGAGAAGACATATCTAGAAGTAAAAGGGCTCTCTGAATTTTCTATACCCTTTAAATATCAGCTTTCTCAATGTTACTTTTCAGACACTGTGACCTTTTAAGAAGTGAAAAGTCACCAACATGCTATCTATATTGAAGCACTTTATCAAAATGTCACCCAACAGTTGATACCAGTTGCTAACAAGGTATTGTGTTTCTGTATTTAATTGGCCAGCTTACCAGATTTTGGCTGCCTTTGGGTATCTATTAATTTTTAGAGGAAAAAAAGCATCATTTGAGGCAATTTTATATAAATGTGTTAAAAATTAGATAAAGTAAGGAACTTCCAAAAAGAATTGGATAAGAAAATTTAACTGTTTGCATTGGTTCCTAATTTATAGAAACACCTTTATAATATATTCAACACAATTCTGGATAATTGCCAATTACCCATGCTTCTGCACCTTCTAAAAGTTATCTTGGCATGCAGATCCACAGAAAAATAGGAAGTACCCTGGAAATTACTCACAAAATGTGAATACCACATGTCAGAGTCAGTGAGCCTTGGATGAACTATAAAGAGTTTTCATTATTTAGGCCTATGAAAGCAAAGGAAACAAAAATATATCCAATAATGTAAGACAACGGAACCAGGAAATTTATAAGACAGCTTAATCTGTAGATTTACTTTAAAATATAGCAACTTTAAAAATATTACCCCTGGTTGTAGTCATGATCCCTCAGAGGTCAGGAAGAATAGGATGTCAAACTTCCCAAGGTTTTTAAACAAAGGACTTTTAATGAGTCCTTTTCCTTAAGCTTTCCTTTTTCTTCTCTTATGTAGACATGAAAGACAAAAATCTTAACACATTTCAGAATCACTGGGGAAGCTGCCCAATGCCACTTATCTTAAATACTATATTAATCATATTTATTACCCCTAGGCTGAGGCTTTATATAATTAAATGGCCCTAGGTCAATCCATGCTCTGCAAGAATGCTAATAAAAAGGTCCAAATCACAGAGAATTACACATAACAATACCAAAAATCACTGCCCCAGATGCTATCACCAAAGCATTGTTGAGCCTGGAGAGATAGAATATCAAGGGTAGACAATGATCCTGGTGTCTGTCTACGGTATTCATTAAGTTTGGAAAACTTCCTGGGGAGGAAGTGTGGGCACACCTGTCTAGATGGTCCCAGTGCTCCTCAGGAGGCTTATACCCAGAGCTTGTTTGTACCCAACAAGAACAATATCCACAGGGAAAGTGAATCTTGAAGCCTTTAGGACACATACAAAGGGCTACAAATCTCTTGATGAAGGACCTTCCGAGGCACAGGTTATCTCACTTAATAAAATGAAAGACTTTGGTGTACACTGCAAACAATATTTTGCCTCAGCAGTCTATTTCAAATCTTCTTTGGATTGCAAATTGCTTGAACTTTTGTGGAATAAACACTGGATGAATCTGCTGAGTTCCTCTAGCTTGCTTGCTAATGCAGACTGTACCACTGACTAGGTATTTAATTTGTCTGCAACGTTAGATCAGTCAGAATTCCAGCTGTAGTTTAATGCTGGGTTTATAAACACATGACCAAAATCAGAAGACAAGCTCACCAAAGATACTTGCTCTGCTGTGAAACCACAGGAGCTGTCCGTGGACTAATGTCTCAGGCTGTTAAGGATTAACTGTTTCATCAAATTAACACCTTAAACAATCAGTAATACTTTTTGCCTGAAAGTCACTCTGAGAAAAATGCTCAAGTAACACTTTTAAACCAGTCACCAAAAATCTAATTAGAAATACCAGGTGCTCTGAAATGTCCTGAATATTAACATCTTGTAGTAAAACTATTTAAAATAAAAAAGCAAACAAAGAACCCAGTGTGTACTACTCAACTCCAGGAGCTAAAATGCCCATGAGTCACCACATGAATAGAGTCCTACTGAGCTGAGCAACCACAGTGAGAGTTTGTCACTTCTGAAATATTTTTAGTCCTGAAACCCAAAAGAAAATTAAATTAGATAATTAAAGCCAGTTAAAATTACTTAAGGTGCTAATTAACAGTGATCTAAATGCCTGGGCACATCTTCAGAATGGGTAGAGGTATAAAGCTTGGGCCTGGGGTCACCTTACCACATAGCACATCTTGCCCCTACCTGGAAGTCATGACAGAGTCTTTTTGTGTGTGTGTGTCTGTGACAGACAGAGAGACAGAGAGAGGGACAGATAGGGACAGACAGACAGGAAGGGAGAGAAATGAGAAGCATCAATTCCTCATCTTGCACCTTAGTTGTTCATTGATTGCTTTCTCATATATGCCTTGACTCGGGGGCTACAGCAGAGCAAGGATGCTCAAGCCACAGACCTTGAAATCAAGCTAGTGACCTTTGGGTTCAAGCCAGAGACAAGGGGATCATGTCTATGATATCACGCTGAAGCCAATGACCCCATGCTCAAGCTGGTGAGCCCGCTCTCAAGTCAGATGAACCTGCACTCAAACAGGTGACATTGGGGTTTCGAACCTGGTGCCTCTGCGTGCCAGTCTGACGCTCTATCCACTGCGCCACTGCCTGGTCAGGCAGTCATGACAGACTCTTAAGAATTCTCAGTATGACTCTGTGAAAATGAGCATTTTATGTGACTCTGTAATTCTTTTTTATTGGCTCCCATGAGCATAGCATTTCATTGCATTGTAAGTAAAAAGAAATACAGTGGCTCCCCTTTATCTGTGGTGTTGCTGTCCATTGCTCCAGTTACCGATGACAAACTGTGGTTTAATAGTATTAAATGTAAATTTTTAGAAATAATTCATAAATTTTAATTGCATGCCATTTTGAATAGTGTGATGAAATCTTGTGCTTTCTGCCTGATCCTGCCAGGGATGTGAATTGTCTCTTTGTCCAATGTATCCACATTATAAATGTTACCTGCCCATTAGTCACTCAGCTGTCTTGGTTATCAGATGGGCCTCGAGGTATCCAGGTGCTTGTGTTCTAGTAACCCTTATCCTATGTAGCGATGGCTACAAAACACAAGAGTAGTGATGCTGGCAATTTGTATTGGCAAAGGGAAGCCGTAAAGTATATATATGTATGGGAAAAAAATATGATATACATAAGGTTCAGTACTGTTGGCATTTTCAGGCATCCACTGGGTATCTTAGAACATATCTCCCTCAGGTAAGGAGGACTATTATTTATTCATTTATTCATAAGTAAAATAATTTTTAAAACTTCAAGTTGAAGAGTTTTATAAATTCTCTTACAATGAGATGATGAATTTCATAGTTTTGGTTCTAAAAATGGTGAATGTGTTCAGCCTAGTTCTTTGAACACAGTCCAGTGGCAAAATCATGTTTCTAGCTAACTAAAATAAATAGTAAGATTCTATATGGTGTTGCTTCTTTTTGGAGTATGTTGAAAAGAGCTGGTGGTTCACTTAATCACTTTTAAATATTCAAATTAATCATGAGAGCAGTTTCAGGAACAACCATTAGAAACTATAATATGATAAGATGATGAATAACAATAGTTGACCTCACTTGTCCACCAAAATTCCAGCATTCTGTAGACTTGAGGGTATGCATGAAATACACAATAAAAACTGTATTCACCATACTGCTTATAACATCCCTATGACTTTTTTATTTTATAACTGGAAGTTTTTGTACTTTTTGACCCCTTTACCAATTTTACTCACTCCCTACCGTTTTAAAATTTATTTTAGATTCCACATATAGGTGATATCATGCAATATTTGTTTTTCTTTGTCTGACTTATTTCACTTAACATAATCCCTGCAAAGTCCATAAATGGTATTACAAAGGGCAATATTTCCTTCTGCTTTATGTCTGAATAATATGCCATTGTAATATTCCACAATTTCTCTATCCATTCATTTATTGACGGACACTAGTTTATTTTCATATCTTGGCTATACTGTACACAATGCAGCAATGAACAGGTAGGGGAAGTACATATTTCTTTTCAAGTTAGTGTTTTTATTTTCTTTGGATAAATACCCAGAAGTAGAATTACTAGATCTATTTCAACTAATTTAAAATAAAGTTTAATACTATTTTCCATAGTGGCTGCACCAATATACAGTTACATCAATAGTGCATGTTCCCACCAACATTTCTCTACATCCTTGCCCACACTTATTTCTTGTCTTTTGATAATAGGGGCTTATGACTTACATTTCTATTATTATTATAATTAGTGATGTTGAGCACCCTTTCATGTACATGTTGTCCATCTGTAGGTCTTCATTTAAAAATGTCTATTCAGATTCTCTGCCATTTTTAATTGAATTGTTTTTCTAAGGTTGAGTTGTATATTCATATATTTTAGATATTAGCCTCATTTCAGATATTATTTGAAAATATATTTTTCCATTTGATAGGCTGCCATATATATATATATATATATATATATATATATATATATATATTTGTTGTACAAAAAATAAAACATTTATTTTTGCTTTTGTTGCCTTTCCTTTTGGTGTCAAATACAAAAAATCATTGCCAAAACTGATATTAAAGAGTTTACTACTTATGTTTTTTCTTGAGCGTTATGATATTAGGTCTTATGTTCAAATCTTTAATCCATTTTGAATTAATATTTATGTATGTTATAAGATAGGTAGTGTTTCATTTTTTTACATGTCCAATATTTCCAACAACATTTACTGAAAAGATTGTTCTTTCCTGATTTTATATTCTTGACTCAATTGTCATAAATTAATTGACCATATATGTGTGGTTTCATTTCTGGATTCTATGTGTTTATGTGTTTTATTATGTCAATATTTTCTTTTGATTAGCTTTGTACTATAGTTTGAAATCAGGTAGCATGATTCCTATGGCTTCGTTTTTCTCTTTTAAGATTGGTTTGCCTATTGGGGCATTTTTATAGTTCTATACAAATTTTATAATTGTTCTATTTTTGTAAAAAATGCCACGGAATTATAATAAGGGTTGCATTAAATTTGCAGATCACTTTGGGTAAATATAGACATTTTAACAATGTTAATTCCTCCAGTTCATTAGCACAGGATATCTTCCCATGTATTTGTGTACTCTTTAATTTCTTTCATCAATGTCATATAGTTTTCAGTACATAAGTCTTTCTTTCACCCACTTGGTTACATTTACTTCTAGGTATTTTATTCTTTTATGATAAAATTGTAAATGGGATTGTTTTCTCATTTTTTCTTTCTACTAGTTATTAGAGTAAAGAAATTCAGCAGATTTCTATGTATTATTAGTATCTTACAAGTTCAATAAATTTGTTATAACAGATTTTCTAGAGTCTTTAGAGTTTTTCATATAAAATATATCATCTACAAATAGCTACAATTTTACTTCTTTTTTGATTTGAATATTTTATTTCTTTTTCTTTCCTAGTTGCTCTGACTAGGATATCCAATATGATACTAAATAAAAGGGGCATACTGTGCATCCCAGTTTGTTCCTGATCTTAGACTAAAAACTTTCAGCTTTTCATCTTTGAATATGATATTAGCTGTGGGTTCTCATATATGTCCTTTTATTATGTTAAAGGTATATTCCCTCTCTACCCACTTTATTAAGAGTATTTTTAATCAATTTTGTCAAATGCTTTTTATGCACAGATTGAGATGATCATATTAATTTTATCCTTCATTTTATTGTAGTGCATCACAATGATTAAATTGTGGGTGTTGAACTATCCTTGGGCCTCTGGAATAAGTCTCACGTGATTATGGTACATAATCCTTTTAATAATAATATTGAATTTCATTTGCTTATATTTTACAGAAGAATTTTGCATCTATATCATCAGGGGTATAGACTTATACTTTCTTTGTGGCATCCTAGTCTGGTTTTGGTATCAGGGTATACTGGCCTCAAAAAAATGAGTTTAGAAATGTTCCCTCCTCCTTTATTTTTTGCAAAATTTTGGAAGGATTGGTATTAATTATTCTATAAATGTCTGGTAGAATTCACCAATGAAGTAGTCTGATGCTAGACTTTTGGTTTTTCAGAGGTATTTGATTATTGACTCTATCTTCTTACTAGTAATTGTTCTGTTTATATTTTCCATTTCTTTGTGGTTCAGTCCTGGTAGGGTGTATATTTCTAGAAATTTTTCATTTCTTCTAGGTTGTCTAATTTTGGACATATAATTTTTCATAGTATCTTATCATTGTTTCTATTTCTGTCACATCAGTAGTAACATCTCCTAATTTCTGATTTTATTTGTGTTGTCTCTCTTTTTTACTTGGTGAATCTAGCTAAAATTTTGTCAACTTTATTTTTTCAAAAGCCAGTTCTTAATTTCATTGATATTTTCTATCATTATTTTAGTCTATTTTATTTATCACTACTCTGATCTTTGTTATTTCCTTCCATGTACTAACTTTAGGCTTCATTTGTTCTTCTCTTAACAGTTTCTTGAGGTGTTTATGATATATTTCTTGTTTCTTATTTATAAGAAACATTTATTCCTATGACCTTTCTATTAAACTGCTTTTACTACATCTCATAAGTTTGGTGTATTGTATTTCCCCTTTTATTTGTTTCAAAATATTTTTATCCCCTTTTTTGTGTGTTCTTCTTTGACCCAATGGTTGTTTAGTAGCATGTTTTAATTTCTACAATTTTTAAAATTTTACAGTTTTATTCATTTAATTGATTTCTGGTTTTAGATCATTGTGGTTGGAAAATTTATTTATGATGACTTCAACCTTCTTAAATTTATTAAGACTTGCTCTGGGCCACACATACAATTTATCCTAGAGAATCTTCCATGTGTATTTGAGAATATATATTGTGTTTCTTTGGTTGGAATATCCAGTATAAATCTGTTTAGTCCATCTAGTCTAATGCATTGATTAAAACTGATGTTATTTTGTTGATTTTCTGTCCCATTGATCTATCCATTGATGAAAGTGGGTGTAAAAAGTTTTCTACTATTATTGTATCACTATCTATTTCTCTATTTAGGCTTGGTAATATTTGCTCTATATATTAGTTCCTCCTAATTTGGCTGTATAAATATTTACTAAACATATACCCTCTTGTTGGATTGACCCCTTTTTAATCATCTAATGACCTTCTTTTCTCTCTTTACAGCTATATACAATCTATATATCTACATATTTGTATAGATAACCAGGTTTTTTTTTTCTCATTTGCATGAAATATCTTTTTGCATTCCTTCACCTTTAGTCTGCTTGTGTCCTTACATAAAGTCAGTCTCTCATAGGTGGCATATAGACAAGTCTTGTTTGTTTTTATCCTTTCAGACATTCTATGTTTTTTTATTTAAGGTAATTGATAGGTATGTACCACTGCTATTTAGTTTATTGTTTTCTGGCTGTTCTGTAGTTTCTTTGTTTCTTTCTTCCTCTTTTGCTCTCTTCCTTTGTAGTTTAATGACTATTTAGTGACATACTTAGATTTCTTTCTCTTTCTCTTTTGTGTATCTGCCATAGTTTTTGCTTATGATTACCATGAATTTGCAAGTCTTTTTCAAAATACCCCAGTAAAGAAGGAAAATTACATCACAACTTATACTACAGAATTTCCTAAGAATCTTTTTTACTCACTGTGTCCCATAATTCAATACCATGTGGCAATTGCCTTGGGTAAAAAAATACTTAACATAATAGGTCTTAAGTTATTTTTCTAGAAAGACCTGATTGCAAGGTGGCTGATATTTGCAACCTTGAATTTCAGAAGGGTTCTCACCACCATTATTGATAAAAAAATATTTGTACAAATAATGTTATATTGAACTCCACTTTTTTTTTTTTTTTTTGCTAGTCTAGAATTTCATGTGCCAGACAGACAGTTCTTAGCCCCCAGTAAGAACTCAGGCACTGAGCTCCTAATGAGCTTGTCACTGTAATATCTTAACACAATTTGTTGGTGGAGGAATAGTGCACCCTGTTTCACACATTTCAGGCATGATTCTTAAAATCTTATTTCTAGTTTCCTCAGGACTTTAGCCATGTGCCTTTCCTTTTTCCTTATTTACTTTGTGAATTTTCACTGAAAAAATCATTGCAATGAGTACAACTACATGCTGAGTCCTCCCAGAGGAGCATCAACCCTGGAAATGGTTTTGGGGAGCTCTGGCATATGCTTCAATGTCTCTTTTATCATTTTTCTGTGGAACCTCTAGTTGTCCTCAAATTCAATACCCCAATTAACAAGGACATTAGCAAAAATGGCGTACTATGGAGTTACAAACTCTTCTTCCACAAAGGCAATGATAAAGTTTGGAATCTAATAAAAAACTTACTACTGCCAGATTAAAAACAGCTCAATTTCAGAGGAAAGCTCTATGATGTTTAACTTACCTGCAACCATCATCTGCTCCCTAGTAAAATGGACAATAACATGATCGAACTTTATGGTGTCTATAAAAGTCTCACATTAAATCTAAAGACACAAATAGATTGAAGGTAAAAAGATGAAAAATCACAATAGCCCACATTCAACCTACTTGTTCCCTTTTCCCACTATGTAGTTAACATTTTTCAGGCAAGACTGACATTTGGGTAAAAACAACTCTATGTCCATCAACTGATTAATCAATAAACACAGCATCATGTATCCATACCATGGAACATTATTCAGCCAGTAAAGGGAACGAAGTACTGATACATGCTGCAATATGAAGAGACCTTGAAAACATTACGCTAAGTGAAAGAAGCCAGACAAAAAAGGCCACATGTTGTATGATTTCATTTAAATGAAATAGACAGAATCAGGAATATCAATATAGACAAGAAAGCAGCTCAGTGGTTGCAGGGCCTGAGGCTGGGGGACAATGGGGTCTGACTGATTAGTGGGTATGGGTTTTATTTTTTGGTGATTAACAGCACTGTAAGTATACTAAAAGCAACTGAATTATACTTTTTAAAATGGTTTAAATGGTGAATTTTATGTTACATGAGTTTTACCCCATATAAACAATATAAATCAACTTAGTCTATCTTAGTTTCTTTCAATTTTCTCCTTGTACATTTCATGATTTAACAATCACCATAAAGTTTTAGAAGGCAATAATAGCAATAATAATGAATAATATTTTGGGTACTTATTCTAAGCTGTGCATTTTCTTGTTTTAATCCAATTTCTATAATGTTAAGTAGTTAATATCATTCACATTTTATAGACAATAACATTGAGGCAAGATCCTATAGTAAGTAAGTAGTGAAAGTAGAATGAAAACTAAGGAAAAACAGCATTCTGAAACATTTTTATATACTCTTTTCCTGGGCAAGGGGGTAGTGAAACTGGGCACATGTGTGTTTTTATTTTTTTCACAATGTCATGATAAAGAGTCATAATTTAAGATTAATTTAACAAATGGATGCAGTGATTTGCTAAGTTTACTTCATTTTTGTCACCAAAACTTCTTTGGAGAAAGTTTGTATACAAAAAGTCTGGAACCTCTTAGAATTAACTTCTTCCCTCAGTTCAAATCATTGGTGTGAGTGGCCTTTGACCAAGGGCTTTGAGGGTATCAGTGGTCTTAGTTTAGAGGATCATGGTAGGAAAGATCACAGCCATCTACTGCTAGGGAACTTATTGTTTTACCTATGAAGTCCCTGGAGTAAGTAGGCAGGACTTCCAGAATTTGTATTAAGTATATGGAAACCTCTATCAAATGCAAAACAGACCTGTACATGAGAGTGAGAGAGAAACATAAAGAATTAGAGAAAGAGTTGGAACATGTGGTAGGCAGAGAGAAGTTGGGCTTCTTTATTTAAAAGGAAAAAATTTAGACATACTTTCTGTACAAAGAAATTCTGTGAACAAACAAAATAAAAACAGATTCAGAGAACATACTGATGGCTGCCATAGAGGCTGGGGTTTTGGAGGGGCTGGGTGAGTAGGTCAAGGGGATGAGAAGTACAAATTGGTGGTTACAGAAGAGTCACAGGGATGCAAAATACAGCATAGAGAATATAGTTAATAATATTGTAATAACATGTATGGTGTCAGGTGGGTACCAGGAATATCAGGAGGAACACTGTGTAAAATATATGATGGTCTGACCACTATGGTGTACACCTAAAAATAATACAAAGTAATATGGAAAACAAACTATAATTAAAAATAAAATTTATATAAAGAAATTCTGTTTTTAAACATAAATTACCACTTATGGAAAATATAAGAAAACTACCAGGGCACAATAGAAAGCAAGTAGAATATTGAAGTTGGAGGGGCTGGAATAGAGACCAGGCTCAGACATTTAAGTGCATAGGACCTTGAGTAACTTTTAATTTGTGTGATTTATAAACATGGAAAACCACCCACCTCTTAGAAGTGTGAATATTAGAAATAACAGACTCATAGATCCAAGCACCTGCCTGGCATAAGGAAGATTTTGCACTTAGGACTATACATTGCAAAAATCAAATCTGAGAGTAGGAGGCATCAATAACCTATTCCCACATTAGACCCGTTCCCAGAGCATGAGGGCCTAAATGGGATGCCCTGTAATAAACACTTGTCACAGAGACCCAATGATATAGTTTGAGGGATATCTTATATACAAATCTGACTGGTATTAAAAGGAATGTAATTGTGCCAAAACATTCAGATACCCAATAAGTGTTTTCAGAGGAGAAAGATGTTATATCCAGTTGGAGAACCAGGGAAGGGTTCATGGAAGAAAAGGAGAACACAAGTGGGGGCCCCAGAAGTGAGTATTGCACTGAGGCAGATACTTTAATAAGAGGTTGGAAAGCAAGGGATTTGAGAAGCTGAGTCTGGCTAAAGCTGAAAATTTGAAAATAAAAGACAAAGAAGCAAAGAGAAAATTTAAGACTGGAAAATCCTGCCTGCTAGGCAAGTGTTCAGGCTTTATCCAAAAAATAGTACTCAGAGTTTGAGCCTTAGGTTTTAGTAAACTGAGAGAAATGATGATGAAATGGACAAAGGCCATGCACATGGACCACATTTTCATGAACTCAGAATTCTGTACATCTGGCCATACTCAATTAGGATATATGAATCAAATTTCTACAGGTCATAGGAATTTTTTTAAACCTTCAATACTTGACTAAATGCATAGTCATGTTAGAAATTCAACACATAAATTGGGAGCTGAGTTATACAGCACTGAACTGTCAGGACATGGACATAGCCTCCTTCCTTTCTGAGAGTTTTTTTCTATCAAGCAGATATTCATAATTGGTCTTTTCTTATTTTTACTCATGAACCACAATTGGCACCCATCTAAAATTCTGGCAATAAACTCTGTCACTCTTAATGATACAGCAGAAGTGAAATATTAACTTAGTAACAATCTGTAGTTAACTTGTCCTCACTATAAGGGTATCCATGGGGTGAGAATGGTAATACAGGAGGTTGAAGGATGCTGAGGACTCAGGTTCAAAACCCCAAGATTTTTGGATTCAGCATGGGCTCACCAGCTTGGGTGAAGAGTCACTGGCTTGAGCACGAGATCATTGACATATCCCATAGTTGCTGGCTTGAAGCTCAAGGTTGCTGACTTGAGCAAGGGATCACTGGCTAAGCTGCAGCCCCCCAGTTCAGGCACATATGAAAAACAATCAATGAACAAATAAAGTTCCACAAGTATGAATTGATGCTTCTCACCTCTCTCCCTTTCTGTCTCTCTCTCTCTCTTGCAATAATAATAATAATAATAATAATAATAATAAATTTTTCCTGCTTGCTTCTATCTTCTGTTTATGTTCTGTAATGCATCCTTCCTCATCTGTGTTGGCTATTTTTATCATTAACTAATTCCAGCTTCTGTCATCCTTCCTCTCTTACACACAGCCTTCATAAACCACTCTCTTGTCTCCATGCCAAAAGGGGATAAGAGCAAAAATAATACAAAGGTCATTTTCTTTTAGTCTACAAGTGCTATGTTTTGTTAAAAGCAGACTTACTACTTGATTTTATTTTTCTTGGAGTATATAAATATTAATATTGCCTGTAAAACATCTGGTGGGTAGTAGTAGTACAGTGGAACAAGTATTCTGCTGTGAAGCAAGGTGGACTAACCAAGGACTAATAACCTGCTATAGGTAAGCCACTAGGTAGAGAAACAGATAAGGATTGACCAGAAGTTAATGAAGCAGTAATAAATTTCTATATCAATTCAACTGGATCTGCATTTTTTTTCTTTTTCAAATAAGAAGTTAAAATATATTTGGCTTTCTTTCTAAATTGCATGTAGTAGACCTCCAGTTCTGAACCATCACATATAGGACACGACTGTACATCAACCCAACTCTCAAAGAGACACTTTCACATGAATATGACAATTTAGGTCAAGGTGATAATAAACTGAGCAGAGTATCATCCCCATAGAAGCTACTGGAATACCAATTTTCTGGTTATTCAAACTTCAGATTTCTTTATACTTATTATTTTCCCTTTTCAGCAGTGTGTGCTGAAGGGTTTGCTTTTTTCCGCAACTAAACTTGAAGTCAGAGTCAGGAGATGTCACAGTATAAAACAGAAATGAGAATTAGCTTTCCTGGTCCCACACATTAAGAAGCTTGGAAGTCACCACTGTGTCCTGACAAGCACAAAGCTGAACATAATGAAAAATAAACTTCTCTAGGACCTGTAAATGAGGTGAGGACACACAGCAAACAGCTGCCCCAAGACTAGAGACAGCAGCAGATGAACACAGTAAATGATGCTTTATTGAAGCAATGAGTTAGAAGTAGAAACCACTGAAGGAATCAGTGCTTTATGGGAAAATCTGAACTAGAATTGAATTGCTGGAGTCTGAGTAAACAATTCTGAATTAAAAACTCCAACAGGTCATGGGAAGGGCATAATTTTGTATGATTTAGCTGCACGGCTCAATCAGGTTTCCACAGTAAATCATGGGGAAAATCCTCTCCTACTTCTGGGCACAGAGTGGGGAAAAGGAACCATTTTGAAATATACCAGAGCACTCTGTTCTTAACAAGGACTGCCCTCAGGAGAAATTCATTAACCAGTACTTAACAGAAAGGTATTGACCTGGGGGAGGAAAATACTCAATTCCAGCCACTCTGGTCATTCCTCTCATCTAAGGGGGCTGAAAAAAACTTGAGATACCCTTATGAAGTTCCCAGTTTAGAAGCATGGGCTCACTGAGACACTGAAGCCTAATCATAGGACTAGAGAACACACCCCTCTGCCCTCACACCTTATCACCACATTACTAAAGGACTATTCACAGGAGTTCTTTTCACTCAATGCATTATATTCAGTTATCATGAAAAAATTACTAGGCAAAAAGAACCAACCCTCCCCCCCCACACACACACAATTTGAAGAGAGAGAGCAAACATTAGACCCAGATATTGCACAGAAGTTGGAATGATCAGATTGGGAGTTTAAATAAAACAATTATGATTGATATGCTAAGGGCTCTATTCATAAAGTAGACAGCATACAAGAACAGATGGGAATGTAAGAAAGAGAGAAAATTTAAGAACAAATCAAAAAGAAATGCCACCTAGAAGAAATGAATGTCATTGGTGCATTTATTAATAATTCAATAGTTGGGTGATAAAAACCTAAGTTTGAGGATATCTCAATAGGAAAATATAAAACTTAAAAGTGACGAGAACAAAGACTGTAAAAAGCAGAATACCCGAAAACTATGAGACAATTAAAAATATATATAACATACAGTTTTATTTATAATTGCTAAATCCTTCATACAAGTTGAGGTACATCTAGACAATAGAATATTATTCAGCACTAAAAGGGAATGAGCTGTCAAACCAAGAAGTGGTATGCAGAAAACTTAAATGCATACTGCTAACAGAAGGAAGCCAATCTGAAAAGGCCACATACTGTAAGTTTCTAACTATATGACATACTAGATAAGGCAAAATTGTGAAGATTCTAAAAAGATCAGTGGTTGCTAGGAGTTGGGGTTTCAGGGAGGGAGATGAATAGGTATATTACAGATTTTTTTAGAGCAGTAAATACACTCTATGCTATTATACTGATAAATATGTGTCATTATTTATTTGTTGAAACCCATAGAATATACAACACCAAGAGTGAACTTCAGGTAAACCATTGTTTTTGAGTGATGATAATGATCGGTGTACATACATCAATTGTAATAAATGCACCACTCTGGTGAGGTGTTGAAACTGAGGAGGCTATGCATGTGTTGGTACAGGAACTATATATCTTCCTGGCCATGTTGCTGTGAACCTAGAACTGCTCTATAAAACAAAAAGGTTTGCCTGACCTGTGGTGGCGCAGTGGATAAAGTGTCGACCTGGGAACACTGAGGTCGCCAGTTCAAAACCCTGCACTGGTCCGGTCAAAGCACATATGGGAGTTGATGCTTCCAGCTCCTCCCCCCTTTCTCTCTTTCTCTCTCTCTCTCACTCTGTGTCTCCTCTCTAAAATGAATAAAATAAAAATAAAATTTTAAAACAAAAAGTTTTGAGAATCAATAACAGAAATATACATATAATTGAACAATATACATATATATTGAATTATTGTGTAGTAAAAATGGTGGCTGTCAACCAAAGGAGAAAATGTAATGATACTATTTTATATGTAACTAATTCAAAGTAATTTATAATTTTGGATGTGTGATGTTCTATCTCTCCAGAACCCAAGGTATGAAAGTCAGAGTGGAAGAGTTAGGTAATACTTTTTCATCACACTAGCACATAATCTCTATGAACTTATTTTATTTAGGGTGTATCCCCAGTCTTTGGTGCAGTATCTGATAGAGTAAACACCCATTAATTATTTGACTTGAATGAACAAGTCACTGTTTGGTAGGAGCACACCATTCCTGATGGTCCAGCCATCACATTGATGACAAAAATCTCTTAAAACAGACTAAAAACCTAAAGACCTATAATAACAAGATGAGAATGAGCCTTTGAGAGAACATACTTTATCTTGAAAATATAGCTGCTACCTGGCCCAATATAAATGTTGCTTTTGATGTTGAAGGCATTGTTAGTAGATATTTTGAATTTTAAGTAAAAGTTGGACTCATAGATTGTTGTATAATACAATCTAAATATTTAAGTATTGGTGACTAATTTTTAAAATATTTAAATACTCCACAGGCCCATAGAGTTTCTTACAGTCTGGATTTTGCTCACTATCTCCCATGGTGTCATATTTCTATATCCCCTGTATTTACTGATTAGTGGTAGTTAGATCTAGAGGCCAATTGGATTCAGGTTTGATTTTTTTTTTTTCAATAGTGATACTTCATAAATGGTGATGTGTATTTCTGTCAGGAGCCACACTATATACGATTTTTTTTTGTTTTTAATATTTGCATTAGGGATTAAAAATAGTGATATTCTAAATCTATCATTCCTTCTTAAATTACTGATGGATACTTCTATCAATAGATAATTTTTGTCAAACAAATTAAATTTTTACAAGAAATTCAGAATACTTGTTTCTTTACAATTTTTATTAGTTTTCAGAATAATGAGTTGCTTCCCGGCATCCTTCAACAATGACAAATGAGTTCTTTTAATGTCATTGTAATCTCATGGGTTTAAATAATATCTTTATGCTTCAGTTGTCTTTGCAGTATTCCTTATTGATGCTTAAATTATCTGCCATTTTAAATTAGTTTCTGAGGTTTCGTTTTGCTATGATACAAACCTAGTAATCATTGAAATTTTTTTTTTCTCAAGTGATTGAATATTGCATGTTCAGATTATAAATTCTCTCACTCACCCCTAAGATCTCATTTATGAACAAATTTGACAAACTTTTCAGATGTTTAAGTTCACTTACATATCATTTAATCATTTCTGCGAATTGCCTGTTCATAGCTAAAGGTTGCTTGTTTGTTTGTTTTAAACTATACAGTTGTTCTTTTGCTTATCTTTTCTTGGGAAATTAGAGAACTGTTTATATCAGGTCCAGGCAGGCCATCAAATAAATCATTTTGGCCCCAAGCTGAAAGAGAATGTTCCCATATGAGATCTAAAAATAAATCAATAGATTAAGAGTACATAAAGATCATCTAACTAAATAACATATTCCCATATAGGGCTGCTCCAGTAATTCTCCACAGAGGAAACCAAATTTGGCCCAACTCCATCATAAAATTTCCACTATTTGATTAAAATCTAAACTTGTTTCTGGCTTCAAAGGCTTCAAAGGCTTCTTCAACTCTGATATTTTCTGAGAAAATTCTCAAATTAGTTAAGATCCCTATGTCTGTTTCTCACTCAACCTGAGATTTTGTAAGTCCAGTGATCCAACATTACAGTTGTCAGTGTACCCAAAGTAGAACATAGCCTCAAAGGTTGATTCAGGCAAGCCAAACCCTTTACAGACAGACAGGTTTTTAAGTTAGAATAAGAATAAAATATTTTTTTCTTCATTTTTTTTTTTACAACAAGGAACACATGCAATTATATATATAACCATTGAACAGGATATTCTCCCTTCTGTCCTCTACAGAGTTCAACGAAGCTAATAAGCAATCAATAGGTAATCATGGTGTATATCAATGAGAGTCCTGGGCAGAAGCAGATGGCACAGAGTGATTAAATACTATATAGGTAAAGGTTTATTGAGATGGTTAGGATCAGGGTTTAGGGATGATGATGATGGGATGGAGAAGGGAGCACTCAAGGAGTCTCAACACAGTCCTAGGTATTCCCAATCCTTGGCTTGAGAGGGCAAGGGGTGCTAAGGGAGACCAGAATCTGTTGAGGGCTGTAGCCTTTGAGGGGAGAATGGTTCACAGAAGTCATGGCTTTAGATAGAGAGCTGTACAATTAACTCTCCTCCTGCCCTCCAGACTTCTGTTGGTGCACTCCAACCCTTACTTCATTGGCTGAGACCAAGTGGGAGTTTGAGTTTAAGGAGCCAGGGATAAGGAGGAAAGCATGGGGCCATAGAACAAACCAGAGAAGGTTAGAGAATGGATCCAGAGGGTCAAATGGAACTTTCCAGTTCGTGGAATTGGAGGCCATAAAAATCCTGAGTGAAATTTTATCAATGATATATGAAAGCACAGAGAACGGTTCCTTCCTGAGAAAACTATCCTCCCAGATTCAGAATCCCTCTCACTATAACAGTGCTCACAAATGTTCAGATTCTCCAACCTATCATTTTTTTACACTTTGTTTTTTAGCCTAAATTCACTATTCTTTTTAGTTTTATTCATTTTAATGGGGTGACATTGATAAATCAGGGTACATATGTTCAGAGAAAACATCTCCAGGTTATTTTGACATTTGATTATGTTGCATACGCATCTCCCAAAGTCAAATATTCTTCAGTCCCCTACTCTCTGGTTTTCTTTGTGCCCCTCCTCTACCCCCACCCTTCTCTTCCCCTCCACCCACCCCCTCCCTCTTCTCCCTCCCCCCCCCCCCCGGCCAGTAACCTCCACACTATTGTCCACGTCTCTGAGTTTCATTTTTATGTCCCATCTATGCATAGAATCATATAGTTCTTAGTTTTTTCTGATTTACTTATTTCACTCAGTATACTGTTATCAAGGTCCATCCATGTTGTAAATGATCCGATGTCATTATTTCTTATGGCTGAGTAGTATTCCATAGTATATATGTATCACATCTTCTTTATCCAGTCATCTATTGAAGGGCTTTTTGGTTGTTTCCATGTCTTGGCCACTGTGAACAATGCTGCAATGAACATGGGGCTACATGTGTCTTTATGTAGCAATGTTTTTGAGTTTTGGGGGTATATACCCAATAGAGGGATTACTGGGTCATATGGTAGCTCTATTTTTAATTTTTTGAGGAACCACCATAACTTCTTCCATAATGGTTGTACTACTTTACATTCCTACCAACAGTGGATGAGGGTTCCATTTTCTCCATAGCCTCTCCAACACTTGTTGTTACCTGTCTTGTTGATAATAGCTAATCTAAAAGGTGTGAGGTGATATCTAATTATAGTTTTGATTTGCATTTCTTTAATAGCTAATAAAGATGAGCATCTTTTCATATATCTGTTGGCCATTTGAATTTCTTTCTGGGAGAAGTGTCTGTTCATGTCCTCTTCCCATTTTTTTATTGTATTGTTCCTTTGTTTGTTGTTGAGTTTTATGAGTTCTTTGTATATTTTGGATATTAGGCCCTTATCTGTGCTGTTGTTTGAAAATATCATCTCCCATTTAGTTGGCTGTCTGTTTTGTTGTCAGTTTCTCTTGCTGTGCAGAAGCTTCTTAGTCTGATGTGGTCCCATTCATTTATCTTTGCCTTCACTCCCCTTGCCTTTGGAGTCAAATTCATAAAGTGCTCTTTATAACCAAGGTCCATGAGTTTACTACCTATGTTTCCTTCAGTGTAATTTATTGTTTCAGGTCTTATATTTAGGATTAATTTTGAATTAATTTTAGTATAAGGGTACAAACTGTAGTCGAGTTTCATTCTTTTACCTGTGGCTTTCCAGTTTCCCCAGCACCATTTATTGAAGAGGCTGTCTTTTCTCCATTGTTTTTTGTTGGCTCCTTTATCAAAAATTATTTGACCATATATATGTGGTTTTATTTCTGGGCTTTCTATTCAGTTCCATTGGTCTGAGTGTCTATTTTTCTGCCAATACCATGCTGTTTTGATTGACATGACTCTATAATATAATTTGAAGTCAGGTATTGTAATACCTTCAGCTTCATTCTTTTTCCTTAGGATTGCTATGGCTATTTGGGTTTTTCTGTAGTTCCATATAAATCTGATGATTTTTTGTTCCATTTCTTTAAAAAATGACATTGGAATTTTGATGGGGATTGCATTAAATTTGTATATTGCGTTAGGCAATATAGTCATTTTGACTATATTCTTCCTATCCAGGAACAGGGAATATTTTTCCCTTTCATTGTATCTTTTTCAATTTCCCTTAACAAAGGTTTGTAGTTTTCATTATATAGGTCCTTAATGTTCTTTGTTATGTTTATTTCTAGGTATTTTATTATTTTGTTGCAACCATGAAGGGGATTATTGTTTTGAGTTCATTTTCTGATATTTCATTGTTGGCATATAGAAAGGCAATGAACTTTGGTATATCAATTTTGTATCCTGTGACCTTACTGTATTGGTTTATTGTTTCTAGTAGTCTTTTTGTGGAGTCTTTGGGGTTTTCGATGTATAGGATTATATAATCTGCAAAAGCTGAAACCTTTACTTCTTCTTTTCCAATATGAATGCCTTTTATTTCTTTTTCTTGTTTGATTGCTCTAGCTATAACTTCCAGCACTACGTAAAATAAGAGTGGAGAGAGTGGACAACCTTGTCTTTTTCCTGACTTTAGGGTAAAAGTCCTCAGTTTTATGCCATTTAATATGATCTTTGCTGATGATTTATTATAAATGGCCTTTATTATGTTGAGATATTTTCCTTCTATACCAATTTTGTTGAATGTTTTAAATAAAAAATTGTGTTGTATTTTATCAATGCTTTTTCTGCATCTATTGATAAAATCATATGTTTTTTGTCTTTTGTTTTGTTGATATGGTGTATTACGTTAACTGTTTTATGTATGTTGAACCAACCTTGTGATTCTGGAATGAATCCCACTTGATCATGATGAATTATTTTTTTAATGTGTTGTTGTATTTGATTTGCTAGTATTTTGTTCAGTATTTTAGCATCTGTATTCATTCATTAGTGATTTGGTCTATAGTTTTATCCTTTTGTATTATCCTTGCCAGGTTTCAGTATGAGAGTTATGTTGGCCTCATAAAATGTGTTTGGAAGTATTGATTCTTCTTCAATTTTTTGGAAAACTATTGAGTAGAATAGGAACCAAGTCTTCTTTGAATGTTTGATAGTATTCATTAGTATAGCCACCTGGCCCTGGACTTTTATTTTTGGGGAGGCTTTTGATAGTTGTTTCTATTTCCTCCCTGCTTATGGTCTGTTTCATTATGATTCATTTTAGAAAGATTGTATTGTTCTAGAAATTTATCCATTTCTTCTAGATTGTTAAATTTGGTGACATATAGTTTTTCATAGTATTCTACAATGATTCT
The DNA here is from genome assembly GCA_037038555.1 of Rhynchonycteris naso. Taxonomy (NCBI): domain Eukaryota; kingdom Metazoa; phylum Chordata; class Mammalia; order Chiroptera; family Emballonuridae; genus Rhynchonycteris; species Rhynchonycteris naso. The sequence goes on along the minus strand of CM072999.1, from coordinate 82,563,197 downwards.
TTATGTATCTATGATGTCTATGGTGATTTCTCCTCTTTTATTTTGGATTTTGTTTATCTGAGTCCTTCTCTTTTTTCCTTAGTGAGTCTTTCCAAGAATTTGTCAATTTTGTTGATCTTTTCAAAGAACCAGCTCTTTGTTTTATTACTTTTTTCTATAGTATTTGTTTTTTATTTTGTTTATTTCTGCTCTGGTTTTTATTATTTCCTTTATTCTGCTGTTTTTGGGCTGCCTTTGTTCTTTTTCTAGCTCCTTAAGATGTGAAGTTAAGTGGTTTACTATGGCTGTCTCTTGTTTGTTCATATAAGCCTGTATAGACATGAACTTCCCTCTTATTACTGCTTTTGCTGCATCCTAGAGATTCTGATATGTTGTATTGTTACTTTTTTTTGTCTGTATGTAACTTTTGATCTCTGCTTTTATTTCTTATAACAAATAGTTTTTATCTATTTATTTATTTTTTACAGGAACAGAGAAAGAGTCTGAGAGAGGGGTAGATAGGGACAGGCAGGCAGGAACAGAGAGAAATGAGAAGCATCAATCATTAGTTTTTCATTGCCATTGTGACACCATAGTTGTTCATTGATTGCTTTCTCACACATGCCTTGACTGCAGGCCTTCAGCAGACTGAGCCACCACTTGCTGGAGCCAGCGACCTTGGGTCCAAGCTGGCAAGCTTTTCCTCAAGCCAGATGGGCCCGCACTCAAGCTGGTGACCTCGGGGTCTCAAACCTGGGTCTTCTGCATCTCAGTTCAATGCTCTATCCACTGTGCCACGGCCTGGTCAGGCGATCTCTGCTTTTTATTTCTTCTTTGACCCACTCATTTTTTAAAAGTGTGTTACTTAGTTTCCACATTTTTGTGGGTTTGTTTACCTCTTTTTTGCAGTTGAATTCTAGATTCAAGGCTTTATGATCAGAGAATATGCTTGGTATAATCTCAATATTTCTGAATTTGCTGATGTTATTTTTGTGGCCCAACATATGGCCAATTCTTGAGAATGTTCCATATACACTAGAGAAAAATATATACTGTGGCACTTTGGGGTGAAAAGTCCTGTAGATGTCTATCATATCCAGTTGTTCTAGTGTTTCATTTAAGGTAAATTTTTTTTTTATTGATTTTCTGTTTGGATGAACAATCTAGAGCCATCAGTGGGGTATTGAGGTCTCCAAGTACAATTGTATTTTGTCAGTTTTTGTTTTTAGGTTAGTCAGTAGCTGCCTTATATATTTTGGTGCTCCTTGGTTTGGTGCATATATATTAAGAAGTGTTATGTCTTCTTGATTCAGTGTCCCCTTAATCATTATGAAATGACCATTTTTTTCTCTGATTACCTTTGCTGTCTTGTAGTCAGTATTGTTAGATATGAGTATTGCTACACCTGTTTTTTTTTTGGATACTATTATTAGCTTGGAGTATTGTTTTCCAGCCTTTCACTTTGAATTTGTTTTTATCCTTTTTGCTTAGATGTGTTTCTTGTAAGCAGCATACAGTTGGATTTTCTTTTTTAATCAATTCTGCAACTCTGTGTCTTTTAATTAGTGAGTTTAATTCATTTACATTTAGTGTAATTATTGACACTTGAGGGTTTCTTATTGCCATTTTATATATTGATTTCTGATAGTTTTGTATTTTGTTTGATTCTTTTGTTTTTCTATCATTTGTTTTTGTTTGGTTGTAATCCATACTTCTTTCCTCTGTTGCTTCTTTTTTTCAATCCATGTGCTTCTGTGGTGGTTTTATCAGGGGTGGTTACCATTAAGTAATGGAAAGGGTACCTATCATGTTCATTGTAGTACATTATCTCATGAGTGCTTCTGCATTCCATCCTCCTTTGCTACTGTTAATCTTTGTCCTCTCCCCGTTTTTGTTGTTACAGATTAAGTTTGTTTTTATTGTTTTCTTGATGGAGCTTTTACTTGTGGTTTTGTTTTGTTTTGTTCTTTGTATCTGGTCAGAAAATCCCCTTAGTATTTCCTGAAGTGGGGGTTTTCTGGTGATAAATTTCCTCATCTTTTCTGTATCTGTGAATGATTTTATTTCTCCTTTGTATTTGAAGATAGCTTTGATGGGTATAGTATTCTTGGCTGGAAGTTCCTCTCTTTCAGAACTTTAAATATTGGGGTCTACTCTCTTCTAGCTTGTAGACTTTCTGCTGAGAAATCTGATGATAATCTAATGGGCCTTCCTTTATATGTTATATTCTTCTTTTCCCTGGCTGCCTTGAGAATTTTTTCTTTGTCATTGGATTATGCCAATGTCATTATGATGTGCCTTGGAGTAGGTTTGTTAGGGTTAAGATAATTTGGTGTTCTGTTTGCTTCTTGAATTTGAGGCTTTAGTTTTTTTCCACAGGCTTGGGAAGTTCTCGTCTATTTCTTGTTTGAATATGTTCTCCATTCCATTTTCTCTCTCTTCTCCTTCTGATATACCCATTATTCTTATGTTGCTCTTTTTGATGGAATAAGACAATTCTTGTAGGGCTTTCTCATTTTTTTTTTTAATTTATGAGTCTCTCTCCTCTTCTCTCTGTAGTGCCTCTAGTTTCCTGTCTTCTATGTCACTAATTCTCTCCTCTATATGGCCTGTTCTATTAGCTAAGCTTGTTATTTCATTTTTCAGTTCATGAATTGAGTTTTTCATCTCTGTTTGATTTTTTTTCATAGTTTCAATTTTCTCGGTTATATATTATTTCTGTTCATTGAATTGTTACTTGAGCTCCCTAAATTGCCTTTCTGTGCTTTCTTGTATATTACTTAGTATTTTTAGGATTTCAATATTAAATTATCTGTCATTTAACTCTAAGGTTTTCAAGTTATTGAACTTATTTTTCTATAGATTTTCCTCATCTATCTGAGCTACATCTCTGTCTTTTGTATCCATGATATTCAATTTATTTTCCTTAATGGCATTTGAGAGTGGTATTGTTAATAATCCTAATGAGTTGATAGAGAATAAAAATATAAAAATTTTAAAATTAAAAAAAACTTTTTTGAGAAAATACAGTGAAAAACTGAAAATTATATTGTGCCAAATGGAACAAACACTACATATAACAGAGGGCCTGAGTTGGGGAGAGGTGACAAAGAGGCAAACAATGAGGTAAGAACCCACAAAATTCTACAAGAAAAAAAATTGGATCAAGAATAAAATAATTTTTTTGTAAATGATGGTCAAATGAGAGATATAGTGAAAACGAAAAGAAGAAAAAAGAAAAAAGAAAAGAACAGTGAAAATGCAAAATCTATTGTATTAAGTAGAACAAAAATTACATAGAATGGAGGGCCAGAGTTGGGGGGGTGGGGATACTAATGATATAAACAGTGAAATAAAAAGCACACAAAATGCCACAAAGAAAAAATTTGAATCCAAAATAAAATAATTTGTGAGTGAGGATTGAATGACCGGAAAAGTGAAAGAGCAAAGAAGAAACCAAAAGAGAGGGAGAAAGAAAGAGAAAAAAGAAAATGAAAATAAAAAGAATGGAAAATGTAACACCTATGGGTAATGAAGTTTAAAATGAAAAGAGTAAAACAGAAAGAGTATAAATGAATCAAAGTGGAAAAAAAGAGATATAAAAATGAAAAGAAAAAAATGGAAAAAGTTATAAAGACTGTGGATTTTTTCTGGTTTTTAGAAGTTATCTTCTTTCCTTTTCTCCTTTCTCTTTCCAGCCAGTTGTACTGTACCCCAGGTTCTGTTCCTGTGGAACTCTTAGGTAGATATTTGCAATTGATATGTCGCTACGGTGATGACATAAACTAGGTCTCAGTCCTATTGGTAAGCAGGGCTTGTCAGGTTTGCTGGCTCCAACAATGGAGCCAGCAAATGATTTCCTGGAGCCTCTCCCCTCGTCTCTCCTTTCTGAACCAGCAGCGTGTGGGACCTAGCTGTAAAGTTACCACTGCCACTGCCTGGAGAGCAAGAGGCTCTAAGAGCTGCCCAAAATCCCTCTCTATCCCCACTCAATGCAGGGTTCTGGGTAAGGCCTTGCCAGCCTGAGCCACCAGCATAATCAGGCAGGGCTGGGAGCCTATTGCTCCTCAGGTGTCTTTCTGAGCCTCCAGGTATGTCTAGTATGCCTGAGCACTTTGCAGGACTACTCTCCACAGGCTTTTTGCACTTTGTAATCTGTATGGCTGGCAGGAAGTTGCCCCAGCCACTGCCTGGTGAGTGAGAGGCCCTAAGAACTATCAAGTCCCTCCTTCCGGTTCTCTTTATTCACAGACCTGGGAAAGAAGACCTTGTCAGCCAGAGCTGCTGCCAGAATAAGCCAGCCAGGCAGTGAGCAGACTGCAGGTTCAACTCCTTCCAGCCATCCGCAGGTGTTTTCCATAGGCTGTCTGCAAGTTGCCTGTGCGCCCCTCCCCCTAGCCCTTTCCCCAGAAATTTGCTTTGTTAGCCTGTATGGCTGGTGGAGGCACCCCACCTGGAGAGGTCCGAGTGTAGGGAAACCGGCTTTTGTGCACTCCCTGCGAACTTTTTCTTCTGGGAGCAGAAACCCCAGAGAGACTGTGGCTTCAGCCCATGCAGAAGGCCACTGGTGACAGTCTCCAACCCAGCCTCTCCGTCTGGAAATGCAGGCATCCACGCCTGAGGCTCTAGGAGGAACCACTCATATACTGCCCACACTCGCCGATCTGGAGACCGTGGGTAAACAATGCCCACTCTGCAGGCAAGCCACTTGCCCACCTCTGCCGGGTTTGCTGCTGGTGTTAGCTCCGGGTGGGTTGAGCCGCACACACTCTCTCCTCGGCTTGAATGCCTCCACCCTAGCCCTCCCTTTCTCTCAGTTCCAAGGGAAATAATGTTTCCTCAGGTCAGTGAGGGAAGTGAAATACTCCACTCTTCGTCCTATTTCCTTCAAAGTGGTCTATATATTCAGTCACCTTTTTGCCCAACCGTACCTTTATTTAATGTATCCATATTTCAGATGCTCCTGGGATTGTTTTGCTGTCTCTAGTTGTTGGACTTGTTGAAAGTTCAGAGAGAAGTATCAGGACCCCCCTTCACAGCGCCATTTCTCTGACGTCATTCCCCTAGACTTTTTTTTAGACCAGTTCACTTCTGTTCACACATAATTTTTTAGATAGTTCTCAAAGCAATTGATTTTTTTTCTGGTTTCTAAGTTCATTACATTTCTAAAGTGGAGGTTTAACTCTCATTACCTAGATTGGGCTTGGACATTATTAAGGCTGTTCAGCCAATCCACAAACCACCAATATACTTTTGGGTGATTTTCTGCAGCTAGCTATTATAAACGTTTGTGGTATTTTTTTTTTCTCATTTCACTCTTAGACTTCATGTTCTTACAGGGGGAAAAGAGGTTCATATAGATTCTAACATTCATTTGATGATATCTGTCACACTCTTAGAACTTTCCTCTCCACATTAAAATATTAATATAAAAATACATATATATATATATATATATATCATGATGTAGTTTAGTCAACAAAAGTATTGACTGAATAAAAAGTAGGCACTGAAACTGGCAAGTATTGTTCTATCTTTGTGCTAGAGAAATAGAGGAGTTGGGGGAGCAAGATGGTGACGGAGTAGGCGGACGTACCAACTTCCAACTCCCAGAAGCAAAGTGGATTATAACTTAATTTTAGGAACCATCATCTGGATAAACCAACTTTGAACTAAACTAAGTGGACTCTTCAACCAAGGAACACAGAAGAAGCCACATTGAGACTGGTAGGAATAGCGAAAACGCGAAGAGGGCTGCCCAGCTCCCTGGAGCAAACGGCAGCCCGGAGAGACCCGTGTGGCGGGAGGAGAGTTTGGCGGAGAGGGAGGGACCTGGGTCCCAGGAACCAAGCCCCAGCCTGCAGTCCTAGAGCCTAGAAGAGGCGTTTGGACAGTATTGAGCTGTGAAACAAGTGAAGGAACTCCCAGGCCTACAGTTTGGAGTATTAGGTCCCTTCCTACTCTGCTGAGGGCTGCTTGGGGTTTTGGGGCGGCAGGACACTGAAAGGCGGTTCTGTCGGCGTGGGCAGAGGCCAAGCCGGTGGGAGATAGGTCTAGCCCAGATGGTCAGAGGGGACCGCAAAAGCGGTCCGGAAGCTGCAGGCCCGCCTTTAATCCCACTAATGGGGTCAAAGCGGGAGGCCAGGAACGGGCAGGCCCTGCGCAAGCCGGCCCTGACCGCGGGGACCGGGCTGGGACCAGAGACGAGCAGGGGCTCGTGGCTGAGCTGACGCTACCAGTCCCCCCCCACCTCGGGCCGGAGAAACCGCGGTTGGCCAGTATACGTGCGCGAGCGGGCTCCGAGCGCGGGAACGGGGTGGACCCCGAGACAAGTGGAGGCTCGCAGCTAAGCCCACACTACTATCCCCGCCCGGCCGGAGAAACCCCGGATAGCGTTCATACGTGCACGAAGGGGCTCCGAACGTGGGGGCGGGGTAGAGTCCGGGACGAGCGGAAGTACGCAGCTCCGCGGAAGCTAGCAAACACGCCCGCCCCAATAAACCTTGGTTTCCGACCCTGCGCAAAGGGCCCTGGCCTCGAGGGCGGGGCTAAAGCTCCAGACGCGCAAAAGCTTACAGCTGAGAGCACGTCAAAAGCCCCGCCTAACCCCCGGAACTGTAGCGAGCAGGCTCTGACTGCTGGTTCTGGGCGGAAGTCCGGAAATAGGCTGGGTCCGCAGCTGAGGAAAGGTGCTCACCTCTACCCTTGGTGCTAATCTTGTGGCTTCAGTCACAGCCCCTCCCACGGAGGAGAGGCAGAAATCATAGCAAAAGCCACAGTGGGCCGGCGCTGGCAATGCTCATACACAAACACCCTAGGCACCGGCAGAGGGGGTGGGGGGCCTGCAGATAGACCACACCTAGAGAACACAAAGGCAACACTTACTGGACTCCAGTGGCCACAACTTGCTTATACACAGAAAAAATGGGCAGGCAGAGGAATGCAAACCAAATGAATCAAGAGAAATCCCCAGAGAAGGACCTGAATGAACCAGATATAACAAAATTACCAGAAGCAGAATTTAGAATAATGATAGTTAGGATGTTCAAAGAAATTAGAGCAACAATGGATAGTCATTATGAACACCTAAATAAAGAGATAACAAGTATAAAAAATGAAATTGAAATAATAAAAAAGAATCAGACAGAAATGACAAATACAGTATCAGAACTGAAGACCACAATGGAAGGAATTAAAAGCAGCATGGATGACGCTGAAGATCGAATAAGCGAGTTAGAGGACACAATAAACAAAGGCACAGAAGCAGAGAAGAAAAAGGAAAAGAGACTTAAAAAATGTGAGGAAACTCTAAGGGAGCTTTGTGACAACATGAAGAGAAACAACATTCGCATCATAGGGGTGCCTGAAGAAGAGGAGAGAGGACAGGAAATGGAAACTTTGATCAATCAAATCATAGCAGAAAACTTTCCTAAATTAAGGCTGGGAAATACTCCACACATTCAAGAAGCACACAGAACTCCATTAAGGAGAAACCCAAAAAAATCTACACCAAGACACATCATAGTTAAAATACCAAAGGTAATGGATAAAGAAAAAATTTTAAAAGCTGCTAGAGAAAAAAAGACTATCACCTACAAAGGAACCCCCATAAGGATGACATCGGACTTCTCAACAGAAACACTTGAGGCCAGAAGGGAATGGCAAGAAATAATAAAGTAATGCAGAACAAGAACCTACAACCAAGACTACTTTATCCAGCAAGGCTAACGTTTAAAATTGAAGGAGAAATAAAGAGCTTCCCAGAAAAGAAAGCCTCAAGGAATTCATAAAAACCAAACCAATTCTGCAAGAGATACTAAGGGGCCTCTTGTGAACAGTTTAAAGGGAGGAATGAATAGAGCAAAAGAAGAATACAGCTTTAAAGAATAAAATGGCAATAAACAACTACATATCAATAATAACCTTAAATGTAAATGGATTAAATGATCCAATCAAAAGACATAGGGTAGCTGCATGATTAAAGAAACAGGACCCATACATATGCTGTCTACAAGAGACACACCTTAAAACAAAAGATGCTCATAGACTGAAGGTAAAAGGATGGAAAAAAATATTTTATGCAAATGGAAATGAAAAAAAAGCAGGGGTAGCAATACTTATATCAGACAAAATGGACTTTAAAACAAAGGCTGTAGTAAGAGATAAAGAAGGACACTACATAATGATAAAGGGAACAATTCAACAGGAAGATATAACTATTGTAAATATCTATGCACCAAATATAGGAGCTTCGACATACATAAAGCACACTTTGATGGATATAAAGGGCGAGATTAACAGCAATACTATCATAGTAGGGGATTTCAATACCCCTCTAACAACACTGGATAGATCCTCAAGAAAGAAAATTAATAAAGAAACAGCAGACTTAAAGGAGACACTAGATCAACTTGATTTAATAGATATCTTTAGAACTTTTCACCCTAAAGCAGTAGAATATACATTCTTCTCAAGCGCTCATGGTACGTTTTCTAGGATAGACCACATGTTAGGACACAAAAATGGTCTCAATAAATTTAAGAAGATTGAAATCATATCAAGCATTTTCTCTGATCACAATGCCATGAAACTAGAAATTAACCACAAAAGAAAAAATGAACAATACTCAAACACTTGGAAACTAAATAGCATGTTATTAAATAATGAATGGATTAACAATGAGATCAAAGAAGAAATAAAAAAGTTTCTAGAAACAAATGATAATGAGCATACATCAACTCAAAATTTATGGGACACAGCAAATGCAGTTCTGAGAAGGAAGTTTATTGCACTACAGGCATATCATAAGAAGCTAGAAAAAGCTCAAATAAGCAACCTGACCCTGCATCTAAAAGAACTAGAAAAACAACAACAAATAAAACCCAAGACAAGTAGAAGGAAGGAAATAATAAAGGTCAGAGCAGAAATAAATGACATAGAGGCTAAGGAAACAATACAGAGGATCAATGAAACAAGAAGCTGGTTCTTTGAAAAGGTAAACAAGATTGATGAACCTTTAACTAGACTCACCAAGAAAAAAAGAGAGAGGACTCAAATAAATAAAATTAGAAAGGACAGTGGAGAAATAACAACTGACACAACAGAAATACAAAGCATTGTAAGAAAATACTATGAAGAACAATATGCCAAAATATTAGACAATCTTGGTGAAATGGACAAATTTCTTGAATCATATAACCTTCCAAAAATCAATCTGGAAGAATCAGAACATCTAAACAGACCAATTACAGCAAATGAGATCGAAATAGTTATCAAAAAACTCCCAAAAAAGAAAAGTCCTGGGCCTGATGGCTTCACAAGTGAATTCTATCAAAAATTCAAAGAAGAACTAACTCCTATTCTCCTCAAGCTATTTCAAAAAATTCAAGAGGAAGGAAGACTTCCAAACTCCTTTTATGAGGCGAGCATAATTCTGATCCCCAAACCGGGCAAAGACAACACAAAGAAAGAAAATTATAGGCCTATATCCCTGATGAATTTAGACGCTAAAATTCTCAACAAAATATTAGCCAACCGGATCCAGCAATATATGAAAAAAATCATACACCACGATCAAGTGGGATTTATTCTGGAGAGGCAAGGCTGGTTCAATATTCGCAAATCAATCAATGTGATTCACCACATAAACAAAAGGAAGGACAAAAATCACATGATAATTTCAATAGATGCAGAAAAGGCATTTGATAAAATCCAGCACCCATTCATGCTCAAAACTCTCAGTAAAGTGGGAATACAGGGATCATTCCTTAACATGATAAAGGCCATCTACGATAAACCGACAGCAAACATCATACTAAATGGACAAAGATTAAAAGCAATCCCCTTAAGATCAGAAACCAGGCAGGGTTGCCCACTTTCACCACTCTTATTCAACATAGTTCTGGAAGTCCTAGCTACAGCAATCAGACAAGAAGAAGAAATAAAAGGCATACAAATTGGAAAAGAAGAAGTAAAACTGTCATTATTTGCAGATGATATTATATTGTATATTGAAAACCCTAAAGTCTCAGTCAAAAAACTACTGGATCTTATAAATGATTTCAGCAAGGTGGCAGGATATAAAATTAATACTCAGAAATCAGAGGCATTTCTATACACCAACAATGAAATATCAGCAAAAGAAATTAAGGAAACAATCCCCTTCACTATTGCAGCCAAAAAAATAAAGTACCTAGGAGTAAATTTAACCAAGGAGGTTAAGGACTTGTACTCAGAAAATTATAGAACATTGATAAAAGAAATCAAGGAAGATACAAACAAGTGGAAGCACATACCGTGCTCATGGCTAGAAAGAATAAACATCATTAAAATGTCTATATTACCCAAAGCAATTTATAAATTCAATGCAATACCAATTAAAATACCAATGACATACTTCAAAGATATAGAACACATATTCCAAAAATTTATATGGAACCAAAAAAGAACACGAATAGCCTCAGCAATCTTAAAAAGAAAAAATAAAGCAGGAGGTATCACTCTTCCTGATATCAAGGTTTACTTCAAGGCCATTATACTCAAGACAGCCTGGTACTGGCATAAGAACAGGCACATAGATCAATGGAACAGAACAGAGAACCCAGAAATAAACCCACAGCTTTATGGACAACTGATATTTGACAAAGGAGGAAAGAACATACAATGGAGTAAAGACAGCCTCTTTAACAAATGGTGTTGGGAAAATTGGACATCTACCCGCAAAAAAATGAAACTAGACCATCAACTTACACCATTCACAAAAACAAACTCAAAATGGATAAAAGACTTAAATGTAAGCCTTGAAACCATAAGCATCTTAGAAGAAAACATAGGCAGCAAGCTCTCCGACATCTGTAGCAGCGGTATATTTGCCGATTTATCTTCATGGGCAACTGAAATAAAAGGCAAGATAAACAAATGGGACTATATCAAACTAAAAAGTTTTTGCACAGCTAAAGACAATAGGAACAGAATAAAAAGACAAACCACACAATGGGAGAACATATTCGACAGCACATCTGATAAGGGGTTAATAACTAAAATTTATAAAGAACTTATAAAACGCAACACCAGGAAGACAAACAACCCAATCAAAAAATGGGCAAAAGAAATGAATAGAAATTTCTCCAAAGAGGACATACAGATGGCCAATAGGCATATGAAAAAATGCTCAACATCACTAATCATTAGAGAAATGCAAATTAAAACCACAATGAGATATCACCTCACACCAGTCAGAATGGCACTCATCAGCAAAACAACACAGAATAAGTGCTGGCGATGATGTGGAGAAAAGGGAACCCTTCTGCACTGCTGGTGGGAATGCAGACTGGTGCAGCCACTGTGGAAAACAGTTTGGAGATTCCTCAGAAAATTAAAAATCGAACTGCCTTTTGACCCAGCTATCCCACTTTTAGGAATATACCCTAAGAACACTATAGCACTGTTCGAAAAGAAGAAATGCGCCCCCATGTTCGTGGCAGCATTGTTCACAATAGCGAAGATCTGGAACCAGCCCAAGTGTCCGTCAGAAGACGAGTGGATTAAAAAGCTATGGTACATATATACTATGGAATACTACTCAGCCATAAGAAACGATGACATCGGATCATTTATAACAAAATGGATGTACCTTGATAACATTATACGGAGTGAAATAAGTAAATCAGAAAAAAAGAAAAACTGAGAACAGCAAGATTACATACATAGGTGGGACATGAAAGTGAGGGTATGAGACATGGACAAGAGAGTGGTGGTTATGGGATGGGGGAGGGAGGGAAGAGTGGTATAGGGAGGAGGGGAGGGACGCAGGGAAAACCAGATTGAAGGTGACAGAGGACAATTTGACTTTTGGTGATGGGTATGCAACACAATTGAATGATAGGATAACCTGGAGATGTTTTCATTGTACATATGTACCCTGATTTATTGATGTCACCCCATTAGAATTAATAATAATAAAATATATTTTAAAAAAAAGAAATAATTACAATAAAGTGATATAAACACTGTAAAAAAAAAGAAATAATCACAATAAAGTGATATAAACACTGTAAAAAAAAAGAAATAATCACAATAAAGTGATATAAACACTGTAAAAAAAAAAAACAAAACAAACAAACAAAGAAAAAAACTTATCTTGGACTTCTCCCTTCCAGAAGTATAAATAATAAATTTGTGTTGTTTCAAGAGAAATAGAGGAGTTAGCAGTCCCATTGGGAACTTGAAGTTCACAATATCAGTAAATCTGAATACAACTTAAAATAATGCAACCCAAGGGGCTAGCTAGAGAATATATTTGGAATTGGGAAGAGAAGGTGCATATTTGGAAGAAAATTGTATATACAAACAAAACAAAACAAAACAATAAAACCCTCCACACAATTGTATGTATTGGAATAAAACTGATCTGAAAGTGTGAAAAGTTGGTAAGGCCACACTGAGAAATTTATATTTAATCTTAGAGAAACAAGAAGTTCATGGAGTGAGGCAGTTCAAGAAACTTTCTAAAGTTAAAGCTGCCTGATTGTCTTCATTTGCCTAATGACTAGGGCCTAACTCATGTTGGGTTATATGGAAACAGAAGATGCTGGTCTTTGTTTTATCTAGCACAAAGGTGATGATAATGAGCTAACAGAAAATGGCCACAAGGTCTCAAGGAAAAACAATGTAGAAAATAATGGGAAATTAAGAACAGATGGCAACTTGTGGAGCAGGAGCAATTCCAACTTAGACTCTGACATGTCCACTTTCAGGTTCTGATAGTGGAAATTATACCTTTCATGATATAACTAATTCTTCATAACTGAAAGAGGATATGTTATCAAACTTAGTACAGACAAAATAAAGTGGGTGAAGTGTTTCTTCCAAGTACGTAAAGTCCCTAAAACAAAATACAAAATAAATTTTATAAATATGCTTAGAGGTTACCAACTCTCATGGAAAAGAGTAATCAGAAAATAGCAATCAGAGAATTAAAGTCAGAAAAATATATATAATGGATGTCAGGAGTGGAATGCAATATCAAATGTCTAGAAGGAAAAAGAATCACTGTTTTTTAAACACCAGACCATAAATATAATGTAAACTGCCATTTTGAAGACTGTTTATACTTTGTTTTCTATATAAATACAATAAGATTTAACTATTTTGCACACTCATAAAATAAGCCTTTCCAATAACTACTCAGATGGTAAATCAATCATCACAACATGGATTGCAAAGTCTATGAAGTATTATTGCATGTAAGCAATCAAATTATCTTGATCCTAAAATATTAATACATTTGTTTTTCTGAATAACTAAGAAATTTGATGTTGTAATATAAAACTTTTCATGTAATTAATGACCAATAAATTAGAGCTATAACTTTGCATAACTTGTTCTACTGTGGTGATAATATGGAGTTCTTCATGGATTTTTAGCTTTGGCTAAGGTAATTTTCACTATAATTAGTGTATGTATAAAAGTGTGATGTGACTGTCTGCATGTGTTAGCTCATATAAGGAATATGTTAGTATTACACTTACTGGTAAAAATATCTTGAAGATAAACTTAAAAATTCTTTCCTCCTCAAATTATTTTTTTTAAAAAATGCTTGTTCATAGAACCTATGTAAACACAATTAATTAAATAAATTAAAAATAAATAAAATTTTTAAAATGCTTGTTTTGCACTCAACATTTTGATGTATATGTCTCTATATGTGTGTCTTGAGGGGGAGGGGTTTCCTAATAAGCTTTCCCAGAATTATACTGTCATAAATAGTAATACAGATATAAGTGGGATCAAACTTCATTTGAGTACATCAAAGACCATATCAGGAAGCCAAGTGATGTTAGATTATTATTCAGCACACTAAATAAACATCCACTATAAAGTATAATACACTGTGTAACATTGCTGCTTCAATGAAAGCAGTGTGGGAAACTTAATGAATATCACTGTTTTCTATATGAAAAATAAATCTAAGTGCAAGGCTAGATGAAAACTGGATTCTAGTCAGGTTGAATTACAGATAGGTAAATGTACCCAAATATAAGTCATTGACTTATGGGGTAAACCCAGCTAGATGCTTCTAAATTTACTAACTGGTAAATGTCATTCTTCTCCTAGTCAAAAAAGTAGATTTGGAGAAGTTAGACCACAAGCATCCAAAGAGGGAGAGATTCACATACAACATTATTCTCTCTTTTTTTTCTTTTTTACAAATAAAACTATACTTTTAGAAGCATAGTTGGAATTCTTCACCTAAAGTCAGGTATTCTATTTTACAGGCATTTATATTATATGCTATACATTAAAATTAAGTATTTCTTTTATTTTGTAAATTAAAAGATAAAACATATTTTATATATTTTTAATTATAGTGGACAATTTTATATTAGTCTGAAGTGAACAACATAGTGATTATAAGTGATTACCTAGATAAGTATAGTACCCATCTGATACCATACATATTTTTTTTAAATTTTACTTAGAAAATTAAATTTAACAGGTTGACATTGTTCTATAAGAGTACATAGATTTCAGGTAAACATTTCTATAGCACTTGAACTGTTGATTATGTTGTGTACCAATTACCCAAAGTCAAATCATTTTTCATCACTTTATATTTGTCCCTCTTTATTCTGTTTCCCCCACTCCTCTCCCACATCCCTTCCTCCTGGTGTCCACTTCACTTTTATCTATGTCCATGAGACTCAGTTTTATATCCCACCTCTTTTTAAAATTGAGTTTATTGGGGTGACGCTGGTTAACAAAATTATACCAGTTTCTGGTGCCAACTCTGACACAATATATATTTATAATATTATTGACCATGGTTCCCATGTTCTATATTACAACTCTTTGACTGTTTTATAACTGGTAAGTTTTGCTTCTTAATTCCATCACCTTTCCCACCCAGCCCTTTAACCCTATCTGGCAAATACCAATTTGTTTTCTGTATAAGTTTGTTTCTGTTTTGTTTGTTCATTTACTTTCTATTTTAGATTCCATATATATGTGAAATGATATGGTATTTGTCTTTCTCTATATGACTTATTTCACTTAGCATAATACTCTTTAGGTCAAAGCATGTTGTCAAAATGCAGAATTTTATTTTTTACGGTGAATAATATTCTGTGTTTATGATCTTGGCTATTGCAAATAATGTTGCAATTAACATAGTGATGCATATATCTTTTTGAATTAGTGTTTTGGGTTTTTTGGTAAATACTCAGAAATGGAATTGCTGGGTTACATGGTAGTTCTATTTTTAATTTTTTTGAGAAACCTCCAACATGTGAACCATAGTGACTGCACCAATTTACAACCCCACAAACAGTGCATGAGGGTTCTATTATTCCACATCCTTGCAAACACTTGTTGTTTGATGATAGCTACTCTGAAAGGTGTGAGGTGATATCTCATTGTGCTTTTAATTTAAATTTCCCTGATGATTAATGACACCGAGCATCTTTTCCTATGTCTGTTGACAATCTGTACATCCTTTTGAGGGAAATGTCTATTCAGGTCTTCTGACCATTTTTCAAATCAATTGAATTGTTTGTTTTTTTGGCGTTATATTGTTTGAGTTCCTTATATGAATATTATCTTCTTACCAGATGTATTACTGGTGAATATATTCTCCCATTTAGTAGGTCACTTTTTTTTCTTTACAGTATCCTTAGCTGTGCAGAAACTTTTCAGTGTGATATAGTCCTATTTATTTTGTGTGTGTCACTTGTCTACAGAGACACATACAAAAAATATTACTAAAAGCAATATCAGAGTTTACTGCCTATCTTTTCTTCAGTGGTCTATGTTTGGGTCTTACCTTTAAGTCTTTAATTCATTTTGAGTTTATTTTGTACAATGTGTAACATAGTGATCTAGTTTCACTTTTCTGCCGGTGTCTGTTCAGTTTTCCCAGCACCATTTATCTGAAGAGACTGTTTTTATACCATTATACATTTTTGTCTCCTTTCTCATAGTTAATTGAACATATGGGCATGATTTTTTTTCTGAGATCTTTATTCTGTTCCACAGATCTATGTGTCTGTTTTCATGCCAATACCATGCTGTTTCTATTACTATAGCCTTATAGTATAGTTTGATATCTGGAGTAGCATGATTCCTCCCTTTGTGGTTTTTTATTTTCAAGATTGCTGTAGCTATTTGGGGCCTTTTGTGTTTCCATATAAATATTAGAATTGCTTGTTGTATTTCTATTAAAAAATTCCATAGTATTTTGATAGGTATTGCATTTAATCAATAGATTGCTTTTGGTAGTAACAGCATTTTAATGAGTTAATTTTTTCTATGTATGAGCACAGTATATCTTTCCACTTATTTGTATCTTTTTCAATGTCTTATAGTTTTTTGAGTACAGGTCTTTCACCTCATTGGTTAAATTATTCCTAGGTGTTTTATTTAGTTAAAGTGATGTATGACAGATTGGTTTTTATTTTTCTTTCTGATAAACAATTATCGGCATATAAAACTGCAAACAATTTCTGAATGTTAATTTCATATCCTGCTACTTTACTAAAAGTATTTATTAGTTTTAATAGTCCTTTGGTAATTACTTTGGGTTTCTTCCTATATAGTATCATGTCATCTACAAATAATTACAATTTTACATCTTCCTTTTCAATTTAGATGTACTTTATTTCTTGTTTGATTGCAGTGGCAAGGACTTCCAGTATTAAATTTAATAAAAGTAGTAGAAATTGATATATTGTTACTGAATAAGCTAAAAGCTTTTTATATATTAGTATGATATTAGCTGTGGGTTTGTCATAAATAGATGCCTTTATTATATTTCTTTATTCATATTTTTTATATTCTCTTCTTGAAAAAAATGTCCCTTTGACATTTCTTGTAATACTGATTTAGTAGTGATGAGCTTCTTTATCTTTTTTATTTCTGGGAACCTTTTTATCTCTCCTTCCATTCTAGATGGTTACCCTCACTAGGTAGAGAAATTTTGGTTGTAGGTCTGTTCCTTTCATTACTTTAGATATTTTATACCAATTGCTTTAGGACATCAAAGTTTCTGCTGATAAGTCAGTGACAATCTTATGGCAGTGCTAGTGTATGTAACTGCTTTCTTTCTACTTTTGAGATTCTCTTTCTATCTTTAAACTTTGGCATTTTAATTTTGATGTGTTGTGGTGTGGGCCTCTTGGGATTAGCTTGATTGGGACTCTCTCCACTTCCTAAATTAGTAGGTCTATTTCCTTCATCATGTTAGGGAAGTTTTATTTCATTATTTCTTTAAATAGGTTTTCAATTTCTTGCTTTTCCTCTTTTTCTTCTAGTAACCCTATGATGCAAATGTTGGTATGCTTGGTGTTGTCCCAGAGATCCCTAAAACTATCCTCTTTTAGGGGGATTCTTATTTCTTTTTGTTGTTTCTTTGATTTTTTTTTTCACTCCCTAGCCTTTCATATTGCTGATTTGATCCTTTGCTTTATATAATCTGCTATTGATTCTTTCTAATTTTTAATTTGTGTCTGTAGTCTTCATTTATGACTGGTTCTTTATGTTTTTGTATCTCAGTTTTTATGTTTTCTATCTCTTTGTTCATGTCCTCACTGTGTTCATCTAATCTTTCTCCAAGTTCATTGAGTATCCTATGACCAGTGTTTTGAACTCTGGATCTAGGAAATTGCTTGTCCCTATTTTGTTTAGTTCTTTTTCTGGAGTGTTTCCCTGCTTTTTTCATTTGAGACATGTTTCTTTGTCTCTTCATTTTGTCTGTAACCCTACATTTTACATAGATCTCCTCTGTCTCCTGGTCTTGGCAGGTGGCCTTATGTAGTAGGTGTCCTGTGGGATCTAGTAATACAGTATTCCTGGTCACCTAAGCTGAATACTCCATGGGAGTCCCTTGTGTGGTTTGTGTGTGCCCTCCTGTTGTAGAGCAAAAAACTGAATTTAACATGTTATAGAAATCCTATTATAAGTTTGCTTTGTTAGCTCTATTTTATGGCTAGTCAGACTAAGATCAGTTAATCTGTAATATAGCATATTTATTCCCTGTTATACCATAAGTCCCTCAAGCTATTTTTATCTTTTTTATTCTTTTTTTTCTTTTTACTTCTCTGAGTGATTTCTACTCTTGTATCTTCAATTTCACCAACTATTTCTGCTTTATTTAGACTGCTGCTAAACCCCTCCAGTGCACATTTGAGTTTATTGTATTCTTCAGCTCTTTGACTTCTATTTGGTACTTTCTTATATTCTTGATCACTCGGTTGAAGTACTCACTATGGTCACCTATTCTCCTGAGTTTGATAAGCATCTTTATGACCACTATTTAGAACTCTTTATTGGGAAAATCCCTATTGCCATTTCATTAAGGATATTTTATGGTTTTATCTTTTTCTTTTGTTTGGAACATATTCATTAGTTTCATCATTTTCTCTGACTCTCTATGCTGATTTTATGAATTAGATACAACATTTACCTCTTCCAGTCATGAAGAAGTAGCCTTGTATAGGAGATATACCTTATCATTTAACCCTGCCCTAGTTCTTGGGTGACTCTCAAAACTGTGTGATTGTTTAGCCAGTGTATTTTATTTTGAATGTTTCCTAGTAGTTGAGGTTGTGCCAAGACATATCAGTGTCCTAAAGAGGAGAATCTAAGTCAGCACCTAAAACTGGGATGATTAGAAGCCAGACCTTCAAGTAGTGGATTGTAAGGAATGCAAATATATATATAGTTTTATGGGACAGCAAGAATAAACCCTGCTGTCCACCAGAACAAGGTGAGCTTGGCATCATTCATAAAAATTGGGGTTCTAGAGAAAATATGAGTTCCTTTCTGGGAGGTGCCAGAAGTTTTGAGCTAGGCAGAAGAGCCCTAAAATGGTTCGTCTAGCCTTTGTCGTCAAAGAGCACCCCAGAAGGTCATAGATGTGCATTAAATTAGATGCATACTTCTTAGGACAGTGCTTTAAGATAAACAAATAAGATAAGCCTTCATATATATAACTGTATATATAAAGGGCTATCATTTAGTTGCTTCTGTGCATCTCATTGGGTGAGTCCACATGCTCAAGCTCTTTTAAAGCTGTGTCTCTCAGTTTGCTATAGCCTTGTGGGTCTCATGAACAAAAGCCCCAGTGGTTTCAAAGCAGATGTTGGGGGGCTCATCTCTGAGGTGCAGGTCCTATAAGTTGGCTGGCTGTTGTGGAGTTTAAACCCTTTGCTTCTCAAGGAGAAGCTCAAGGTTTTAGTTCCATTTATCCTGATTGATGGATACTGGGCTAAGTGTATGGATTATGGCAAAAGTATGTCTTAGCCCCTCCTACCTGCTTCCATGTGGTTTTTTCTCATTTTCCTGATGTATAGTCACCTAACCAATTGTTAGAATTTTCTCAGAGAAAAGTCTGTCATATGTAGCTGTAGGTTTGGTGTTCATGGGAGGAGGTGAGTTCAGGATCTTCCTATATCACCATCTTGAACTGGAATCCTAATAATAAAGATTTTTTTAAATTTCTGGGGTATTAAAAACATGTCTCTTATACACATATTGCCTATCACATAGGCAATGGGTAAAATACTTCCCTTTAAAGTATAAAATCTAGTGATAAACTAAAATAATATTTCCACTGAAGTCATTATAAATTACAACCAAACTGTACGATCTCTAAACTCTGGGGTAAATAGTTCTGTAGAGACATTGGTGTAAGAGAATTGTGTTTCCTTATAAACAGTTCTCCATCATTGACTTTATATTTTTGTTGATATTTTGCTTTAATTGTGTATCTATTAAAAGCCATGGTACTTGCTAGATGATTCTAGTTATTGGGCTATTGTGAATAACACTTTGTCTAACTGACCATCATTCTTCTGTAAGAAACATGAACACTTTGGAAAACTATTGTGTAGTTATTTTATAGATTCAAATTGTGCCTGAATATTCTAGATCCTTTCAACATTATATCTAACTAATAGAAGTTAATGTAGTTTCCATTAGTAGTCATTTTGACTTTTGGGCATATTTAAAATTCTCATCTCAAAGGAGTCTCACAAAAATGATTATGTATCTGACCTACCTAGATTTTTTCTTTTGGAATAAAAACAAGATTGAACATGTAATTTTAAGCCAAAACAGAATACTTTTTAAATAAATAAGAAAACTTAGTAATTATTTGGGATAAATTGGGAATGTCCCAGGTAAACACATGGTCATCTTAGTTATAATGGTCTATATGAATATCTTTAGAGAAACTTGTTAGCTTTATGATTTATATTGATAAAGCTATAATGAAAATAAAACCCTAAAAACCAATCATTTTTTTTGTTTTATTTTACTTAGAAAATTAAATTTAACAGGGTGACATTGATCAATAAAAGTACATAGACTTCAGGTAAACATTTTTATAGCATTTGAAGTGTTGATTATGTTGTATGCCCATCACCTAAAGTCAAATCATTTTCTGTCACCTTATATTTGTCCCTCTTTATACCATTCCTCCCCTAACCCCTCCCCCACACCCCCTTCTCCTGGGCAACCACTTCACTTTTATTTTTGTTCATGAGTCTGAGTTTTATATCCCACCTGTGTGTGAAATCATACAGTTCTTAGCTTTTTTTAATTTATTTATTTCACTCAGTATAATGTTCTCAAGGTCCATCCATGTTGTTGTAAATGAGAGACTGAAAAAAGGGGCAGACAACTCTATCATTAGATCAAGAGTTTACTAAGGGAACTGACATACAAGGCACATCTTGGACAGAAACAAAATGACATGGCTATTCTCTGTGCTATGTGGTGGGTCCTAAGAGGTTATATAGAACAGGGCAGGATGGGTAGGAGTACTGAGTTAAGACCCACCCCAGATAAGGATAAATGTCTTATATACTTTCCCAAGCAGAGCAAAAACCTGTTTCAGGAAGCAGCACATCCAGGGCATAAGGTATGGTTTAAATATAATCTAACCCTAGATTTTAGAAAAACTACCTCTGTTCTGACCTAGATCTAGCTAGATCCAGCACAATGGTCTAGCAGTGGTCAGGCAGTAATAGTCATGTCATAGAACAGTCTCTCCTTCACACTTTAATTTAATTAATTATTATGATGATGATTGTGTAGGATGTTCTATGATAGTATACGAAATTCCACTTATAAACTAATAAAATAGTTCCGACTCACAAAATAAAATATAATATCTTAGAGCTTATTTAGCATTACATCTTTACAATACAAAACTTAGGATGTAGAAAGACAAAATAAATTGCCCAGTGCTATGGAGTTAATTGCAGAGCCAGAGATACAGCCCAGGTGTTCTAGTTCTAGTTAACACATTAAAGTTTTTTAGTGCACTACTTCAATTCCTTTACATATGCTTCTTTACTTTAAAAAATTATATCTAGGACAATTATAGAGAATAATTAAGGAGCTTTTAGCATACGAACATTCCCATTGAGAACCACCAGAAAAGTCACACACAAAAGAATACACACACACACACACACACACACACACACACACACACACAAAACCTCTTAGAGGCATTAGAAAGCTTTTGAAGCCACCCGGAGAAGAGGAAGGAAAACTAATTATGGCAGAAAGGGGAAACTGAAAAGACCAGCTTACATTCTGTAGTCATTTTGCTTGAAGGCATTTTTGTTCTAGGTGTAGAATGGAAATGAGCATCCAGATTGTGGATAGCAAGCTGCTGATGGGTCACAGAAAAACCAGTAGTCTGTATGAGATTGTAGAGACAAAATTAGCAACTTGAAGTCACAAGATCACAATGAGAAAAAAGGATAAAGAACTGGGTCTGATACCCAGATGATTTTCCTCTTTAGATATTTGCTGAATTCTGAAGCCACAAAGAACAGAAACATGTGAAACTAAGCAGAACATCTATAAAACACAAAGAAAAAAAATTTTAGAGTGTTGCCTTACTACAAAAAAAAAAAAGTGTTAAGTACAGGAAAAGCCCCCTTCCAGGAAAAAAAAATATGAGGGATCCTGCTGAACATATTAGTTCCTAAATTGAAAAGCATGGACTGCCCTTGTGAGATAGCTTGGTTGGTTAGAGTATCATCTAGAAGCACAGAGGTTGCAGGTTTGTCCCTGGTCAGGGCACATAAAGACAGGTCAGGATTCCTGTCTCTCTCTGTCTCTCTCTCTCTCCCTCTCTTCCTTTTTCCCTTCCTTTCTCACTAAAATTAGTCAATATAAAAATAATAAATAAAATGAAATGAAAACCATGGAGAGTTATACCCTAAGATTAAGGGTGAACAAAAGGTAGACTAAGCTTTACCTGCACTCTGTGTTTGCTCAGGCACATACTTGATTGAATTGAGGTGATCAGTCTAGAGTAGAGGAAAGTGTGACCTTCTCTAATGGAAGACATTATCTGCTGGAATTCCTATGATTATTTTTTACATACCTAAAATGCCTACCATTCAGTTAAAAATAATTAGTCATGTCCCCAAAAAATGAGTTAAAAAAAGGCTAGACAAATAAATGATTCAAATATTTGGATTAGCAAAGATAAAAATAAACTATTAATAATGTTAAAAATACAGTAAGTGGTGAATAAAATAGAGAGAAATGGAGCATTTTATGTGAAAATTAGAACTATGAAATAGAATCAAATGGAAATTCAGGAATTGAAACTGTAACTGAAAGTAAGTACTCAGTAGATTAGTGTAGTAGCAGATAAAACAGCAAAAGTTAAGATTAGTGACTTGATACATAGACAAATAGAAAATATCTAGTCTAAAGTACAAAGAAAATGACAATAGATAAAATAAAATACCATAGGAAAGATGTGAGACACATTGAAAGATACATAATATATTATAAATTGGAGCCCTGTGGGATAAGAAAATGGCACATATACAGTATCTGAAATAAAAGTGGCTGAGTCTTTATTTTCATTAATTGATTTTATACATTTTTACATTTTAAATTTTCTTACATTTTTATTACAGTTTACATTTAATATTATTTTTATGTGTACGGCATAGTTATTAGTCAATCATATACTTTATAAAATGTTTCCCCTAGTATTTCCAGTACCTAGCTGGCACCATATATAGTTACTACAATATTATGGACTATATTTCCTATGCTGTCTTTCACATCACCATGATTATTTTTTAATTGAATGTATTGGGATGACATTGATTAACATAATTATACAGGTGCAAGTACCAAATACTACAACACATCTTTGTACACTGTATGATGTTCAACCAGCATGGTCAAGACTTCCTCCATCACTATTTATCTCCCTTATATTCTCCTCCACCTTCCTAGTACAGTCACCATACTATACTGTTATCCATGTCCGTGAGTTTATTTTTTCTTTCTTTGTTCCCTTTTGCTTAATTTCTCTACCCTTCTCACTCAGCAGCTCCTCCAAACACCTATCAGTCTGATCTCTAGGTATGAGGCTGTCTCTGTTTTGCTCACTAGTTCAATTTGTTTCTTAGAGCCTTCAAATGACTGAAATCATATGATACTTGTCTTTCTTTGACTGGCTTATTTCACTTAGCATAATGTTCTTCAGGTCCATCCATGATGTCACAAGAGGTAAAATTTTCTTCTTATTTATGGCTGTGTAGTATTCATTATGTAAATGAACCACAACTTTTTTTTAATCCACTCATCTACTATTGGGCACTTGGGCTATTTCCGTATCTTGGCTATTGTAAATAACACTGCAATGAACGTAAGATGTATATATCCTTTCAAATGAGTGTTTCAGAATTCTTAGGATATATTCTCTGAAATGGAATTACTGGATCAAAAGGTAGTTCCATTTTTAATTTTTTGAGGTAGCTCAATACTGCTTTTCACAGTGGCTGCACCACTCTACTTTCCCACCAATAGTGCACAAGGGTTTTCTTTACTTCACATTCTTGCCAACACTTGATTGTTGATTTATTTATAATAGCCATTCTGACAGATATGATATATCTCATTGTCATTTTAATTTGTATCTCTTTGATAATTAGTGACATTGAGCATCTTTTTGTAGATCTATTGGATCTCTGTATGTCCTCTTTACAAAGTGTCTATTCAGGTTCTTCATCCATTTTTAATAGATTGTTTGTTTGTTTTGCTGCTGAGTTTTATAAGTTCTTTATTAATTGTGGATACTCATTCTTTATCAGATATATCATGGAATGTGTTCTCCCATTTAGTGGGTTTTCTTTAATTTTGTTGATGGTCCTTTGATGTGCAAAATATTTTTAGTTTGATTTTAGTAAGAGAGAAAAAGAGGGAGAAAGAAAAACATCAATTTGTTCCACTTATTTATGCATTCATTTGTTGGTTTCTGTATGTGCCCTGACCAGGGGTTGAACCCACAACCTTGGTGTTTCATGATGATGCTTTAACCAAGTGAGCTACCCAGCTAGGGCCAGAGAATTTTCAGTTAATTATTTTAAAGTAACCTTTAATAACTATTATTATCAGTTTGTATGTATGTGATAAATAGCAATAGAGCACAAAGTGGGTAAAACTAACAATCCTGGAATACTAAAGAATATTAATACTTTGTAGGCCAAAACCTCCTTCCTAAAGTCTCTTGTTTTTCATGTGAGAATTTTTTCATCAGACTACCTCTGCTTGAGTGACAAACTATGGCAATCCATGTTCATTACTACCTAACTCTAGACCCACATGTGTGAAGAATGTATATGTATCCAGTGGTCCAATTTTATTTTATTTTTTTTTAACAGAGACAGAGAAAGGGACAGATAGAGACAGACAGACAAACAGGAAGGGAGAGAGAAGAGAAGCATCAATTTTTCGTTGTGGCTCCTTAGTTGTTCATTGTTTGTGTTCTCATATGTGCCTTGATGGGGGGTCATGGAGTATATATAGCACAGCGAGTGACCCCTTGCTCAAGCCAGCAACCTTGGGCTCAAGCCAGTGACCTTGGGCTTCAAGCCAAGTGACCATGGGATCATGTCTATGATCCCACACTCAAGCCAACGCCCCTGGACTTAAGCTGGTGAGCCCATGCTTAAGCCAGATGAGGCCTTGCTCAAGCTGGCAAACCTGGGATTTCAAACCTGGGACCTCTGCCACCCAATCCAATGCTTTATCCACTGTACCACTTCCTGGTCAGGGTAGTGGTCCAATTTTAGAGTAGAAACAGTCTCTCTTTCCCCTTAGGCTACTTAAAATCTTCACTATCAAACTCACTTATATGAATTGAAGCACTGTTTCCAAAGTCCTTTGTTTATAAAACAACAATAACAAAGTATCTTTTCACATCCCCAAAAATATCTCAACTCATTTGATAAGGTATATTCTTTTATGAGTCTAGATCAGAGATTCTCAACCATCTCATGGCACACATAAACTAATTACTAAAACCTTCAGCATATCAAAAATATAGTATTTGCTGATCTGAAAAATAAAATAGATCTGATTTTGACTCATTTACACTGGATGGCTATTGTTTTGTTGGCTTTTGTAATTTTTTTATTTGACAATCTAGGGGAAAAGAGGTCCGCGCTCCTAAGTCATTGAAAATTTAATGTTTTAAAACATCTTGTGACACACTGGTTAAAAATTGCTGGTTTAGACCATTGTCAACCATTTTCCACTCTGCTTTGTGTCCTAGAGTGTCCAAAGATTACAGCAACAGGATCTTACTGCAGAATTTTCCATTATATGTGCCAACTGTAAGCAGCCTTATTTCCCACAATGCTTCAAATATAGTCTGTACTACCTTAGATCCAAGCCTTTACACATTTTATTCTGTGTGTGATGCCCACTCTTACTATAGCTACCTGCAAAAACCCATTATACCTAAAGAATTTATCTTTTAAAATATTTTTATTTTTAATTTCCAGAAAGAGAAAGAACACACAACCTCAATTTGTTGTTCCACCCATCCGTGCATTCACTGTTTAACCCCTTATGCTTCCTGACCATGAATAGAAACTACAACCTTGGCATATAGGGACAACACCAACCAACTGAGCCACCCAGCCAGGGCAAGAATTTATCATTTATATTACCAGCTTTTTTATGAAGTGCTTTCTTATCTCATTGCCTAAATGTAACTTTTCCCTTCCACATTATCCTTAAGAAGAAGAATGGTGAGTCAGAAAAACATGATCTCTGAAAGCATATAGAATTGAAGTTGAACTATGTCTCTTCATTTGACAGTATGATTGTTTAAGTGCTATGATAGCCAAAGCATAGGGCTTCTACAAGGAGTACCCAACATATATCCCTGGGAGGACACAAGGGTCAAGACTTTCTTGGAGGAAGTCACATTTAAATTGAAAATTATAGATCAAGTGGGGTAGTCAATGAAGAGAGAGATGGAAGGGATATTCATAAGTTGATTTCTCTAGTAAGTGGTTAATATGTGATTACTATGTAGAAAGCAAGTACACCCAGTGACCTAGTGAGGAATATGAACATGTGCAAGAAACCGTTTCAAATTTTAAGTTGATTTGTATATTGATAATAATAAAGGAGAAAATAATTTATGTGACTATAGGGTACTGGAGGCTTGGGATAAATACCACACAGTGGTTCAGATAGGTACTTGAAAAATTTAAAAACAGGAGGTCTCTTCTCTCCCTGGAACAATTAGTGACAGCATACTAAACGGCATTTGAGCTGAGTATTGGAATAAGAATAACTAAATTGTACAGTTATTTTAAGAAGACTAAATTGATTAGATAGAACAAAATAAATAGGAGAGAAATAAAAAAAGCAATTAGAAAGTTATTGTGATAGTTATGGGTTAGACGTTTTGAAGCTGACCTTGTCTAAATTTCTACAACCAGAGTTTGGAGTGCCTTAAATATAATGTAGATGGTAGAGCATATTAAAGTCACATTCTCTACTGGGTATCTACCTAAAAAACTCAAAAATATTGGTATGTAAAGATACATGCACCCCCATAGTTATCACAGTGTTCACAGTGGCCAAGACATGGAAACAATCAAAGTGGCCATTGATCGGATTAAGAAGATGTGGTACATATATATAATGGAATACTACTCAACCATAAGAAATGATGACATAGTGACATTTATGACAATATGGATGGACCTTGAGAACTTTATAGTGGCCTCTCATCTATCGCGGAGGTTAGGTCCCAGAACCCCCCCTGATAGGTGAAAATCCATGAAGTAGTGACCTTATATTTATGCTATTATTTATATGTATATATTTAAGGCTTTATAAACCCTCCCCACACTCTTATAAACCTTTCCCACACTGTATTTAACTTTTCCCACCCTCTTATAAACACTTCCTATGCTCTTAAACACTTTCTACATTCTTAGACCTATGTAATTTTAAAAACTTATAAAATTATACACTATATATTTTATTTTGATTTAATATTTTAATGTTTTAATATTTTTATATACTTTAAAATTTTTAGGCTAGAAAATGCTTATTTTACTGCAAAAATAAAATAATAAGTATGTAAAAATACCTCTAGACCACAAAATCCTGCAATACAGTGAAACATCCGTGATACAAAATTAGATATATGCAATTTAAAAATCCTCAATACAGTGAGACTGCGAAAGTGAACCGCAATATGGCAAGGGACAATTGTACTGAGTGAAATAAGTAAATCAAGAAAAGCTAAAAACAGTATGATTTCATACATAGGTGGGATATAAAACTGAGACTCATGGTTATAGATAAAAGTAAAGTTACCAGGGGGGAGGGGACATGGAGGAGGGGAATAAGGGAGGGAGTAGGGGGAAGGGTATAAATAGAGACAAATATAAGGTGACAGAAAGTGATTTGACTTTGGGTGATGGGCACACAACACAATCAACAGTTCAAATGTTATAATGTTTTCCTAATACGTATGTACTCTTACTGATCAATGACACCCTGTTAAATTTAATTTTCTAAATTAAATATTAAAAAAAGTAACATTCTCATCAAGCTACAGAAAAAAATAACAATTAAGTTAATGTACTGATTTTTTGTTCTACCTTCTACCCCATTCACCCCTTCATTCTGTACCCTCTGCCCTGCTGGTACTCCAGGTGGCTACCCTACAGACTACAGCAGCAGTTGAACTTTTTTGCCTTATGGCTACTGGCTGGGCTCAAACAATGGAAATAATAAACAAGAGAACATGTTTGGTGTATTTCTTTCTGTTCCCTCCCTGCTTGCGTACCATACCTCCAGAAGTAGCTGCCTTTTCCTGTGACTCCAGCTCTCTCTGAGCACCAGTAATACCCTTTTCCCACATGCTTCTACATCTTTGGGGCTTTCAAGTGTTTCTTCTAGTGCTGGTATCTGAATGCCTGATATTCTTTATTTGATTCCTTGACCCTGCTCACACCTCTTTCAGGGATCTTTCAAACAATTTTCTATGTTTAAACAATCTGAAGAATATTCCCTTTTGTATTGAGAATTAGGCTACCTAATGAAAGAGAGATAGATAAACTACTGCTTTTTGTTTAAATAAAATAACCAAATTGTGTGATGGGTGCTTATTTGTTTTTTGTTTGTTTGTTTGTTTGTTTTTACAGGGACAGAGAGAGAGTCAGAGAGAGGGATAGATAGGGACAGACAGACAGGAGCGGAGAGAGATGAGAAGCATCAATCATTAGTTGTTTTTTTTTTTTTCGTTGCCGTTGCGACACCTTAGTTGTTCATTGATTGCTTTCTCACATGTGCCTTGACTGAGGGCCTTCAGCAGACCGAGCAACGCCTTGCTGGAGCCAGCGACACTGAGTCCAAGCTGACGAGCTTGTGCTCAAGCCAGATGAGCCCCCGCTCAAGCTGGCTAGCTCGGGGTCTCGAACCTGGGTCTTCTGCATCCCAGTCCAACGTTCTATCCACTGTGCCACCGTCTGGTCAGGCAAGTGCTTATTTGTTTTTAAAAATAGCAATACACACATATCATGTGTGTGTGTGTATATGTGTATGTGTGTGTGTGTGTGCACATATTTTTTGAGGACAAATGTCCTTAGTGGTTATCTTGGCCAACTCTTATTTTTATGGACAAGGACTATATCTGGGACAGGAGGACACGTGCTGAAAAGAACATACACAAGCAAGGGCATGGTAGGGGCAGGTGGGAAGAGGAGGAAATAGGGATCCAAATATGCTTACTTCATATTTTAAGTCAAATTGGGCCCTATGTCTGAGTTGCCAATCTTAGACTGAAGGAGAAAGTAAAAAAGCCTGGCCAGAGTGCTGTGCTAGTATGTGATATCTGGAGATGCTACACAAGCTGATGTACAAAGCTGAAGATTCTATCTGATGGAGGAAGACACACTCCCTTAATACTTTCATGTGTTTTGAGCAATTTATAGAACCTACAGTTTTGTATGGATCAGCCATCATTTAGCAATTAGGTAAGAACTCAGTTCCATAATGTTTCCACAGAGACCTATTTTAGCTTACATAATCTTGTCATGGCTTTCCTGCTGGGGCAGCTTGAGGACCTGGTGACAGGTTTTTGTCTGTTTACATTTATCTACATCCTACACTCTGTGGTTATTTCCTGAACTTGAGAAACCTTTTCAGTAATTCAGACTATGATTAGAAAAGGCCTGGGGTCCCAGTTCCGCTCCTGTCACTGAGAGAGGTCACTTCAGACCAGAGACCATTTGGGAAATCTAGAATGACTTGGTAGAAAAAGTGCAGATCCCCCAGAAACATGAGAATAAACTGTAGTCTCTGAAATTTTCTGGGTGTGGGGTAAATTCATGTTCAAGACCTCTCCAATTCAAACCCAAAGCGCTGAGGGCATTTCATGCTCCCAAAAGCCTTTGGAATCCGTTCTGGACTTAGAATGCAGTTCTGGGAGCAAAAATTGTCCTTCAGTGACTGAATAAGCAGCACTTACATGTCATCCCTTACCTTTGTTCTGTTTTAAACCAGGGATGCACATGCCATCCTTGCTCAGTGGCTCTAGGTGTATGCATTTCTTTTTCCATGATCAGGATGGATTTGATCAAATCTGAAAACCCTCCATAATGCATGCCAATTACATTCAGATTCATTTGCATGTAAACCATCACAGATGATGCTTTATAAAGATTTCTAAGATGCCTCTTAATAAGCATTTTCAAGCCTCTTTTATTTTTCTGTAAACACTCCCTTTAATCTCAAACTCGGGAAGGTTTGCATTTGGTTGGAAAGGGCAAGCCTAGGAATTTTGAGTGGATTCTGACATACTCGAGTTCTCCCGGTCCTACTTTTCATTTGTCAGAGATTGACTCAGAATCCCACGGCCAGACGAATGAAGTCCCAGCTGTCAACTCCCATCTACAACTGGTACTTTATTTATACTCATTGGCTTTAAAAACAAGAATGTTTTCATGTTTTAAATGCTCATTTACAAACTGTTTCTCATCTCTTGAGTCTCTGCAATGTTTCCTCTGAGTCCTCCATGCTCCCAGGGGAATTTCTCCTGGTTTAGAAATAAATATAAAGAGGAGGGGTGGGAAGAACAGCCCTCTTCTGATAAGCTGTCCCAGCTGACAAGCCCTTGCCCTTAGACCCATCCACTTTGATCAATGAACATTTCACAGGCTTAACCAGTTAACTCCACAAAAAGCAAGACCACATTTGAAGTAGGAAAGAAACGTGAGTTTCCTACTGTATGCAACCCTATAGCCTACCCTTCTCCTCCCGTTTGATTGCCCTCTAAACCAGTCATTCATTTTGTTATTGTTTCCTTCTGATTTTTCAAAAGAAAGAAAGAAAATGAATTCACTAATCCTCTTTTAAACAATTTTCTGATTTGTACTGTGTATTTTTTATATACATATCAACAAATGTGCAGTTTGAAAATTTGCTCTTTAGTGCCTTGTGTGAATATTTAAATTCAAGCATATATGAAATTTGAGTCAGTTTTTGTAGGGTCACGAGTACATTGACCTCTGTGATACATATTCAGTTATGTGGCCCATGAATACATATTAAATGAATGGATAAAGCAATTAAACCATATCACTGTCTAATTATTAGAGCATATTTCAAATACCAGCAGAAATATATTCTGTTTAGGTCTCTGAACAGGCTAAAATACAAATAATAGTAATTATATCAGTAAAATAATAGTAATTATCATTATGATTATTTTAATGTAACTATTACTCTATGGTCCACAAAGCTGTCACATATGCAGTCTACTTTCACTACATCCTCATTTTTTATCTTGAGATACTAGTTCAACTTATTTGCAAGCTATATTAGTACCAATGTCCAAGGTAACCAGTTATCTTATAATTACCATATTTAATTGTGGGATTATTTCCTTCCAAACCTCTGATGCCAAAATAGGAAAGATAGTTGATTTGGTTTATTAGTTTATACTTTGTGATATATTACAAAATATGTATTAAATATTTTCTCTTGTCTAAGCCCTATTTTATTGGTTAGAATACTGGTCAAAACACTGTAATGAAGATACTCAATGAGAGTGGAGCAAATACATTAAACACCTATTTCCCTCTCATGTGAGCATTAGAGTTTAGAGCTAGACCTTCCCTTCTTTCCCCACCAGCTGAGTAATGTTCAGGTTGCTAGATCTTCTCTGCCATCCTTAAGATGTGGCTTCCCCCTCAGCTCCAGGCAGCTACTTCAGATGTCGGCATTTCCCAGGTAGAAGGAAGAGGCAAGGAGAGAGAGGGAAATGTATGTGCAATAGTTTTTAAAAACACCCTTAAAGAGTAACTTTCTGTCACATTCACTGTAAGAACTTAGTCACTGAGTCACACCTCATCCACAGAGAGGTTGGGGCATACAGTGTCTGGCTGACTTGCCATGTGACTTGCTAACACCCAGGGATGGGTTGGTATGAAAGTTCTGTTACTACAACGAAGAAGAAACAAATGAACACTGGAAAAATATTAGCAGTGTCTTTCACAATTTGGCCAAACTTTATCTATATACTTGGTATGTGTCCTTATCTGGCATTCGGGATGAGTAGAGGAGGATCTTAAAGAGATACTGTCCTGAGAGAAAGCCAAGGGCAAAACTTGATCTCATAGCATGTTTTCCATTGTTAAAGAAAAAGAACTGTGCTAAAGAAAACACAGAGTTGATCACTGGCACATTTGTTCCATGTCAGCCCCTATGTACATATATCTGAATCTTTAGGAGAGAGAAAGATAACATTTTTAATGAGGAAACATTTGTCACTCAAAGTCTGTAAGACCTGATAAGGAAAAAAGATTGTGCTGAATTAGCTGGGTGCAACCTTCCAGGGTTTCTGATGAGGCAGTTGGAATGGTAACACCTGCTGAGTGGTGCTGGGGCAGCGCAGGTGATATCAGGATTGTTTTGTTGGGTTGGAGCCGGCATTAGCAGGCATGGAGACTGGAGGTCAGTAGAAGACAATAGCAGTAGATAACAATGAAAGTGATATTGGCAGTGAGGAGTCACTGTAAACCCAGCCCCAATTCCCAGAACCATGGTGTTGGAAGACAATGGATTAGAAAGAGTTCTCAGGCCTGACCCATGGTGGTGCAATGGATAAAAGCCTTGAACTGGAATCTGAGGTTGCTGGTTCGAAACCCTGGGCTTTCCTGGTCAAGGCACATATGGGAGTAGATGCTTCCTGATCCTCCCCCCTTCTCTCTCTCTCTCTCTCTCTCTCCCCTCTTGGAAATGAATAAATGAAATAAAATAAATAAATACAAAGGGTTCTCAGGAGAGAAGGCTGATCCTCAGCTCTCAATGAAGGTACAAATATAGTGTGATGTCATTGGAAAAGTTCATACTTTATTTTTTCTATAAAAGCAGTAAAACACATTTCTCCCCCTGCCATCCTTCCCTAAAAACTGTTGACAATGTGGTATTGCTTCAGCTTATCTTATGCCTATATTAGTCTACAAATTCACCAGTCTACAGAAACTGGGTATAGAAAATCTAAATATCATTTACTCAAATGACTATTATTTTTATTATTTACTAAGCAACATACAAAATAATTCAAAGGGCAAATCCCCAAATACTTTCTTCAGCAGTTTTTCTCTTAATTACAAATACAGTGTGTCTGTAAAGTCATGGTGCACTTTGACCGGTCACAGGAAAACAATAAAAGATGATAGAAATGTGAAATCTGCACCAAATAAGAAGAAAAGTCTCCCAGTTTCATACCTATTCAGTGCACAATCTTCTGCAAAAATCTTGCATCATTGTCAATCTCATGAAACATATCT
Organism: Rhynchonycteris naso; assembly: GCA_037038555.1. Classification (NCBI taxonomy): domain Eukaryota; kingdom Metazoa; phylum Chordata; class Mammalia; order Chiroptera; family Emballonuridae; genus Rhynchonycteris; species Rhynchonycteris naso. The sequence continues at coordinate 82,530,063 of CM072999.1, read as the reverse complement.
GTAGCAAATGTGCATCGTGTGGGTCTATCTGCCAGTTTGATAGCGTGCAACAGCCGCATTTCTACCCCGTAAAACAGAGACGTTTCTTTAACACCTTATGAACTGTAGTCTTGCTTAGGTGTAATTGTCGAGCACACGCATGCACAGATTTTTTAGGGCTCCTTAGGTAGCTATCCCGTATAGCCTCTACAGACTTGTCACTGACTGATGGCCTACCAGAACGGGGTTTCTCCATCAAACTGCCAGTTTCCTTCAACTGCTTATCCCACCAAGTAATGTTCTTCCTATGTGGTGGTGCTTCATTATAAATGCGCCGATATTCACGTTGCACTTTGGTCACGGATTCAAATTTAGCGAGCCACAGAACACACTGAACTTTTCTCGGTACTGTCCACATCTCGATAGCATCGCCGGGCTGCTCCACTGTATACACGGTGTTACGTCATCATCTGCGCATGCGCACATGCTGCCACATCATCCTGCAGAAACTAGGAGGGTTTTCCTTTTATTTGGTGCAGATTTCACATTTCTATCATTTTTTGTTGCTTTCCTGTGACTGGTCAAAAGTGCACCATGACTTTAAGGACACACTGTATACTACTTAGAATTGTCCCTCTTCTAAGATTATTACAAAAGCTACTTCCCCTCTTCATATGAAAGGCCCAACAAATTCTGTCTTTCAGTACACAGTAACTCTATCTTCAAAGTGACAAAGGATGCATCATTATATATATGCTTTAAACTGCATGTTGTACAGACTTCCACATAAGAATCAAGTTAAAATTCATCCCATGTGTTCTGAAAATACAGTATTCTACAAGATGAGTTTGGTGGATGCAGAATGGTTCAGCACGCTTGATTTTACAATGACTTGATGTTTATGTTGGATGTTCAATTGTTTTAAAGCATGACTAAAGAGTGTAAAAATGCTATAGGAGTTCATGGGTCCAGAATAATTCTCTGCTAGGCTAAATCCCCTGAGCTACATCTATATGTATTTTCTAGACCCATTATTTTATTCCAAACCCTTTGAGCATTTGGGGGATTGTGATGATTGAGGTAAGTGGTCATCATAAATGACAATTTTATATTTAAAATCCTTTCAGCAAAGAAGCTCCTTTCTCTCTCATAAAGGTACAGGATTCCTCAAAAATTTCAAGACTAACAAAGTAAAGAAGAAATGGTGATTTTCCAGAGGGCCGTGAGATATCTTATAGATATATTAGTTGACTTTTATATTTTTCTCTCTCTCCCTTGGACAACGAAAACTTCTAAATTTCAATAATATATGTGGGGGAGGGTATAAGCAAACTTGGCAATGTGGGATAAATTCTTAGAATTAATTGGCTTTATGTGTGATTTAACTCTGAGGGAAAATGCAGGAGGTTTAAGTGTTATTGCCATTTTTTATTATTTGTGTTTTAGTTTGCTTTACCCTTAAAGTGTGTAGCCTCTTTCACTTGCCATGATCTTCTCCAGCAAGCAATTGAACAGTACTGGTCAAGTGATCAGCTGTGAATAAGATGAAATATTAGCTTAGATTTTCCATTTTCCCTCCCCTCTACTGCCTGCTAAGACTCCAGTTCTCACATTATAATTTCAAGATATCTTCCTTTTTCCCTTTTTTTTTATGCTGGTAAAACCTGCTTTTCACTTGTATTTAAAACTGTCAAAACTGCCCAAAGGGAAAAAGTATATGTTTTTCCCTTGGTACTGAGAAGAGTGAAGAAGCATATTTTGGCAGTTTGAGTGTAGGTGTGAAAATTTTCACACAGCTCTACTAGGGAGGTACACAAGTCTGGCCCTGTTGGAGTATCTGATATTTCATGGATGGCAATTTCTTTAAAAGGTATGGCCTAGGGCTAAATTAAAAAATGGGGATTTAGACTAGAAATGATAGCATTCCGTTGAAATAATTGTCAATTTTGTGAAAGATGCCGTTGAATATTTAGAAAACAAATGGTACCCCTTTAAGTTTTCCCCATGGCAAATTTTATTGTTAAAAGTGGGAGTTATAGATCAAAAATGTATTTTAGCTTATAGAACCCACACCAAAACAATGCAAAAATATATTAGACTGTGAGTTATTGATTTTACATGGAAGTATATCAGTTAGTGAAATTCAAAAACCAATAAAATATCAGTGTGGGTAAGAAATCTCTGGACACAATTCATTTTCACATGTAGACAAATTATTGGCTTTGTTGCATTTAAAAAGGTATGGCATATATTCTTAGAACTTTTTAAAAATTCAATCAGATCAATTACATTGGTTTTATATCCCATATTAAACAATAGTCTTATATTAAAGTTGACATATTTTGATGTGACTACCATGCAAGTACCAAAGGTGGGCTAAATTCTCTGGATTTTTTTCCCAAAGATTTGGCTGCCCTAACATGACTATAAATACTGATTTTTATTTTACACACAGTTTATAGGCTAGTCTATTGCTGACTTTACTTCACAATTTGCTTAATAGCAATAGAAACATTTAAATAATATGCTTACCATCCATCTTATGATTTCATTAGTTTTAGAATATTGGCTTAATAATTAATCAGATTCATGAAAAGAGTAATATAATTTTTAAATCAAACAGGATTCAAACAACCAGTCATTTACACTTAGCCATCAAGTGTGTTTCAGTACAACTGAGTCTTATTTTAGTGTGCTCTGTAGACCTAAAGATTTATGATGCATACAAAAACTACTGATTTCTACTTCTATTAATAGATACCCAAGATATGCTTTGAATTCACACTCTCTTTTTAGTTCTTGCATTTTTGATGATGTTGCACCTTCTTAGATTTTTATGTGTCCATAGCTTGTGTCTTAGCTTATTTTCTTTTTTGGAAAAGACAATTATATTTCTGTTACCACTAACATTTTAAATGTTATTTTTATGGTAAAATAAAATTCTTTTCACCATGATTTTAACTAAAATTGATTACTTCTTTGGAGTGTAGAGAATAATCCCACTCCTTATAATTATAAGTCAGAAATATAAATGCATATCATACTTTCCCTTGGCATTCATTTCTTTAGTTTTAAAGCCCTCGATTCCTTTAGTCTGTTGACCTCAGATTGGTAATCTCTAATCTAAGACATTAACTCTTTCCTGACCATTTTGAGTTTTATCTCAATCTCATGTTTCCAATTTATTAACTTTTTTCCCTTACAAATTTTTTTACTGTTAGATTATGTTTCCATAAGGATTTGAAAATATTTATTCTGGTCAAGAAACAAAGACAAAATTATGGCCCAGAATTTTGATGTTTGCCTATATCACAATTTGGGTTCCCAGAACACTATGTATATATAGATCAGGAGTCCCCAAACTACGGCCCTGCGGGTTGCATGTGGCCCCCTGAGGCCATTTATCTGTCCCCCGCCGCACTTTCGGAAGGGGCACCTCTTTCATTGGTGGTCAGTGAGAGGAGCACATGATGCATCCTCACCCATAGTTCCCATTGAAATACTGGTCAATTTGTTTATTTAAATTTACTTGTTCTATATTTTAAATATTGTATTTGTTCCCTTTTTTTGTTTTTTACTTTAAAATAAGATATGTGCAGTGTGCATAGAGATTTGTTCATAGTCTTTTTTTATGGTCCGGCCCTCCAACGGTCTGAGGGACAGTGAACTGGCCCCCTGTGTAAAAAGTTTGGGGACCCCTGATATAGATCCTCCCATCATTGTGCATCTCACCATTTACCCTATGTGACCATCAAACCAACAGCTTAAGAACCAGGCAGGGAATTTTTCAAATGCTCCAAATAGCTGAAAATCACTACAGATTATGACTGCTTGAATTTAGGGAACATTTTTTTTTTTTGGCTGGGGAAACATTCCAATGGTATAGATTAATTTATGTAAACCACATACCTCAGCTGAAACTGCTGTTTGGCATTCTAAATTGCCTGCTCCGTCTCCTTTCTGCACAAAAATGCACATTTCTTTCTATAATAAAGATATTTTATAATAGCAATAAGGCAACTCCAGGGTGTGTGGTTATCATGAGATAATCATACCCTAGAGGGATTACAGACACTTGGCTCTGACTCATAACACCACATGTGTGTGTTTATCTCATGATAACCACACTCGCTTTTGTATCTTATTGCCTAATTATCCTCTTTTAATGCAAAATACTAATTTTTTTTTGCCTGAAACAATATGTGCAAGGATGCATTGCTCACAGTCACAGGAGGACATTGACAAACAGCATTGCTGTTACTCCATATTCCCTGCCATAAGAAAAGTGATAGACGAACATTCCAATCTTTTTAATTTTTTTTTTAATGTTTATTTTTTACAGGGACAGAGAGAGTCAGAGAGAGGTACAAATAGAGACAGATAGAAACGAGAAGCATCAATCATTAGTTTTTCGTTGCCGTTGCAACACCATAGTTGTTCATTGATTACTTTCTCACATGTGCCTTGACCGCAGGCCTTCAGCAGACAGAGCAACCCCTTGCTGGAGCCAGCGACCTTGGGTTCAAGCTGGTGAGCTTTTGCTCAAGCCAGATGGGCCTGTGCTCAGGCTGGCGAGCTCGGGGTCTCGAACCTGGGTCTTCTGCATCCCAGTCCGGCGCTCTATCCACTGAGCCACCGCCTGGTCAGGCCCAATCCATTTTTTAATGAGCTGCTTCTTAGAGGCCTCTGTTAATGCTGTAAGATAAAGTAGTCAGACGTTTGTTTCTCTTTTAAACTTTAAGATTTCTCAATAATAATTGAAAAGTAGAAAATGAGCAGGAGTTTCAAACCTGAAAAAGTAAAAGCACTAACGTCATGTACTTCCAAAATATTAATGACATAGATTGCCTTTAGTTTATTATTATCTAATTTAATAAGAATACTTGTATGCTGCTTAGTCACACCTATACATATATTTCAACTGTCAACCTTTCAAATTGAAAAGATATGTATATTAAGTTTTGTACCTTACAGTAGTGTGATTTATACAAGTCCATCAATCTTGAAACATTTTACTTAATTATCCCAATTCTATCTAGTTTATATTTATTACTTTTATAACACATTATGATAAAACAGTTAAAGCCAGTAGTGGTTACATGTACAGATTTCCCATGAATCGGATCTCAGAAATGAACACTTTCAAGTTTTGTTTGTAGATCTTTGAGTACTGGTGTATTTAAAACTCTGCAAAGGACATTAAGGACTCTTTTGTATTTCATTGCTTCAGTTCAATTATTTAGAGTAAAAAAACAACCTTGATTTTGAGGACTTGTACAAAAAGATAATGGCATATTCTTAAAAGTTAATTTTATATGTGAGTGGGTAGAAACATGTGTGTATGTATATATAGTACGTGCAGCCTGTATTTTCCATAAATACTGCTTTAGAACTTGTTTCCACAGATCATGGCCATTACTCTCAGGGCCACTCCTTATATTTTCTTAACCTTACAAACTTGATTTCCTCTTCCTGGTTTCTGACTTCATAAATATCCCGGGGTCAGAATTACTTCCATTCAATAAACCTGTTCTCTCTGGACTGTCTGGTTAGAGGCTGCAAGATGAGCTATGGCTCTGTCCCTGGAGTCCTGTTCCAAGGCTACAGTTTTAAACTTTGATTTGGGCCTGGATTATCCATCTGCATTTGCTAACAAAGACTACACTAAATCTCAATCCATAAATGACAGGTAGACACAGCAACAATTATTAGTGACTTGAGGGCAGCATTAGGCTGTTGTAAGGACCGAAGAGTGAAAAAAAGATACTTTAGAAGTTGCTACTGTTAACAAAGGAAAAATGCAATGTATACCTAACTGTTAATTATTTACTGGCGGGTAATTAATGGAAAATGCTACTTTATAAAGTAGTGTTTTATAAAATATTCTTGAAAACAGTAGAAGAATCTTTTCTTAGAACTGAAAAACACCTTCAAGCTCATCTATTCCAATCACTTCTTTATAGAGCCCAGAAAATTTGACAACACCATCTATTCTATTTACTTGTCTTCCACTAAGAGCTGGAAATAAAGATCATTTAAATCAATATGCATAATTACCTACACCAGAGATGGTGTGAGCCTGAAATTAAGTAAATTTTCTAAAGCAGCCCTTCTCAGATTAGCACTGGATAATACTCTCCTCTCCCTTAGCAAACAGTTGGAGAACCAGAAAGAGTTGTGTAGCGTGAACAAGTGAAAATATTGAACAACATTTCAAACTTTTGAATATCCTGCATGTTTATTTGACCTTGTGAATAGATTTCCAAGAGGTCTTTGGAAAACTTTCTTAGAGTTTACTAGATAGTATGCGGCTATTATTAAAGGCCTCACTACAGGAAAACCAACTAGATCCTGGATAAACTAGCACAAATATGCTTTAATGTATTGCTGAAATCACATGAAAGAAAGGGAAAATTTCCTAGAATGACTAAATACGTAAATAAAAAGAAACAGTGAGCTGAATGTAGAATAAGAGTTTCAGGATATAAGCCAATAGAAAAGTACATGCTGCCCCGGGATGAATGCAGGTACTAAGGCTGGGATAAGTAAACTAGGCCCTAGGCCTGTACTTTCTTATGACAATTCTATTTAGTAAAATATTAATAACAGCCTGATCAGGTGGTGACGCAGTGCAGAGTGTCAGATGGGACGCAGAGGCCCCAGCTTCAAAACCCTGAGTTCGCTGGCTTGAGCATGGGCTCATCCAGCTTGAGCGCAGGGTCGCTGGCTTGAGTGTGAGATCATAAAGATGATGATCACTATGGTCACTAGCTTGAGCCCAAAGGTTACTGGCTTTAAGCCCAAGGTCTCTGACTTGAGCAAGGGGTCACTTTCTCTGCTGTAGCTCCTGGTTAGGGCACATATGAGAAAGCAATCAATGAACAACTAAGGAGCTGCAATGAAGGATTGAAGCTTCTCGTTTCTCTCCCTTCCTTTCTGTTGGTCCCTATCTGTCCCTCACTCTGGCTCTGTCACAGACACAAAAAAATATTAATAACAAAAATATAGTTTAAAAGCACATTAGAAACAAAAAATTTAGTTCAAAATAACATTGTATAAAGAAGAAAATAGAATAAAATTTGGATTAAAAAACAAAACAATGCAATTAAAATACCAAATAAAATTTGTAGAATGCAGCAAAAGTGATCATTTAAAGGACATTTGTAGTCTTAATTTATTATAGAAAAAAATTTCTAACATCTACTATAAAACATTAGGAAAAGAATAAAAAACTTAACTCAAGGCTAGACCTAAAATAATATAGCAGAAACAATAATAAAATTGCAAAATTAATAGAAAAAAAAACAAATTGCATAGAAGTGATTGTTTGAAGAGAACCCCAAGTAAAGTTGATATTTTTAAAAAGATAAGGAGGCCTGACCAGGCGGTGGTGCAGTGGATAGAGCATCGGACTGGGATGCAGAAGACCCAGGTTCGAGACCCCGAGCTCACCAGCTTGAGCACGGGCCCATCTGGATTAAGCAAAAAGCTTGTGAGCTTGGACCCAAGGTCGTTGGCTCCAGCAAGGGATTGTTCAGTCTGCTGAAGGCCTGTGGTCAAGGCACATGTGAGAAAGCAATCAATGAACAACTAAGGTGTCATAACGGCAATGAAAAACTAATGACTGATGCTTCTCACCTCTCTCTGTTCCTGTCTGTCTGTCCCTATCTGTCCCTCTCTCTGACTCTCTCTCTGTCCCTGTAAAAAAATAAAAAAAATAAAAAAGATAAAGGGAGATAATATATAAATAGTATTAGAAAAAATACTGGCAATTATTTGTATACAGGCTAGAATTAAATGCAACTAAGAATTGTAAATTTCTTAACTATAATAAATTTGAATATTAGAAAAATAGTCACATTTCTAGTGAAATAAAGCTTAGTATGAATGACTTGAAAAGGCACTGAAAAACTGTTTATTCTATATTAATTAAAGTATTTCAAAAGCAGGACCAGATTTTACCAGAAAATTCTACCACCCTAGGAACATAACATTTTACTCTTGTGTAAACCTTCCAGAGGGCATAAAAATAGAGGGTATTACAAGTCAGACTGTAAGACTAGTATAACTCTGAAATCAAAATAATAAAGGGGTGCACAGGGTAAGAAAACCCAAAACCCAATTTATTCATAAATTTATAAGAAAATTTTTTCAAAAGCATAACAAGGAAAGAAAAAAAGAAATACCTAATTACAGTTATTATAGGAATGCAAGGGTAATTTAATGTTAATACATATATAACTATAATATACCATATAAAAGCAGATTAAAAGAGAAAATCAAATAATTTTTTAAATGGATAAATAAAAAGCATTTGATATAATTCAAAATTAATTACTATACTTTTATAAAAGAAACAAGCATAAAATCTTTCAGTAAACTAAACAAATAGCAAGCTTAATGGTGAAACATTAGAATGATAAATTTGAATATCAAGATGACTGTCCACTAACAGAATTGTTAATAGCATTGCCCTAGAGTTCCTAACCCACAATAAAAAAGAAGAAAATATATGATGTAGTTTGGAAGAAACAAAACTGTTGATAAACAGTTGATAATATGTTTCTCTGTATAGACAAACCACAAAAGATGAGCAAAAAAATTTTGGAAGATTAGGTAACTTAGAAAAGCATATTAGGCTAGCTATAAGACTATTATACAAAATCCCATTACATTTATACAGAAAAAAATAAAACAAAAACATAGCACATAAAAATAAATCAATATTCAAGACCTTTTAAAAATATATATACAAAAAATATGTATAGAAGTCAAAGAAAATCTTAATAAAACATAGTATAATACCATATTCCACGAATTTTAAAAAAACTAAAATAACAGTTTCATTGTAATTTTTTTTCTTTTTTGATAAAAACCATAACAGGAATATTGAAAGAAAATGACAAACTTGTTCTAAAAGTGTATAGGTAAAAAAAATAAAGCTAAGAAACTCAAGCTACTCCTAAACAAGAATAAACTGATGATAGCTTACTCAACCAGATAACAAACTGTATTTTAAAGCTGTGGTAACTAGGACAGTGCAGGAATAGACAGATAAATGAAACAAGAAAGAACAACACATCACATTTACTCATATACACATATTTATGAATTATTAACTTGATTATGACAATGATGTATGTGTCACCAATCATGGGGGAATGAGGAGCTTTTGATAGGTGGTGCTATGATATTGTTAATTCATATAGAATTATCATCATAGAGCTTTATACAATGAAATACAAGAAAGAAAGAAGAAAAACCACCTGACCTGTGGTGGTGCAGTGGATCAAGCATTGTCCTGGAATGCTAAGGTCGCTGGTTCAAAACCCTGGGCTTGTCCAGTCAAGGCCCATATGGGAGTTGGTGCTTTCTGCTCCTCCCCTCTTCTCTCTCTCTTGCTCTCTCTCTCTCTATCTATCTATCTCTCTCTATCTCTCTGTCTCTCTTCTCTAAAATGAATAAATAAATTAAAAAAAATAAAAATTGTTTAAAAAAAGAAAAAATAACCTCCAAATATATTATACTAAAATGTATAAGTCAAAACTTTTAGACCACTACATTATTTTTCTTAATATTTAATAGTTCTTTTAATATTACTAAAACAGCATAAAATGTTTTAAGAAGAAACAAGAAAATGGGTCATTGGGTGCCAAGAAAATAGAATGTCTTCTTGCCAACATATAATACTCTTATGAGTTGCTAAAAAAGAGAGGTGTTTCTAATTATTTGGTTTTATTTCCTCATTCCTGTAGCAATCCCAGGATTTACAATGGAATCATCCTAGCATGTGCTATTTTATTATTGGTTTGAACTAAAAAAGAATATTACATTGACAAGCACAATATTTGCACAACATGCCCACAACTTCAGCTGTCTTTTTAAATATCACTTAAGTATATTTGGTATACAATGTTATATTAATGTCAGGGGTACAATATTGTGAGTTGACCTTTTTATACCTTATCTGATTGCTCCCCCAGTCCTAATAATGATCTATCATGATTCAAAGTTTTCACATTTTTATTGACTATATTCCACTTCACCTTTTTTTTACCCATCTCCCACACCCTCTCTTCTTGTAACCATCATTTTAGTCTCTGTTTCTATTAGTCTGTTTTTGTTGATTGGTTGGCTTTGTTTTTTAGATTCCACATGTAAGTGGATCCATACAGTGTATGTCTTTCTCTTACTTATTTCACTTATCATAATACCCCCTAGGTCCATCTATGTTGTCACAAATGGCAAGATTTTATTATGTATGTATATATCTTCTTTACCCATTCATCTGTTGATGGGCCCCTAGGTTGCTTCTCTATCTTGGCTATTGTAAATAATGCTACAATAAATATGATGTACATATACTTTTTTTGAGTTAGTGTTTCACTGTCTTTAGATTATTACCTAGCAGGAAAATTGCTGGGTCATATGGTAGTTATATTTTAACTTTAAAGAAAATGTGATTTGGTTCTGGCTGGTTTGCTCAGTGGGAGTGTTGGTTGGCCTAGCATGTGGATATTCCAGGTTCAATTTCTGGTCAGGGCACACAGGCGAAGTGACCATCTGCTTCTCTACCCTTTCCCCTCCTCCTCCTTCTCTCTCTCTTTCATTCTCTCTCTCTTCCCCTCCTGTAGCCATGGCTTGATTGGTTCGACTGAGTTGGCCCAAGGGGCTGAGGATGGCTACTGACCTCCACCTTAGGCACTAGAAATAGCTCAGTTGTCAAGAAATGAAGCAACGACCCCAGATAGGCAGAGCATCACCTGGTAGGGAGCTTTGCCAGGTACATACCTGTTGGAGGGTGCATGCAGGAGTCTATCTCATTGCCTCCCCTCCTCTCACTTAATTAAAAAAAAAAGTAATTCTGTTTTCCATAGTGGTTACACCAATTTATATTTCCAAAACAGTACTCAAGAGTTCCCTTTTCTCTATGTCTCCATATTTTCACTAACATATTTAATTTGCTAACTTTTTTATAATAGCTGTTCTGACTGTTATGAGATGGTATCTCATTGTGATTTTGATTTGCATTTCCTGATAAGTAATGTTGACTATCTTTCCATGTCTGTTGGCCATCTGTATATGCTCTTTGGAGAAATGTCTTTAATGTCCTTTGCCCATTGTTTTTATCAATTTTTTTGTTTTGTTTTTGTTACTGAGTTGTGGGAATTACATAGATATTTTTAATATCAAGACCTTATTAAATATACATTTGTGAATATATTCTCCCATTCAGTAGGTTGGCTTTTTGTTCTGTTGATGTTTTCTTTCACTGTGCAAAAACTTTTTAATTTGATGAAGTCCTATTTGTTTATTTTTTCTTTTGTTTCCCTTGCTCAAGGAGAAATATTCAAAAAGACATTACTCAGACTGATGTCAAATAGTTTACTACCTATGGTTTTACTTCTAGGAGTTATATGGTAAAAGGCCTTTTTAAATGTTTAATTTAGATATATTGAAGATAACCTGTGAGATTTCATTGTCATTATTATTCAGCCAATACTTTCTTCATAAATAGTACAGAAGTAAAATTCAACCTAGTTCTTGCTGAGTTTTCATAAATTGCTAATTTGTGGAATTCAAAATATTAAGGCCTATTATACACTGATTTTCAAATACTTTAATCTCTTCTTATCCTTATTTTTTGTTCTGCTTATTTATTTTGTTTTTTATATTCAGTTGTTGATAGCTATATATTTATTACCATTTTATGGTTCATATTTTTTATTTTTTCTTCCTTTTAAACAAGACCCTTTAATATTTTATATAATACTGGTTTGCTGGTAATTAACTCCTTTTACTTTTTCTTATCTGTGAAGCTCTTTATCTGTCCTTTGATTCTAAATGATAGTTTATTAGGTATAGTAATCTTTCGATTCTAAATGATAGTTTATTAGGTATAGTAATCTAGGTAGTAGGTCCTTTTTTCCCACCACTTTGAATATTTCTTGCCAATACCTTCTGGGCAACAGAGTTTCTGTTGAAAAATCAGATGACAATTTTATGGGAGCTCCCTTGTAGGTAACTAACTGCTTTTCCCTTGAGTCTTTTAAGGTTTTTTTTTGTCTTTGACCTTTTGCATTTTAATTATGATGTGTCCTAGTGTGGGCCTCTTTGTGTTCTTCTTGTCAGGGATGCTCTTCATTTCCTTATATATGTTCATTTCCTTCACCAAGTTAGCAGTTTTCTGTTACTATTTTTTGTAGTAGTTTTTTTAAATTTCTTGCTCTTTCTCTTCTCCCGGCTGTCCCATAATGCAAATGTTGGTGTGCTTCAGGTTGTCCCAGAGGCTCCTTACACTTTTTCTTTTTGCTGTTCTGATTGTTGCTTCCTTATATTCCAAATCATTGATTTGATTTTTGGCTTCATCTCCTCTACTGTTGAGTCCCTGTAAATTATTTTTCACTTCAGTTAGCATATCCTTCATTTCTGACTGGTGCTTTTTTTATGCTGTAGAAGTTCTCACTAAGGCCATTGAGCATCTTTATATCTAGTATTTTGAATTCTGAATCTAGTACATTACTTGTCTCCATTTTGTTTACATCCTTTTTTGAATTCCATTCTTTTGTGTCTTTTGGGAGATTTTTTTTTTCATTTGCTCATTTTGGCAGCCTCCCTTGCACTGGGAGGTACAAACCAAGGTCAGCCACTGCTTGTGTTCATTCCAGGGCCACAATGCATGAGCTAAAAGCAATCTGCAGAAAACTGCTGCTTGTGCTGGGCTTGGAGGTGCCGTCGTGAGGTCAAGCTGCCAACCAAGGCCAGCTGTTAGTGCCAGCTCTGGGGTCACTTAGCAAGAGGTACGGGGCACAGTGAGGCCAGCTGCTGCTTGTTTGAGAGATTTTAGGAAAATCTGAAGCATGAACCAAGACATGCCATTCATATTGGAAAGCTACTGGATTATTAATTAATGTTACCCCAATAAATTCAATGATAAAATATTAGACACACAGAGAATTTAAAGATCATTAAGGTAATCCCTTCATATTACAAAGAAAGAACTGATAAGCCTAAAAGTAAAACAGATAAAGACACTCTTGCTAGTGTTTACAGAGCCTATAATATTCTAAAATCTCGTGTGAATAACTTTAGCTTGGGACTCTGTGCACCAGGAGCACTGCTTCCTTCATCAACCATATTTACTGTCAGAGCTGATAACTTAATTGATAGTTGCTCGGTAGCAATGGATTCATTTATTTTATTTATATCAAGCACTTACAATATTTGTGAATGAAACAATAATTTTGAGTTTTTATTTTTCTAATTGATACTGTCAACAATGGTGTGTTACTATGCATTTTTATTCACTTATTGCTTCACACATTAATTCTTTTGTCAAACAATTATTTAACATCTTTAATATGCCAAATACCATAGGCTTTTTTGAGACTAAAAAGAGAAATAAAGAATATGGTCTTTAAACTCTAGAAAATAACAGAGGAAAAAAACACATAATCAGAATATTAAAGCAAAGTTAGAAAACCTATACTAAAAGTATGAAGAAGCCAAGAAGGGCATAATTTTATTAGGGAAGAGTCAACAAGATTTTATAAAAAATTATATATTTAAGTATACATTCACTCATTTATTTATGCATTGCCAAGCACAGATCTTGTTAACAACAACAACAAAAAAAAGACTGAAAATAAAACATGGATTACTCAATCATTGTTATATTTTGTGATAACTTGAATTAATCTCATTGATAATACTTTATTGTACTATGAAAACTATAGTCAAGTCAATGATAATTTATGCCCATATTTAGAATTACTTTAATTTTTTAAAATTTATATTAGTTTAGTCTTCTCAGTGGTTCAGCTTTAAAGCTCAATTTAAATTTTCTTTCTGTGATCCCTAAAATTGAAGTAAGTCAAGAATTTATTTCTGATTCCCCCTCTATTGATATGAACAACATGCTAATTTTGCTTGCTGTCAAAATGTTGCCACAGTAAAGTTTTACAAAGAATTGTTAGGCACATTAAAATAAAATAATAATTCTCTTCTTCTCTTTAAAAAAGAAGAAAGAAAGGCACTGCAATCAGCTTGAGTGGGCCCAAATGTTGGATGGGGCAGGGCCTGAGGGAATCACCAAGGCAGGCAAACAGTGTGAGCCAGTTTGATGGAGTCTCAGATAGCGCTGAGCTAATCAAAGGAACAATGGTCTCTGCCACCATTTCTGTCTGACAGAAAGCTTCTCCCAGCTCTAAACTGATGCCAGACAACTCAGTTCCTCCCCATATGTCTCTGGTGTCTTTCAAGCTGCTGCCCCCATGCTAGAGTTCAGAGAGTCAATCTGAGTAAATCTGTGCACATACCCTTTAAGATAAATTGTCTGAGACTCCAACACCCCTCTGTCTCACTCAGGCTCAATGCCCCCTGGGTTTTACAGCCAGAGTTATGGGGACTTCTCATCCTGGCATGGAAACACTGGGCTAGGGTCTTGGTGTGGGGCTGGTATCCCTCAAGCATAAGGGCGGGGGGAACCTCTGCAGCTGAGATATCCCTCCTGATTTTTATCTACCACACATGGATATAGAACCAACCCATTTTGCATATCTGCCCCTTATACCAGTCTCAGGTGGTTTATTTAAGACTTCCTTTCAGCCAAATTTCAGGTGGTTTCCAAATGATGGTTGTTCTATAGTTTAGTTATAATTTTGATGTGCCATTCAAATCTTTAACCCACTGAGTTTATTTTTGTACATAGTGTAAGAGAATGGTCCAGTTACATTTTTTGTATTTATCTCTTCAGTTTTCACAGCCCTACTTGTTGAAGAAACTGTTCTTACTTTATGTATAATCTTTCCTTCTTTGTCATAGAATAGTTGACCATATAAACAAAGGTTTATTTCTGAGCTATTTTGTTTCATTGGTCTATCTAAATGCCTGATTTTCTGCCAGTACTATATTGTTTTGGATATTATAGGCTTGTAGTATAATTTGAAATCAGGTATTATTATACCCCCCAAACCTTTGTCTTCTTCCTCAACAGAATTTTGGCTATTTCTGGTCTTTTGTGGTCATGAAAATTTTAGGATTATTTGTTCTAGTTCTGAGAAAAGTAAGTCACTAGTATTTTTATAGGAATGCATTGAATCTGTATATTGCTTTGGGGAATATGGTCATTTTAATGATATTAATCCTTCCAATATATTATTATGGTACATCCTTCCATTTATTTGTATCCTCTTTCATTTTATCCTTCAATATCTTACAGTTTTCAGAATACAGGCCTTCTAACTCCTTGGTTAAATCTATTCCTAGGTGTTTTATCCTGTTTGATGCAGTTTTAAATGAGATTGTTTTATTAATTTCTCCCTCTAATTGTTACTTATTTGTGAATAGTAAGAAGACAAGTTTTTATTTATACCTTGTTACTTGCTACTTTACTGAGTTTTTAAATTCTATTAATTTTTGGTAGATCCCTTAGGGTTTCCAATAGATACTATAATGTCATCTGTAAATAGTGACAGTTTTACTTTTTTTTCAATTTGACTGCTTTTTTAAAGTTTATTTTTCTTGTCTGATTGATTGCTTTGGAGAGGACTTCCATACTGAATGAAAAATATTGTTCCTGATCTTTAAAAAATAGTTTTCAGCTTTTCACCATTGTGTATAATATGAGTTGAGGGCTTGCCATATATAGTTTTTATCACATTGAGGTAAATTCCTTTTATGCTCACTTTGTTGAGTTTTTATCATAAATAAATTTTGAACTTCGTCAAATGTTTTTTCTGTATTCATTAATATATATATCCTATGATTTCTGTGCTTGATTTTTTGATGTGATAAATCCCATTAATTGTTTTGTGGATATTGAATCACCCTTACATCCATTGTATAAATCCCCCTTGATCATGTAAGATAATGAAAGTACAAGATATTGGCTTAGAATTCTCTCTCTCTTTTTTTTTTTTTTTTGTAGTGTCTTTGTCTGGCTTAGTATCAAAACAATGCTGACTTCATAAAATAATTTTGAAAGCATTCCTTCCTATTCAATGTTTTGGAATAGTTTGAAAAGGAAAGGTACCATATCTTCTTTAAATGTTTGGTAGAATTCATCTGTGAAGCCATCTGGACTTGGGCTTTTGTTTGTTGGAGTTTTTTTGCTTACTTCTTACATTTCATTACTAATAATTGATCTGTTCAGATTCCCGGTTTTTTTCATGAATTAGTCTTGGAAGTTTGTTTGTCTCTAGAAATTATTTTCTTCTAGATTGTTAAATTTTGGGGTTTATAATTGTTCATCCTATTTCTTAATGAGCCTTTGTATTTCTCTAGTGTCCATTATAATACTTTTTATTTCATTTCTGATTTTGTGTTCTCCTTTTTGGTTAATGAGTCTTGTTATAGACTAGTCAATTGTATTTATCCTTTCAAAGTAACAATTCTTAGTTTCATTATCTTTTCTATTGTTTTTTATTTCATTTATTTCTATTCTCTTTATTATTTCCTCCTAATTTTATTGGGTTTTGCTTTTTTCCACTTTTTTTCTAGTTTCTTTGCTCTTCTAATCTGGTTAGGGCTTCCTGATGGAGAAGGATCTCAACTAGGTGTACTCTGTCGCTTTAACTGTCTATGATCAGAGCAAGGTCTGGGTGTGGCTGTTTTGTATGCTTGCCTTTTAAAGACTGACCAGCTCCATCTTCTCCCTGGGTTGGTCAGGTCTGCCTGTATGCAATAACACATTTTTGAGTTCTGCTCCGTCTCTGAGCAGCACAGCAATTCATGAACTTAGCCATGTCCCTCTCACTCTGTAGGGGCAGCCCAGCATGTGTGAATGCACTGTTACTTTAACTGTGTACAGTCAGAGTAGGGGCTGGGTAGGGCCAGTCTGCATGCCTGAGTTTCAATGCCTTACCATTTCTATTCTTTCTTAGGGTCCACCAACATTTTCTATGCAGTTCCTCTTTCTTGTTTGTTGTATAGAATCTATTCAGTTGGTTCAAATCTCGCAGGAAGATTTCCTTTAAATATAGATGTCTATTCAATGTATTTTTGTGAAGGGGGTATATTCAGTGTCCATCAACACTGCCATCTTAGACCTTTCTCTACACATCTATCTTTTGAAACTCAGAATTGGAAAGGTTTTCTTCAGCAAGACATACACAAATGCTGAGAAGAATAAATTTTGATAAATAAAATTAATTTATAATTTAAAAACATGTTTTTTAAAATATCATAAAAAAGATCAACTAAAAACTGAGGAGAATATGTAATCAAGAAGTAATATCAGAACATCAATATTATAAGTTAATAAAATAAGAGAAAAATAATGGTAAAATTTATTGAAATAAGGAAGTTTATAAGGGAGATTAGGTTTAAGATTATGGCAGGTTGTGTATCAATCTGACCAGTAGATCACAAACCGGTGCAAAGGTGACAAGTGTGGGAGGAGACATCTGACTAACCTGATGTCCTAGGGGAGAGGTTCAAAGAGATGAACATACATGGAAATGGTCTTGTTTCAGCCCTATCCAGCACCTTGGTTTAGAGCTTGCTGTTGCCCTACCCAACTTCCCACCTTCCTACCTTCCTAACTCCATTTTGTGGCATAAATTAGTCTCTTATCAGCCTTGCTTTCCTCAATACCTTGGAGATTATAAATTCAACTTTTATTTTTGCTTTGTTACATCTTTCTCAACTACTGTTTTTATTGTTCCCATTTTCACTGTACTTATAAGCTTACGTTTTTAAAGTTTGTTGATTTGGTGAGGGATAAAGATAATTTCATATATCAAATAGGCCCCGGTTTTCTTGAATTCTCTAAATTATCACCAAGTCCTATCAGCTGAGGTCTATGGTTGTCTAAGTCCCAACCGTGTGTTATTATACACAACCGTATACTTTTGGTGTGAATTTTGGCTGCAGCCCTTACCAGCTATGTTAGGTTGGATAAATTAAACTTTCTCACCTGACATTATCTTATCAACCAACTGACACTTTTGTGTACCCCAGAAAAATATTTTTTAAATAATGTAAGCAAAATTCCTTGGTTAATGTAATATGTGTATGTCATCTGGCCATTTTCCACCTGGTAGAATAGTAGTAATACCCACAGCGGCAGAATCTCACATATAATCCAGCTGTTTGTTCATCCTGACTTTCCTGCCTGCTTTCAATGAAAGGATGAATGTTCTTTCTAAAGGGACGTTGTAGAGAGAATTTCTGTTTTGGTTAAAATGTTGGACTGAGTGATTATTGGGTTGTTTTCCTCTTGAGATTGTATTTCTAACTTTTCTTATTTTTCTTTACATTGTGGATTATCAGCAGATGAAATCATCACCAATCTATTCTTCCTGGACCCCCCTTGGGAACTGCCACAGTCTATCTTACTGAATTTGGCATTGTGGCCTGGATACTCAATAGTTTGCTGATCTGATCTCTGTCTTTTCAGTACTAGGCTAAATATTATATTCTTAATCCCAGCTCACTGCTTTCTTTCTTTATAGGGAAAAAGAAGGGGAGTGTTTGGCCAAGAAAGTTTGGTCCAGCTGTGAATATGAAATCTTAGGGAGAAGGCTGGATTTACAGTGAGAAAATAAAGCTGGCATTAAGCCACTTAGAATTGCACAGTGTTCCCAGCCCTTTACCTACAATGTGGATTGGTTTAACACCCTTTGTTGGTGTTATTTGGGCATTCCCTTCAAATGCTAATGACCAGCTAGTTTAACACCCTTTATTGGTGTCATTCGGACAGTCCCTTCAAATGTGAATGAATAGCTTGCTTTGTTTCCATAGACAGGAGGGCCAAATAACTTCAGGGCCTAGAAGCAAATTATTTTTCTAGTATAGACCCACCCTGAATGATGAATTGGGCTCTATGGTGGCTGTTTCAGTGAAGACTGGGATTTCCCTACCAGGCCCAAAAGAGGCTAAACCATTTTCTCCTCATTATCACCTCATTAAGCTCACCAAGCCAGTATAGGGCTCGGGTAGAGGCCAGCTACAGGTAGCTTAATGAGTTTCCTATTTATAGGCCCCTATGCTGTCATGCAAAAGCTTGTTATTCCCAGGCCTGGAGTATGGCATTTTCTAAAAGGAGTTGAGAAGTGCAATTATCAAGCACCATAGTATGAGCCTCACACTGCTTCTGGCCACTTGATTGACAATAAATAAATACTTCTGTTAGATTTGTAGAACTTGACATTGTGCTGTGGTGTTTACCCCAATATCTTTGTTTTCTTCTAGTAAGAACATGGAACAGATGCTGCCCCAAATGTGAAAGATATAGATACATGTCACCTTTAGAATAACTCCAAATTCAAAAGAACACTTGGCAGTCTATAGATGCCTCAGTCTAACTGGGGGTAGGGTGGGGTTGTGTACTACACAAAATTTTTAAATGTAGTGTTTTCTTAACACATGAATTGTAGATCACATTTAATTGAGAAGTAAATAAAAATCAGAATTACAGATCATATTTAATTGAAAAGTAAAAATCAGTCCCATTTTAAGTTTCCACATAAGGTTATTAAAAATTGCTGTAATTCATATATAAATATATAACTATAAAAAAGCTCCATATTTTGAGGCACTGAATATTTATTAAGCACTGACTATATGTCTAGTATCAAGCAAGGTACTAACAGGACATAAAAAGTTAAACACACAAGAAATTTATCATTAGAAGAAGTGCTAGCCATTATGAATTAGGTGAATAGAGAGATAAATGTTTATTCAGTGTGTGCATATGAATATGTATATATGGGTGTATATTGTTCCACAACGAGATTATATATATTGAAGAGAACAGAAATAAAATTAAAACAAAATAAAGCTTTGTCAATAGAGAACAGGACAAATCACAGGCATAATGTCTGTTGTAAGATAAAAATATAAATGATGAGTGACTTTTAATGTCAGAGCAAAAACTACATAAAATGGATCCAATTAAAGGGTGGGGGATAATCTGACTCTATTTAGACTATTAAGCAGACACATAGTTCACACAATTTGATTGCTTGTTCTGGATGATATGGAGTATACAGAAATGAATATTATAAATCCTCTCTTCATCTTGTTTATGAGTAAAGGGGTAAGATAGGTACATAAAACCTCATAATACTGTACATAAAATAACTAGAGAAATTTTTTAAAATGCTGAAGTACCAAGAGGAATTATTTCAATTTAAAAATAAAGCAAAATGTAAGAGTTAGAATTTGAGTTTAGACTTAATAGGATGAGCAGATTTCAAAAGAGTGGTTTTCTAATATTTCCATATGAAGCAGATTTAGGAATTTCAAAGATAGAGACTTGCCTTGAAGTTATATCAGTATATGTTCCTTGTTTTCACTTGGCATATATATATATGGCTAACTCGCCAACAGACACAATAGAAGTATTAAATCTCACCCTACCTCTGCTATCTCTCAAACAAACAAAATTAGCAAAAATATAAGGTAGAGAGTTGCAGGTTACATTCAGGAAAAAGAATCTCTGGTAACAACTTGAAGTACAGGGAGTTCCTAGGTTATGAATGAGATAGTTTCAATGGGTTTGAAAATGTTTAAGTATTTATATGCACAGAAAAGTAAAAATGAATACTATGTTAAGACAAACATGTGTCTAAGGTGACTTTAATAGGTAAGTGTATCTGTCCCAACTTACAAATTCAACTTAAGAACAAACCTATCTCATTTGTAACTTGGAGACTGCCTATGTATGCATAAAAATAGAATATAGAGATTAAAAAAGAAAGAGAAAATGAGGCCTAGAAAAAAATGGATTAATAAAGCCAGGTTAGGCTTTATTATTTAGTTTTTCTCTGTAGGCCAGAGGAAGCAATTATTTTTCTTGTTTTGTTTTTACAAGAAATAAAATAGAATGTGGTAATACAGAAGTGACATGATGAATGGATTGGTAGAAAATATTGGAGGTCTGGAGATCATTTAAGGGCCTGTTTAGTAGACCCATGTTAAGATAAAAGAAAAATATGCAGATAATGTAGAAAGAAGAAAATGAATTCAAGTGATAGATTATTTTAACATTTTAATTAGACCTCTAAAGTGTTATAACTCTTTCATAGCACAAACATCAAATTTTCTGAAAAATTCAGGTTGCATAATTGAGAAACATCCTTGGTTTTCTTGGCCAGACAATAAGAAATGAATATGTAAATTTTATTCTGTACAACTTCAAATTTAATAGATATATAAAACATACTATACAAAAACTACAAAGACACATTCTTCTCAAGTGCACGTGAAACATTATCTAGAATAGGTTATATGATAAGTCACAAAACAAGTGTCTATAAATTTGCAAAGATTAAAATCATATCAAGCATCTTTTTCAACTACAATGTTATGAAACTATAAATTAGAAAGAAAACAGAATAATATACAAATATGTGGAGATTAAGATTGGTACTGACCAATCAGTGGGTTAATGAAAAAAGAAATATCTTGAAACAAATGCTAAGGGCCTGTTGTAAACAGAACAAAGGGGAAAAGCATACAGCAAAAGAGGAATACAACTTTAAAGAATAAAATGGCAATAAACAGCTACACATCAATAATAACCTTAAATGTAAATGGATTAAATGATCCCATCAAAAAACATAGGGTAGCTGCGTGGAAAAGAAAACAGGACCCATACATATGCTGTTTACAAGAGACACACCTTAAAACAAAAGATGCACATAGATTGAAGGTAAAAGAATGAAAAATATATTTATCATGCAAATAGAAATGAAAAAAAAGCTGGGGCAGCAATACTTATATCAGACAAAATGGACTTAAAACAAAGGCTATAGTAAGAGATAAAGAAGGATACTACATAATGATAAAGGAAGAAATCCAACAGAAAGATATAACCATTATAAATATCTATGCACCTAATATAGGAGCACCTAAATATATAAAGCAGACTTTGATGGATGGATATAAAGGGTGAGATCAATACCCCACTAACATCACTGGATAGATCCTCAAGAAAGAAAATTAACAAAGAAACAGCAGACTTAAAGGATACACTAGATCAACTCGATTTAATAGATATCTTCAGAACTTTTCACCCTAAAACAGCAAAATATACATTCTTTTCAAGTTCTCATTGGTACATTCTCTAGAATAAACCACATGTTAGGATACAAAAGCGGTCTCAACAAATTTAAGAAGATTGAAATCATATCAAGAATTTTCTCTGATCACAATGGCATGAAACTAGAAATCAACCACAACAGGAAAACTGAAAAATAATCAACCACTTGGAAACTAAACAGCATGTAATTAAATAATGAATGGGTTACCAATGAGATCAAAGAATTTAAAAAAATTCCTAGAAATGAATGATAATGAGCATATATCAACTCAAAATGTATGGGACACAGCAAAAGCAGTACTGAGAGGGAAGTTCATAGCACTACAGGCATATCATAAGAAGCTAGAAAAAGCTCAAATAAGCAACTTGACCCTGCATCTAAAAGAACTAGAAAAAGAACAGCAAGTAAAGCCTAAGGGTAATAGAAGGAAGGAAATAATAAAGAACAGAGTGGAAATAAATGAAGTAGAGGCTAAAGAAACAATACAGAGGATCAATGAAACCAGCAACTGGTTCTTTGAAAAAGTAAACAAGGTCGATGAATCTTTAACTAGACTTACCAAGAAAAAAAAAGAGAGGACTCAAATAAATAAAATTAGAAACGAGAGTGGAGAAATAACTACTGACACAACAGAAATACAAAGTATTGTAAGAAAATACTATGAAGAACTGTATGCCAAAAAACTAGACAACCTAGATGAAATGAACAAATTTCTTGAAATGTACAATCTTTCAAAAATTAATCTGGAAGAATCAAAATACCTAAACAGACTGATTACAACAAAGAAATCAAAACTGTTATCAAAAAACTCCCAACAAAGTAAAGTCCTGGCCTGACAGCTTTGCAAGTAAATTCTACCAAATATTCAAAGAAGAACTAACTCTTATCCTTCTCAAGCTATTTCAAAAAATACAAGAGGAAGGAAGACATCCAAACTTCTTTTATGAGGTGAGTATAATACTGATTCAAAAACCAGGCAAAGACAACACACAAAAAAATAATTATAGGCCAATATCCCTGATGAATTTAGATGCTAAAATCCTCAACAAAATATTAGCAAACCGGATATAGCAATACATAAAAACAATCATACATCATGATCAAGTGGGATTTATTCTGGGGAGGCAAGGCTGGTACAATATTTGCAAATCAATCAGTGTGATTCATCACATAAATAAAAGAAAGGAGAAAAACAACATGATAATTTCAATAGATGCAGAAAAAGCATTTGATAAAATCCAGCACTCATTTATGATCAAAACTCTCAACAAAGTGGGAACACAGGAAACATACCTTAACATGATAAAGGCCATCTATGACACACCCACAGCTAACATCATACTCAATGGACAAAAATTAAAAGCAATCTCTTTAAGATCAGGAACAAGGCAGGGGTGCCCCCTTTCACCACTCTTATTCAACATAGTTCTGGAAGTCATGGGCACAGCAATCAGACAAGAAGAAGAAATGAAAGGCATCCAAATTGGAAAAGAAAAAGTAAAACTATCATTATTTGCAGATGATATGATATTGTATATAGAAAATCCTAAAGTCTCAGTCAAGAAACTACTGGACCTGATAAATGAATTCAGCAAGTGGCAGATATAAAATTAATACTCAGAAATCAGAGGTATTTTTATACACCAACAAAGATCTGTCAGAAAGAGAAATTAAGAAAACAATCCCCTTCACTATTGCAACCAAAAAAATAAAGTACCTAAGAGTAAATTTAACCAAGGAGGTTAAGGACTTGTACTTGGAAAATTATAAAACATTGATAAAAGAAATCAAGGAAGATACAAACAAGTGGAAGCATATTCTATGCTCATGGTTAGAAAGAATGAACATCATTAAAATGTTTATATTACCCAAAGCAATTTATAAATTCAGTGCAATAGCAATTAAAATACCAATGACATACTTCAAAGATATAGAACACATATTCCAAAAATTTATGTGTAACAAAAAAGAACACAAATAGACTCAGCAATCTTGAAAAGGAAGAATAAAGCAGGAGGTATCACACTTCCTGATATCAAGTTATACTACAAGGCCATTGTACTAAAAACAGCCTGGTACTGGCATAAGAACAGGCATACAGATCAATGAAACAGAACAGAGAACCGAAATAAACCCACACCTTTATGGACAACTGATATTTGACAAAGGAGGTAATAACATACAATGGAGTAATGACAGCCTCTTTAATAACTGGTGTTGGGAAATGGGACAGCTACCTGTCAAAAAATGAAACTAGACCACCAACTTACACCATTCACAAAAATAAACTCAAAATGGAAATAGACTTAAATGTAAGCCGTGAAACCATAAGCATATTAGAAGAAAACAAGCAGTTAGCTCTCTGACATCTCTCATAGCAATATATTTGCAGATTTATCTCCACGGGCAAGTGAAATAAAAGACAGGATAAACAAATGGGACTATATCAAACTAAAAAGCTTTTGCACAGCTGAAGACATAAGAACAGAATAAAAAAGACTACACAATGGGGGAACATATTCGACAATTCATCTGATAAGGGGTTAATAATCAAAATTTATAAAGAAGTTGTAAAAGTCAACACCAGGAAGACAAACAATCCAATCAAAAAATGGGCAAAAGAAATAAATAGACACTTCTCCAAAGAGGACATACAGATGACCAAATATGTAAAATGGTCAACATCACTAAGCATTAGAGAAATGCAAATTAAAACCACAGTGAGGTATCACCTCATACCAGACAGAATGGTGCTCATCAACAAAACAACACAGATTAAGTGCTGGCGAGGATATGGAGAAAAGAGAACCCTCCTGCACTGCTGGTGGGAATGCAGACTGGTGCCGCCACTGTGGAAAACAGTATGGAGATTCCTCAAAAAATTAAAGATCAAACTGCCTTTTGACCTAGCTATCCCACTTTTAGGAATATACCCTAAGAACACCATAGTATTGTTCCAAAAGGAGAAATGCACCTCCATGTTTATGGCAGCTTTGTTCACAATAGCAAAGATCTGAAAACAGCCCAAGTGTCCGTCAGTAGACCAGTGGATTAAAAAGCTTTGGTACATATATACTACTCAGCCATAAGAAATGATGACATCGGATCATTTACAACAACATTGATGGACCTTGATAACATACTGGGTGAAATAAGTAAATCAGAAAAAAACTAAGAAATATATGATTCCATACATAGATGGGACATAAAAAGAAGACTCAGACATAAACAAGAGTGTGTTGGTTACTGGGGCAGGGTGGGGGAGAGGAAGGAGAGGAAGGGAATGGGCAGAGGGGAGGGGCACAAAGAAAACCAGATAGAAGGTGATGGAAGACGATTTGACTTTGGGAGATGGGTATGCAACATAATCAAATTTCATAATAACCTGGAGATGGTTTCTGTGAACATATGTATTGTTATTTATCAATGTCACCCCAATAAATTAATAAAAATAATTCATATTAAACAATAACACCTTTAGCTAGATTATATGGAAAAATGATAAAGAACTCAAAATCATAAAATCAGAAATGAAAGAAGAGACATTATAAATTATACTACAGATATTCAAAGGACAATTAAGAGAGAGCTGTGAGGGGGGAGCAAGATGGCGACGGAGTAGGCGGACGTACCAACTTCCAACTCCCAGAACCAAAGTGGATTACAACTCAATTTTAAGAACCATCACCTGGATAAACCAACTTTGAACAAAACTAAGTGGACTCTTCAACCAAGGAACACAGAAGAAGCCACATTGAGACTGGTAGGAATAGCGAAAACGCGAAGAGGGCTGCCCAGCTCCCTGGAGCAAAGGGCAGCCCGGAGAGACCTGCGGGGCGGGAGGAGAGTTTGGCGGAGAGGGAGAGACCTGGGTCCCAGGAACCAAGCCCCAGCCTCCAGTCCTAGAGCCTAGAAGAGGCGTTTGGACAGTATTGAGCTGTGAAACAAGTGAGGGAGCTCCCAGGCCTACAGTGTGGAGTATTAGGTCCCTTCCTACTCTGCTGAGGGCTGCTTGGGGTTTTGGGGCGGCAGGACGCTGAAAGGCAGTTCTGTCGGCGTGGGCAGAGGCCAAGCCGGTGGGAGATCGGTCTAGCCCAGAGGGTCAGAGGGGACCGCGAAAGCGGTCCGGAAGCTGCAGGCCCGCCTTTAATCCCACTAACGGGGTCAAAGCGGGAGGCCAGGAACTGGCAGGCCCTGCGCAAGCCGGCCCTGACCGCGGGGACCGGGCTAGGACCAGGGACAAGCAGGGGCTGTGGCTGAGCTGACGCTACCAGTCCCCCACTCCCCCCCCAACCCCCCCCCCCCCCGGGCCGGAGAAACAGCGGTTGGCCAGTATACGTGCGCGAGCGGGCTCCGAGCGCGGGAACGGGGTAGACCCCGAGACAAGTGGAGGCTCGCAGCTGAGCCCACGCTACTATCCGCGCCCGGCCAAAGAAACCCCGGATAGCATTCATACGTGCACGAACGGGCTCCGAACGTGGGGGCGGGGTAGAGTCCGGGACCAGCGGAAGTACGCAGCTCAGCGGAAGCCAGCAAACACGCCCGCCCCAATAAACCTTGGTTTCCGACCCTGCGCAGAAGGGCCCTGGCCTTGAGGGCGGGGCTAAAGCTCCTGACGGGCAAAAGCTTACAGCTGAGAGCACGTCAAAAGCCCCGCCTCACCCGCGGAACTGTAGCGAGCAGGCTCCGACTGCTGGTTCTGGGCGGAAGTCCGGAAATAGGCTGGGTCCGCAGCTGAGGAGAGGTGTTCACCTCTACCCTTGGTGCTAATCTTGTGGCTTCAGTCACATCCCCTCCCACAGAGGAGAGGCAGAAATCATAGCAAAAGCCACAGTGGGCCGGCGCTGGCAACGCTCATACCCAACCACCCTAGGCACCGGCAGAGGGGGTGGGGGGCCTGCAGATAGACCACACCTAGAGAACACAAAGGCAACACCTACTGGACTCCAGTGGCCACAACTTGCTTATACACAGAAAAAATGGGCAGGCAGAGGAATGAAAACCAAATGAATCAAGAGAAATCCCCAGAGAAGGACCTGAATGAACCAGATATAACCAAATTACCAGAAGCAGAATTTAGAATAATGATAGTTAGGATGTTCAAAGAAATTAGAGCAACAATGGATAGTCATTATGAACACCTAAATAAAGAGATAACAAGTATAAAAAATGAAATTGAAATAATAAAAAAGAATCAGACAGAAATGACAAATACAGTATCAGAACTGAAGACCACAATGGAAGGAATTAAAAGCAGGATGGATGACGCTAAGGATCGAATAAGCGAGTTAGAGGACACAATAAACAAAGGCACAGAAGCAGAGAAGAAAAAGGAAAAGAGATTTAAAAAATGTGAGGAAACTCTAAGGGAGCTCTGTGACAACATGAAGAGAAACAACATTCGCATCATAGGGGTGCCTGAAGAAGAGGAGAGAGGACAGGAAATGGAAACTTTGTTCAATCAAATCATAGCAGAAAACTTTCCTAAATTAAGGCTGGGAAACACTCCACACATTCAAGAAGCACACAGAACTCCATTAAGGAGAAACCCATAAAAATCTACACCAAGACACATCATAGTTAAAATACCAAAGCTAATGGATAAAGAAAAAATATTAAAAGCTTCTAGAGAAAAAAAGACTATCACCTACAAAGGAGCCCCCATAAGGATGACATCGGACTTCTCAACAGAAACACTTGAGGCCAGAAGGGAATGGCAAGAAATAATCAAAATAATGCAGAACAAGAACCTACAACCAAGACTACTTTATCCAGCAAGGCTAACATTTAAAATTGAAGGAGAAATAAAGAGCTTCCCAGAAAAAGAAAGCCTCAAGGAATTCATAAAAACCAAACCAATTCTGCAAGAGATACTAAGGGGCCTCTTGTGAACAGTTTAAAGGGAGGAATGAATAGAGCAAAAGAAGAATACAGCTTTAAAGAATAAAATGGCAATAAACAACTACATATCAATAATAACCTTAAATGTAAATGGATTAAATGATCCAATCAAAAGACATAGGGTAGCTGCATGGATAAAGAAACAGGACCCATACATATGCTGTCTACAAGAGACACACCTTAAAACAAAAGATGCTCATAGAATGAAGGTAAAAGGATGGAAAAAAATATTTCATGCAAATGGAAATGAAAAAAAAGCAGGGGTAGCAATACTTATATCAGACAAAATGGACTTTAAAACAAAGGCTGTAGTAAGAGATAAAGGAGGACACTACATAATGATAAAGGGAACAATTCAACAGGAAGATATAACTATTGTAAATATCTATGCACCAAATATAGGAGCCCCGACATACATAAAGCAGACTTTGATGGATATAAAGGGCGAGATTAACAGCAATACTATCATAGTAGGGGATTTCAATACCCCTCTAACAGCACTGGATAGATCCTCAAGAAAGAAAATTAATAAAGAAACAGCAGACTTAAAGGAGACACTAGATCAACTTGATTTAATAGATATCTTCAGAACTTTTCACCCTAAAGCAGTAGAATATACATTCTTCTCAAGCGCTCATGGTACGTTTTCTAGGATAGACCACATGTTAGGACACAAAAATGGTCTCAATAAATTTAAGAAGAATGAAATCATATCAAGCATCTTCTCTGATCACAATGCCATGAAACTAGAAATTAACCACAAAAGAAAAAATGAACAATACTCAAACACTTGGAAACTAAATAGCATGTTATTAAATAATGAATGGATTAACAATGAGATCAAAGAAGAAATAAAAAAGTTTCTAGAAACAAATGATAATGAGCATACATCAACTCAAAATTTATGGGACACAGCAAATGCAGTTCTGAGAAGGAAGTTTATTGCACTACAGGCATATCATAAGAAGCTAGAAAAAGCTCAAATAAGCAACCTGACCCTGCATCTAAAAGAACTAGAAAAACAACAACAAATAAAACCCAAGACAAGTAGAAGGAAGGAAATAATAAAGGTCAGAGCAGAAATAAATGACATAGAGGCTAAGGAAACAATACAGAGGATCAATGAAACAAGAAGCTGGTTCTTTGAAAAGGTAAACAAGATTGATGAACCTTTAACTAGACTCACCAAGAAAAAAAGAGAGAGGACTCAAATAAATAAAATTAGAAAGGACAGTGGAGAAATAACAACTGACACAACAGAAATACAAAGCATTGTAAGAAAATACTATGAAGAACAATATGCCAAAATATTAGACAATCTTGGTGAAATGGACAAATTTCTTGAATCATATAACCTTCCAAAAATCAATCTGGAAGAATCAGAACACCTAAACAGACCAATTACAGCAAATGAGATCGAAACAGTTATCAAAAAACTCCCAAAAAAGAAAAGTCCTGGGCCTGATGGCTTCACAAGTGAATTCTATCAAAAATTCAAAGAAGAACTAACTCCTATTCTCCTCAAGCTATTTCAAAAAATTCAAGAGGAAGGAAGACTTCCAAACTCCTTTTATGAGGCGAGCATAATTCTGATCCCCAAACCGGGCAAAGACAACACAAAGAAAGAAAATTATAGGCCTATATCCCTGATGAATTTAGACGCTAAAATTCTCAACAAAATATTAGCCAACCGGATCCAGCAATATATGAAAAAAATCATACACCACGATCAAGTGGGATTTATTCTGGAGCGGCAAGGCTGGTTCAATATTCGCAAATCAATCAATGTGATTCACCACATAAACAAAAGGAAGGACAAAAATCACATGATAATTTCAATAGATGCAGAAAAGGCATTTGATAAAATCCAGCACCCATTCATGCTCAAAACTCTCAGTAAAGTGGGAATACAGGGATCATTCCTTAACATGATAAAGGCCATCTACGATAAACCGACAGCAAACATCATACTAAATGGACAAAGATTAAAAGCAATCCCCTTAAGATCAGGAACCAGGCAGGGTTGCCCACTTTCACCACTCTTATTCAACATAGTTCTGGAAGTCCTAGCTACAGCAATCAGACAAGAAGAAGAAATAAAAGGCATACAAATTGGAAAAGAAGAAGTAAAACTGTCATTATTTGCAGATGATATGATATTGTATATTGAAAACCCTAAAGTCTCAGTCAAAAAACTACTGGACCTTATAAATGAATTCAGCAAGGTTGCAGGATATAAAATTAATACTCAGAAATCAGAGGCATTTCTATACACCAACAATGAAATATCAGCAAAAGAAATTAAGGAAACAATCCCCTTCACTATTGCAGCCCAAAAAATAAAGTACCTAGGAGTAAATTTAACCAAGGAGGTTAAGGACTTGTACTCAGAAAATTATAGAACATTGATAAAAGAAATCAAGGAAGATACAAAAAAGTGGAAGCACATACCGTGCTCATGGCTAGGAAGAATAAACATCATTAAAATGTCTATATTACCCAAAGCAATTTATAAATTCAATGCAATACCAATTAAAATACCAATGACATACTTCAAAGATATAGAACACATATTCCAAAAATTTATATGGAACCAAAAAATAACACGAATAGCCTCAGCAATCTTAAAAAGAAAAAATAAAGCAGGAGGTATCACTCTTCCAGATATCAAGGTTTATTATAAGGCCATTGTACTCAAGACAGCCTGGTACTGGCATAAGAACAGGCACATAGATCAATGGAACAGAACAGAGGACCCAGAAATAAACCCACAGCTTTATGGACAACTGATATTTGACAAAGGAGGAAAGAACATACAATGGAGTAAAGACAGCCTCTTTAACAAATGGTGTTGGGAAAATTGGACATCTACCTGCAAAAAAATGAAACTAGACCATCAACTTACACCATTCAAAAAAGCAAACTCAAAATGGATAAAAGACTTAAATGTAAGCCGTGAAACCATAAGCATCTTAGAAGAATACATAGGCAGCAAGCTCTCAGACATCTGTAGCAGCGGTATATTTGCCGATTTATCTTCATGGGCAACTGAAATAAAAGGCAAGATAAACAAATGGGACTATATCAAACTAAAAAGTTTTTGCACAGCTAAAGACAATAGAAACAGAATAAAAAGACAAACCACACAGTGGGAGAACATATTTGACAGCACATCTGATAAGGGGTTAATAACTAAAATTTATAAAGAACTTATAAAAAGCAACACCAGGAAGACAAACAACCCAATCAAAAAATGGGCAAAAGAAATGAATAGAAATTTTTCCAAAGAGGACATACAGATGGCCAATAGGCATATGAAAAAATGCTCAACATCACTAATCATTAGAGAAATGCAAATTAAAACCACAATGAGATATCACCTCACACCAGTCAGAGTGGCACTTATCAGCAAAACAACACAGAATAAGTGCTGGCGAGGATGTGGAGAAAAGGGAACCCTTCTGCACTGCTGGTGGGAATGCAGACTGGTGCAGCCACTGTGGAAAACAGTTTGGAGATTCCTCAGAAAATTAAAAATTGAACTGCCTTTTGACCCAGCTATCCCACTTTTAGGAATATACCCTAAGAACACCATAGCACTGTTTGAAAAGAAGAAATGCGCCCCCATGTTCGTGGCAGCATTGTTCACAATAGGGAAGATCTGGAAACAGCCCAAGTGTCCGTCAGAAGACGAGTGGATTAAAAAGCTTTGGTACATATATACTATGGAATACTACTCTGCCATAAGAAACGATGACATCGGATCATTTATAACAAAATGGATGTACCTTGATAACATTATACGGAGTGAAATAAGTAAATCAGAAAAAAAGAAAAACTGAGAATAGCACGATTACATATATAGGTGGGACATGAAAGTGAGGGTATGAGACATGGACAAGAGAGTGGTGGTTATGGGATGGGGGGAGGGAGGGAAGAGTGGGATAGGGAGGAGGGGAGGGACGCAGGGAAAACCAGATTGAAGGTGACAGAGGACAATTTGACTTTTGGTGATGGGTATGCAACACAATTGAATGATAAGATAACCTGGAGATGTTTTCATTGTACATATGTACCCTGATTTATTGGTGTCACCCCATTAGAATTAATAATAATAAAATATATATATATATAAAAAAAGAGAGAGCTGTGAAAATTCTATGCCAACAAATTGAACAATATAGAAGAAATTAAAAAATAATTCTAGAAACATACAATCTACTACATCAGGATCATAAATTAAAAAATCTGAACAAATATCTTGACTATTTTTCCTAGCAATATTTTTTTCATGAGATAAGTACTCAGGCAAGGAAACATAAAATAAACGAATGGGACTACATCAAACTAAAAAGGTTTTGCACAGTAAGGGAAACCATCAACTAAAGACAAAGAAACAAAGTGTACTGAAAGGAAGAAGATATTTCCCAATCATACAATTGATAAGGAGTTAATATTCAAAATTTATAAACAGCTCAGAAATATAAACAGCTCAGGAACTCAACATCAGAAAACCCAATTAAAAAGTGAACAGAAGACCTGAATAGACACTTCAAGAAACACATACAGATAACCAATATAGAAATGAAAAGTTGTTCAACATCACCAATCATCATCAGAAAAATGCAAATCAAAACCACCTCACACCTATCAGAATAACTATCAATAAATCAACAGACAAGTGTTGGTGAGGATAAACAGAAAAAGAAACCTCATGCACTGTTGGTAGGAATGCAGATTGGTGCTGCCACTGTAGAAAACAGTACAGAGGCTCCACAAAAAAATTAAAAATAAAATTCTCTTATGACCCAGCAATTTCACTTCTTGGAGTATATCCAAAGAGACCCAAAACACTAATTTGAAAGAATATATGCTCCCCCATGTTTACTGCAGCATTATTTACAATAGCCAAAATATGGAAGCAACCCAAATGCCCATTAATAGATGTGTGGATTAAAAAGCTGTGGTACATAGACACAAGGAGCTACTACTTAGCTATAAATGAAGAGTGAAATCTTACATTTTGCAACAGCATGTATGGCCCTAGAGAGTATTATGCTAAATATGATAAGCCAGAGAGAGAAAAACAAATACCGTATAATTTCTCTTATATATGAAATATAAAAATAGACTCACATACAAAGAGAACAGACAGAGTGACAAAAAAGAAGGGCTGGGTGAAAAAACTGAAGGTATTAAGAAGTAAAAATTGAGTCCTGGTCTGTTGACTCTGTGGATAGAGCACAAGCCTGGCATATGGATATTCTGGGTTTAATTCCCAGTCAGGGCACACATGAGAAGCAACCATCTGCTTCTCTCCCTGTCCCTCTTCCCCTTCTCTCCTTCTTCCTTTCCTGCAGCCAGTGGCACAATTGGTTCAGGCATCGGCCCAGCACTGAGGATGACTTGGTTAGTCCCATCATGTATTCAGCCTCAGGTTCTAAAAATAGCTTAGGTGTTTAGAGCATTGGCTCCAGACAGGTTGCCAGGTGAATCACAGTCATTGTGCATGCGGGAGTCTTATCTCCCCTTCTCTCACAATAAGTAAGTAAGGAAATAAGTAAGTAAGTAAGTAAATGTACAAATTGGAAGTTACAGAATAGTCACAGAAATGTAAGTTATAGCATAGGGAATAAAGTTAATAGTATTATATTAACTATGTATAGGCCAGGTGGTTTTTGAAATCTTGGGGGGACCAATCTAAACTACATAATTGTCTAACTACTGTGCTATACATCTTAGTTAATCCAGAATAATAGAGCGTAAACTGTGATTGAAAAATAAAGCAATTCTGATAAAATCTAAAAAAAAAAAAAAAAAAAAGATCTGAATTGATCAATTCCTAGTAAGGAGATTGATTAGTACTCAAAAAGTTCCCAAGAAACAAAATCCCAGGGTAAGATTAATTAATTGATGAATTTCACCAAACATTTCAAGAAGACTTGTTACTAATCCTCTTCAGATTTTCCAAAAAATATGAAGGAAACACTATCAAACAATTTATAAGACCACCATTCCCAAATTCAGATACAAAAAATCAGGCCAAGATGTGAAAAGAATTGAAAATTACAAAGCAAAATCCCTAATGAACAGAGATTCAAAATTCCTCAATAAAATATTAGCAAAACAAACAATGCATTAAAAAATATCAAATATCAACATATGGCATGATATTATGTATAGAAAACCCTAAAGAGTTCACAAAAAAGCTATTAGAACTGATAAATGAATTCAGTAAAGAGGTAGCATATAGGCTCTGGCCAGTTGGCTCAGTGGATAGATGTTCTGAGTTCAATTCCCAGTCAGGGCACACATGAGAAGTGACCATCTGTTTCTCTTGCCCTCCCTCTCCCCTTCTTTTCCTCTTCCCCTCCCTCAGCCAGTGGCTTGATTGGTTCAAGCATCAGCTCAGCAGTGAGGATAGCTTTGTTGGTCCCAGCACATATTCAGCCTCAGGTGCTAACTTTAGCTCAGTTGATTAAAGCATCAGCCCCAGATGGGGTTGCTGGGTGGAGCCCGGTCAGGGTGCATGTGAGAATCTGTCTCACTGTCTCCACTCCTCTCACTTAAAAAAAAAAGATTATACCCCAATATAACAAAGGCCATATGTGGCAAACCCACAGCTAACATCATAATGATAAAATGCTGAATTCTTTTTCTTTAAGATCAGAAATAAGACAAAGATGCCCACTCTTGCCACTTATTTCCCAAGATAGTGTTAGAAGTCCTAGTCAGAGCAATTAGAAAGAAAAAAATAAAAGACATCAAATTGGAAAGAAAGAAGTAAAAGTCACTGTTTGTAGATGAGATGACATTATATAGAAAAAAGCCCTAAAGATTCCCCCAAAAGAAATTTTAGAACTAATCAATGAATTCAGTAAAGTTGTAGGTTAATGACTCAATATACAAAAATTTGTTGTTTCTATACAGTAGTAACAAACTATCAGAAAGAGAAATTAAGAAAGCAGTCCCATTTACAATGGCATCAAATATTAAAAGACTAAGAGTTAAGCTATCAGAAGATACAAATGGAAAGATAGTCTGTGTTGAAGGATTGAAAGAGTTAATATTGTTAAAATATTTATTCCACCCAAAGCAATCTGCAGATTCAGTGTCATCCATATCAAAATTATAATGGCATATTTCACAGAAATAAAACAAACATTCCTAAAATTTGTATAAAACCATAAAAGACCCCAAATAACCACAGAAACACTGAAAAACTAGAACAAAGCTGTAGGCATTATGTTCACTGATTTAAAACAGTATTACAAAGCTAAACTAATCAAAACTCTATGTATTGGCTTAAAAACAGACAGATTAATGGAACAGAATAGAGATCCCAGAAATAAACCCACACATTTATGGTAATAATTTATGACAAAAGAGCCAAGCTACATGGGAAAAGGATGGTTTCTTTAATAAATGGTTTTGGACATCCTCATGCAAAATTATAAACTGGATTACTATCTTATATTTGTACACAGAAGTTAATTCAAACGCATTAAACTTTAATGTAAGGTCAAACCCCAAAATACTCCTAGAAAGAAATGTAGGCTATAAGCATCTTGACATTATTAACCTTGGTGATGACTTTTTTTTTTTTTTTTTTTTGCATTTAAAACCAAGAGCAAAGGCAACAAAAGCAAAAATAGGTGGGACTACATCAATCTGAAAAGCTTCTCCATGCAAAGGAAACCATTAACCAAATAAAAGGGCAACCTACTGAATGAGAGAATGTATTTGCAAACTGTATCAGAAAAGGGGTTAATATCCAAAATATCTAAAGAATTCATACAACCTTACAGCAAAACACAATCAAATTTAAAAATGAGCAGGCCTGTATAGATGTTTTTTAAAAAAAAGACATACAGATGGACAACTGGTATATGAAAAGGTACTTAACAGCACTAACGACCAGGGAAATGCAAATCCAAACCACAATGAAATATTACCTCACATCTGTTTAAATTAAATGTCTATTATTAAAAAGAGAAGAGATAACAAGTGTTGGCAATGATGTGAAGAAAAGGGAACATTTTTATGAGAATGTAAATTGGTGTAGCCACTGTGGAAAACAGAATGGAGTTCTCAAAAAATTAATAATAAAACTACCATGAGATTTGGCTATTCCACTTCTGAGTATTTATCCGAAGAAAATAAAAACCCTAACTTGAAAAGATATATGCATCACCTCCTCCAAGTTCATTACAGTGTTATTTACAATAGCCAAGATATGAAAACATATAAATGTTCTTCGATGAATGAATGGATATATACAAAGAAAATGTATATATACAGTAGACCCTTGAACAATGCATGCTTGAACTTCAAGGATTCTCTTAAACTAAAACCCAAACTGTTCAAATTGTTTAATGGTCAACTGTATTTTTGATGCATGATTGGAATTCTACATATGCAGGGTACACTGTGTGTATTTGTATGTGTAAATGTTAAATGTGTACACACACACACACACATACACACACACACAAATGGACTATTATTCAACCATAAAAAATGAAATCTTGCCTTTTGTGACAACACAGATGAACCTTAAGGGAACTATGCTAAATGAAATAAGTCAGACAGAAGGACAAATAGTAAATGTTCTCACAAATATATGTAATCTAAAATATAAAGAAATAAATTATAGATACACAACAGTTTGGAGGTTGCTGGGGGGAGGGGTGATAGGAGTGGATAAAGGGGGTCAAAACATACAAACTTCCAGTTATAAACGTCATAAAGATAATGTACAGCATGATAACTGTAGTTAATAATAGTACATTTCATATATGGAGGTTACTAAGAAAGTCAATTTTAAAAGTTTTCATCACAAGAAAAAAAAATTATAACTAAATACAGAACAAATGTTAACTAGACTTGTGATCATGTTACAATATGTACATGTATCAAATCACTGTTGTATAACAATCTAATCTAATTATACTTCAATAAAAATATATAAAATTTTAAAACATAACATTTTAACATTTTTAAAAACTAACTACAAATATAACATTCTATAAACAACTGAGCTATTCTTTAAACCAGGGGTAGTCAACCTTTTTATACCTACTTCCCACTTTTGTATCTCTGATAGTAGTAAAGTTTTCTAACCACCCACCGGTTCCACAGTAATGGTGATTTATAAAGTAGAGAAGTAACTTTACTTTGTAAAATTTATAAAGCAGAGTTATAGCAAGTTAAAGCATATAATAATAATTACTTACAAAGTACTTTATGTCAAATTTTTGCTAAGTTTGGCAGAATAAATCTTTATAAAACAACTTACTATAGTTAAAACTATCTTTTTATTTATACTTTGGTTGCTCCTCTACCATCCACCATGAAAGCTGGAACGCCCACTAGTGGGCGGTAGGGACCAGGTTGACTACCACTGCTTTAAACTATTGGCAAAATAATTAAAAATAAATAAATAAACAGAAAAATCTCACTAGTCAAGTCATACTATAAAATACACTAAATCATTTTCTTTTTTAAAGCTAGTATAACTAATTATATCAGTCTAATACAATTTAAGACAAGATATACTATAAGAAGAGTATTTAATACTGATAGGACATCCTAGTTAATCTACTAGAAAGATATTGCAAGTCTAAACTTTATACAACTGGTAATATAGCCTTAAAAAGCAAAAACAAAGAACAAAATGTGGTATAGACAAAACATGATCATAAGAAGTTTTAAAATATCTCTCAGTAAATGGTAGAACAGGAAATAAGAAATCAATATGTAAACATTTTACCACCACATTTTAGCAAATTAGATCAAATTGTTATGTAAGAATACAGTACATCCAGCAACTACAAAATGCACATTATTTTCAGGTGCACATGGAACATTTACTAAAACTTAACCCAAGTCATAAAGTAAGTCTTAGCCAATTCTAAAGTACTTATATAGTGTATGTTCTCTGATTATAGTTAAACTCTAAATCAATTAACAAAATGTTAATCAGAAAATACACCAACTATTTTGAAATAAAGCAATATATAAAATGGCCAAAAATTGTTGTTTTGAAAACACATATGGGCAAATATCATACATACTACCAGTTCAGTTCCAGAACACCATACTAGAGCAAATATTGCAATAAAGTGAGTTATATGAGTTTTTTTCTTTCCCAGTGATATAAACGTTAGGCTTATCTCTATTGTAGTATATGAATTGTGCAACAGTGTTATGTCTAAAAAACAATGTATATACCTTAATTTAAAAATATTACTAAAGTTTTTGACAATTATCTGAGCCATTGGAAAAATTGTGCCAATAGACTTGCTCATTGCATGGCTGCTGAAAACCTTCACTTTGTAAAAACAGTATCTTTCTTCAGAGGGCACTAAAGAAAGCACAATAAATTGGTATATGCCTATATAAAAGCAATAATCCTCTAGAAATACCAATTTTGAAACAAAATACAAATATAATCTTAATAGGAATGAAAAACAAGTCATTTCTATAGAATCTACAGATATTTCAAAGATAAAAGAGGATATGGTGAACAATTTCTATCAATAAATTTGAAAAATTAATAAATTGAATAAGGCTTTTGAAAAATATAGATTACCAAAATGGATACAGAGGTAATGAAAAACTGAATAGTTTTATATCTTTTAAAGAAACTGACTATTTAATGTAAAACCTTTCTACAAGGAAAGTGTCTGACCCAAATAATTTCATGGGTAAATTCTTCTAAATATCTAAAGAAATAGTAGCAATCATATACAAACCTTTCCAAGGGTTAAAAAAAAGGAAAAATATTCAACTCATTTTATGACAATAATATAACTATGCAACCATAACCTGACAAAAACATTAAAAAAATATTAGAAGCCACTCTTTCTTTTGAATGCAGGCAGAAATACCTTAAAGAAATGTTAACAGACTCAAGACAGGTACCTATAAAAAGTGATTATACATCAACATCAGGTTGGGTTTATTGTAGAAATTCAAAGATAGATTGACATACCAAAATAAATTACAATTTTTAATCTGTGGAGGGCCAACTTAAAGTTACATGAGAACTTTTTATTGTGTTGTTGGTAAGGAAGAGCCCTTAACTCCCATGTTATTCAAGGGTCAACTATGATTAAATTTACCATGTTAAAGTGTTAAAAGAAAAATTCCTATTATTTCAATAGATCCAGAGCATTGATGATAAAATTCAATATCTCTTCATAATTTAAACACACACACACACACACACACACACACATACACACACACCTCAGCAAACTAAGGAATCTTGAAAAATATTTTAAATCTGATATAGGAAATTTATAATTTGAAACACAGACACATCTAAAACAAACATGCTTCTATTTTTTTTCTCCGAAATTAGAAGCAGGAAGGCAGTTAGACAGACTCCCGCATTTGCCCAAGCGGGATCCACCTGGTGTGCCCACCAGGAAGCCATGCTATGCCCATCTGGGGCGTTGCTCCATTGCAGCCAGAGCCATTCTAGCACCCGAGGCAGAGGCCATGGAGCCATCCTCAGCGCCTGGGCAAAGTTTGCTCCAAGGGAGCGTGGCTATGGGAGGGGAAGAGAGACAATTTGAGAGAAAGGAGAGGGGGAAGGGTGGAGAAGCAGATGAGCACTTCTCCTGTGTGCCCTGACTGGGAATTGAATCTGGGACTTCCATACTTCCGGCCAATACTCTACCACTGAGCCAACCAGCCAGGGCCCAAACATGCTTCTATTAAATGCTGTATGAGAGATCATAATTTATGCAACAAGTCAAAAATAGAATTTAAAATAGTTCTGGCCAAGATGATGGAGTAGTTAATGACTGTGCTCTCTACCTTTCTACCCATGACCACATCAAATTTATAAAATAACTGAATTATAGGAACAACCATTATTGAGAAACCCCTGAAGACTAATTGAACAAAAGTGCTAAAACTAATAGTATAAAAAATAAGCCATGATAAGATGGGCAGGTCCCACACCATGGTGAAGTAATTAAGAATCAGGAGGAATATCTCAGCTGCAAAGGTTCTAGCCCAACCTCCCCCTGAAGAGCAAGGGGTTCCAGATCCAATAAGCTCCCAGATCAGGGCACTCACTCGTGATGGAATATAAAGAGCCCCATGACATCTGGCTGTAAAAACCAATGGGATATGTATCTGAGTGAGATGGACGGCTGTTGGTGTACCAGGTGTACCTCCAAAGGAGCCCAAGCATTGACTCGTTCTCTCATAAACTTACTTGCTCTGGGCTCTAGTAGAAGGGAAGCAGCTCAAAAAGTACTAGACATGTACTGAAAGAAATGGAATTGATTACCTCCAAGGCAAGGGCTGGAGGGGCAGGATTCAGGGCACTCTCCCTTGGTATTGAAAGTAGTGACAGGCAAATTTCTCCTTTGTTAAACCATTCTTCAATGTAGCTGGCAAGCATAGGTGGGCAACAAATCTTAGATCTCCATTAATCTGGTAACATCATTCACTCCACCCTGGTGATTCCCTGAAACCCCACCTCACCCCACCCAACTAGTGCACATGACCCAAGTTGTTTCCAGTAGCTTTCCCATGCAAGTAGCTTACCTAGGATTATGCTGCAAAATTTCCTAAAATCCTGAAAGAAAACAAACCCAAAATAAGCCACAGGTGGCATGGGAACATCCTGTATCTCTTGCTAAGTGGCCACAAGCCCGTCTCAAACAGCTACTATTCTTAAATTGCATAGTAACTCCCATTAGGTAGCTCAAGGCCTCACACATGCTGCTGCCAGTGTTGATTTGAAACATCACTTTAACTAAAGAGTCACAAGCCTAGAACAGCTTACATTGTGGTTGGTGCCCACTAAAAAGTCCCAAGCCCAGCAAATGGGGTGGTCTGACTTGATCCACAGCATAGCCTCTTCCTATACC
The DNA here is from genome assembly GCA_037038555.1 of Rhynchonycteris naso. Lineage (NCBI taxonomy): Eukaryota > Metazoa > Chordata > Mammalia > Chiroptera > Emballonuridae > Rhynchonycteris > Rhynchonycteris naso. The sequence continues at coordinate 82,489,238 of CM072999.1, read as the reverse complement.
TTCAAACCCAGCAAAAGTGGCAACCAAATGTATATCACTTTGTAGCTCCCATCAGGTGGTCACAAGCCAGGCACAAAAGGTGGTCACAAGCCAGGCACAAAAGGTGGCTTTCCTTAACCTGCATTGGAGCCCCTCTTAAAAGGGTCCAGAATCAACACACCTTGTGACTGACTTCTGACCATACCAAAGTACCAACAAACCAGGTCCCAAAACAACACACCTGAAAGGGTCAAATTGGCTGATACCAGAGACCTGCTAAAGCAACTCCTGGCCGATGGAGATAATCCCTGCAGAATAGCTCCTCCACTGTAGTCAAAATCAGACCTCATGGTCAGTCAGTCTAAGGGTCATACCCATCCATTTATATTAGTGCCATTTGCAATCAAGGCTCAACTACAGCAGAAAAATACATCCCATGCAAGGGACACCCCTGGAGCACCCAGCTCAGATGTAAAAGAAGACTGTGCCATTGGGCCCTACAGGACACCTTCTATATAAGGTCACTTTTCTAAGACTGGAAGACATACCGTATCAAGCTAATACATAGAAATAAACAGAGGGAAGAAGCCAAAATGAAGAGACAAACATGTCCCAAATGAAAGAACAGGACAAAACCCCCCAAAGATAACTAAATAAAATGGAGACAAGCAATCTACCAGATTGAGAGTTCAAACACTTATAATAAAGATGCTCAATGAACTTAGGGGAAGAATAGATTAACTTAGTGACTATTTTAACAAAGAGATAGGAACATAAAAATGGATATACAAAATATATAAGATAATCAAAAAGAAAAAATACAGTAACTAAAATGAAGAATATATTAGAAGGAATCAACAACAGATTACATGTAGCAGAAGACTGAATCAATATTCTGGAAAATAAGGTAGTGGAAAATACCAAAGTGGAACTGAAAACACAAGGAGGATACTTTAAGGTGCCTTTGGAACAACATAAAATGAATCAACATATGAATCGCAGGTTTACCAGAAGGAGAAAAGAGAGAGTAAGAAATTAAATACCTATTTGAAGATATAATCATTTCAAACTTCCCTAACCTTGTGAAGGAAACATATAGACAAGTCCAGAAAGTGCAGAGTCCCAAACAAAATGGACCCACAGAGGCCCACACTAAGACAAATCATAATTAGAAAACCAAAGTGTAAACACAAAGAAAGAATCTTAAAAGTAAAAAGAAAATAACAGTATGTACAAGAGAACTCCCATAAGACTATTAGTTGATTTCTCAATGGAAACTTTGCAGCCCAGAATGAATTGGCACAAAATATCTACCAAGAGATATTAAATAAGGACCTACAACCAAAATTCATCTACCCAGCAAGACTATCATTTAGAGTCAAAGAAAGATAATTTTTCCAACAAGAAAAAGCTAAAGGAGTTCACCACTACTAAATCAGTATTAAAAAAATGTTAAGTAACTTCTTTAATTAGAAAAGAAAAAAATATGAATAAAAAATATAATAAAGGAAAAATTAACACTGACAAAGGCAAACAGTAAAAGCAGTGGAGCCACCAGCTGCAAGAGTTAAAGTGCAAAATTAGAAAGCACAGAGCTGAACTGTGGTAGCACAGTGGGTAAAGTGTCAACCTGGAACACTGAGATCACCAGTTCATGACCCTGGGCTTGCCTGGTCAAGGCACATATGGAAGTTGAAGCTTTCTGCCCCCCCCCCGCTCTCTCTCACTCTCTTTATCTCTCTCTCTCCTCTCTCAAAAATGAATAGATAAAACAAAAAATTAGCACATATGTAATTTCAATAATAAATTAGGAATGTACACAAACATACACAGATACACTCAAAAGAAGTAAAAATTAATGACAACATTAAACATGGTGGGGTAAGAAAAATTGTATTTTAGGATGTGTTCAAATTTAAGTGAATATCACCTTAAATTAGATTTCTATAAACATAGCTTTGTATATTTGAAGAACATGCTAACCACAAGCAAAAATGTACAAGATATATAAGAAATAAAGAGAAAGTAATTAAAAGAAAACACTATAAAAGAGAGCAAGAGAATAAGAAACAGAGTTTACAGAAACAGAAAACAAAAAATAAAATGGCAATAACTACATTTCTATCAACAATTAATTTAAATATAAATAGTTTACATGACACAATCAAAAGACATAGGGTGGCTGAAGAGATAGCAAAACAAAGACCTGTATATATGCTGCCTACAAAGCACCCACTTCAGATAAAAAACACATACAAAGTAAAAAAAATAGAAAAAGATATTTTCTGCAAATGGAAATAAAAAAAAAATGTGACATAGCAATACTTATATCAGACAAAATAGATTTGAAAACAAAGACTAGAACAAGCAACAAAAAGGGAAATTTCATAATAATAATGGAGTCAACCTACCAAATGATATAATTCTTGTTAACATTTATGCACCCAAAGTAGTTGCAACTAAATATATATAACAAATCTTTTGTATTTCGTTTATTGTGTGATATAGGTTAACAAAAGTATATATGTTTTAGGTGTACAATTCTATAATATATCATCTGTATAGTGTATTGTGTGTTTATGATTCCAAGTCAAGTCTCTTTCCATCACCATTTCTCCCCCAACTGATACCTCTTCTGCATTCCCTGACGTCCCTTTCCTTTGCTAATCATTATATTGTTGTCTGTGACTATGTTTTGCGGTTGTTGTTGTTGTTGTTATTGTTGTGTTTTTTATTTCTGAAGTGACAAGTGGGAGGCAGAGAGACAGACTCCCACATGCACCTGATTCACCCAGCAAGCCCATTAGGAAGTGATGCTCTGCCCATCTGGGGTGTTGCTTCGTTGTAACTGGAACCATTCTAGCACTTGAGGTGGAGACCATGGAGCCATCATCAGTGCCCAGACCGACTTTGCTCCAATGGAGTCTTGGCTGCGGGAGGGAAAGAGAGAGATAGAAAGAAGAGGGGAAATGATGGAGAAGCAGATGGGCACTCTTCCTGTGTGCCCTGACTAGAAATTGACCCGGGATTTCCATACACTGGTCTGAGGCTCTACCACTGAGCCAGCCAGCCAGAACCTGTGACTATGTTTCTGTTTTTTTTTTCTTAATCCCTTTACCTTTTCAACCAGGCCCACAACCATCACAATGAAGCAAATCTTAATGGACGTAGAGATTGACAGTAATATAGTAATAGTAGGGCCTTTAGCACCCCATTGACAATCAATAAGAAAACAATGTTCTCAAATAATATATCAGATAGACTTAATTGACATTTTTAACATTTTATCCCAAAACAGAAGAATATACATTTTTTCAAGTCCACATAAAATATTTTTTAGTATAGATCATGTTAGGGCACAAGGCAAGTCTCACTAAATTTAGGAAGATTGAAATCATATCAGGCTAACTTTTTATCACAGTGGTATCAAAATATAATTTGATTACCAGAAGTAAACTAAAAAACATAAACACATGGAGGCTGAATAACATGCTGTGAAACAATGACTGGGTTAAAAGTGAGATTAAGAAATAAATGAAAAGATACCTTGAGATGAATAAAAATGAAAACATAATGACCCAAAGTCCATGGAAAATAACAAATCATTTTTAAAAGCGGAATATATAGCAATACAGGACAATGCAGGACTACTGAAAGAGGCAAGAAATATCTCAAATAATCAATCTACATTACACCTAAAATAATTAGAAATATAATACACAAAGGCCCAAAGTGAATAAAAGGGAGGCAGTAATAAGTAAAAATAAAAGAGAATCTACAAAAAGCAAGTGGAAAAGATCAGTGAAAACAAGAGTGGTTCTTTGAAAAGATAATAAAAATACATAAATTATTATTTGCCAGACTCACCAAGAAAAATAATAGATGGCTTAAATAAATAAAATCAGAAGCAAGAAAATAAAGGAGAAGTAACAAAGACCACAGAAAAAATTATAAGAAAATATGATGAACAACTTTAAAGCTACAAATTGTAAACCAGAAAAAAAATAGATACATTCCTAGAAACACATAATCTTCCAAGACTAAATCAGAAAGAAACAAAATATAAACCCACCAATAAGTGCTAATAAATTAGAATCAGTAATCAAAAACTCCCCCCCCCCAAAAAAAAATGACCAAGGCCAAATGGCTCCACAGATTAATTTTACTAAACTTTCAAAGAGAAACTAATACCTATTCTTCTCAAACTATTTTACAAGGTGAAGAGGCAGGAAAGCTCCAAAAACTCACTTTATGAGAATATTACCCTGATACCAAAACCCAACAGACACTCCAAAAAGAAAAATTATAGGTAAGTATCCCTGATAAACATGAATGTAAAAATCCCCTACAAAATATTAGCAAACAAAATTGAGCAATACATTTAAAAAATCAGACATCATGATAAAGTAGGATTTATTTTGGGGATGCAGGTATATTTAACGTCTACAAGTCAATTAACATGACACATGCCATAAACAAACTGAAGAATAATAATTATATAATCATATCAATAAATGCAGAAAAGCATTTGACAAAATTCATCACTCATTTATATTAAAAATTCTAAGCTAAGTCCAAATAGAGTGAACAAACCTCAACATAATAATCAACATAATAATGACTATATATTATAAACCTACAGCTAACATCATAGTAATGGAGAAACACTGAAAGCTTTTCTTATTAACATTAGTAACAAGACAAGGATGTCCACTTTTACCTCTTTTGTTCAACTTAGTATTGATAGTCCAGCCACAACAACCAGACAAGAAAAAAGAATTAAATTGAAAAGAAAGAAGTAAAATTCATATTATTTGCAGTTGACATAACACTATAGAGAGAAACCTAAAGAATTTGTCAAAAAAAAAATATTAGAACTAATAAGTAAATTCAGTAAAGTAGCAAAATACAAAAATTAATATTTAGAAACCAGTGGCGTTTTATGTACCAATAATGATCCATCGGAAAGAAAAAATAAAATACAATTCCTTTTACAATTGCATCAAAAAATAAAATACCTAGGAATAAACTTAACCAAGGAGGCTAAAAGTCTATCCTCAGAAAACTTTATGACACTGAATAAAGAAATTGAAGAGAGTATAAGAAATGGAGGGCTATACAGTATTTATAAATAGAAAGAATTAACGTTGTTAAAATATTCATGCAAACTAAAGCAATTTACAGATTTAAAGCAATCTCTATCAAAATTCCAATGGCATTTTTTACAGAACTAGATCAAATAATTATAAATTTATATTTAAGGAACTATAAAAGACCTTGACTAGCCAAAACAATATTGAGGGAAAAAAAGGAAGGTATCACATCGCATGGTATCACACTATGTTACAAAGCTATAATAATCAAAACAGCATGGTACTGACATAAAAAACAGACACCTAGATCAATGGAACTGAGTAGAGAGCCCAAACATAAACAAATACCTATAAGATCAATTAACCTACAACAAAGGGACAAAATATTCTATGTGGTAAAGACAGTGTATTGAATAAATGGTGTTGGGGAAGCTGGAAAGATACATGTAAATAATGAACTTGACCATATTTTTGCATCATATACAAAAATAAACTTAAAATAGATTAGAGAAGTAAATAAAATTCCTAGATGAAAGAATAAGCAGAAAACTTTTTAACATAGTCTTTAGCAATATTTTCTTGGAAATGTCTTTTTGAGCAAGGGAAACAAAAAGAAAGAAACAAATGGAACTACATCAAAATTAAAAAAAATTGCACTGCAATGGAAACTAAGAAAACAGAAAGACAACCTATTGAATTAGAGAAAATATTCACCAATGATGCATCTGATGAGAGATTAATATCCAAAATGTATAGATAACTCATTTAGCTTTACACCAAAAAACTAAACAATCCAAATAAAAATTGGGCAGAGACCTTGATTAGATATTTCTCTTAAGAGAACAAATGAATGGCCAACAGACATTGGAAAAGATACCCAATATCAATAATCATCATTGAAATGCAAATGAAAACCACAATGAGATAGCACCTCGTACTTCTTAGAATGTCTACTGTCAATAAAGTAAAAAGTGTTTGTGGATATGTGGAAAAAGGGGAACCATCATGCATTGTTGGTGAGATTGTAAATTGGTACAGCCACTATAAAAAACAGTATAAAATTTTCTCAAAACATTAAAAGTAGCACTACCATATGAACCAGTAATAGCACTTCTGCGTAATTTATCTGAATAAATTCACAAAATTAACTCAAAAAGATATCTGCAACCTTATGTTTGTTGCAGCATTATTTACAATAGCCAAAATAAGGAAACAACCTAAGTGTCTGTCTATAGAGTAATGGATAAAGAAATGGTATGTATATATGGTGGAATATTATCCATATAAAAGAAGAAAATCTTCCTATTTGTGCCAACATGATTGGACCCAGAATTTATGCTAAGTGAAATAAATCAAGTTGAAAAGTCAAATACCATATGATTTTACTTATATGTGCAATCTAAAAAACAACATATTGAACAAAACCAGAAATCAACTCATAGATACAGAGAACTAATTGATGGGTTGCCTGAAGGGAGAAGGGGCATCAGTGGAGGGGTGGAAAAAGTATAGAGATTAAGAAGTAAACATTTCTAGTTATAGAAACCATTTCTAGTTATAGAAAGTAAAAAAAATTGTAAGAATGATTTATGATTCATGGTGTCAAATATGTTCTAGATTTATTGGGGGTGGTCACTCATAAATTATATAAATGTCTAATCATTATGTTGTACCTGAAGTTGATGTAATATTGTATACAACTGTAATTAAAATATTTTTAAATAAAACAACATTTAATAGCAAAATAAAATAATGAAAGATATATAGACATTTCTAGGATGTAATGCAAAAATATTTATGTACTTGAACATTGCTAAACATACAGATCTTAAATGTTCTCACTCCAAAAAAAAAGAAAGTTAATTATATGAGGTAATAGAAGTGTTAACTAACTCTACTATGATAAACAGTTTGTAAAATACATCAAATCATCACATTGTACCCCTTAAACTTAAAATGTTATATGTCAACTGTATCTCAATAAAGCTGAAAAAATAAAGGTATAAATAAAACTAATTATTCACAGAAAACATATGTTCCTAATATCTCCAATTGAACTCATGAAATACAATAGAATTAATAGTAAAGTTAGCAAGATCCTAGCTACAAGATTAATCAATATATATAAATGAATTGTTTCTTATCTACTAACAGATATTTAGAAAATGAAGCTGAAAACAATACTAGTAATAAGAACATAAGAATGATGTCAGAGTAATGGTGGCATAAAAGATACTCCTGATCTCTCCCCTTGAAATTTTAACAAATTGAGCAACTATAAGATGGGGAAGGAACCCCAGCTGGGCTAACAGGTGCACAGGAAAGTCCCATGCATCAAATGGACTAAAGGTGGGACAGGTTAAAAAGGGGGACAGAAGATAAAACACATTTGTGGTTATCTCTGGAGAGAAGACAAACCCACAGTGACTGGGTTTTTTATTTCCTCTGCTGGACTACAGAGAGGAGGAAAGTTTTGGCTATCTCATTTTTTCTTAGGATTACAGAAAAGGAAACCCAGAGTGGTTGGCTCTCCTTATGCTGGGAGGAGCAGTAAGATAGATGGCAGAGGAGAAGATACTGGACTGAGGTGATGGCAAAGCTCAGGGTCACAGCCAGTGTTCCTGTCATCTGCCTGCAGCCCACTATCAGCACAGACAGAGAAAACTAAAGTGTAGTCCCCTAGCTTTCCAGACCCTGACTCCCTTACCTCATGGGTATGGAGAGTGGCAGAGACACACCCCATAGCCAGCTCTCTAGAGCCACTCTCTCCCCTGAAAAACAGAGGTGCTCCACATCTGGTCCCTTGTACTATTGAGATATGGAGAGCAACACCTGAAGGCCTGAGATAATCATTGCTAGAGCAATACAGCCAGAAAGCTGAAGTCATAAAGCCAAAGCCATAAAGACCTCACAGCATGCACCACCCACTAATACAACTGCAGCCCAACCTACGTCATTGCAACAGCAACATCTCAGCAGAAGACAGCTCATGAATTTCACAGAGCTAAAACTTGTAATACAGCAACACCCACTGGAAGAAAATAGTAACCTCTCAAAACCAAAATTTATTTTTCCTTTCGTTTTTTTTTTCTTGTTTCCTTCTTATTCCCTTTTCTCTTTTGAATTTTATTTTCTATAAATTTGATATTTTTATTTTTTGTGGAGGTTTTCTTTGTTTTTTATTTTTTGTTTTGGTTTTTGATCTTTGTTTTCTGTGGTTTTTCTTTATTAATTGTCATTATTTTTAAATTTTTTATTGTATTTTATACTTTGTTTATTTGTTTTTGTTAGTATTCTGAACATACCATTCTCAAATGCAATCCTGAAAGAAGAAATCAAATACTAGGGTTACACAGGACAGACACATAATTCAGAAAAAAATTTAAAAACCTGCAGAAAAAAAAATTGCATGGACAACCTTGGAGGTAAGTGATAAAGAATTCAAAATTGAATTTCTGAAAATATTCAATGAGATGTGAGAAAACACCAATAGGCAACTTAATGAGCTCACCAAGGGGATTGAAACTTTAAAAACAGAAAAAAAAAACTCAATACATGAATGAAAAACTGAGGTAGCAAGTTTAGCTAATAGAACAAGCCAGATAGAGGAAAATATCAGTGATATCAAAAACAGGCAACTGGAGATGTTACAGAGAGAAGAGGAGAGAGACTCATGAATTTAAAAAAATGAGACAGCTCTACAAGAATTGTCTGATTCCACCACTAAGAGCCATATAAGAATAGTGGGTATATTAGAATAGAGGGATAAAGAAATGAAGAGCTTATTCAAAGAAATAATTGATGAGAATTTCCGAAGTTTATGGAAAGAGTTAGAGACTTGAATCCAAGAAGCAAATAAAATGTTGAGTTACCTCAACTCAACCAGACTTACTCCAAGCACATCATAATAAAATAGTCAAAAATCAAAGACAAAGAAAGATTCCTCAAGGCAGCTGGGGAAAAAAAAGAACATTAGTTTATCACCAGACTTCTCAGCAGAAACTCTAAACACAGAAGAGAGTAGACCCAAAATTTCAAAATATTAAAAGAGAGAAATTACCAGCCAAGAAGATGATATTTATCAAAAAGTTATCCTTCAAATATGAAGAAAAAATAAAAACTTTTGCAGACTTAGAGAAGCTGAGAGAATTTATCACGAGAAAACTTCCACTGCAGGAAATACTCAAGAGGGCTATTCAACCAGACACAAAGAACAAAACAAAACTACAAGTAGCCTATCCTGTGGTGGCACAGTGGATAAAGTGTTGACCTGGAATGCTAAGGTTGCTGGTTGGAATCCTTGGGCCTGCCTGGCTAAGGAACATATGGGAGTCAATACTTCTTACTCCTCCTCCCACACTTCTTTCTCTCCCTCTCCTTTTTTCCCTCCACCCCACTAAAATGAATAAATAAAATTAAAAAAAGAAGCTACAAGTAAAAGCTTCAGCGAGGTCACATAAAAACAAGGAAAATCTGCCTGACCTGTGGTGGCACAGTGAATAAAGCGTCGACCTGGGAATACTGAGGTCGCAAGTTCAAAACCCTACACTGGTCTGGTCAAGGCACATATGGGAGTTGATGCTTCCAGCTCCTCCCCCCTTTCTATCTTTCTCTCTCTCTCTCTCTCTCTCTCTCTCTCTCTCTCTCTCTCTCTGTCTCCTCTCTAAAATGACTAAAATTAAAAAAAAAAACAAAAAGAAACCAAGGAAATCTGTGACAACAATAACTTAAAAGGGGAGAGGATAAAGATCTTCAGTAGCAAAGGAGGATGGAGTAGATTAGCACTCATAAAACAAAAGACTATTGTATTTATGACAATTTTTCTCTTAATAACCTAATGGTAACCACCAATGAAAAAGCTACTACTAAAATACACACCTTAAAAAAAGAAGAAACAGAGGGAAAAAAGTATGGAAGTATGGAATACCACCAAACAAACAAAAAAAAACTGACAGAAACACAAAAGAGAAGAGCCAAATAAGACACAGCTACAAGAAAACAAAACATAAAATGGCTATAGGAAATCTTCAAGTGTCACTAATCACCCTAATTGTAAATGGAATGAACTCAACAGAAAGAGGCACAAAGGAGCAAATTGGATCAAAAAGCAAAACCCAACCATATGCTGCCTTCAAAAGACACATCTAAGAGGCAAAATCAAGTGTAGACTCAAAGTGAAAGGTTAGAAAATGATTCTTTAAGCAAATAATTTCCAGAGAAAAGCAGGTGTAGTCATACTCATATCTGACAACGTTGATTTCAAGTAACAAAGGTAACCAGAGAGAAGGATTGACATTTCATAATGATAAAGGGGACATTTATCAAGATGATATATTACTTTTTAATATAAATTCACCAAACCAGGGAGCACCAAAATATATAAGATATCTACTAACTGATCTAAAAATAGAAACTGACAAAAACAGAATCATACTTGGAGATGTCAACACACCATTGACAGTTTAGATAGATCATCCAAACAGAAAATCAATAAAGAAATATTTACCTCGGCCTGACCTGTGGTGGCACAATAGATAAAGCATTGTCCTGGAATATGGAGGTCACTGGTTTGAAACCCTGAGCTTGACTGGTCAAGGCACATATGGGAGTTGATGCTTCCCTCTTCTTCCCCATTTCCCCTTTCTTTTTTTCTCTCCCCCATCTCCTTTCTACAATGAATAAAGTCTTTAAATAGAAAAAAAGAAATATTGGCCTTAAATGACAGACTAGATCAAATGAACATAATAGACATTTAGAGAACATTTCATCTCAAAACATTAAATAATACATTGTTTTTCAGTGTGCATGGAACATTCTCAAGGGTAGACCATATGTTGGGCCACAAAATTAACATCAACAAATTCAGAAAGATTGAAATTATACCAAGCATAGTTTCTGACCATAAGGCTTTGAAATTAGAATTCAACGATAAAAAAAAAGCACAAAAATGTGGAATTCAAAAGAAATGCAGAGATCAAAAGACATATACACAAATAAAAATGACAAAAAGACATAAACATTAAAAATTTCTGGGATGCAGCAAAAGCAGTGATAAGAGTGAAGTTTATATTTTTAAAGTCTTATATCAAGAAACAAGAGAGATCCCAATAAACAAGCGAACATCACAACTTAAAGAAATATAAAAAAAATAATACATCATGATCAAGAGGGATTTATTCCAGGAGCAAAAAGATGATTCAACATATGGAAATCAATGAACATAAGACACCACATCAACGAAACAAAAAATCAGATGACTATATCAATCAATGTAGAAATGGCATTCAATAAGACACAACATTCCTTTATGTTTAAAACACTCAATAAAATTGCAATGGAAGAAAAGTACCTCAACACGATAAAGGCCGTGTATAACAAACCATCAGCTAATATCAATACCAAATGGTGAAAAAATGAAGGGTTTTTCTCTAAAATTAGGAACACGACAAGTCTGCCCACTCTCTCCACACTTATTCAACATAGTTCTAGAAGTTTCAACCAGAGCAATCAGCCAAGAGAAAACAATAAAAGGCATCCATATTGGGAAAGAAGAAGTAAAGTTATTCCATTTTGCAGATGACATGATCCTGTGTATAGAAAACCCCAAACACTACACTGAAAACTATTAGAAACAGTAAACCAATACATTAAAGTTGCAAGATACAAAATCAACATACAAAAGTCTATTACTTTTCTACAATAGAACTTTGGAATTAATAAAATTTTGAAAAATGAACTAAAAAGCACAATTCTTTTTAAAATTGCAAATTTTTTAAAAAATAAAAAACCTAGGAATAAATTTAACAAAGGGTGTTAAGGATCTATATACTGAAAACTACAAAACATTATTGAAAAAAATAGAAAAAGACACAATGAAATGGAGAAATATCCCATGTTCATAGATTGGAAGAATCAACAGTTAAAATGGCCTTATTACCCAAAACAACATACAAAATTAATGCAATCCTCATAAAAATTTTAATGTCATTTTAAAAAGAAATAAAACAAAAAATTATCAGGTTTTTATGGAACCATAAAAAACCATAAATAGCCAAACCAATTCTGATAAAAAAAAAATGAAGCCAGAAGTATTACACTACCTGACTTTAAATTATCCTATAGAACCACGATAAGCAAAACAGCATGGTACTAGCAGAAAAATAGACACACAGACCAATGGAACAGAATGGAGAACCCAGAAATAAAACCACATACACTGGGGAACAAAATTTTTGTTGCATCCACAAAAACACTTGTTCTTACCTAATTCGAGTGTGCTGATCTCAAATCTAACAGTTTTTCTCTTTAAGCTACAGTATTATTGCAATTCAAGATTTTAGGTTTTTATCTTATTGTAAAATTTTCAACATTTAGTTTAACCTAATAAAGTAGAATGTCTTCTTGGGCATCCTTTTGTGAAAATATAATAATTTATATAATGCAGTAAATACACTAATACACTAAAAGATATAATTGCATCAGAATTTGTCTATAATTTTGAAATAGAACATATTAAAACGCTTATTTTAATCATCAAATATGCACAAAACTTATTTAAATTATATTCAGGCAAAAATTTGCATTTGTAACTCTTACGTTTGTGTACTTGTTGAGGACAATCTCATTTGATGATCTGCTCATCACTAACAGCTCCAAGATTTTTGGGAAACTTATCAAGGTGACTATTTAGGAAGTGAATCTTAACACTCATGTTACATCCAATGTTGTGGAAAACCAACAGTATTCTTTGAACCAGAAGTTCACAGTTTTCTGCTTTTTTGTTGCCAAGGAAGTTCTTTGTAACTGCCACAAAAGAATGTCATGCTGCTTTCTCCTCCTTATTCATCTTCCTGGAAAATTCTTCATCACGTATGAGGGTTTGAATTTGAGGTCCATCGAATACACCTGCTTTTATCTTCTCGAAAGACAAGGCAGAAAAAGCAGAAAAATAATATGTTGAAAGCATTCACTTTCTCTATTCAAAGCCTGAACAGACTGCTTTATTAAGCCAAGTTTGATGTGAAGTGGGCGAAAAATGATCCTGTCTCAATTAACCATAGGTTCATTCACAATATTTTGCATCCCTACTTTCAGAGCTTCATGTTTCGGCCATCTCTCTGTGTCCAGTGTTTCTCCCAAGCTTGGCTGTCCCACAAACACAGAAAGCAAGGATACTTCGTGAAACCTCTCTTTGGTCCTAGCAGGAAATTTACTATTTTAAGATCCACACAAATGATCCAGTTATGCTGCTCATACTTCAGAAAGTCAAGGACAATTTTTGTCATTATAATCTTCTCACAGATGAGTTGAATAACCAATTGGAACTGCTGCATAAACATTACTGTTGTGTAGGAGAACACATTTCAGACTCCGTTTAGAGCTGTCAAGAAATAGCTGCCATTCTGTTGGACTGTAAGTAGTAATACCTAGCTGGCTGAGAAGACTACTGATATGACAGTAAACAAAGTGTTTTTCTTCAGAAAAAAAGTCCACAAAAATTTGTTCATGCTTCCTGAAATGGGGTACTTTAGCTGACTGGTGAAGTACATTCTTTTCTTGAAGTCTGGAGGCTAATAATTTAGCTGCTTTCTTTGATAGGCCCAAATCTCTTACTAAGTCATTCAATTCAGGTTAGCTAAACTGCTGAGGGGTTAATGACTGCTTGGCATCAGAAGAAGACCCTTTAGATTCTACAACCATTTCCTCATGCATCTTATCAATATACACTTGATCACCATGTTCACTTTCTTCATCCTTAGAAGAAATAAAACCATTGAAAAGTAGAACCAGGAGTGTCTCAAGAGTGTGGGATAGGTCGTATTGCTGAAAGAATATTAGGATATGTAATCATATGCCGTTTTTTCTTGCTGATGCCCTTTGTATGGATCAGACAGAAATAACAGTCACTGTTGTGGTCCTTAGGGTCATGCCAAATCATGGGAATACCTCAAGGCATTCTTTTGCGTTTTTCTCTTGTCCATCATGAAGCATTTCCTCACAATTAGGACACACAATATGAGGAGCCCTATTCTTGTCTTGATTGCCAAGGGGAACTTGAAAATAGGCAACATATGCATGTGTCACAAATGATGAAATATTGCGCCTTTGACGTTGAAGTGTGTAACAGCCACATATATAACAGAAGTTGTCAGGACTATTCTTACATTTATGCCTACTTGAAGAAGCCATGACTCAATCTTAAAACAAAATAAGAGGGTATTTTTATCAGATAATAATTGTTTGCATTTAAAAACAACTACAATTATGTAAAAGTGATGTTTGTAAAACATTAATTGCCTTGTGATTATGTTCAATCCAAGAGTCATTGTCCTTTAACTCCAATTTAAAAACCAATGCATGCCATTAACTGTAACAAAAAGAAATTAAAATTGCATAAAACTAGATCATGCACCAAAAAATGGATTTCAGATTTGGAATCAGCAATGCAGAGATATATAGAAAAAATTATAAAACCTCATGCAACAAGAAATGAAAAAAAAGTTGTTCCCCAGTGATATATGTGGTCAAATGATCTTTGATAAAGGAGCCAAAAATACACAATGGAGAAAAGAAAACCTCTTCAATAAATGGTGCTGGGAAAATTGGAAAGCCACATGCAAAAGAATGATACTTGACTACAGTTTGTCTTTTGCACAAAAATTAATTCAGCCTGACCTGTGGTGGCGCAGTGGATAAAGCGTCGACCTGGAAACACTGAGGTCGCCAGTTCAAAACCCTGCACTGGCCTGGTCAAGGCACATATGGGAGTTGATGCTTCCAGCTCCTCCCCCCTTTCTCTCTCTCTCTCTCTCTGTGTCTCCTCTCTAAAATGAATAAAAAAAAAATTAATTCAAAATGGATCAAAGACCTAAATATAATCTGAAACAACAAATTACATAGAAGAAATTATAAGTACTAAACTCATGGACCTTGGCAGTAGAGAACATTTTATGAATTTGACTCCAAAGGCAAGGGAAGTAAAGGCAAAGATAAATGAATGGGACTACATCAAACTAAGAAGCTTCTTTACAGCAAAAGAGACTAACAAAACAGACAGCCTACCAAATGGGAGGTGATATTTTCAAACAACAGCTCTGATGGAATAATATCCAAAATATATAAAGAACTCACAAAACTCAGCAACAAACAAGCAAACAATCCAATAAAAAATGGGAAGAGACATGAACAGACACTTCTTCCCTCCAAAAACAAAAAAATACAAATAGCCAACATATATATGAAAATATGCTCATCTTCACTAGCTATTAGAGGAATTCAAATCAAAACTACAATAAGATAGCACCTCATACTTTTTGTATTTGCTATTATCATGAAAACAGGTAATAACAAGGGTTGGAGAGGTTGTGGAGTACAAGGAACCCTCATTCACTGCTGGTAGGAATGTAAATTAGTACAAACATTATGGAAGAAAGTATAGTGGTCCTCAAAAATTAAGAACTGTATGACGCAGCAATCCCTCTACTGTTTACACCAAAAACTCAAAAACTTGGTACATAAAGGCTCATGCACACTCTTGTTCATTGCAGCCTTTTTCTGTGGCCAAGACATGGAAACAACCAAAGTGTCCTTCGATAGAGGATTGGATAAAGAAGATGTGGTACATATATACAGTGGAATACTACTCAGCTATAAGAAATGATGACATATTGCCTTTTACAACAACATGGATGGACCTTGAGAACATTATACTGAGTAAAATAACAAATCAGAAAAAGTTAAGAACAGTATGATTTCACACATAGGTGGGATATAAAATTGAGTCTCATGGATATAAATAAAAGTGAAGTGGTTACCAGGGAAAAAGGTGTGGGAGAGGGTTAGAGGAAGGGAGTAATGAGGGACAAATATACTGTGATGGAAGATGATTTGACTTTAAGTGATGGATATACAACATAATCAACTGTTCAAATGCTATAGAAACTTTACTTGAAATCTATGTACTGTTATTGATCAATGTCACCCTGTTAAATTCAATTTTCTAAATAAAATTTTTAAAAAGGAACATAAACAAAAGCAAATAATAACAATAAATCTATGCAAATTCTCTTTACAGAAAAGTATAAAACATTACTGAGAGAAATTAAAGATTAAAATAAGTGGGAAATATAATGCTTTTATAAATTCAATATCAGTTATCCCAAAACACAATCTCAATTAAAATCCTAGAAAATTCTTTTTTGGTAATTGAGAAACAGATTTTAAAATATTTATAGAAAACAAAGGACCAAGAGTTTACAAAACTATCAAAAAGAAGAAATACCTAAAGGATTTACACCACCAGATACAAGACTTCTTCTAAATTTACACTAATTAGGAATATATTATAGGTATAAGAATAAATAGTCCAATGAAACAGAATAGAGCATAAAGAGGCCCACAAATATGTAAATACTTGATTTATGATAAAGTTACTACTGAAAAACAATAGCTTCCTAACCTATGTCAGCAAAATTACCATTGTCTTAATTACTAACGTACCTAATCTTCGTATCAGTTTGAGTTATTGTCACACTACTTTATAGGTAAGAAAAATGTGATTTTTAACTCCTTTTCATGTGAATTCTGTATTTTCCTAAATATGACAAGACTTTTCAATCTTCTCAAAATTAAAATCAACTATGACGTGTCTTTCAATAACATAAATTGTCATTTTATTTCAATATTTAATTATATGTTAATATAGTTGGCATATTAAAATAACTACAGTGTGTCTGTAAAGTCATGGTGCACTTTTGACTGGTCACAGGAAAAAAGTGCACCATGACTTTACAGACACACTGTATAAAGAGATTTTATAGGCATAACTAAAATGGTATCTATTTTAATTTCTAGGACATTGTGAAAAACTTGTTATATAAATGTCTGTATGTACATTTGAACTTAAAAGTATTAAACTTATTTACTTTCAGAATGTCTCAGAGGTTGAATATTCCTAAATACACAGTTTATCTACATAACATCCTGTTGGAAACATCTGGACTTTGCAGAAAACACAGGATAAGGAATTATCCTTCAATATCTAGAATTATCAAATTCCTATCAGGGTAAAATAATTTCTTAAGAAGATGTTTGATTTTTCTGTACCTACAGCTAAAATATAAATAAATATAGTCCCATTCCCTATGTAGCTATCTAATCTTTGTATATTTTGGGGGGATGGGGGAGAAGGTCAGACAAACATTTTCTCTGAAGACTCAGAAATCTGTTTTTACCCAAAGAGAATCTCGGAGAATTTGATAGGCTGACAAAAGAGACAACCCTTTGGCCGCATGTAACTGTAGCTGAATATCAATGGAAATTTAGAGAGCAGAAAGGATTCTCTTCAAAAGAATACTGCCTACAAATAGCATTCTTTTATATCTTCCTGATGCCTCACTGCCTCACTGTAAAACTTAGATAAGCCTGAATATTCATCAGCCAAACATTGTAAGTATATATTAACATAAGATATAATCAAGAAAAGCTTATATGATTAAAACATAATAATCAAAAGAAATAATATTTAAAAACCAAAGTTTAATAAGTAGAAGTGTGAATTCAGAAGTGTGAATTCAGCTTTCGTGGGGCATTTCTTTCATAAGCAACCCCCTAACTCTGTGTTGCCTTTGCCTATGTTGAAGTCACAAGTTCACATTATAAGAGAAATGTGTTCTATGGCTTCAAGTTTGATATGAGTTGTAGTATTTTTCCACCATAGCAGGTATTCTCTGCTTGACAGCGGAGTCATGGGAGAGATGTCAGGGTAAAGGAATGCTCAACATGACTAATCATCAAGGGAATGCAAATTAAAACCACAATGAGATATTACCTCACACCTCTCAGAATGGTTATTGTCAATAAATCAACAAGCAAGTGTTGGCCAGGGTGAGGATGTGGAGACAAGGGAACCCTCATGCACTGCTGGTGGGATTGCAAACTGGTGCAGCCACTGTGGAAACAGTAAGGAGGGTCCTCAAAAACATAAAAATAGAACTGCCATCTGTCCCAGCAATTCCATTTCTGGGTATTTATCCAAAGAAATGTAAAACATTAATTTAAAAAGATGCATGCAAATAGTTTGAAAGGACTAATTCAGCAAATTTGTAGAAAGCAAGACTGGGGTTTCCTATTTACATTGAATTAGAACTTGATGAAAAGGAGTCCACAAGGCAAAGGTTTGAAGACAACTGAATCGGAAACAGATGCCAAACGGATATTTTTCTGCCCCGGGCCTGCTGTCACCAGGGCTGCTGACTTACACCCTCCTGAAAACTCAGTGAGATTCAGGGATTCAGAATGGAGTCTTACTCTACCACTTAAAAATCTTTACTGTAAAATCTTAGGTAAGCCACCTTTCCTCTAAATCTCAGTTTCCTTAAATCCAAAATCAGGATAAACACCTTTCTTAATTACCTTGGGTCATTTTTCTGAAACAAACAAAAAGATGTGAAAGTACTCTTTGGAATCTACTTTATAAATATGATCTTTATCTTTGAGCACTGGGGGAACAGGTCTAGAGGTAGGGACAAACATGAATCACAGCATCTAGGTTTAAGCCCTTATTAAGTTAGTAGTACTCTGGATCAGATGGTGTATCAGTCACTTAGGATACAGAGGTGAAAATCACTGGGCTTCTCATCTTTAAAATGAAAATAAGAACTGTACAGGATGGTGCAAGAGTAGAATTCCAGATGTTTGTAGGCAGTACAATAATTAACAATAAATGTAAGAATAAAACTGTATTTTGTGTACTCACAACTGGAAACCTCCTTTCGTCACATCCTGTATAATATTCACTAATATCCAGAGGCACTCCATTTATGAGTATTATACACTTCCAGCCCATTGAGCAAGGGTGAGCCATGTGATTTGCTTTGGACAATAAAATGTAAATAGAGACAATATATACGTGTTCCTTCTACACAGAAATGTTAAGTTTCAGTGTGTAGGTTGCCTTGCTTTCTCACTTTTTCCATACTTCTTAGGATGTATTAACCCCTCCAAAATGTCCCAATGTTTATGTGGCATGAACATTTTGTTATTTCTGAACCCTAAGGTTTTAGAATTATTTTTTTCCTGCAGAATAATTAAGCTTATTTTTTTTATAAAGCTAAACTTGTTCATATTAAAGAACTGAACTTTATTCTCAGTTTATATTCTTCATACACTTTTATGCTGTGGTAAAATATCTATTTTTAAAAAAGGAAACAGTGTGTTTTAGGAGTAGAATTCAAAAATGTTATAATTACACAAATAAAAGACATTACTGGATACTATAAGAATATACCATGTGAGGGGAAAATAATTATTTCTAATAATAGAGTAACCTTCAAATCTTTACCAATCAAGCCTTATGTCATAGCACTTCAGACTTTCTATGCGAGAATATAAATTAGGTTTTGGATTTCACATTGGGAATCAAATAATTATTTCTGTGTTCATCACCTTGAAGCATTATGACAGGTCTCTGAATATCTCATTGACACTATCCATACAAATGGAGCAAAGGTGAGGTGTGTTAGATGGCTGCCTTTATCATGCTAAGGCATTTCCAGGCCATATTACAATTTACTGTCCTCAAACATCTGTCCAAGTATTTCAAGGGTGTGAAAACTGGTTTGTAATGCCTATTTAATTAAAAACACTTCCGATCAAACACTAAACAGTCCAGAACTCAACCCACTTGAGACAGGTTTTGAGACTAAAACACTCAATTTTTAGAAAAATAAGGTAAAATTCTAGGACCAACTGAGAAGACAAGTATGGAATGGACAGCTTCACTTAATGAATAGATTGCACTGGAGGTGAGGAATGGAGAAAGGAGTAGGGAGAATGTTGAAAAACGTCAGACTTGACATTTGCCAGGTCAGAACCATGAATGCTTCCCTGGAGCCCTGCTGTGCCTTTGCACTGCTAATTCCTTGTGTTTCCTTTTTCTTTTAGATGCTTTCTCAATGGAACTAACAAAAACAAAACAAAACAAAAAACAAAACAAAATAAAATGGTCTCCAACATACTAAACAGCTGTCTCCAAGATCAGAAAGCATCAAAAAAGACCCTAAAGAGTTGTCTAATCCCAGAGGAAGAGCTTGTTTAACTGGAGAAGTGCTTTCAGCAGAAACCTTGGAAATTTCGGGGAGTGGGATTTTATTGTCAGAACTTTCAATAAAAGTGCAGCCACAGATCCTGGGAGCATTAAATAAAAATTACCAACAAGCTGTCTTACCTGTGTGCACTTCCCTGAAAGGAAGGGCAAACATGAGCAAGTCGCTCTTGTACATCAGTCAAAACTCTGACAGCTACCCTTTGAAGTCTGACGAGCTGCCATGTGCCCGACTACCTAAGATACTCTTAACTGAACCATAAAAAGACAAATAAATTTGTAATTGTATTCCTCCTGTCAATGTTCTTCCTCATGATTCTCCCAAGCTGTTGCTTAAAATTGTCTGGAATGATTTATCAATATAATCTTAGCTTTCTTCCAAATAATTGTTTTTTGAATGGATTTAAGAAATTGATATTGATATGGCCAGTTTTTGGACCTCTCCTTTTACTCTTTGCTCTGCCTCCTCCCATTAGGAAATCAAACCAATAAGATTAACATAATCTTTCCTGGAATTGACTGTTCTTTTTAAATAGATCCCATGATAGACATGTGTAAAAATCAATAACAGGCTCCTCATTTATCAAAGCTAATGACTAAACTCATTTTGAAGTTCAATAGCGGTTACTGAAGAGTGCCCACACATTATATATGTAATCCTGCATGTCTGTCTACTTATTCTGCAGAAGAGCAGAGACAAAGCAAGCTTTGTTGCTTTAGGCACAATATTAAAGCTTGTGTCTCTCTTTTATTTGTACACATTAATTTTTCCTCCGAAGTATGACTATTTGATTGTTCAAGCTAGAGGCAATAAAATGAAGAATGATTCTTATAACAAATTGTAGCACCTTCCCCCCTTTATGAGCTAATTCAATTGTAAGTCCCTTTAATTATATTCTTAACTCCTTGAGGTTATGGGCCATGTCCTACATATTTTTAATATCCCTAAAGAGACTAACGTAGGGATTGGGCCATAGGTTAGCACAAAATCAAGATTTGGTTTAATTAAACAAGATGAAATTATCCAATATCACGGTCCATGGCATAGCCATTATCTTAGACCAGAGATATTCACATCCAGTGTCAAGTGCAAAAGGAGTAGCTTTCCAAGAGACTTCGCTTTGCTAAACACCCTGCCACAGAGGGTAGTTTAAGCTGTGTTTGCTCTTGATCTGTATCTTCTACCTCCCACAAAGCCTTTCTCTGAAATTCCAAAAGAGTGAGAACTGACAGGTTTTTATATAACACCCTACTTTCTTATAAATATCCCCTGATTTAGAGGTATATACCAGCACCAAAAACCTCCTGAAATCCAGTATAGAGATATGATGAGACACATGCATGAGATGGAGACAGCCCCTAACTAATTAAGATTAGATTTTTAAATTATTATTAATAAAGTATTAGTAAAGGCCATATCTTATATTTACATAATGCTTTATGCTTTACATAGGTTTTCTTTCATATACTGTTTCATTTTCCAGCCCAAGTCAGAAAACTTAATATTTTTTTCATCTCCCTAGAAATTCCAAATTGTGGTTTACTGTTCAGTATTCCTCATTTTATCAGGATGTTGCCTTTTTCTGGGCTCCAGGTTGTATATTGTATTGCATGCCCATTGGACATGGCCATCTCATGGAATCAATAGGTCAGATACAATTTGAAACTCCCTAGGTAATGGATTTTAAAAACTGCTTGAGGGTGGGGGAGAGAGTCAGGAGGAAAAGGAATCCACAGAAACAATAACTGAAATGGAGTGATACATTCATGATGGGAGCTGAAGAACTCCTGTTCTTTCTAATAGCTTCTCAGGGGAGAAGCCGCCCTTTTCCAGAGGAGCTGTCCTGGGAATAGCAGAGCTACTGCCATTCCATTCATTTGATAAATAGAAACCTTATCAGTGCAATTCCCCTTGAGACTTGAAGAGAGAAGGAAGGAGTTTAAAGACTTGAAAATTTGGGTTGTGAGGGATGGAAAGCCCAGCATTCAAGCTTGTTCATTTGGAATATCTCTTGTCAAGGGGAGGGGATTCTGCCAAATTTAGGACCCTCTCAGTGCTCACTGACAGCTGATCTAAGCTGGTATATGAGTTTATTTTTTCCAGGGGAGAGAGGGAGCAATGAAGTGAAAAGGATGTTAAATGAATTAAATACAGAGTGTAAAAACAAAAATGCTTGCCTCCAACATATATCACAATATGATCATATTTTCAATTGCATATGTGCAATGAGGATGTCAAAGCATCAGTCATTAAATAATAAGTAGCATAAATCATTTTGACTTAAGAATAAGACACACAGACCCTGCAGTTTTTAATTATTTTTAGAAGCAAAAGTGTTGCATGGCTTTGTCTCTCATCATTGCAAGACAATGAGGTTGGAAAAATCAAGAAAGCAGGTAAAACTGTCTCACATTCTGGCTTTTGTGGAATATATTAGAAGACTAAAAAAGGCTTTCCCTTTTCTATTCATAGAATCTTCAAAGTCTTAACTATCTGGTAGCGTAGAAGGAAAAATCTAAAGCTATTATGCGTCCAACAATAGGCTGTTTATTTGGTACAAAATATCTGATTTATAGTGAAAAGCACTGTAATGTTATTCTAACCACTAATTTTTGGCATGTGTGCATTTAGAAAATGTGTATTGATATTTCTCCCCAGAAGCTTCATTCAACCACGATGTGCTTTTTGTTCATGTTTACTGTGGGGCAATGGGGCAGCTCCAACCTAACATTTTCTTCTATGACCCCTGAATCAGGGAAGAAATGGAAAGTGACTCATGAGCTGTCTAGTAATG
This sequence comes from Rhynchonycteris naso, assembly GCA_037038555.1. Classification (NCBI taxonomy): domain Eukaryota; kingdom Metazoa; phylum Chordata; class Mammalia; order Chiroptera; family Emballonuridae; genus Rhynchonycteris; species Rhynchonycteris naso. The sequence goes on along the minus strand of CM072999.1, from coordinate 82,466,268 downwards.
TTTCCACCGGAAAGTGACACCAAATAAGGGATAGTTGGAAAATAATGGGAGAGTGAGATAATTACAGCTAATATGGAATTTTGCTCTATCTGCTGTCAAAGGCATATTCCACAACTACCTCTGATTGCTTAGAAAATCTATGGTAATATCTACATATTTCATGCAGCTTTGTGTGTGGGTAGATTCTCTGGAAGAAAGGCCAATGGAAACTGACTTTTTTGTGTAGGTGGATGTAGTAGACATTTTCAGTTATAAACCAAAAGTATCCATTTATTATTCTCTGTCCTTGATCCTTAGATTCATTCAGGTGTCCATCCTCCAATCAGAGTTACTGTGTCCAAGGGAATATGATTCCATCTGCATAGTAGTTCCGGTTTTGTGGCCATAACCATAGCTTCAGTGTTTGTCATGTGACCCTAGCTGATATAATCAGGATAAAATGTAGGACTTTTGCTAAAATTCTGAGAGGAAAATTCTCACATGAATGTTCATGAAAAAAAGGGAAAGTCCAGCTTTAGGTGAGTCCTCTAACCACAAGATCACAATGTGAACACAGCACAGAGATGGCAATGTTGGCACAGGGAATTAACTAGCCTTCAATCTCCGAATTAATTTTGCAGTTAGATGAGTCAATAAAGCCCCTTTCATATCTAAGCTCCTTATTTTTGTGTTGGGACTTTTATTTCTCGCAACATAATGATTCCTCACTGATATATATTTGGAGTAAAACGAAACACAGTACAAGGTTGTGTAGAAAGCAGAACCCCTGAGATAGTAAATTTTAGAAATTAAAAGATATCATAGGCTGTGGAATTGTCTGGAATCAGGGCTAATTATACCCTCAAACCCAAAGGGCAAAAAGGTATTAACTGATATATAGGTTATACACATTTCTTTCCCACAGTGTTTTGGTAACTAATATGTAGTGCACAATAAAGAACTAAAAGTACTTTGACCTATGTCTCTGATACCTGGAGAGATGTGCCCTTTGATCCTGTATAGCAGTAGGAGCTTTTTAAATGAAAATACCAAACAAACAAACAGAATGTGCCATAGCAACCAGAATTATTTTGTTTCCTTCCCCAATTGCCTGACTACATAAATCTTCTTTCCTCTGTTTATTGGAGAATCCTGTGCACATGTCTACCACAGCACTTGTCATATGTTTACTTGCTTGTCACCCAACTGTTCTAGGAACCCTTGAGGACCAAAATAATGTCACTGTGAGGTACATATTTACTGTATAGTACAGCACCAGCCCAGTAATGGGATACCCAATAAACTGGTTTTACAAAATGAGTACATGCTTATGCTTTACCTTCAAAACCATAAGCTTTCTGACAAGACACTGTCTCTTAAAAGAGAAACAATACAAAAAGTTGGTATATCAGTATATTTCTATTTTGATTGATAACTAGAAAATCTGGATAAAATATGAAAAAAAAATCTGTAATCATCAGGGAATTTCTGTGGAGTTCATAACTTGAGGTATCAAAATCCTAAATAGAAGGGAAGTTCATTAAGAAGATTCCAGCTTGCCTACTTAGGACTTTTTTCCTTGGGACATATGCCAGTAATTAAGTAATACAGGGGAAAAGTCAGGAAAGAAAATTTGAGCAAACTTTTGGTGATCTTATGAGACTATGGAGACAGAAATGAGAGGTAGGCTTTATAAGATAACCAGGATTTGGAAGACCAAGATCTTGGAGAAGAGAGGTGTGGAGAAGTTGGCTTGTCACTCCACACTAGTTTCCTTTTTGAATAATTTGCCAATTTTTCTTAAGCTGTGCTGTATAAAAAGCAGGTAGAAAATTTGATAAAACTTTGGTTAGTTCCCAGTGATTTGAAGGCATAACTATGAGTTCAGAACCCAGAAAATAGGAGGGGCTTTAGTAAACACCCTGAGCTCTCATTTAGCATCCCTGGGGACCTTTTCTGCAGCCCTTGAGGTGAAATAGAGGAAGGATTAACACTATGAGTTTGAAACTCAGTCTGAAATCAAATTGTTTCCTCATAGGTATCTATTTCTGCTCTAATCACATAACAAAAAAAAAGGTAGGTCCCCTGTAGTGAGAGCTAACATCATTGTCTACAATTTTTCACATACAAAGTTCATCATTCAACAATGGTCACCTAACATACCTAGGAAGAAGATCCAAAAGAAAAACAGAAAATGCAAACAGACTTAACAGCTTACTAAAACACCAGTTTAACATAACTGTGATTATGTTTTAAAAAATGGGTAAAATGGTGAGAAATTTTACTAGATATATAGAAACTATAAAAAGAATTTGGTTAAAATTCTGAAAATGTAAAATGCAATTGCTGAAACTAAAAAATAACATGTGGATTTAATATCAGAAAAAGAGATGAGTATAAACTATTCAAACAAATATGAAGAATAAAAAAAAATGAAGGTACAAAAAATACAATAGAGATAGATGAGACATTTTTTAAAAATTGGTCTAACTTATATGCATTTATAGTTCCAGAATGGTAAAAGACAGGATAAAGGCAATTTTTTAAGAGATAATGGCCTATAATTTTTCAAAACTAACAAAAGGCATTGAGCCAAAGGTGTAAGAAGTTCCATAAACCTAAGAAGTATAAAATATATAGAAAAACACACTTATATACATCCATAGCAGAAAGGGTTAAAATCAAAGGCAAAGAGAAAGACTGAAAGCAGTTAGGGGAAAGAATGCATATTTTATCTTCCAAGGAGCAGCATTTAGACTTACAGCTGGTTTCCCAACAGAAATGATGGAATCCAAAATACAATATACAGTGCTATCTGCAATGTCTGGGGAGAAATAAAAATTTCAAATTAAGAATTTTTTATCTTATGACAATAACCTTCAGCATGAAGACAGGGAATATTTTTAGGTAAACATACACAGAGAGATTTGTCTCCACTATTTCCACATTAAAGTAAATATCAAATAAAGTTCTTTAGGTAGAAGGAATATTACCCTAGGTTAAAACTCCAAAATGCAGGAAGGGATGAAGATCAACAGAATTGATGAAAATATAAGATAATGATGGTACAAAACAATGATAATGATGTCTTGTGGGGTTTAAGGTATATTTATAATTAAAATACATGAACAAAAGGGGTGAGAGGGGTAATTCTAGGCTTTAGCATTACCTTAAAAGTGGTTAAAAATGACTAATTTATGATTAGGTGAGACAAACAGAAAACTAATATAAGATGATAAATAAAAAAGCAGTACATTAAATGTAACTGGACAATAATTGCTAAAGTAGATTTTTTTAAATTAAAAATATATGGTACAAACATTTTAAATACTTAAATACAAGGATGAAAGTAAAGGTGAAACTAGGAATAACATGAAAACATAAAATAAAAAACACTTTCAAAAGAAGGCAGATGAAGACCTTCATAATGACTAAAAAGTCAATCTGTAAAGAAAAGATAATTCTAAAAATTAATGCACCTAATAGCATCCTTTTTTTCTAGTGAGAGATAGGGAGGCAGGGAGACAGACATCTGCATGCGCCCGGACCTGGATCCACCATGCAAACCCACTATGGGGTGATTTTCTGCTCATCTGGGGCTACTGCTCCATTGCTCAGCAATGGAACCATTTTTTTAGTGCCTGAGGCAGAGGCCACAGAGCCATCCTCAGTGCCTGAGGTCTACTCTCTTAAACTAATCAAGCCATGGCTGCAGGAGGGGAAGAGAGTGAATGGGTTAGGGGAGGAAAAGCAGATGGTCACTTCTCCTGTGTACCCTGATCAGGAATCAAACCCAGGACATCCACATGCCTGGCCGATGCTCCACTACTGAGCCAAACAGCCAGGGCTGCATAATTTCAAACTAATTAAAAGGAGGAATAGAAAACTGTGCAATCATGTTAGAAGACTATCCATAACTGATACATAAAGTAAGAAGCAAAAAATCCAGATAAATAAAGAAAATAGAAGAACAAAAATAACAAAACTGACCTTACCAACAAAGGTCCTACCTGCTCCGGAACAAAGGCAGAATGTATATTTTTTTCCAAAGGTACAAGGAATTTTTACGAAAACTGACCATATGGCACACCACAAAATGAGATTTTAAAATTTTTGAAAAACTGAAATTACACAGAGCACGTTCTCTGACCATATGACAATATATGGGGTTGCTTCTGAGATAGTTCAATTGGAATCTAATCAAACTGAAATCTACTTGACTGGAATCTACACAGCAGTGGCTAAAACTAAAAGTAGGTAAAGCAGAGAGAAGCTGAAGGGTAAAGAGGTGTCCCAATAGACTTGTCCTTTCATGTGTGCAAGCATATCTAGATGTTGGGACTAATAGTCATATTTTTAGACTGTCAGTTAAAGCAGAATGTTAGAGTAGCTAGACTCTTCTCAAGGAGAACATCACACAGAAACACACACACACACACACTCACACACACACACACACACATACACACACCCTTAAAATGGTGAGAAAGCAGGCAGAGTTAGAAATGGCCCACCAAATCACACGCACTCTGTCACTCAGCTCAGTTATGCTGGATATAATCACACTGGTGCCAGTTCTCTTGTTCTTCCTGACTAGTATTTCTATTATTAAATTAGATTTGTTCCCTCAGCCCTGGAGGCTTGGAGATATTTTTTGAAATACAGGGAAGAAAATCTAAATGTTACTGGTTTAGAATATGGGTGGTCTGCTTCTTCATTTCAGTTATGTCTAACCAAATAATTTAGGGTTAATTTATGGGGACCTACCTCTTTCCAAAAAGCCCACTTAACTCTGTGCCCCAAATACTAGCTAAAAAATGAATAATTAAGACACAATATAACAAGGCTGCAATAAGGGAATGTTACCTGATGGAAATCAAAAGGTGAAGAGAATTTTTTTGCAGGAATAGGGAGAATCAGGGAAAATTTCATTTTGATTGAGTTCTAGAGAATGATTAGAACTTTGACAGATGGATCCTGGCATGCAAAGGGAAATTGGTTGTCCATGGACAAGAGCATAGGGGTTTGAATACACATAACTCATGCAAAGAAGAGTAATTGATGAGTTGTCTTTTTGGGACAGAGTAGAATAAATGAGAGAAAAGAATTGAGAAGAGATATTGGGTGCAGGTGTGGAAAGTCTTGCATAACTTATTAATATGTTTGTCTATTATCATGTAAGCAGAGGGGAGTCAATGAAAATTGTTAAGTGGAAAAGAATTATGACTGAGTCAAAGTTTTCCAACAATAATTCTCATCAAAGTAAGGAGGATAGAATGAGTAGAAATTAAAATTATGATTTATGGGCACATTTCATAACAATGTTAAAGGTTTAAATCTGAGCAGTGACCATGGAAATGAATAGAATAAGGTTACTTGAGATCATAGGCCTTGTAAAAGTGGACTTAAAGAACTTGATAACTGAATATAATGTGTAAGAGACAAGAGTCAAGAAATAATGCTGATGTTTCTAGCAAGGCCTACAGGGTGAATGGAGATAATGTTATTTCATCTGGAGAATTCAAAAGAAGGGTGAAGCTGGAAAAGGGGGTACCATAAAGGAGGTTTTATCTTATAAAAGCAACATGCTTACAACTGAGACTGTTTTAGAGAATAAGGGAATAATTTCTTATATAATTTTTCTCCCAAGCTTAGGCAGTAATCAATAATGATGTTAATATACTGCTTACAAAACTTAGGGTATCAAGGAACGTGCAGATACTCTAGTACTTTCAGCGTTTTGTATAGTGCATTTTCACCGATGAAATAAAAGTTGGTTTTGCATCTCATTTGCATAATTGAACAACTTTCTTTGACTTGTCTTTTGCTTTTCTGATGTTCTTGTTTAATAAAAAATCAAATGATTCTTCTTTTTATTGCTTCATATTCATTTTGAAATATTTCCCAATTCTTATAAGCAATATAGTATATAAGCTTTATATTGGGATATACATAGTGTTTTAAAGGTCTAGAAATGAAAATAAGATCAGGAATGTAGAATGAAATAGCCATAGACATTAAATCAGAAGTCATCATTCTTCATTTGTCAGTTGGTTGACCTTGGATAAACAACTTGATCTCTCCAGTTCTTTATTACATAACTTGTGAAATGGGAGTTAAACTTGTTGCTCTTCCTGGCTCCCACTGTGTGTGAGGAATGAGTGAGATGCATTGTTAAAGTGCTGTATACATGATTCACATAGCATTTTAATGTGTTGTTAGTTAATTTGATCATTAAAAATAAAAATTCTTGATTGAAAACAATTTCTCAAAATATTTGTAGGGAAAGAGATTTAAATTCTATTGAAGACTGTAGTCACAGTTTTTGTTTTCTTTCTTTCTCTCTCTCTCTCTCTCTCTCTCTCTCTCTCTCTCTTTATTTTCAATTCCTGAATACAACAAATCTTCCCCTTGCCCAAATATTAAATCTGGGAGGCTACAAACATAACACTGTAAATGGTATACATTATAAAAATAAACTCTGTAACATTTGTCTGGGGCAAAATAAAAGAAACTGAAAAATTGAAGATGTCAAGCATTTTTACTTAATGCAAGATATTCCCATTATTTCTGTTCCTTTTAATAAAGTTCCCACTTAGTTGCTATCTTAAAAATGAATTCTTCCTAAAGCTTCTCTCTCCATCTTTAATATGACTCTTCTCTGAAGCTGTCCTGTCTACCCAGCCAGCATTATTACATACCTTCCAAAATTGAGCATTAGAGATTAATTACATGTGAAGTACATCTGATGGCTCTGGGCTTTCTCTGGATAGTAGTGAAGGCTACCCACTGGTATCATAAAAACTGTGTAAATTTAATTAAAATGTAGCTATTTCTTTGGTTCTACTATGCAAGTACTGTCTCTGGTCCTCTGTAAAAAAGAAGAATGATCTTGTATAAAAACTCACAAAGTTAAAGTAAAAAGAACAAAATATTCTGTGGTGAGTGATAGGCTGCCAGAACACCAGGCACAGGTTAAAGAAGGCTAACAGAGAGGAGAAGGTCCCCTATGTAGTAATCACTCTTTCCAACTTCTCCAAGCCCTTTCGAAGTGCTTCAATTTAGGTAAACTCCCAAGTGCACTTTTCAACCCTCTCTTGGCTGTTGATTCAGAAATCCCTAGGGGTTTGTAAGGAGATACTAGTCTACAGTAGTAAGATTCATTGGTGGTCCATTCTCCCAAAGAGCTACATGAGCCTTTCCACCCTTACTTCTCCTGCCATTTCCCCAATAGTGAATACACTTGAATAGCTGAAAGGGTCAGGTTAAACACTGTGTCTGACGAGTAGATCTATCCATAATTTGTAAGTTTCATCTACATCTGCCAAAAAAAGAACACAAAAACAAACAAATAAACAAACAAACAAAAAACAGGGGGTCAGAGTTTTGATTCTCTGGAAAGATAAAATTTTCCTAAAGTTACAGCTAATTTCTTATCTCTTTTTATTTTGTCTACAAGTATATAGTAAGTAGCCACAGTGTGATTTGAAATTGGAAATCAGACATTCTTCAAAAGGATTTCTATAAAAGTAGCACAAGACCAGTGCTAAACCATTTGAAGAAAGTATGGAATAATAGTAATAATAATTTCTAGCATTATTTCCTGATGCTGTGTGCCATAGATACATGTATTATTGCCAACCCTCACACCAGTCCTGGAAAGAACACCGAACTGTGGTAAGAAATGCATATTTTGAAGAGAAACAAAAATGGTTTAAGTCCTGGAACAGGAGCTTTCTGGCTCTCTGAATCTTAGTTGCTTAATCTCTAAACTAATATTTAGCTGCCAAACTCTAAGTAATAATTAAATGAATGAGTAAAAAAAAAATCTCCCTAACTCTTTGGCATATAACGGGAGTTCCCAAAAATCAATCTTCACTGTAGTCTTTAATAAGACTATGTGAAACTCATTATTTTTGAAAAACTCTCTAAGTTTTTCTCTAGGTATAACACACTGGTTATATAGCTCCTACTAGTGTTTAATAATTTTATCATACAGACTTTTGTCCTATTCAATACAAAAAAAAATGTGTATGATGTGAAAGAAACACTTGTTCTATGCTTGCTTGATGAGTCAGTGTTTATTTTATCTTAGTTGGCATGCATAGAAAGTTATAGGTTTACAGTGCATTAGAACATCTGTTTATTCTAATTATCTTGGTGTGTGTGAGTAAAATTAGGAACTAGGGAGAGGAAATGAATTTTAACATTTAATTAGGCCTAGGTGTTCTGGTTCAAGATGGTGACATAGGAAGACCCTGAGCTCACCTCCCAACACAGACTCACTGAATCTACAGGTAAATATAGAACAATTTCCTCTGGAAAAAAAAACTAAAAACTAGCTAAGTGACTCTGCACACCAAACAGCTCTTTCTTTTCAAAATGGGTTGTAGAAGCTGAGACACAATCTCACCATAAGCCCCACCCCTGGAGCAGTGCCCCATAAGCAACAAGGAACAGAAAACCCAAAGCTTCTTGATGAGTTAAGAATTTGAACTTCACATCAGCACCCCTACTTTAAAGACATGCATCTGAGAGATGAGCCCCCAAAATATCTAGCTTTGAAAACCAATAGGACTCACATCCAGGAGACCTACAAAGCTTTAGCAAACTGAGAAACACTCTTAAAGGTCTTGCACTCTGACTCATCTACCCCAGGGCTCAGTATAGAGGCAGCCAGTTGAAAAGCACCCAGACATTATGTAAAATAGGCTTATCTGCTTATCTTAAAGTACTAGCCTCAGGAGCAGGCATCTGATAATATATGTCTAGGAGCATGCTGGGGTATTCCTTGGGGTGGAGGCTGGTAATTATAATTTCAGCAACTCCTTCTGCTCCAGTTTGCTGCTTCCTCATGGAAAGGTGCTTGTACCCTCCTCTGGTACCCTGATTTTTATAGCTCTCACTCAGGGGAGGACCCTTGATCAACTGGCTCTGGTGGCCAGAGTGGCTTGCAAACCAGTTCTTGGATAGTTACACCCCCAAGGCACTGAATAGTCAGCAGACTAAAACATAGCCCATTATTTTCTGTGAAAGAGGCTATTTTTATTCTGGAGCTACAATTTAAGGGGCAAGCTTTCAGTTTGGCCCATATCTGGAATCTACTGAAGTGAACTTCAGAGACAGAGTTGAGTGCACACCATCTTGGTACTCTTTCTCAGTCTGCTCCAGCTCACCAGGATATCAGCAGGGAGAACCCATAACATTCTCTGACACTATTTGCTGTAGCCACTAGAGGACACCTCTAGATGGCCTAGCTCTGGTTACCAATGGGGCTTACACTGGTTGGTCCCACAGAACCAATGTGGAGAGAGTTTTAACCATCTACCACTCCCAGAGAACAGCAAGGAGCAACAGACCCAGGACCCATGTCTTTCTGATGGCCTGGCTCTAGTTACCAATGGGGCTTATACTGGTTGGTCCAACAGAACCAACGTGGAGAGAGTTTTAACCAACTACCACTCCCAGAGCACAGCAAGGAGCAACAGACCCAGGACCCATGTCTTTCTGTGAAAGGGGTCTATGCATGTATCTTCAGAGCAGCAGCCTGAAAGGTAGGCTTCTAATTCAACACACATCTAAGGGACTAATGTATCCTCTCTAGAGACCTCAGAGGGTGAAAATTATCTTGGCACCCTCCTTCAGCTGTACTCCAGAGTGCCAGTATCTCCAGGAGGCAAGCTTTTCATGCATCTCATACCCTGGTGTTTACATTGAGTGCTCCAGTTTTTGTGGCAGCAGCCAATGAATGCCCCTTGATTGCCTGGTTCTGGTGGCCAGTAAGACTTGGGTCCCAGGAGACTATAACTCACAGGTAGACAGGTCTTGACAGTCTCCAACCCCCAGGGAATCGCACAAACAGAAGCCTGAACAATACGCTTAGTCTTTCTGTGAAAGAGGCCAAGTAGCTTGTCCTGGAGCTTAAGGCTCTGGTTTAGCATATAACTAGGGTACTACATAGGTACATTTCAGGGAAGAGGTTGGTAGAGGCCATCTTCCATGCTCCTCCTGCTTCAACTCAGCTCGCTGGTATCTCCTGGAAAGAAATTTGAACAGCATCTGGGGCCCTGGTTAGCAAAACCTATGCACTTGCGTGTGTGTGTGTGTATATATATATATATAAAATGCGTATTTTCAAGCCTGCTGCCTGAAGTCTGATTTCCAATCAGCCTAAATCTAGGTGCAGAGTCCCCCCGCCACCACCATAGGAAACCTGATAGTCTCGGCATACTCCCAACTACTGGGAGTTAGTAAAAATAAAATAGGCTGGTTGGACTGCTATAAGTTGATATATAAAAAATTATATATCAACATTTAGACAACCTAGAAAAAATATACTCCTTGAAACATACAACCTGCTAAGGCGGAATCATTAAAATATAGCAATCTAAATTGAGTAATTACTAGTAAGGATATTAAGTCAATAATCAAACACCTTCGAATGAATAAAAGTCCAGGACCAGATGACATTTAAAGAAGAATTAATACCAATTTTTCTTAATTATTCCAAAAAATAGAAGAAAATATATATTTTATAAGGCCAGATTACCCTAGTACCAAACACATTTTACAAGGTAAGCATTACCCTAATACCAAAATCAGAAAAAGACACCACAAGAAAAAGAATTATAGACCAATATCCCTGATGAACACAGATTTAAAAGTTTTCAACAAAATATTTGCAAGCCATATTCAACAGTACATTAAGAAGATCATATACTATGAACAACTGGGAGTTGTTCCAGGGATACAAAAATCCATAAATCTATATGATACATAACATTAACAAAATAAAGAATAAAAAATTGCTTACATTCATTGAAGCCAAAAAAGCCTTTGAAAAAATTCAACATTCATTTATGATAAGAAATCTCAAAAAAAAGAGCACCGATGAAATGTACAGTGTAATAAAGGCCACATATAACATGCTTACAACTGGCATCATACTCAAAAATGAAAAGCTGAAAGCTTTTCTTCTAAGGTCAGGAACAAGACAAGGATGCCCACTTTCAATACCTTTTTTTTCAAAAGAGTATTGGAAGTCTGAGCCAGACACTTAGGCAAGAAAAGTAAATAAAAGGAAGTTAGAGAAGAGGAAGTAAAACTGTCCTTATTTGCAGCTGACATGATATTATATAAAGAGAACCCTAGAGATTTCACCAGAAAACTATTAGAACTAATAAATGATTTCAGTTAAATTGCATGATACAAAATTAATATTTATAAATTGGTTGTATTATTATGCAACAATAACAAACTCTCAGAAAGAGAACTTAAAAAATAATTCTATTTACAATCGTATTAAAAAAAAATAAAATACCTAGGAAACAATATAGCCAAGGAGGTAAAAATACCTGTACTCAGAGAACTGTAAGACACTGAAGAAAAAACTAAAAAAGGCATAAGTAAATAAAAGCACATATACCATGCTTATAAATAAGAAGAATTAACATCATTAAAATGTCTCTACTACCAAAAGGAATCTAAAGTCAGTATAATCTTTATGAAATTTCAACAGTATTTTTCATAAAACTAGAAAAAATAATCCTAAAATGTCTATGAAACCACAGAAGACCTTGAGAAAGAACAAAGTTGGAAGTATCATGCCACCCCATATCAAACTATACTACAAAGTTGTAGTAATCAAAACAGCATGGTACTGGCATGAAAACAGGAACATAAATAAATGGAACAGAACAGAGATCTCAGAAATAAACCCAAGCACATATGACCAGTTAATTTATGACAAATGAGGCAAAAATATACAATGAGTAAAGACAATCTATTCAATCAATGGTGTTTGGAAAACTGCAGAAATAAATGCAAAAAAGAAAGAAAGAAACTAGTATCTTTCTTACATCATATACAAAAATACACTCAACATGGATTAAAGACTTAAATATAAATCCTGAAACCATAAAACTCCTAGAAGAAAACTTACATTACCCTTAGCAATTATTTAAGATATGTCTCCTCAGGCAAGGAAAACAAAATAAAGAAACAAACAAACAAATGAGACTACATTAAGCTAAAAAGGTTTTGCACAGCAAAGAAAACCATCAATCAAATGAAAAGTCAACATACTGAATGGAAAAAGATATTTGTCACTGATATGTTCCATAATGTGTTATACTAAATATATAAAGAATACATACTGAAAAAAAAGAAAAAAAAATACAGCAGCTGAAAAAAAAAAATACAGCAGCTGAAAAAAAAATACAGCAGCTGAAAAATAAAAAGAATACATACAACATAACACACACATACAAAGAAAAACAACTACCCAATTTAAAAAAAAAAAGCAGAAAAACTGAGTGGACATTTTTTCAAAGGGGACATACAGATGGCTGATTGTCATATGAAAAAATGCTCAACATTACTAATCATCAGGAAAATGCATATTAAAACCATAATGAGATATCATCTCACACCCGTCAGAATGGTAATCATAAATAAATCAGCAAACATCAAGTGTTGGTGAAGATGTGGAGAAAAAAGAACCCTCATGCACTGTTTGGTAGAATTATAAATTGGTATAGTCACTATGGGAAATAATGTTATGATTCCCCAGATAATTAAAAATAGAACTACCATATGAACCAGCAACTCGACTCTGGCTATTCAAAGAAATTCAAAACACTAACTCAAAATGTTAATATATACCCATATATTCACTGCAGTATTAATTCCAGTAGCCAAAATAGGTAAACAACCTAAGGGACCATTGATAGAAGAATGGATGTAGAATAAGTGGTACATAAATATCATAGACTGTTTCTGAGCCAGAAAAAAGAATAAAATCTTAATATTTGCGACAACTTGGATGGACCTAGAAGATATTATGCTAACTAATATAAGTCAGGCAAAGATAAATATCATGTATTTTTGCTTACATGTGAGATCTGAAAAACAAAATAAATGAACAAACAAAACAAACAATCCTCACAGATGCAGAGAACAAACTGATGGTTGCCAGATAGGAGAGGATTGGGGGATGAATATGAAAAAGAAGGAATTAAGAGGTAAAAACTGGCAGTTGTAAGATGGTCAAGGGAATGTAAAGTACGTTTAAAATATAGTCAATAATATTGTAGTATGGTGTCAGATGGAACTAGACTTATCAGAGTGATGACTTCATAAGTTATATAAATATCTAATCATTATATTGTACACCTGAAAATAATATAATATTGTATGTCAACTTCAATTAAAAGTTAATTTAAAATTTAAAAATACCATTTAAAATTGCATGACAAAGCCTGACCTGTGGTGGTGCAGTGGATAAAGCGTCGACCTGGGAACACTGAGGTCGCCAGTTCAAAACCCTGCACTGGTCTGGTCAAGGCACATATGGGAGTTGATGCTTCCAGCTTCTGCCCCCTTTCTCTCTTTCTCTCACTATTAGTCTCCTCTCTAAAATGAATAAAATAAAAAGAAATTAAAAAAAAAATTGCATGACAAAGACTAAAATGCCTAGAAATAAACAAGCAGGTAAAATAATTCTAAACTAAAAACTATAAGACATCGATTGCTTAAAAATGAAGATGACACACCTGACCAGGCGGTGGCGCAGTGGATAGAGCGTCGGACTGGGATGCGGAAGACCCAGGTTCGAGACCCCGAGCTCGCCAGCTTGAACGTGGGCCCATCTGGCTTGAGCAAAGGCCCGCCAGCTTGGACCCAAGGTCGCTGGCTCCAGCAAGGGGTTGCTCAGTCTGCTGAGGGCCCACAGTTAAGGCACATATGAGAAAGCAATCAATGGACAACTATGGTGCCGCAACGGCAACGAAAAACTAATGATTGATGCTTCTGATCTCTCTCCATTCCTGTCTGTCTGTCCCTATCTATCCCTCTCTCTGACTCTCTCTCTGTTCCTGTTAAAAAAAAAAAAATGAAGATGACACAAATAAATAGAAAAACATTCCATGTTTATGGACTGGAATAATTAATATTGTTAAAGTGTTCATAATTACTCAAAACAGTATATACATTCAATACAATTCCTATCAAAAATCCAATGGAATTTTTTACAGAAATAGGACAAACAATTCTAAAATTTGTATGAAAACACACACACACAAACCTGGAGGTTAAAGCAATCTTGTAAAAGAACAAAATTGGAGGAATAATGCTCCCTGATTTCAAACTTTATTACAAATCTAAAGGAATCAAGATAGTGGGTGGTATTGGCATAAAAACAGACACAGTTCAATGGAATAAAATAAATAATATCCAGAAACAATCCCATGCAATTATGGTCATTAATTTACAACAAAAGAGTTAAAAATATAAAACTGAAAAGGACAGACTCATCAATAAATGTGCTTCTGAAACTAGAAAGCCATATACAAAAGAATGAAATGAATCTGACCAGGTGGTTGTGCAGTGGATAGAGTGACAAACTGGGACACAGAGGACCCAGGTTTGAAACTGGGCCAGCTTGAGCACAGGCTCATTGGTTTGAGCACAGCTCACCAGCTTGAACCCAAGGTCGCTGGCTTGAGCAAGGGGTCATTCAGTCTGCTGTAGCCCCCCGGTCAAGCCACATATGAGAAAGCAATCAATGAACAACTAAGGAGCCACAATGAAGAAGAATTAATGCTTCTCATCTGTCTCCCTTCCTGTCTGTCTGTCCCTATCTGTCCCCCTCTTTGTCTCTCTCTCTCTGTCAAGAAAAAGAGAATGAAATGAGACCACTGTCTTATACCACACACAATTTTAATTCAAAGTGGATTTAAAACTTGAAACCATAAAAATTTTAGAAAAAAACACCAGAAGTAAGCTCCTTGTCATTGACCTTAGTAATGTTTATTTTGGATATTGACACCAAAAGCAATGAAAAGCAAAGCAAAACTAAACAAGTTAAGTCATTAAAATAGCTCCAGCTCTGCAAAAGAAAGCATCCCAACATGAAAAGGCAATCTACGAAATGGGTGATAATATTTGCAAGTCATATTTCTGACAAAACAAGGGGTTAATCAAAATATGTAGAAAATTCACACAGCTCAATTTCCCTCCCCCAAAAAATATTAGATTAAAAATGAGCATAGAATCTGAATATTTTTTCACAGACATACAGATGACTAACAGGTACATGAAAAGATGTTCAACATCACTAAACATCAGGGAAATGCCAATCAAATCCACAATGTGAGATCACATCACACCTGTTAGAATAGCTATTATCAAAAAGACAAGAAATAGCAAACACTGATGAAGATGTGGAGATAAGTGAACCCTTGTGCACTGTTGTTGGGAATAAATTAGTATAACCACGATGGAAAGCAGTATAAAGATTCCTCAAAAAAATTAAAAAAGACATAGCATATGATGCAGCAATTTTACTTCTGGGTTTTCATCCAAAGAAACCAAAAACAGTAACTAGAAAATATATATGCATTTCCATATTCATTGTAGCATTTTTTATAATAGCTGAGATATCAAAACAACCTATGTGTCCTTTGATAGATGGATAAAGATGATGTGATGTATACACACACACACATACACACACACACACACACACTGGAATATTATTCAGCCACAGAAAGTAAATCTTTTCATTTGTGACAAAACAGATAGACAAAAACTACATAAACTTACTTATAGATGGAATATTAAAACAAGAAAATGAAACAAATCACGAGGTCACGAATACAGAGACCAAATTGGGGGATACCAAACACAAGGTGTGGCTGGCAGAAATGTGTGAAGGTTGTCAAAGGCACAAACTTCCAGTCCTGAAACAACTAAGATCTGACCATGAAATGGACTGTATCATTACTATTGTTAACAATACTATATTGCACATTTAAATGTATCTAAGAGAGATCTTATTAGTTCTCATCACAAATACAAACAAAAATGTGTAACTATGTAGATAATAGATGTTAAATAGATATTGTGACCATTTCATATTAAATGCAAAATCAAATTATTATGTTGCTCTCCTAAAACTAATATGTGGTGTTAATTATAGATCAATTAAAATACACATAGACTTAAAGTATTAATAACAAACCAGGAAGTGTTAAATAGAGGTAAAATGTCTGTCTTTTTATTTTCCAGAAAATGAGTAAATCTTAACTTATATACTCTAAAATATATGAAACTTGATTGTATCAATTAATTAAAACTATAAAAAAATAAAATTACTGTAAAAATAATCGATTCAAAAGAAGGCAAGAGGCAGAAAAAATATAAAGATGCAACAACCGACTAAATAGAAAGTAAAAAAAGTAAAAATATTTTCAATCATAAAATATATGTGATACACTTACATTTAAAATATTTAAAGACAAGTATTTTAAAACACCTTTGAAATATAAAATAACTGTATGGTATTTACCGTAGAGTATTTGCCAGATGTAAATCTATAATATAAGGATTCAAAGCACTTGAATAGTACTGTTGAAGAATACAGAATACATGTAATGACCCAAAGAAACCTTTCTAGTTTTGCTATATCAGAAAAATAGTCTTTAAAGCAAAAGCAATATAAAATGATGAAAGTTTATTTTAGCAAAAATATACATTTTTAAACTTTATGAATTGACTAACAGAAAGCAAAATCCATAATGCAAACATTTACGAACTACAGAAAGAATCTGATAAATTCACCATCATAGTGCAATATTACAACACAATTTCTCAGTAACTGGTGAATAAAGTAGAGCCAAAACCTTAGATATAAATAAAGAAGATCTGAACAAAACAAATAAATAAACTTGATTTAATACACATATAGAAAATGTTTTACTACACCAGTAGCAATAAATATTCCTTTCAAGCACATATGAAACATTTATGAAAACTGATCATAAACATAGCCATAAAGAAAGTCTTAAATTTGTTTTACCATAATGCAAGAAAGTTGGAACTAATAATAAAAATAATTATACTAATAAACAAAACCCACACCATACACTTGGAAATTAAGAAGCACATTTCTAAGTAAGTCATGAAATTTTGTAGTAGAAGTTAAAAAACATTTTACACTGAATGATGATACCAAAATACTATGTGTCATAATTAATGAATGAGAGCTAAGTTAGTACTTAGTCATAAAAGAAAAAAAAGAGACTGAATGAGCTAACGCCTACATTTAAAAGTTAGGAAAAGAGCCATAGGGTATGGCAGGACAGGAAGGAATTAAAAGATGGGTCAATACAGAGCAATAAAAATGAGAACTATTACTACTCACAACAATATGGATGAAACTCATAGACATAATGTTGATTAAAAGAAGTCAAGCATTGCCTGACTAGGAAGTGGTACAGTAGATAGTGTTGGCCCAGGATGCTGAGAACCCAGGTTCAAAACCCTGAGGTTGCTAGCTTGAGCGTGGGATCATAGAAATGACCCCATGATCACTGGCTTGAGCCCAAAAGGTCACTGGGTTGAAGCCAAAGGTTGCTGGCTTGAGCCCAAGGTCTCTGGCTTGAGCAAAGGGGTCACTGGCTTGGATGAAGCCTCCCAGTCAAGGCGCATGTGAGAAATCAATCATTGAAAAACTAAGGGGCTGCAATGAAGAATGAATGCTTCTCATCTCTCTCTCTTCCTGTCTGTTTGTCTGTGTCTCTCTCTCTGTCTCATGAGCTCACTAAAAAAAATAAAAATAAATAAAGATAAAAAATTCAAGCATGAAAGGTTATATGCTAAATGATTCTATTCCATGAAGTTCAAGAGCAGACAAAATTAATATCAGCACTGGTAAAGGAAAATAATGCAAGTTTTCTTTGAGGATTATTAACTGGGAAGTGGTACAAGAGAAATGAACTCTGGAATGTTCTATAATTTGACTTGGATAGTAGTTTCACAATTTATGTATCTATAAAAATTCAGTTAGCTGTACATTTAAAATTGTGCACTGTAGAGTATATATGTTATACCTCAAAAGAAAGGCTTAAGAAAACAACAAAGCAATTAAAAAGAAAATGAACATATAATAGAGAAAGCAAAATCAAAAAAATATTTTTCTAATGATTAAGGAAATATATGAGCATCCATGCAGATTGATCAAGAAAAAAAAGAGAAGGAAAAATGAATAATATTAAGAAAAACCAGGGGACACACCTACATGAAGCAGGGCTTTAAAAAATGAAAATATACTCATACAAACAGTTTTATTATAAAAAAATAAAAACCAGAATTATGATTTTAGCATTAAGAACTAAACATGATCTAGAAAATTATCATTATTAATTGCCATACAAAATCACTGGTGCCTCAGTCACCTGGGGAGTTCATTGGTTGGTTGGTTGCTCTTAATACAGACATCCATCCTCTCAATTCCCTGCACTCTCCACTGATTGCGATAAGCCCATTGCCCACCCCATCCACCATCATCATTTTATAGGAAATGAGATTTGTTTGTCTAATTTCACATCTCTGGTTCATGTCAGAGCCATAATCATAAAGAAAATCTATAAAAACAGAGAGAATTGTCTCCCTCGCTTAGGGCCATCACCACGAGGCTTACTTGGTCACCACTTTTACCAACACTGCCTTTTCTGTTTTGTAACTTATGTGCTAATAGAGAAAAGACAGCAAGAGAGAAGGATGAGGTAGAGCTGATAAAATAATTTGAAGATGATTGTGTCTTGGACATATAAGTATTTCTTACAGATAAACTTGTAACATAACAAGTAGAATCATGGATTTTCAAATAAGGAAATCCCTGGGTCAAATGCCACTCCCCCACTTAGAATTGTGTGACCTTGAGGGAGTTACTGTGACTTCCTTCAAGTTCACTTTCTCTGTCTGAAAAGATGTTTAATAACACCCGGCCCCTAAGCCCCGCCCTCAAATTGTAAAGTGACTACTGTATATCAAATGCTTAGAAAAAAAATAATTTTCTCTCATTACCCAGCATTGTGCTTTTCTAATAGGCTGTAAGCTGTATGAACATTAGCTTTGGAGAGTGGCTTTTTGAAAGGAGTCTAAAACTAAATCAAGAGCCCAGCAGGAGATCTGAAATGCTGAACCTATTTCCCTACATTTCCAAAAGTTTTTGTGTTGTTTCCATGTATCTTTCCATTTCCCTAAATCTGAATTTTTCTGCCATTTGGGAGTCAATAAATTTGTGAACATATCCAAATACTTCTCTTAGAAACTATAATATGTATATACTATATTCCTTGAGTTTAGACTAGAAACGGAGCTATTCCATAAGCACCACTGTTTGTTTCCGTAAAAATGAAGAAATTTTAATTTATCTGAGATCTCTTTTATTCATATAGCTGATCACTATATTACTATGTGTCAGAGAGCACCAGTTAAAACACACACACACACACACACACAAAAATAAATAAATAAATAAATAAATAAATAAATAAATAAATAAATAAAATAAAAAGTAAATAAAACAACCTCTTAGGTTCAGATCCCCAAAAGGTTTCTTACAGAAATTTTAGGAAAGAATCTTTTACACAAATACAATGCTACCATAGGCCTCCTTATGATAATAAGATTATTTTCCACAGCCATGCTAATAAGTTAATACCATCAATGTTTCCCTAATTCAACATTAGATTAAAGTATCTTTATCTTCCAATTAACCTGCAATTATGTGTCTTAATATCTGACATTCTCTAGGATTTTGTTTAATCCATACAATGCCAATAGTTAAAGATAAGGTCCCCAGGTCAATCAGCTAGAAAACCATTCCCAGAAGTTGATGCTAATCAAATTTGCTCATTCCATTCAGTAAGTATATTGCCATGATAAGTTTTAGAACAGATGTTTGACACTGAAGAAAGCTCTTTATGGTCGAATTTTAATCCCTTTTGTTCAGTAATGTTAAAGGTTATTAAAAAACACTTATTTTCGGGGTGGAGGGCGGTAAACTTATCAAAACACTTAAGGCACTTATCAAAACAGCAATGCCCATATAACCTTCCCAAGTATGAGGTTTCTCAGAGTCTCAATGTAGCCCCGATTAAAGCACAGCATGGGAAATGGATAAAATCATAATCTCAGCTGAGAAATTAGCCGTAAGCACTTGTTAATAAAGGCAAATGCAATTTTACAAACCAACATATAAACTTTGAGAGGTTATTTTATTGCTTTCTGCACCAAGGTAAGGTAGATTGATATCATTACCTCTCCTACATGCTTATTTAATTCATTTTTTAAAATTTTGGTTGGTAATGGGAGGTTTAAAAATTAAAACAGATTAAATCAGGCTATTCTTATAGTCCAAAGCTTCCTGGTCCATGATTAAACAGGTTTTTCTCCTGAAATAAATCTAAATAGACACTTGCTCCTACAAATTTCTGCAATAAAGAATGATTACATTGATTTTTCTAGACTATTCCTGTTTTGAGATGAATGGTGGAGAACACACACACAAATGTACATTCATACGCATACACTTATGTGTGCACACACAATTTTCTTTCCTTAATGTTCAAAATTTATCATTCTATTGAACTAGTCATGTCATATTTAAAGCGGGCATTGAAATATTAAGCACAAAACAGTTAAATTCAAGTGTTTGTCTTCCCTAATAAAAAACTGGAAAGCTAAGGAACATTGAATAAATAATCAAAAAAACACAAACAAACCATTTTTCCGCAATGGTAGCCTTTCCCCTAAAATATTTTCAGTATCAAGCATTTGATTAGATTATTATTTATTTACATCTTAAATTGTTTTCCTAATCCATTCTCATTTAGAAATTGCCAATGCTGGTAACTTATTTCACATACCATTATGATGCAGTTCAAGTATTTGTTCATTTTGTCTCTATAGGCTGCATATTTTTAATACATTTATAAAGTCATCTCAGTTTTAAATATTGTATTTGTTAATCAGAACATTTTTTGGTACAGTTAGCATTTTTATTGATGTTTTTAATACAATATAATCACAAAAAGCTAAACTAAAGATATAACTTTAAAATGATCATCAAGCTAATCAAAGCTCCTTATCGCGTTTACTAATGCACATCATGATGTTGTCCCTTGCACACTAAACCTTCAGACCACATGTGAACTAAAGTTTTCCTGCATAATTCATATTCTTTCAACCAGTTCTTAAATGCAATAAGAAATATATGTTAGTGATGATCTTTGTTGTGACTCCCCAAGCTGAAAATCAGATTCAACTTTCTACTATCCCTTTGACCAATTCTAAACCAGAACTTCTTTACTAAAGCTGTCAGAATGTTTGTAAAAAAAAGCTGTTCAACTTGGATATCTGTGAACAGTGAAAATGGGCTATATCATTTAAAGGCACATGACCACAGGTCACAATATTTTACTTCCACGTAGAGTTCAAGCTGATCTTTTCCTTTAAAGGCTAAAATGTATGTGTGCATTTTTACACCAAGCAAATTTACTGCTAGATTATATGTTAAAGAAAAATCTCTAAATAGAGATCGAATCTATATCATTAGTTAAAACAAATCTTGTAAAAAATAATCTTGTCAATGAGCTGCAGCTTAGAAACATACCATAGCCTATTCAAAACATGGACCTTGGGATCAGAAGCCTATTAAAAACCAGAAATGCCGGACATCTGTTGCTGTGTTGCATGAAGGCAAAGACAGAGATATATTAGTACCATATGGAAAGGAATACGATTCCAAAATCCAGCTTTCCTGGTATTTCCCAAAATAAGTTGCCAGGTTTATAGAATAAATAAAAGCAAAGATAAATGCCTAAAAAAACAAAAACAAAAAACCCCAGAAACCTCATTATAAAAATTAAGCAATCCTTCTATCAGAAAATAATATATCTTGATATATGTAACATGTTATAGCAATTCTCTACAAGTGGCTCCTTGAAGCAGACTACAGTTACAGGTAAAGTACAATCTATGTTCAAAGGGAAATATGTGAGAAACTCTTTCAGGAAAAAGTGACTCCTGAATCAGATAGATACGTGGAGGTGAAAGGTGGGGCTGGGGTTGAAATCAGATCTCATTTTGTTTGTTATTATACTAGCAGTTTCTGGTCCTTTTTAAGCTCAGAAGTGATCAAAACTTGCCTCCCAGGGCCACAGTTTACTCTGTGGCACCCCATTTTAGACCAATAGATTGAGTATCATTAACAAGGTATGGTGTTGACTCTGCCTGAGACCTCTTAGCTTGAGTTGTGACTAGGAGGTTGTCAGTTGAATGAAAAGGGAGGAGGGTTCTTTGAACAACCCCAGAAAAACCTCACTGTCTGAGGAATGGGGTTCATTCTTTTAACAGAATAACTATATCACCCATCCTTTTAGGCCAGTGCAGGGAGAATATCAACCTTCCTATTCCCAAATTGCGTGGGGGAGGTGGTGGTGACATTTAGTAATGAGAAGTGGATCTTCTTGGGTGGGGGGAGAAAAACAACAGTTGAATTATCCTGGCAGTGGTCAAAATGAGGAAGTAGCTAAGGCACTAGCTAATTTAGGGAGAGCTCACTAACCTTGTAAAGCATTGATTAATCTAACTAATCTTGTGTAATCACATTGTTTCTGAAGTAATAACTAGGCCTATCTTTAAGAAAAGAGAGGGTGGTGTTTTTAATTAGTTTATAGCTATAATTTCCAAACAGGAAAATAGTCTTAAGGGGAAAATATCTCAGGAAGTAGATACAGTAACTAGATCTAGAGTCAGTAGAAACAAGAAGTCTATACTCATGAAATTAAAGCCAATATATTACCAAGGGCATCTTCTGCAAATGAGAAACAAAAGGAGAAACTGCTATCTTCTTGGGGTGATGTGTAATAAGGTCTCTCAGAGAGAAAGGTGAAGGCCTTAGGTGGAAGTTTATGTTCTCGGGACTTTGTAACTATTCCATCTATTTCCAGGAATCTGGAATATTTTCTACTATCACTCGGAAACCTGTTGTAGAACATAAACTTGCAAAGAATCGTCAAAAGGCATACAAAAGCAATATTTAATGCTGGTTCACCAGGATCATATTCATCAGAAGATAAGAAAGCATGTTTAAGTTCCCTTTTGTATAAGTTTATATGGAGAAAGAAAGATAAGCTTGAATTTGGGTTCAGTGTGACCAGGTATAGATGGGAAATGATAGGAGAGAGAAAAGAAAGTGAACCTATGTTTCTTGATTAATTTGACATAACTTTTCTTGACAAGTTACATAGTAAACAAATTAGCTTTTCTAGGTTTCAATGAGGTAACCAACTCCTCAATTCTCAGAGGCTCACAACAATTTTAATGATAGCTGAGGATTAGTGTTGGCTAGAGACAGCTGGCTACCTGCTAACAACCCTGCTCAGAGTGTTTTTCTTTTTCCTGGGTCTGTGCTGAAAGGGCAGCCTCTCTCTGGATGTGCCTTCTTATTGTCAGAGGGCCAGCCAAACCACACAGCGTCTCTTAAGACTTCTGCTTACACTTCATTGTTCAAATATGTCACATGGCTACATCTTGTGTCAGGTAGGTGAAAAGTGCCCTCATCCCTACAACAAGCACCAGGGATCACATGGCAATGGACAGGGATGGATAATGCTTTCACAAGAAAGAATATTTGGGAACAGTGACAGTCTACCACAAATAGAAACTTTGGTCAAGAAAGAATAATCCTGACTTTCTTAATTGGCCAAGAAAATTTCAAAACAGATAATACTTCTAACCACACTAGAGACTTCATAGAATTATTTCTTAGACATAATCTATTAAAATATTTTAATTGGGGGAACATAGGGCTTGGGTGAATAACAACCAAGACATCAGGGAAAAAATTAAAAAAAATCTTGAAAGAAAATAACTGAGGAATTTACGAGTTAAGTTTTTCTTCCTGATGAGAACTATGTCATTCAAAGTACATTTCCAGAATAAAGATGCAGAGAAGAAAGTTCAGATAAATTCAGATAAGTTCCAGTCACCCAGCCTGGCCACTAACTTAAGCTAGTTAGGTTGAAAGGCACAAATTTTACACCTAGGTTAGGATGATATCAAGATTAAAATATACAACAAAATCTTCATTAGCTGGAAACTAATGAGTTGTAATATTAAATAAATTGGTATATTTTACTCAGCAAAAACTTCAGGAGAAAAGAAACAAATCATAGCAAAACAAATATGCTAAAAGACCCTGTATCTTCCCTTAGTCTATGAGAAATTCACCTGTCTCCCATCTATGCTGGACTAAAGGATGACCAAGGGGTGCTGGAAAAGAAATCTGCCAGCAACTATGTTTAATCTATAGTATTTTATTAGAGAAAATTAAGTATAGTTCTGCTTTAGAATATCTGAAACCAATGTTTTAAAATTACTTTTAAGCATTAGTTTTAAGAGTTACCATATTTTTTTGCCTGACCAGGTGGTGGCACAGTGAATAGAGCATCGGACTGGGATGCAGAGGACCCAGGTTCGAGACCCTGAGGTCGCCAGCTTGAGCGCAGGCCCATCTGGCTTGAGCAAAAGCTCGTCAGCCTGGACCCAAGGTCGCTGGCTCCAGCAAGGGGTTGCTCGGTCTGCTGAAGGCCCGTGGTCAAGGCACATGTGAGAAAGCAATCAATGAATAACTAAGGTGTCGCCACAAAAAAATTGATGATTGATGCTTCTCATCTCTCTCTGTTCCTAACTTTCTGTCCCTATCTATCCCTCTCTCTGACTCCCTCTGTCCCTGTAAAATAAAAAAAGAGTTACTGTATTTTTCTCTCCATAAGATGCAGTTTTCTTTTCCCCAAAAGTGGAGGGGAAAATGCCTGTGCATCTTATGGGGCGAATGTTCATTTCTTTTAGCTGCGGCAGGTTCCCAAACTAGAAGAGTATTTGAACATTAAAGTCTCTTCTCATTTGCTAATAACAGTGCTAATGGTTGTTAATATTGGTGTTGAGTTTACATTGTTGAAATATTATTGTGGTATGTTTTATTAAATATTTTAACACACCATTTGTTTCAGAATATTTTTTTTCTTATTTTCCTCCTTAAAACCCTAGATGTGTCCTATGGTCAAGTGCGTCATATGGAGCAAAAAATACGGTAATCAGAAAAATCTCTATATTCCCTGAATTTACAGTTAATCTAATCTTAAGTTTTTGAGCTGTAACAGGAATACATTAGTTTGGATACGTACAAGTGTGAAAGAAATTTTATTCATTTATTTATATCAGTCATTTGGCCATTTATGATTACAAAGTGTTTAAAAGATACCCTGTTAGCCTGGGTTTCCTTATTTCTAAAAGGAAATTTGTTTTTCTGAGCAGTAAATGAGATGGTTATAAAAGGAATCAGAGCAGTACCTGACACTGAGTAAATGCTCAATAAATGTTGGTTCTTATCTTTTCTTTTCTTATTTCCTTTTATTAATTTTAAATTTAAATGTTTGTTATTTTAAAAATAATTTATTTATCAATTTACCAAACATTACAATTGGGCCTTGTAGTCAACCAGGTCAGTGGTTGGAGAGGAGTAAGGATAATAGAATGAATGAGCAGAGAATTTGAGCCAAGTAAAAGAGAACTAACTTTTTTGATTCCTTTGAAATTATCTTTTCTAAAGCTCATTTCTCAATGGCAAACCATTTCTTAATTTGGGCAATTGATCATTTCTGAAACCTAACTACAATGTTTTTATTACTAAAATTTGATAAATAGATGAAAGTAAAAACTAAGCCTATTGAATAAATATCACTTTAAGATAATTCCCTGGTCCCCTTCAAACAGATAACTGCTTTTAAACTCCGTTATTTCCAGAGATGTTTCTTTTTATGAAGGGAGAAAAATTAATTTAAGCAGTTAAAAATAATTTATTCAAAATTTTAAGAAGCACATTTTTATGTCTGAAATGATTCTTCTCTAGTTTAGATTCAAATTGATGGCCTGAGTTGACTACCAAGCTACTTTTGTTGGAAGTATAGCTAGAGAACTTCAAGATAAATAGGAACCATTCTTTCTTTTAGAAGACTTACAATCTAGTCAAAGCATTTATTTTAATATTCAAATTGCTAACTACCATAGAACCTTAAATAATTTGCAGTTCTGTAGATCTTCCATGTTCTCCCACAACCAATGATGTCCTGCTTACCTTGCTTTCCCAAATTATCTAGTCTGGGGATCTGATTGTCTTCCTTTCATCCTTCTTTCTCCTCCAGGACCCACCTTTTTTCAGAAAATTGTGAAGAACTTGAGTTGGAATCTGTGCCTTATCCCGAACTCCTCACTTGGTATACTTCTTTTCTTAAAATCAAATTAACACATGTACAAAAATAAACATAAGGTGACCAACTATTTTACAATGAAAAGGAGGACAAAAATAAATTGAAGAAAACAATATCATAAATAAAAGGAACATTTTATTCATTGCAACAATAATACACTGTAATATGATAAATGCATAATAAAAAACATTTGTAATATTTTATATTGTAATTATGCTTACATGCCTATTAATTTTTAATAATAATTGAAAGAAAAAGTACTCACTTAGATAATATTATCTAAATGAGTACTTTTCCATTGAATAGATATTTTCTGTCAATGTATCATCTTGTAACAATATATTGGAAATATCTGAACATGAAATATCCTTCATATTGAATTTTATGTAAATTGTGCTTACCTGTCTATGATTGAATAATCACTGACAAAGAAATAATTGTAAGTCTTCAATGTTGTATGTGCCATTTGATGTTTCAGTAAAAAGTACACAAAGCCTTTTGCGTGCTTGGTATATTGTGCACGTTCTCAAGGTCTCCTGTGTGGAGTGCATGCATCTCAAAATTGCGTCTCACCG
Source organism: Rhynchonycteris naso (assembly GCA_037038555.1). NCBI lineage: Eukaryota > Metazoa > Chordata > Mammalia > Chiroptera > Emballonuridae > Rhynchonycteris > Rhynchonycteris naso. The sequence continues at coordinate 82,439,594 of CM072999.1, read as the reverse complement.
CACTGTACTGATCCTTGACGAATCATCATATCACATACAAATACATCACATCACATGCAGTGGATTGACTCTGCATTGATCAAATATGGATGCTTACAGATTAGTCTTCCAATATCAAAAAGGAGGACATGTAAGAGACACTTTTTTGATGGAGGACAGAACTTACAAAAGAAGGACTGTCCTCCCTAAAGTAGGATGATTGGTCACCTTAACATGGGAGAAGTACTACATACCCTGAGAATTCACATGAGAGGGAGGGAAAATAGTGATCAAAAAAGGTCTCATGAAACAGATACTGTGAATAGGCTTGAAAATGGGTAGAATTTCCAACAGGAGAGAGTGGAAAGTGGGGAAGGTGTTCCATGAAGAGAAAATGGCATGAGCAAAAAGTTATAGGATAAGACTATGGGAGTGTGGCCAGTGGAAAATGGATTATCCAGTCAAAGAGAAGCACTAGTTACGCAATGCTATAAACAGCACAGTGGGAAGTCAGTCCCTTCCAGTTATAGAGGCCAGGATTCTGAAGGTCTGGGTAAGAAACCTGCATTTTATTTAGTTTTATAAGCTTTAAGAGGACTATCTATCTGACAGGAGAGTAAGGAAGAGCCATATAAGGGAGGGAGAGAGCAATCCCACCACTGTGTATATTCCCCCCAAACTCAAAAGCATTGGTACGTAAAAATATATTCAGCCCATGTTTATCGCAGCATTGTTCACAGTGGCCAAGACATGGAAACAACCAAAAAGCCCCCCAATAGAAGATTGGATAAAGAAAATGTGGTACATATATACTATAGAATACTACTCAGCCATAAGAAATGATGACATAGGATCATTTACAACAACGTGGATGGACCTTCATAACATTATAATGAGTGAAGTAAGTAAATCAGAAAAACTAAGAACTGTATGATTACATACATAGGTGGGACACAAAATTGAAACTCATGGACATAGATAAGAGTGCAGTGGTTAACAGTGGGAGGGGAGGAGAGGAGTGGGATGAGGTGGTGGGAGGGGAGGGGCATAAAGAAAATCAACTGAAGGGTGATGGAGGAGATATGACTTTGGTTAATGGGTATACAACATAATCGAATGTCAAAATAATCTGGAGATGCTCTAAATCTATGTGCTCTAGTTGACCAATGTCACCCTGTTAAAGTTGATTGTCTAAATAAAACTATTTTAAAAATAAGATAGGGAAAGAAAGAACATATGAAAAATCTAAACTAAAAGATTTTAATAAATTAAGGATGATGAGTTTAAGAGATAGGTAGTACTAGAAATTTTGAGCAGAGGTGTATCAGCTGCATGTTTTCTTTTTCAAACACGAACATTATAAGCACACAGGCCAAACAATAGTAACAGTGCACCGGTATAGTTCCTTGGCCTTCAAATCATTTTCTTCTTTCCTTCCGTTCCTCCTTTTCCTCTCCTTCTCCCTCTCTCTCTTTCAATTTTAATATTCTGTATATCAAAAATGAATTTTTTTTCTATCAAGAAAGAATAGTAATAGCCAATATCAGTCTCTTTATTTCCCATATTTCTGCCAAAGGACCATGTACACTCTTATTAATGGGAGAGTGATTTTTACTTTTAAAATGGCATATACAACCACAATGCTTTGAATGTCCCAAGTACTGTGGAATAAAATTTTCTATCAGCTCTTTAAAAACATTATGTGAAACAATATATCATTATATATTGGTGAATCTAAAAATAAACTTATAAACAAAAATCAGAATCATGATTCCAACTCTGGGTTATAAAAGCCAGATAGCATAAGTAACAATTCTCTTGTAGTATATCATGTAATTATAAACAAACTCTCTCCCTTGACTTGATCATAAGCTTGTGCTTCAAAGCAAATTTAAGTGCTTTGTTTTAATCTTTAATGGGTAGGTCATCTCTGAATTATAAAAACCCCATATTAAGACATGGTCCATCTCAATTCTCATCACAAAGATATCATTAATTTAGAGATGATCAACATAGGTAGGCTGCCTTTCACAATACTTTCTCATATCAATTATTATTTTAATTTTTTAAGTTAAGAGTAATGGATAGCTCACAAGAAGTTGATGAATGAATGCATGATGTTATAGACCTAAGAGATATATTATATAGATTTTCTTGGTACAGCTAACATTAAATAAGATGACTTTAATAAATCATTGAGGTCTAAAGTCTTTGCACAAAGCACAAAACTCTGGATAAACAGAGAACTAGAACTCATTAGTACTTGGTTGTAGTATAATTTTTATCAGCTTATCTTTATTTCTAGTGAGAAGAAAATAAGAATCATTATGGATCTCTTCCTGGCCTAAATCTTCTTCAGGTATCACCTACTCTGTGAATTATTCTTTCTTTCTTTTTGCCTTAACATAGTATTTATTTTTACTTATCTGTGCATATTTAAATCTAAACATATTCAAATACAACCTTAAACAATCTTGTATGATGCAGAAGATGATGGACTTGTTGGAGAGGATGAGAATTGTAGTAGCAAGTATGCTGCTAGAGTCAGTTTCTTTGAAGTAGGCATCAAGGGAGGTTTCTACAGAGCTTTTCATTTTCTCATCATAAATGGCCCTGTAGCACATAAGGCCTTTGGTAACTGTACAGTAAACTTTGGTAAGCCTCTTTGTCTCAGAATCTTACTCCTCTAATTGCCATTCCTGCTTCAACAAGATAAAAAGCATCAAATAACTCTCTCATAGAAAACTTTTTCAGTTCCGGAGTTTCTAGGTCACTGTTTTCTTTCCTAAATGCTATAATCTGCTGCTGTAGTTCCATAGGTCTTCATTGGTTAGTTCTATGCTGTGGCAGTCAAGTAACTCTATAATATAATTTTCACTGATGTTCAACTGCAGTTGAAATAATTAATAGTCTTTATGGTGCTCCATTCATTAAAGACAAGCTGTACTTAAGTCAGATGTTTGTAACTCTGGAACTTACTGCACATGTTTGATCTTGTTGTTTACCAAGTAAAACCCCTGGCATAACGATGGGCTGACCTAGAGGCCCAGTGAAAACTATATGCCATTCCTTCTCATTCATGGGCCTTTGCACATGCTTTTAAAAGTATAAAGACTTCTGAGGTCCCTTGTGGTCAGTGGCTGCCCCTCCTCCACTATTTCAGTATGCATCTTTCTTCACTCTACAAAGTGGAAACTGGCATCTCTGCCTCTATTCCATTACTCAATTCACTTTGTTCATTAGATTCCACATATAAGTGAGATTATATGATATTATGATATTTGTCTTCCTCTGCCTGGCTTATTTCACTTAGCATTATGATCTCCAGGTTCACCATGCTGTTGCAAAAGGTAAGATTTTCTTCTTTTTCATGGCCACATATTATTTCATTGTGTATATGTACCACTGCTTTTTAATCCACTCATCCACTGACAGACACTTGGGATGTTTCCAGATCTTGGCTATTGTAAACAATGCTGCAATAAATGTGGGGATGCATATCTTCTCTTGAATCAGTGCTTTGGTATTCTAAGGATATATTCCTAAAAGTGGAATAGCTGGGTCAAAAGGCAGTTCCATTTTTAATTTTTTGAGGAAACATAATGCTGTTTTTTACAGAAGCTGCACAAGTCTGCATTCCCACCAGCAGTGCAGGAGGGTGCCCTTTTCTCTGCATCCTCACCAGCACTTGTTCTGTGTTGTTTTGCTGACGACCGTCATTTTGACAGCTCTGAGGTGATATCTCATTGTGGTTTTAATTTTCATTACTCTGATGATTAGTGATATTGAACAATTTTTCATATGCCTATTGGCCATCTGTATGTCCTTTTTTGGAGAAGGGTCTATTCAGTTCCTTTGTTCATTTTTTAATTGGATTGTTTACCTTCCTGGTGTTGAGTTTAAGATGTTCTTTTTAAATATTGGTTTTTAACTCCTTATCAGACATAATGGTGAATATGTTCTCCCATTGTGTGGGTTGTCTTTTTATTTTGTTCATAGGCCTTTTATTATTATTATTAATTTTAATGGGGTGACACCATAAATCAGGGTACATATGTACAATGAAAACATCTCCAGGTTATCTTATCATTCAATTGTGTTGCATACCCATCACCCAAAGTCAAATTGTCACCTTCTATCTGGTTTTCCCTGTGTCCCTCCCCTCCTCCCTATCCAACCCTCCCCTCCCTTCCCCCACCCCGTAACCACCACTCTCTTGTCCATGTCTCATAGTCTCACTTTTATGTCCCACCTATGTATGAAATCATGCTGTTCTCAGTCTTTTTTTTTCTGATTTACTTATTTCACTCAGTATAATGTTATCAAGGTCCATCCATTTTGTTGTAAATGATCCGATGTCATCATTTCTTATGGCTGAGTAGTATTCCATAGTATATATGTACCAAAGCTTTTTAAATTTCTTTTTATTTTATTCATTTTAGAGAGGAGACACAGAGTGAGAGGAAGAGAGAGAGAGAGAGAGAAACGGGGGAGGAGCTAGAAGCATCAACTCCCATATGTGCCTTGACCAGACCAGTGCAGGGTTTTGAACTGGCGACCTCAGTGTTCCCAGGTCGACGCTTTATCCACTGCGCCACCACAGGTCAGGCTGTACCAAAGCTTTTTAATCCACTCGTCTTCTGACGGACACTTGGGCTGTTTCCAGATCTTCGCTATTGTGAACAATGCTGCCACGAACATGTAGGCGCATTTCTTCTTCTCGAACAGTGCTATAGTGTTCTTAGGGTATATTTCTAGAAGTGGAATAGCTGGGTCAAAAGGCAGTTTGATTTTTAATTTTTTGAGAAATCTCCATACTGTTCTACACAGTGGCTGCACCAGTCTGCATTCCCACCAGCAGTGCAGGAGGGTTCCTTTTTCTCCACATCCTTGCCAGCACTTGTTCTGTGTTGTTTTGCAGATGAGCGCCATTCTGACTGGTGTGAGGTGATATCTCATTGTGGTTTTAATTTGCATTTCTCTAATGATTAGTGATGTTGAGCATTTTTTCATATGCCTATTGGCCATTTGTATGTCCTCTTTGGAGAAATTTCTATTCATTTCTTTTGCCCATTTTTTGATTGGATTGTTTGTCTTCCTGGTGTTGAGTTTTATAAGTTCTTTATAAATTTTGGTTATTAACCCCTTATCAGACGTGCTGTCAAATATGTTCTCTCATTGTGTGGTTTGTCTTTTTATTCTGTTCTTATTGTCTTTAGATGTGCAAAAAATTTTCAGTTTGATATAGTCCCATTTGTTTATCTTGCCTTTTATTTCATTTGCCCGTGGAGATAAATCGGCAAATATATTGCTGTGACAGATGTCGGAGAGCTTGTTGCCTATGTTTTCTTCTAAGATGCTTATGGTTTTACGGCTTACGTTTAAGTCTTTTATCCATTTTGAGTTTGTTTCAGTGAATGGTGTAAGTTAATGGTCTAGTTTCATTTTTTTGCAGGTGTATGTCCAATTTTCCCAACACCATTTGTTAAAGAGGCTGTCTTTACTCCATTGTATGTTCTTTCCTCCTTTGTCAAATATCAGTTGTCCATAAAGGTTTGGGTTTAATTCTGGGTTCTCTGTTCTGTTCCATTGATCTATGTGCCTGTTCTTATGCCAGTACCAGGCTGTCTTGAGTATAATGGCCTTGTAGTAAACCTCGATATATGGAAGAGTGATACCTCCTGCTTTATTTTTTCTTTTTAAGATTCCTGAGGTTATTCGTGTTATTTTTTGGTTCCATATAAATTTTTGGAATATGTGTTCTATATCTTTGAAGTATGTTATTGGTATTTTAATTGGTATTGCATTGAATTTATAAATTGCTTTGGGTAATATAGACATTTTAATGATGTTTATTCTTTCTAGCCATGAGCACAGTATATGCTTCCACTTGTTTGTATCTTCCATGATTTCTTTTGTCAAAGTTTTATAATTTTCCAAGTACAAGACCTTAACCTCCTTGGTTAAATTTACTCCTAGGTACTTTATTGTTTTGGCTGCAATAGTGAAGGGGATTGTTTCCTTAATTTCTTTTGCTGAAAGTTCATTGTTGGTATATAGAAATGCCTCTGTTTTCTGAGTATTAATTTTATATCCAGCCACCTGGCTGAATTCATTTATCAGGTCCAGTAGTTTTTTGACTGAGACTCTAGGGTTTTCTATATACAATATCATATCATCTGCAAATAGTGGCAGTTTTACTTCTTCTTTTCTAATTTGGATGCCTTTTATTTCTTCTTCTTGTCTGATTGCTGTAGCTAGGACTTCCAGAACTATGTTGAATAAAAGTAGTGAAAGGGGACACCCCTGCCTGGTTCCTGATATTAAGGGGATTGCTTTTAATTTTTGTCCATTTAGTATGATGTTTGCTGTGGGTTTGTCGTACATGGCCTTTATCATGTTAAGGAATGTTCCCTGTATTCCCACTTTACTGAGAGTTCTGAGCATGAATGGGTGCTGAATTTTATCAAATGCCTTTTCTGCATCTATTGAAATTATCATGTGATTTTTGTCCTTCCTTTTGTTTATGTGATGAATCACATTGATTGATTTGCGAATATTGAACCAGCCTTGCCTCTCCAGAATAAATCCTACTTGATCATGTTATGATTTTATTCATATATTGCTAGATCCGGTTGGCTAATATTTTGTTGAGAATTTTAGTGTCTAAATTCATCAGGGATATAGGCCTATAATTTTTTTTCTTTGTGTTGTCTTTGCCCAGTTTTGGGATCAGAATTATGCTCGCCTCATAAAAGGAGTTTGGAAGTCTTCCTTCCTCTTGAATTTTTTGAAATAGCTTGAGGAGGATAGAAGTTAGTTCTTCTTTGAATTTTTGATAGAATTCACTTGTGAAACTATCAGGCCCAGGACTTTTTTTTTTTTGAAATTTTTTTGATAACTGTTTCAATCTCATTTATTGTAATTGGTCTGTTTAGGTGTTCTGATTCTTCCAGGTTGATTTTTGGAAGACTATATGATTCAAGAAATTTGTCCATTTCCCCTAGGTTGTCTAATTTTTTGGCATAGAGTTCTTCATAATAGTTTTTTTACAATGCTTTGTATTTCTGTTGTGTCAGTTGTTATTTCTTCACTTTCTTTTCTAATTTTATTTATTTGAGTCCTCTCTCTTTTTTTCTTGGTGACTCTAGTTAAAGGTTCATCAATCTTGTTTACCTTTTCAAAGAACCAGCTCCTGGTTTCATTGATCCTCTGTATTGTTTCCTTAGCGTCAATGTCATTTATTTCTGCTCTGATCTTTATTATTTCCTTCCTTCTACTCGTCCTGGGTTTTATTTGCTGTTGTTTTTCTAGTTCTTTTAGATGCAGGGTCAGGTTGCTTATTTGAGCTTTTTCTAGCTTCTTATGATATGCCTGTAGTGCAATGAACTTCCCTCTCAGAACTGCTTTTGCTGTGTCCCATAAATTTTGAGTTGATGTATGCTCATTATCATTTGTTTCTAGAAACTTTTTTATTTCTTCTTTGATCTCATTGTTAATCCATTCATTATTTAATATCATGCTATTTAGTTTCCAAGTGTTTGAGTATTTTTCTTTTGTGGCTAATTTCTAGTTTCATGGCATTGTGATGAGAGAAAATGCTTGATATGATTTCAATCTTCTTAAATTTATTGAGACCATTTTTGTGTCCTAACATGTGGTCTGTCCTAGAAAATGTAACATGAGCACTTGAGAAGAATGTATATTCTACTGCTTTAGGGTGAAAAGTTCTGAAGATATTTATTAAATCAAGTTGATCTAGTGTATTCTTTAAGTCTGCTGTTTCTTTATTAATATTCTTTCCTGAGGATCTATCCAGTGTTGTTAGTGGGGTATTGAAATCTCCTACTATGATAGTATTGGTGTTAATCTCGCCCTTTATATCCATGAAAACTGCTTTACGTATGTCGGAGCTCCTATATTTAGTGCATAGATATTTATAATAGTTATATCTTCCTGTTGAATTGTTCCCTTTATCATTATGTAGTGTCCTCCTTTATCTCTTACTACAGCCTTTGTTTTAAAGTCCATTTTGTCTGATATAAGTATTGCTACCCCTGCTTTTTTTTCATTTCCATTTGCATGATATATTTTTTCCATCCTTTTACCTTCAGTTTATGTGCATCTTTTTTTTAAGGTGTGTCTCTTGTAGACAGCATATGTATGGGTCCTGTTTCTTTATCCATGCAGCTACCCTATGTCTTTTTATTGGATCATTTATTCCATTTACATTTAAGGTTATTATTAATATGTAGTTGTTTATTGCCATTTTATTCTTTAAAGCTGTATTCTTCTTTTGCTATATTCTTTCCTCCCTTTACACTGTTCACAAGAGGCCCCTTAGTATCTCTTGCAGAATTGGTTTGGTTTTAATTAATTCCTTCAGGCTTTCTTTGTCTGGGAAGCTCTTTATTTCTCCTTCAATTTTAAACGTTAACCTTGCTGGATAGAGTAGTCTTGGTTGTAGTTTTTTGTTCTGCATTACTTTGATTATATCTTGCCATTCCCTTCTGGCCTCAAGTGTTTCTATTGAGAAGTCAGATGTCATCCTTATGGGTGCTCCTTTGTAGGTTATAGCCTTTTTTTCCCTAGCAGCTTTTAAAATATTTTCTTTATCCATTAGCTTTGGTATTTTAACTATGATTTGTCTTGGTGTAGATCTTTTTGGGTTTCTCTTTGAGTTCTTTGTGCTTCTTGAACGTGTGGAATGTTTCCCAGCCTTAATTTAGGGAAGTTTTCTGCTATGATTTGATTGAACAAAGTTTCCATTTCCTGTCCTCTCTCCTCTTCTTCAGGAACCCCTATGATGCGCTTGTTGTTTCTTTTCTTGTTGTCACAGAGCTCCCTTAGAGTTTCCTCACATTTTTTCAGTCTCTTTTTCTTTTTCTTCTCTGCTTCTGTGTCTTTGTTTATTGTGTCCTCTAACTCGCTGATTCGATCCTCAGCGTGATTCATTCTGCTTTTAATTCCTTTCATTGTGGTCTTCAGTTCTGATAATGTATTGTCATTTCTGTCTGATTCCTTTTTATTATTTTAATTTTGTTTTTTATACTTGTTATCTCTTTATTTAGGTGTTCATAGTGACTATCCATTGTTGCTCTAAGCTCTTTGAACATCCTATCATTATTCTAAATTCTGCATCTGGTAATTTGGTTATATCTGGTTCATTCAGGTCCTTCTCTGGGGATTTCTCTTGATTTATTTGGTTTGCATTCCTTTGCCTGCCCGTTTTGTCTGTGTATAAGCAAGTTGTGGCCACTGGAGTCCAGTAGGTGTTGCCTTTGTGTTCTCTAGGTTTGGTCTGTCTGCAGCCCCGCCACCCCTCTGCCACTGCGTAGGGCGGTTGGGTATGGGCATTGCCAGCGCCAGCCCACTGCGGCTGTTGCTCTGATTTCCGCCTCTCATCCGAACGAGGGACTGTCACTCAAGTCACAAGCCTCAGCACATTGGGTAGAGTTGAGCACCTTTGCTCAGCTGCGGATCCAGCCTGTGTTAGGTCTTCCACCCAGCACCCGCAGTCAGGGCCTGCTCGCCGTTTCACGGGTTGGGTGGGGCTTTTGTCGTGCTCTCAGCTGTGAGCCTTTGCCTGTCCAGAGCTTAAGCCCCGCCCTCGAGGCCAGGGCCCTCCTGCCCAATGTCGCAAACTGCGGTTTATTGGGCCTGGCATGTTTGCTGGCTTTCACTCAGCTGCGAGCTTCCCCTCATCCTGGACTCTACCCCGCCCCCACGTTCCGAACCAGCTTGCACATGCAGGATGGAAAACCATGGTTTCTCTGGCCAGGCAGGGCTGGTAGTGTGAGCTCAGCCGCAAGACCCCGCCTGTCCCTGGTCCTAGCCTTGTCCCCGCAGTCAGGTCCGGCTTGCGCAGGATCGCAGAGCAGATCTCTTTCCGTTCCTGGCCTCCCGCTTTTCCCCCGCAGGTGGTATTAAAGGCGGGCCCGCAGCTGCCGGACCACTTTCGCGCGTCCCCTTCTCCCCTGCTGGGCTAAACCGAGCTCACACCGGCTTGGCCTCCACCCACGCTGACAGAACTGCGTTTCAGCGTCCTGCCACCACCATACCCTTCAGTAACCCTCAGCAGAGTAGGAAGGGCCCTAATACTCCACACTGTAGATCTGGAGCTCCCTCCCTCTAAGTATCTCTGCTCTAATTGCCACGGGAGAGCTCCTTTGGCTAGTGTTCTGTCTCCCTTTGCTGGTATTGCTAGTCCCAGAGGAAGTATTTGTTTTTGATTAGGGAAGTGACTTAGCCCAGGGGTTAGGGTAGCTGTCCCTCAGAGTGTTTGTCCCTGTGCCTTCAGTCCATACTCTCTTCCTGCTGCTCTGGTTCTCTCCTCTGTCCCCGTTCCCCGGAGCCCCGGGTGAGTGGTTGTGAGAGAGGTTTTCTGCGCTGTCCCTTTAAAAAGAACCTTGTGTCTGAGAAAACTGTCTCTTTCTCACAAACAGTATCCTCACTTGTTTCCCAGCTCAATACTGTCCAAACTGCTCTTCTTGGTTCCTGGGACCTAGGTCCCTCCCTCTCCGCCAAACTCACCTTCCTCCACACGGGTCTCTCCGGGGCTGCCGTTTGCTCCGGGGAGCTGGGCAGCCCTCTTCACGTTTTCGCTATTCCTACCAGTCTCAATGTGGCTTCTTCTGTGTTCCTTGGTTGAAGAGTCCACTTAGTTTAGTTCAAAATTGGTTTATCCAGATGATGGTTCTTAAAATTGAGTTATAATCCACTTTGGTTCTGGGAGTTGGAAGTTGGTACGTCCGCCTACTCCATCGCCATCTTGCTCCCTTGTTCATAGTCTTTTGCAGGGCAAAAGTTTATTAGTATGATATAGTCCCATTTGTTCATCTTGTCCTTTATTTCACTTGCCCATGGAGATAAATGGAAAAAATATTACTACGAGAGATATCGGAGAGTTTATTGCATATGATTTCTTCCAAGATGTCTATGGTTTTAGGACTTACATTTAAGTCTGTTATACATTTTGAGGGTTTTAGTGTGTGTGTGGATGGTGTAAGTTGGTGGTCTAGTTTCATTTTTGTGCATGTACCTGTCCAGTTGTCCCAACACAAGTCATTAAGAGACTGTCGTTACTGCACTGTATGCTTTTACCTCCTTTGTCAAATATCAATTTACCATAAAGTTATGGGTTTATTTCTGGGCTCTCTGTTCTGTCCCATTGATCTGTATGCCTGTTCTCATGCCAATACCAAGCTGTTTTGACTACAGTGCCTTGTAGTTTAACTTGATATCACGAAATGTGATACCTCCTACTTTATTCTTCATTCTCAAAATTGCTGAGGCTATTTGTGTTCTTTTTTGAATATTTTTTCTATATCTTTGAAGTATGTTATTGGTATTTTAATAGAAATTGCATTGAATTTATAGATTTCTTTGGGTAATATAGACATTTTAATGATGTTTATTCTTTCTATCCATGTACATGTTATATGCTTTCACTTGTTTGCATCTTCCTTGATTTCTTTTATCAATGTTTTACAAATTTTCTAAGTACAAGTCTTTTACCTCCTTGGTAAAACTTACTCCTAGGTACTTTATATTTTGTTGCAATAGTGAACGGGATTGTTTCCTTAATATCTCTTTCAGACAGTTAATTGTTGGTGGATAAAAATGCCACTAATTTCTGAATATTAATTTTATATCCTGCCACTTTGCCAAGTTCATTTATTAGGTCTAGTAGTTTTTTTACTAAGATTTTAGGGTTTTCTATGTACAGTATCATGTCATCAGCAAATAATGATAGTTTTAATTCTTCTTTTTCAATTTGGATGCCTCTTATTTTTTCTCCTTGTCTGATTGTTGGGGCTAGGACTTCCAGATCTATGTTGAATAAGAGTGGTGAAAGGGGGCACCCCTGCCTTGTCCCTGATCTTAAGGGGATTGCTTTTAATTGCCCATTGAGTATGATGTTGGCTGTGGGTTTGTAATAGATGGCCTTTATCATGTTGAGATATATTCCCTGTATTCCACTTTGCTTAGAGTTTTGACCATAAATGGTTGCTGGATTTTATCAAATGCTATTTCTTCATCTGTTGATATTATCATGTGATTTTTATCCTTCCTTTTTTTATGTGATGAATCACATTTATTGATTTGTGAATATTGTACCAACCTTGCCTCCCCAGAATAAATCCCACTTGATCATGATGTATAATTTTTTTTATGTATTGCTGGATCCGATTTACTAATATTTTGTTGAAATTTTAGCATCTAAGTTCATCAGGGATATTGGCCTATATTTTTCTTTCTTTGTAGTGTCCTTACCTGGTTTTGGAACCAGGATTATGCTTGCCTCATAAAAAAAGCTTGGAAGGCTTTCCTACTCTTGAATTTTTTGAAATAGCTTGAGAAGGTATAAATTATTCTCAACTGAGTTTATTTTGGTTCTAAATCAGTACTTATAAAAATAATATTTTATGTATCATATTGTATTAAAATGATTTGTTTACATATTTGTCTTCCCTTGAAAACAAGGGCATTGTCTTTTGTTTTTGTATTCCTCAATTCCCTAAATCACACAGGGCTTATCATATAGTAGGCATTCTATAAATGGTCATCAAAATGCACCAGTGTGCGCTTATGTTGAATTTTGGCTGTTTTACAAATATACATGTATAAAACACAGCCACATTTGTAGCCTATTTACCCATAACTTCTAATGAAGAAATGTTAGCCATTTCATTATGAAACCACAAGTGCTCATTAGTTATGGAGGATGCTTAAAATACAACACAATGTGAAGTGTTGCAATAATGCACCTTCTTAATGCACAAGCTTAGGTATAGAATTTGAGGTTAATGCTTGATTCCTTTGATTGAATATGGATAAAATCTCAATGGGAAGGAGATGAACTGATACTGTTAAAAATGTTATTAAAAATATAACTGTTTGTAAGAAATCCTGCTGTTGGGTAGAGGTGATAAAAGGCTCAGTGAAGATAAAAGTTTAAGTCTAATATCAGCCTATCAAAAGGCAGTCTTTAGAAAATTAAAAATCGAACTGCCTTTTGACCCAGCTATTCCACTTTTAGGAATATACCCTAAGAACACCATAGCACTGTTCGAAAAGAAGAAATGCGCCCCCATGTTCGTGGCAGCATTGTTCACAATAGCGAAGATCTGGAACCAGCCCAAGTGTCCGTCAGAAGACGAGTGGATTAAAAAGCTATGGTACATATATACTATGGAATACTACTCAGCCATAAGAAACGATGACATCGGATCATTTATAACAAAATGGATGTACCTTGATAACATTATACGGAGTGAAATAAGTAAATCAGAAAAAAAGAAAAACTGAGAACAGCACGATTACATACATAGGTGGGACATGAAAATGAGGGTATGAGACATGGACAAGAGAGTGGTGGTTATGGGATGGGGGGAGGGAGGGAAGAGTGGGATAGGGAGGAGGGGAGGGACGCAGGGAAAACCAGATTGAAGGTGACAGAGGACAATTTGACTTTTGGTGATGGGTATGCAACACAATTGAATGATAAGATAACCTGGAGATGTTTTCATTGTACATATGTACCCTGATTTATTGATGTCACCCCATTAGAATTAATAATAATAAAATATATATTAAAAAAAAAAAAAAAGGCAGTCTTTAGTGTGAGGGCAATCCTAAGACTATGCTTTTCATCACAAGAAATTATAGGAAAGAAATGTTGTTGTTGTCTTTTTCAATTAGCAGGACAAAAGCATAACTGTTCTCAATAGCAATGTTGACTATAAAACCCAAGGAGAAATCCAAGGAATAGATTGGACAGTTAATTCAAAATGCACATCTGCTAAAAATATGCATAGACATGAGATAAAGTTTGCACAGATATCATCTCTAAATGTGTTTTGAGGTCTCTGATAGGTAATACAGTAGATAGTATTTCTTTTGCAATTAATCCAAAAGGGTAACTAATTACTTTATTCAGAAGTCAACCATGCTTTCCACCACTTTTCAAGAGGAGAAGAAGATCCTCCATTCTGGGTACAGCTTCTATATGACAATTCATTTGTGAGAGACATACACATTCACTCAAGGCTGGTATTCAAATTAACATTCTTAATTATAATTGTTGGCTGCAGTGAATAATCTGTGGATGATTTTGAGTTCCTGCCAAAGATAATACATCTCCAGGAGAGAGGTGAAAAAGAATAAGCTTTATGGGAAGAGAAGCTCTTTTCCCATAAGTGATGAATCAATCCATTATATTTGTGATAATCAATGCCCTGGATCCTCTTTATGTCAAGGTGGGAGGAGGGAAAACCTTAGTGGCCAATCATTATTAATTCATTCATTGCACTAATATTAATCATGAGGAGCTAATGTGATATTAATGTGCCTATTATGTAGACTTCAATAAAGGCTATCACTTGAGAACAGAAACATGGTATAGAGTTCATTTTTAACTTACAAGTGCTTTTTAAAGATTTTAAGGGAAGAAACAAACATCTGACATGCTCTCTACTTGGACATGGAATCAGGGGAAATTATACTGAGGGTTCACCTGTAAATTTTCTGGTTGGCTCAAGTGTTGTCTGTCAGCACTTCTGACGGTGAAATGTTCTTCCAGGAAATACGTATAGCTGAGACTGCATGGGCAGAAGTGGCAGCTGAGGCAGATTTCTGGGAAGAGAATCTAATCTCTAATGAGGCCTGTCATCTCTTGAAAGGAGTTGGAGGGGGATGAACAAGTAGGGTGACAAAATATGACTTATGATCTTGGATTTGAAAAACTTTCTGGAATGAACTGAATCCAATCTCTTAAAATGTATAATGGGACTCATCTCTGAAGACTTTGAAGTGAAAACAATTTTTGTTCAATGGATTCAATGCTTTAATAGTCAAGGCAAAAGTGATCAATGTCCATTCTTGCTGGCTTAGCCCTAGTACAGGCTGCTATCTAGCTGGAATAACTGAACATCTGGGTGATCTGGCAAACATTGGGGGTTATAGAAGCCAATAAGGTCCATCATGATCTCAATCTTCTCCTGTACGCTGCTCACTGCTAAAGTCAAACAGAGAAGCTCAAAATCTCTCACATGAACCATATTGTTTCTAGCCTTCTTGCTTTATTTATGTCAATATATCAGCCTAGAACCTCTTTTTTCCCAATTCTAAGAGTAGGTTCCTCCTTGTTTTAAAGTTCAAGTTAAGCATCACTTCCTTCAGGAAACCCTCTCTGTTACTTCCTTCCCGTCACTCATTTCTGTGCTCTCTGAAATTCTGAGCACATACATACATATTAGCTATATGGTCCAAATGACCATTTACCATTCTCTCATTAAACCATGAATAATTTAACCCTTAGTTGTGTTTCTTACTCATTTACCTATCCTCAGCACTTAATGAGCACCTGACACATAGTAGAGAGGTTAAAATGTTAAATAACTTGAATACATGAATACATTAACAGCAGGTTTGCACACAGGCATTTTTATTTTTATTTTAAGTTCACTTTGGTCACAGTAGGCTCATGAATAGGGTCCCACATAATGCCTGTCTAAAATACTTGATTTTGTAGACTGATTTTAGAATTATTATTATTATTATTGTTGGTAATCAGCAGTGTTGCCCTTTTATAACTTAACCAAGCTCTACTTCCAAGGTTAAGGTTACACACCCATTAATTTTATCTTTTCCCCAGAGAAAGTATTTCTTCTATTGATGATGTTTATATATATTTGGAAGAAAAATCTTGTGGCTTTATCTGACTGACATAATCCATCATTTCTTCATCCATAAAACTAACAAAACATAATACTTAGTACCAAATATTATTATAAGATTTGCTGATATAAGATACCAAATCTTATTTACTGATATAAGATATGGTATTAACCAGAAAAAGGTAAGAACTGTATAATTTCACACATAGGTGGGATATAAAACTGAGACTTATGGACATAGATAAAAGTTAAGTGGTTAACAAGGGGAAGGAAACATGGGGTAGAAGAAGGGAGATGTGGGGGAATGGGAAGGGGTTAAAAGGTGCAGGAAAGGGTGTAAAGAGGGACAAATATAAGGTGACAGAAAATGATTTGACTTTGGGTGATAGGTATTCAACATAATGAATAGTTCAAATGCTATAGAAATGTTCACCTGAAACCTATGTACTCATTGATCAATGCCATTCTATTAAAGTTAATTTTCCAAATAAAATTTAAAATACAATTTAGCTCAAAAAGAATTCAAAAGAGAAATGAAGATCCTTCCTCATTCACAACATATCCCACAGTGCCTACTATGCATCACAATAAAGACGGACAGTTGTAGAAATTAAAAAAAAATCTTTTTATTCTAAATAGATTAACATTGTTGTAAACCTGTGCTAATAATGTCAGGCCTCTTCCTTTTCATGTCTCTGATAGATGTTGACATACTATGGAGTAAAGAGAGGAAAAAACACTTTCTTCTTGGGGTCACTTCTCTCCTAATTTCCAATCACATATGCATCTAACTCTCCATAAGTTTATAATGTTATGTGTTTCCTTCAGGCTCCTCAAATACTTGGAGGTCCTCAAACACACTTTCCCTCTATTTTCTATGTAAGTCAATCACACTAGCTATTTCTCAGCTACTGAAGCCAGAGATCAGTCCATGATCTTATAGTCCCCACACTTGATCAGTGAGTGCTCTCACTTCTACCTCCAAATTATCTCTTGAGTGTTTTCCTTCTTTCCCACCCCCAGGTCCTCTAGCTTAGTTTAGGACCTTATCATATTCTATTCATTCAGGCAATAGCTCCTGAATTAGTCCTTGCCTTCCTGATGCTCCTGCCTCTACTCCGTTCCCCTCACTCTAAAACAAGCATTGATTCACACAATACCCCTGCTTAGGAGCTTTAAATGACTTTTTATGGATTGAATCTGAAGACCTTATGCCATTAGTTCATGAACCTTTCTCAATCTGTCCCCCAAACACATTTTCATGTTTATTTCATGCCATTGCAAATTCACTCTTTCCTCTGGTCACAGAGTTAGAGCATAATATCTGTACTAAGAATGGTCTGGGAAGTCAGAGGAAGACTATTTGTAAAGGGTTATGTTTGGGTTTTATATTTATTTCCTTTCATCCTCAGAATAACTCCATGAGGAGGCTATAATTACTACTATTTAAAAAATTAAAAAAGCAACAACAAACCTTGGCCTAGAGGGGTTCCATTCCAGATTTTCTGAACAGTACAGTAGGCACTCAGCCTGAGATCTGTCTGCCTCAAATGCCTTTTTATGACACCATGCTTACTGATGTTTTTCAAAAGTACTTTTATCTATACCTGTGTTCTCTGAAGGGGGAGTTTCTTCTTTCTGAAACGCTCTTGTCCCCTCTGCCCTCCTCCACCTGATAATCTGTCTATTTGGTTTCATTACTCAAATTCAATATAATTTATTCCATAAAATGTGCTCCAACTTTTCTCTCTTGATGTTTCACACATAACTGCTCTAGTGCTTTTTCCATCCACAAGCAAGTATAATTACTAAGCTGTGACTCTTCAGTGGCAAGAATATTTTACACATATTTATTTGTAATCCCAGCATCATATATAATATCTAGCACATAATTGGATGTCTAAACATACTTTTAAGGAATTGATTGAATAAATGTATTCCTGGAATAAATCTACCAGGTATATATCTTTCTCTGAAGATTCAGTCTGAAAGAAAAATATATTTTATTAGCTTTTAAATCAAATTACATTTTACCTGAAGTCTCTATCTACTGAGCTGATGGTAAATGTAAGCCCACCATTTAGGGAGGCCTCAAATTTCGAAACCTTATTTGGTGCCTAAAGTTGGTGAACAGCTAAAGGGCTCTGATTTTGACTCCACCATGGCTAACTTACATTTAAGCTACGTGCCCCTGTGGGCAGGTGGTTCTGCTACTTGTGCCAAACCTGAACAGGGAATCTTTGCTGAGACTGGAAGACTTCTTCCTGGGGTCTTGCCTTTCTATATGTACCACCTGGCCATTCCCTCCAATCTTCGGCCTTCTCCTCTGCAGAACTCTTGGTTTGGAGGACTATTCCCACTCTTCCTTCCTACTTCCCCAGTATAGCTAGAACTTGCCTCTGCCCTAATTCTAACAGAATCTTTTCAGAGAGTTCATGATCTGTAGTTGTCAGAAAAAGAAAGCAGCAATGAAATTCTGTTCAGTTGACTTCTTGAACACAACCACAAATGAGGTAAATGAACACAAAAGACTTAAACTCCTTTCTCTGAATGAGAGAAAAGGAAAAGACAGAGAATAAAAATCTGACAATGCTTATTCTTCCTGATCATTTTCAACTGTGAAAACAAAATACAAGTTAACATCTTAAAATATTATATTGCCATAACTCTCTATACACTTGTTTTGGATACCACCAAGTATATCACTTTGGAGGGAAACTGGCAATACGGTATAACCTGAGTCAGATTGCTTTAGGTTCAAATCCCAGTTACATTATTCAGCTATTATCTTTCTGTGTGTCTTTGTTTCCTATTTGTAATGTAGGAATAACAATAGCACCTTCTTCATAAGGTTTGTGATTTTTAAATTGTTTAATGTATGCAAAGTACTTGGAACAATGATTAACTCACAGTAACTTCCATACACAGGTTAATCAATACTTCCATGTTCTGTGTTCCTTAGCTATCTAATCTAACATCTTGCCTTCATCTCTTTGTGGATGACTTACTCAGAGATGTCTTTTTATTTCTGACACTGGACACTGCTAAATACTAGTTCTAAAATTCCAAGTGGATATGAATAATGTTTTTGAATATTTGCTGATATAAAATCTCATATGTTAAAACCAAAACTATAATTTCATCTAGACACCTCTATATTTATTAACTTTGTTTGCTTCCTTTCCTGTGGCCCAAAAAGCAAGTTGGTAGGTCCTATTGAATCTCGACTCCCCTTTCTTTTTACCATCACCACTCCAGTCCACAAATAACCACCTATGTCAGGGCAAACAAAACAGTGTATGAATTGCCTCAAATTAGAAAGAATTTTAAGCTCTTAAATCAATGATTGTGCCTTCTATCCTGAGAAACTGGAAAAAAAGGAAAGCAAATTGAATCAAAGTAAGCAGGGAAAAAAGATCAGAGAATAATTAAATAGAAAATAATAAATGTCAGTAAAACCAAATTCTCTTTCTGTGGAACTAAGAAAGTTGATAAACCTTGAGTCAGACTGAACAGGAAAAAAAAGAGAAGACACATGTAATCAATATCAAGGATGAGAGGCCCTGGTCAGTTAGCTCAGTTCGTTAAGAGCATCATCCCAAAACAACAGGTTGTGTGTTCAGTCCCCAGTCAGGGCACATACAGGAAGCAACCAAAAGAATGCATGAGTGAATGGAACAACCAAGGGATGCTTCCCTTCCCTTTCCTCTCTCTATCTCTCAAAAAGTCAATAAAAATTAAGCCCTGGCTGAATAGCTTAGTTGGGTGGAATATCGCCCAGGAGCACGGAGGTGGCCAGTTTGATTCCCTGGTCAGGGCGCATAAAGGAGCAGCTCAGTGTTTCTGTCTCTCTCTCTCCCTTCCTCTCCTGCCTCTCTCAAGAAAAAGGAGTGAGAGAAAGGCCTACACACTAGATTTGACAAATATTAAAGGGATAATAAAGGACTATCATAAATAATTCTATGCAAGTAAATTTGACAACTTGGAAACTTAGAAGAAATGAACAAATTACTTGAAAAATACAAACCACCAAAGCTTACATAGAAAAAAATAGATAACCTGAATAGCTGTATATCCATTAAGAAATTTTACTTTTCTTTTATTTTTTATCATTATTATTTTTTTACAGGGACAGAGAGAGAGAGTCAGAGAGAGGAAGAGAGAGGGACAGACAGACAGGAACAGAGAGAGATGAGAAGCATTAATCATCAGTTTTTCATTGCGATACCTTAATTGTTCATTGATTGTTTTTTCATATGTGCCTTGACTGCAGGCCTTCAGCAGACTGAGTAACCCCTTGCTCGAACCAGGGACCTTGGGTCCAACCTGGTGAGCTTTTTTATTTTCTGCTCAAGCCAAATGAGCCTGCATTCAAGCTGGTGACCTCAGGATCTCAAACCTAGGTCCTCTGCATCCCAGTCCGATGCTCTATCCACTGTGCCACTGCCTGGTCAGGCAAGAAATTTTACTTTTTGTTAAAACAAACAAATAAAAAAAAATTCAAGAAAATCTAAATTTTTGTCCCAGATAGCTTCACTGTTGAATTCTACTGAAGTTAAGAAAAATAAAATACTATTTCTATATAAGTTCTTCCAGAAAATCTAAAAAGAAATATTTAAATCAGAAAAAACTAAGAATTATATGATTCCATACATAGGTAGGACATAAAAATGAGACTCAGGGACATGGACAAGAGTGTGATGGTTACCAGGAATGGGGAAGGAAAGGGAAGGGGTGGGGGAAAGGAGAGCCACAAAGAAAACCAGATAGAAGGTAATGGAAGACTTTATGACTTTGGGTGATGGGTATGCAACATAATCAAATGTCAAAATAACCTGGAGATGTTTTCTCTGAACATATGTACCCTGACTGATTAATGTCACCCCATTAAAATTTAAAAAATCAAAATAAAGAGAAGAAATATTTCTTCACGTATTCTTGTTCACTCCTATAAGCCCAGCATTGCCCTAATATCAAAATTAGAAAGAGACAGTATAAGAAAACTATCCACCAATACTCCTCATTTACTTATATGCTAAAAATACATAGATCCAAAATTTACATGGATACAAAAGTATTATAAACACAACTTTAGCAAATTGAATCCAACATTATAAAAAGAGAATAAATACTGCATCATAAAAGGTGGGGTTTGTATCAGAAGTGTAGAGTGGTTAAACACTCAAAAATCAAGCTCTGGACAGTTGGCTCAGTCGTAGAGCATCGGCCTCGCGTGTTGATGTTCCATGTTTGATTCCTGGTCAGGGCACACAGGAGTTGTGACCATCTGCTTCTTCATCCCTTCTCCTCCCTGTTCTCTCTCTCTCTCCCTCTCACAGCCATGGCTCCATTTGGTTCAAGTGAATTGGCCTTGGGCACTGAGGATGGCTCTATAGCTTCTGCCTCAGGTGTTAAAAAAAAGCTTGGATGCTGAGCAATGGAGCAATGGCCCCAGATGGGCAAAGCATCACCTCCTAGTTGGCTTCCTGGGTGAATCCCAGTTGGGCGCATATAGGAATCTGTCTCTCTGCCTCCTGTTTTCTCACTAAAAATAATTTTTAATTAAAAAATGTAAAACAACACTCAAAAATAAATCAAATAATTCACCATATCAACAGACTAAAAATCAAAAAACATATGATCATTTTAATAGGCATAGAAAAATCATTTGACAAATCCAACAGCCATTTTAATAAAAATTTCTAGAAAAATAGGAATTGAAGGTATGTATCTAAATATCTTTCTAAAACAGAAAAATGGCATTTATTAAAAAAAAAAACAACCTACCGCCAAACTTATACATGCTTTACCTAACATCAGAAAGAAGACAAAGATGTCTTTTACCACTGTATTCAACATCGTATTAAAGGTTTTAGTTAGTACAGTAAGGCAAAAAAGAAATAAAAGGCATCTGGATTGAAAATAAAAAAGTAACACTCTCTTTATTCATAGATGATATAGTCATCTATGCAGAAAACCCACTGAAATCTATAGAAAGGCTACTAAAACTAAAAATAGTTTTGTGAAATTATGGCTTATAAAGTTAATTTCCAATAATCAATTAATTCTCTATACAGTATTAGCAACAATTGGAAATTAAAATTTTATTTTTAAAAATATCATTTACAGTAGCCTCAAAAATACAACATATTTAGGAATAAATCTGACAAAAGATGTGCATAACCTATAGCCTGAAAATGGCAAAACATTGTTGAGAGAAATTAAAAGTCTAAATAGAGAAATATACCTTGCTCATGGACAGAATAATTCAATATTGCTAAGATACCAATCTTCCCAAATTCATTCATTGATTATTTGGATAGTGATGATTATGGATTATGTTTGTTGTTTTAATTAGAATGCTCATGTCATGATTATGCTCATATATCAAAACTTATCAAATTGTGCACTTTAAATGTGAGATTTTATTCCATGTCAATTATACCTAATAAAGCTGTTTATAAATAAAACTACAAAAACCTTTTCAAAGGCTCCTAATGGCTTTAATATGGTAAAGTTCAACCTTTTGGGTTAAAAAATATGGGCTTTGAAATTTTTTTCTACTAGTTAAATTGCTTCAGGAAAATCATTTTTCCTCTTTGAGTGTGGGTTAGTCCATCTATGGAACAGAAATAATAAAATCTGTCTGATATGGTTGTTGCTGAAATAATTATACCATCCTATTTAAAGTACCTAGAATAGTGCCAGACATCTAGTATTTAAAAAGTCTTAAATTTGAGGTACCAAGTATAAGCCATTATCAGCTATTACTTTAGAAATCACTCATTGTTTAAAAGAAAGAGACTAGGGTAGAAAAGAAGTATCTCCCTTAGTTCACATTTTGCCTATGGCTTATCCTAAGTTTATGTCACTTAATAATTTATAGAACCTTAAGTTACATAATTTAAAAACCTAGAGATGATCATAGTGGACCTGATGATTTCTTTCTAATGCCAGAATTTTAATACACTTATTTGAAAAATATATTTATATAATTGCAGCCTTAATGTATTGAGAGGTAACCCTTTTGCCATTGATTTTTTAAAAGTTGATAAATTTTATAGCATTCTTGATACACCATATATGTCATTTGAAATGTATAGTTTCTTTCCTCTAAAGCAAATACAGCATAAACTTAATACTTGCCTATGAACTTTAGTAGTGAGTGTGACTAGCTTTATGACCATGGGCAAGTCAATAACATTTCTAGATTTCATATCTTCATTTTATAAGGCCGTGATGGCGAACCTATGACACGTGTGTCAGCACTGACACGCATAGCCATTTTCGATGACACACGGCCGCATAGCAGAGAAGTATGGGGCCGCATGCCAAGAAGGGCATTTCATCCTTGGCTCCTGCATGGCCAGGTGCAGTAGCCGAGGATAAAACATTTGCTGTAGTGTATACACTCTGTGCCCGAGGTCTGTAGGCCAAAACAACAGAACTCCGGCACAGAGCACCTAGTTCTGGAACTTCCGGTTAGGCAGTATTTCTCAAAGTGACACACCACCCAAGTTATGCTCGGTTTTTTGGCAAATTTTGACACACCAAGCTCGAAAGATTGCCCATCACTATTATAAGGTAAGGCTTGGGCTACATGACTTCCAAGATCTTTGCCTACTTCAAAATTGTATTACTGAGATAGTATATGACAAATTATTTGAATTCCTTTTTGAATACCATGAATGAATCTACCCTGGATTGTTTAAAGCTTATTGTTGACTATTTAAAATAAATTTGTAACTATCATTAAAATTCATCTTATAGTAGCACATTTTGTAAGTGTATGGAGATTATTCTTGGATAATAATCCTTAGAGAATTTAGAGTTTTCTAAATTGGAGAAATAACTATTTCCACTGATATCATTATCACAATGTCTGAAAGATACCACTGTTTTTAAAATAAATGTCAATGAAAGGGCCACAGATTAGATGATTATTTTAATTACCTTAATTTTTTATTTTTCAAATATGCACAGGAATTAACTTTTCTTGTTTGGTGTATCTGGAATATTTACTTCAGTATGCTCAGTTTAATGCTATTTTAGAAGGTGAAAGGACAAAGTGTACTTAATTATAACTGGACTTTGCAATAGTACATATTTTATTTTGGGTTACAAATCTTGGAAACAAATAAGGAATATAAGTAAGTAGGATTAATTTGTGTATGTGTGCCCATGTGGATGTTATTGCCAAGATTAAAAAAAAAAAGAATTATAACTGATAGACAAGTTTGTTGTTTGTGTGCCTATTATACAAAGTTTTATCATTAAAAGGACATTGCTCTTTACCTACTTGCCTAATATATTTGTGCATATTGTTTTTAAACCTATGACAATATACTGTGCTGAATATAATGCTATGGAATTCACAATAAAAAATTAAACTTAATGGTGTCTTTAAAATTGGAAGAAGATCAGAGATTATAAATATGTGTATTAGTAAACAAAACCACTCTTGTACTTATTGTGTCTGTGTGTGTACACAGAGAGAAACACAGATATGTACATATAACTAAGAATATTCTAAAAGGAACTTGTCAAAATCACAATAGAAGTCTAAGAGTGCACTCACTCACAAAACCTCCAAATCTCTTAGATGATACCCAGAATAACGTTTTTTTTTTTGTAGAAATGGAAAAATAATTATAAAATATATTGTGTTAATAAATCAGAAAAGGCGCTTGAAATAATCTCATAAAATGTTATAGCTTAAATAATGCCCTTCATCAGTATTCTTTGTTTAACATTTTATGTTTATTGATAAATGAAGATGCATTAAATAATTCAAAGAAAACATTAGCTGCAAGCAAGGAATTAATAATTGATAGAACTGGAAGGACTCTTTTCACTTGGGAAATAGATAATATTAGCCTAATGTGGGGCTGTAGAAACAGAGGAAATGTAATGGATCTGCCGGCTTGAAACTGATGATGGTTATTGTGGTCTAAAAGTTGCTACAAAGGCAAAAGCGGGGCAGCTCGGCAAGTGCAATAGATTTCACTCCTAGGAGCTGACAGTGCAAATTGTGGTCTGATGTGCCAGATTTATACATGGGAGGAGACCTAATGGCCAAGACATGTACTAAGGAGCTGAAAAAATAAATGCAAGTTAACCATAACTGGAAATGGCAAGAAAAAACTTTGAACATATCAACATGATAAAAAATAAAGAGATTTCACTTTTGTCCATTGTGCCTGAGGACAGAGACCAGTTGAAACATGGCTATCTTGTTTTTGACAAGATACACCTGTCACAAGGTCTTAGGTCTTCACAGCAGTTTGGACAGTAGACCCAGCGGCATATGGTGCAATGCCAGCATCTTTGGGGATTCATGGAGGATGAAAGCCCCAGATAGAACAGACACGTATGTTAGCTATTTTCATCTCACTTGTATTCATCCTTCTCCAAATATTAGAGAAAACCCTGGGTTATACACATCTGGAAGTTCCAGAGGTCATTAATTTTGTCCCGTCTTCTCCATATCCTCTTTCACTCGACTTCCTGGCAGAGAGAGTTATTCTTGAGCGTGCCCAGGGAAAGTTCAAGTTACTCCCTGGTAAATTCATCTTTGCCATTGGGAAAGACTCTTTTATTTGTAATCTGGCATACTTTAAGTATACATCTTTAATAGTTATGTGCAACCTGTTTCAGCCAAACTGAATCTCTAAATATTAATAGCCAACTCATAAATCATCCTTATTTGTCACTTTTGCCTTAGAAACATAAATTTCCAAAAATGCAGATTTGGAACTAGTTTCAGAAAAATGACTTCTTGCTAAAATTTAAGCCACTGAAAAAGTCTACTGATTCTGCAGCCTACACTTTTAGGCTGATGCAGAATTTCAAATTCCTGTATGTACTCACTCTGAGGAAACAGTAATGCATTTCATAATTTCTTTTTGGTTAAATATTACAGATCAATGTCCCTCTTTTCGCATGCTGACTCTACAGACAAAATTTACAAAAGAGCATATAAGAAAAGAAAGGCAAAATAAATCTCTATTTTCCACAGTTTTGTCTCATTATTTGAAAAAAAAAAAACTAAAATACTAAAATGGAGCCAATTCATCAGAGACTTCTTTCAGACCCAGGTAGGCAAAACAAACAGCTATAGTGAGCTAGATGCAAGGGAAAACCCCAAAATGCAGAATGTGTAACCAACTAATAGTACTTAAGAGCTCCAAACTGTTGTTGTCATCATACCACAGACTAGGGAGTACAAACAGTGACAAGATCAATTCTAAAGAAGGAAATGAGATAGCCAGATGAAACCAGCCAGGTACCCTGGTGAACTCTAAGAGAGGAAAGCTATGCACACTCCAGGACACATGCACAATTCTGTCTGATTGCTGAGTATTATCTCAATCTTTTTTTTTATTAGCTTGCAAGGCTTTCTGTACATGCAATAAAAAGCACAATCTGGCTTCTGGTTCTAGAACTGTGTTATTATTGTCGATAAAATTAGGAAAGCAAAATGATCTGTGGATATAAATTTCAGAAGCCCAGACATACCCTATACCTACTTATTTACAAATCAGGTAAATCATTTCATAAGAACCACAGTTACAATCTGTTGTAAGAGCACCTATTAATACTTATGAAGTTAGAAATTAAAATAGCTTAAGTTGAATATTAAACAAATTTTAGCTATCAAGAGTATATTTAGAAATAAACACACACATATATAATCAATTAACTTATGACAAAAGAGCCATAAATATACAACAGATAGTTTCTTCACTAAATGACACTGGAAACCAAACAGACACATACAAAAGAATAAAACTGACTACTATCTCACACTATACACAAAAAATTAACTCAAAATGAATTAAAGACTTGAATGTAACCCCTGATACCATAAAACTCCTAGAAGAAAGCATAGGTCGTAAGCTCCTTGACACTAGTCTTGGTGATGATATTTTGGATTTGAAACCCAAAGCAAAAGTAACAAAAGCAAAAACAGATAAGTGAAACTATTTCAAACTAAGAAGCTCTACATGCAGAGGAAACCAAATCAATAAGCTTACTTATGGAATGGGAGAAAGTGTTTGCAAATCACATATCTGAGAAAGGTTAATATCCAAAATAATAAAAAATTCATACAACTCAAAAGTAAAAAAGGAAAACAAATAAACAAACAATCCAATTTTTAAGTAGGCAGAGAATCTAGATAGGTATTTTTCCAAAGAAAAAATACATATGACCAAAAAGTACATGGAAAAGTACGCAACATCACTAATTATCAGAGATAGGCAAGACAAAACTGCAATGAGATACCACTTCATGCCTACTGAAATGGTTATTATCAAAGGAAAAGAAACAACAAGTGTGAGGATGTGGAGAAAAGGGAACCCTCCTGCACTGTTGGTGGGAATTTAAGTTGGCACAGCCATTATGGAAAACAGTATGACGGCTTCTCAAATACTAAAAATAGAATTACCATATTATTGAGTTATGCCACTTCTTAGAGTTTATCCAAATAAAAAAAATTAAAACACTAACTGGAAAGGATATATGCACCTCCATGTTCATTGCAGTATTATGTACAATAGCCCAAATACGGAAGCAACTGCAAGTGTCCAGCAGTAGATAAATGGGTAAAAAAAAAAATGTGGCTGTACAGACAAAATGCAATATCATTCAACCATAAAGAAGAGGACATTTTGCTATTTACAACAACATGGGTGGACTTTGAGGGCATTGGGCTACATGAAATAAATAATACAGAGAAATACAAATACTTTATGGTACCATATATTTGTGGAATCTAAAAAGAACAGAAAGTGAGCTCATACAGAAGAGAGACTAATGATTGTTAGAGATAGAGGGGGATGGGCATAGGGAATTAAATATACAAACCTCCAGCCATAAAATCACAGGGATATAATGTACAGCAAGCTTACTACAGTTACTAATACTGCAATAATACTATATATATGAAAATTGCTAAGGGAGTAGATCTTAAAAGTTCTCATCACAAGAATATAATTTATAACTTTGCATAATGACATTAGGCTTATTGTAGTAGTAACTATTTTGCCATATATACATAGAATACTTATGCTATACACCTGAAACTAATATAATGTTACATGTCAATTATACCCCAATTAAAAATGGGGTATATTAAGCCCTCTTAAAGTACCATGACTGTTAATAAATAAACCACCCCTACCTTCCTCTGGTCTTCAAACTTACTTATGAAAAAAGACACACATATGTGTAACAGTTGCAAAACAATACAAGAAGAAATTGCATAATTCAAGTCCAATACCTTATTCTACTCACTGGAACTTCTTTTTTATAGGAAAATTTAATAGAGGAAAAACAAAACAAAACCTCTTTCATTCTAGTCTGGTCACAGTAAACATCTGAGTGTGGTGAAGCTGTGAAAATATTCTAACCTCAGCCCTTAATTTCTGATTCAATGTGGGCTCTTCCACATTTAATAAAATTCACATGTCTGAGATTCTCCTTCTTGGGTTGCTGGCTTTGCCCGATGGGCTAAATCAAGATGTGTTAGGTTAATTGGCTATTGCTGGCAAAGAGGGGGGAAGGATGAAGGATACTATACTAAAACCAAAAAGCAGAATTCAAACTGATATCAGAAATAACCAATCTATTGGGAACCAAACTTTGTAGTTGAATCTCCTACCAACATAAAGCTTTCCTTATATTGATCAAACAAAGGATAAGCAGTGGCAGGAAGCAACATTTTTTCCCCTAACCACTATATCATTCCTCTCAGCACCATATTGAGCTGGACTGCTTGGCAATGACAGGAGACACATATGTCTGGGATTTTGTTTTTTAAACTATATGTTCTGCTTTTAATAACATGATTACAGCTGTTCAGTCATGATGCCTCTAGACTGAAGAAAGTCACAGTGAGGAGCAGCCCAGCCAGAAGGTCTGGGAGCAGCCGGTGGGGATGAAACATATGGTTACTTCACAAAGGTGTGTCACCAACAAACAAGCCAGAACCCCAGTCAGTTGGTTCCCAGCCGCGTTTCTCCATTTAAATTCATTTAAGTTCTCAGTCCATTCCTTCTTCTCTTTTATTTTGTATTACTTCTTCTTAAATTGGGGTGATATAAGGAAACTCATTTGCAACCAAGAAAATAATGTAGGAAATAAATGGAGTGATGCTTGGCTCATAACTGCTGAACAATGAAGAGCTAGTTTCAGTAACTAAAGAATATTACAATTGACGTGAGAACAGGCTGACCAGATCCTGATGTTGGTTCTCACTCTTGGTAGTTACGTGGTCTTATGCAAGTCACAGAGCCTCCTTCTACTAGAGAATCATCAGCTATCAAATGAGTAAGCACCATCTTAAAGTCTGCTGTGTAGATTAAGTAGAACAGTGAATGAAGGGAGACCAGCACTATCCCTGCAGCTGATATGTACGACATACTCAAGAAGGAGTGACTACTACTGTTTATAAACTTCAAATGGCATTTCTTTGCTTACCTGGTGACCATAGAGGCAGGGGAGAGTATTGACTGTAACTACGAGACCTGGAAATGAATACAAGTCATGGTTTTCTCATCTCTAAAATGGAAAGCACTACTTGAGGGCCCTAGCCTAGCCACCCCCGCTCCTGTGTGAGAATGGGCTTCTCCCCTCCCCTGGCTGAAGAGGTGGCCACCCACACAGTGACTGCAGTACATACTGTTGATCCAGCCTTTGCGTTGGATTTGACGTTCCTCAGCACCAACCTCTCCGCCAGGCAGCTGGCAGGGTCAGAGGAGAAAAGCAAATGCTCTTCAAGGGCTTCCAGAAGCCACTGATGACTTCACCACCTGCAGCTGGGAACCCCACACCCACCCCTTCCTGTGCCCCTTGGTAACAAAAAGAAATGATTAAAAATTTATAAATAGTAATTATTATAAAAATATGCATTAAGCAACAACAAAAACACAAATTTAGCCAATATCCTTTACCTCATTTTCATCTACCCTCCCTCCCCTTTTCCTCCCCAACAGGGTCTTTTCCTTTCCCAAGTCACTGGTACCATTTGTCAGGGCTAAAGGAGACTTCAACAGATGGGCTGAAGATGGGGAGGGCCAGGCCACAGTTAGGATGGGTTGAGGGGTGGGGGCATCAAAAAGTGAGGAGCTAACCTGGCTAAGAAACACCCAGATACCAAGGATTATCAAGGAATACACAAGAATTATACAAATGAATCTTGCAAACATACCTTGTACAGTTCCTGTTTCATAGTACTATTTAGCAAAAAGATAAAAATACTGCTTCAAAATTTCTAAACAGTTAACTTCTCCTCAGGTGCAAATTTGTGATGTAGACACAGGAGCCAAAAGGCTAAAACCACAAAAACTTTGTAATATTTTGAATAAAGTCATGATGTAGAGAACCTTGCTAAAAGAATTACACAATATTGTTCTTCATCTCCTCTGACCATATTATAGTCTATACATGATAATAGTACAAAATAAAATATTTACTTATATTATTAAAATCTGCTACCAACAGATACACACACACACACACACACACACACACACACACACTATACAGTAAAATACACAAAAAAAATAGTGAATATATCAGGGTAAAGAAAAAATTAGAGTAGAGAAAAATAAGACAAAACCAAAGTGAAATTAATTTATAGAATGCACTCAGCAAAGTTTTCTACAATGACTAGGGGAGATCACAAGTTAAATCTGAGCTTGGATTAAAATAAAGTAAGGCTGCCTGACCAGGCGGTGGTGCAGTGGATAGAGCGTCAGATTGGGATGCGGGGGACCCAGGTTTGAGACGCCGATGTCGCCAGCTTGAGCACGGGCCCATCTGGCTTGTGCAAATGCTCGCCAGCTTGGACCCAACGTCACTGGCTCCAGCAAGGGGTTGCTCAGTCTGCTGAAGGCCCGCGGTCAAGGCACATGTGAGAAAGCAATCAATGAACAACTAGGGGGTCACAATAGCAACGAAAAAGTAATGATTGATGCTTCTCATTTCTCTCTGTTTCTGTGTGTCTGTCCCTATCTATCCCTCTCTCTGACTCTTTTTCTCTGTCCTTGTAAAAAATAAAAAAAAAGGAAGGCTGCTAGATTTTCACTAGCCAGAGTTATTCTCATCTCCCACACGATCAGTAACATTAGAGTTTGTTTTATATTGGAAGCTCCAATGCAAATATCACTACCTTCCCAACACAAAACACAGTCCACAGAATTTCTGTTCATTTGGTTGAAATCTTCATGATGCTCAATTAAAAATATTCTGTATCTATTGGAAGAATGAGACTGCATTTAGGCTGGGATGCAGGCTCAGATGTGTGGTAGCCAGGAGGGGAGATATAGCTACCTTTCCCTACAGAAAAGTGGGGTCCTTGTGGCCAGCATCTCTTTATCAGTCCGTTCATTTTGGAGGGTTACTAAGTACAGGTTTTCAGATCTATTTGTTTACTGAGCAATGGGTCTAATTAATAAATACATAAGTAGATATGGAAAATAATGATAAAGTCAACATTCCAAACAGAATAGCAAACTGGCAGTTGTGTATAAAAAAGAGTAAAAGCTAAATATAAATCATTTTTAGAATATCGCCTTCTTTGATAAAATTACTAGTGAGACCATGACTAAGAGCATGTGTTGGTTGAATTGTTTATTAAATTTTAAAAATGCTTTTTTTTTAAAAAAAAAAGAAGTTAGCAAACTTCCAGTGGTGACTAACAAGTAGCAGAAAAGAATGAATGGTTAACACTGGAAAGCAGAAAAGATAAGCCAACATGGTTCGGCAAAAGTAAGGCAATTTGTACTCTTAATTTTATCTGAAAAGTTCATGTAAAAACCATAACACAGCAGTGTTTCTTTCAATAAAAAAGCCAAATTCAAAACAATTTCAACTACCGTACAAAATCTTATAATAAAACCAATACTCTAGGGAGATGCAGTATTTTTATCCTGTGGTTCAAGGATCTGTTAATACTGCTAACAACTTCCCATGAGTATGTGCAGCCCTTTGAAAGGCAGGCAGCTACATACTTTTTTTCCAAATCTTATAAATAGCTTTATGTAGAAGATGATTAGGACTAGTCTTGTTCTCATTTAGCAGATATAGAAAACAAGGCTTAAGGAGGTGAAATGGCTAACCCCTGCTTCCCATTAGTGATGACTCTGGATATGAAATCCAGAGCCTTTAATTCCATGACTTTTTTCTTCACTTGGAACCACCGCATTCAGCTTCTATGAACCTCCAGTTCATATTTTGGGTGAATGTTATTCTAACTTCAGGTAGTTTTCCAAATCTTGGAGATGAATAAAGAAAGCTAAAGAATTCCCAGGAAATGGCCCTGGCTGGTTGACTCAGTGGTAGAGCATCAACCTGGTGTGTAAATGTCCCGGGTGCTAAGGATGGCTTTGTGGAGCCTCCACCTCTGATAATAAAAGTAACTCGGTTGTGAGCATGGCTCCCCATAGGCAGAGCATCAGCCCCCAGACAGGAGCTGCCAGATGGATTACAGTATAGGGGCACATGCAGGAGTCTGTCTCTCTATCTCCCTTCTTCTCACTTGTAAAAGAAGAAAAACAAAAAAAGATTCCCAGGGAAGAAGACAATTTTGTTGATACTGATTAATTCTAAATTGTTTTTGTTTCCAAGAGAAGATAGTCAACATATTGTTTGTCAGGAATTTGATATGCTGAGAAGTTCTGCTTTGTCATATATTTGCTCTCTGCTGATTTTGTTCACAAATGTGTAAGCAAAGGAATAATCTTCTCTCTCTTTCGTGTTATAGATTGTTGACAACAGGGAATGGAGATTGGCCCCACTCTTTTATATGACTGCTATAAATGGAAGTGTCTTTGAAAAGCACCAATTCTTCCTAACTGATGGTGGTCTTTTGAAAGAGGTTTTTTCCAAATGTGTTTGCCTTCTGAAAGACGAGTGATTGGGGCAGTCAGTACATAACCCTTTCCAATACGAAAGATGGATTAGTTTCAACTGACTCTGTGTGAGAAGCTTCATTCTGGTCCAGCTGGCAAGGACATAAAGCACAGTAATTACTTGAAAGTAAAAGAAAAGAAAAGAAAAAGATAAATATTGTATCTAGTATCCTCACTGCTTAGTTGGAATTCTGGCTTTCTTTTTGAATTAAAAAAAAAAATCATCTTTTAGGGCCAAGAAAAGAAAATTCCATAGTATTTCAGCAGGAAATCCTATCCAACCATAGTTTTGGGTGTTGATAGTGGTATACATTTGTTTTTCTTTTTGAAAATTGTTATCAAAAACATGTTAATGAATTTTGTGCCAAAGTCCCAGAATTGACATGGAACCATGTAAAACAAGTGAAAGCTTTAAATAAATTTGAAAATGTGAAGCACAATTTGTTTTTTGAGACAACTGCTATTTAGTATATAAGATCTATTCATTCCATAACATCTCCTATGATGGTGAAATTCCAAAGAAAACGTTGCTGGCAAGTGTGTGTGTGTGTGTGTGTGTGTGTGTGTGTGTGTGTGTGTGTATAATGGTGAAATAACATTATAAAATACAAATTATTTTTATAGTTTTCAAGGGAGCAAAAGTGCAAATGAATAGTGTACAATCTCCAAACAGTTAGTAATATGACCTAATTCTTCCTATAAATATTTCTGAAAATTAAATGAGATCAGGGACAATATTTCCTAATTTATATCTATCAGAAGTGAAGCAAAATGGTTTCATGACTTCAAGATCACCCATCATATGTTTACCCAACAATAACGCTAGAATAGGCTCCTTCATGTGTTATCAAGAATTTTAGAATTTGGTAGAACTAAGAAAAGTTTTTAAAATGTAAGGATACTGAAGCTAAAAGAAGAAAACATCTTCAAATGTACCTGTTTTCTTCTTAATGATTACCCTTCCCCCAGTTCTTCAGGATTAAACATTTTTAAAAAATTTTATATGTGATATAGCTCATTAAACTATTTAATCATATCAAAATGCTTTCTAGAAAAAAGGTCTGTAGAAAATATACTTTTCCACCTTTAAATTGCTCTTAATAATTCACTGTAATTTAGGTGATTAAATTTTTCCCAGCAGTGAGTCCTACTTAACAGCAGGAAACCTGGGTAGGGAGGCTACCCCACCTCAGCCACAGATGTTAGGCAAAGACGTCTTGTTGGGTGGGAGCGAAATGATGAAGGGCTTTAGTGGGCTTTTGTGGACTTGACTGCACAACATGGCAGTTAGATATGCTTCTGCATGAGACTTAGGATCTGGAATAGAAACATAATTTCTGTACAGTCCTAGACTTTCACTGTCTGGTTGTGAAAGCTTGTGCCTTCAGAAATCACAGTATCACATAATAGTACTATATGAAGAGTATGTGTGCCTGGAGTGGTAGGAAAATTATTTCACAATCAGTACAGCATAGGCACCCACCAATTATAGTAAGTACCCATCAGAGGAGGGACCTGGAGGCCCTTTGCTGGTCCAAGTTTCAACCGTTTAGTGCATGGATTGTGGAGTTCTGACAGTTTTCAGAGGAAGTGGCTGTGAGGCAGGGTGGCAAAGCAGTAAATATTTAGCAAGTAAATAAAAATATTTCATTATCTTAGCTAGTAGTATAGCTGTATCAGTGCATATAGCTAAATACTAGTCCTGGTATTATGTAGTAATATTATTGACAGATTAATTTGGTTTCTAATTTAGTTACTTTGAAATCTAAGTTTAGGTTTTCAATTTGAAAATGCATTCTGAGTTCTATTTGGTATTTGCAAATTTTATTTTACTATGTGCAAATGAACTTTTCAAACACAAACTGATTTTATATTAGATATTCTGATCTTATATTACCATCTGTGGTATTCACAAGAGACTCATTTTGGATATTATTAATGTTTCTTAAGTTCTTGACCTAAGCCAATGATAACTGAGTGTTTTTATAGCCTTTTAAAATATAACTTCTACTTCTTTTTCATTAAATTTATTTGGGTGACTGGTTAATAACATTATATAGATTTCAGGTGTATAATTCTATAACACATCATCTATATATTGTATTGTGTGTTCACTACCCCAAGTTAAGTCTCCTTCCATCACCATGTATCTCCCCTTTACCCTCTGCTACTTCCCCACACCCTTTTCCTCTGTAGATCACCATGCTGTTTTCAGTATCTATGAGGTTGTTTCCTAATCCCTTCACCTTTTTCACCAAACCCTCCCAACCCTCCTCCTCTGTGATATCTGTCAGCCTGTTCTCTGAATCTATGAGCATGTTTTTATTTGGCTTATTAATTTATTTTGTTCATTAGATTCTACATATAAGTGAAATCACATGGTATTTGTCTTTCTCTGCCTGGCTTACTTCACTTAGCCTAATGTTCTCCTGGTCCATTCATGCTGTCACAAGAGGAAAGATTTTCTGGGTTTTTTTTTTTGTTTTGTTTTTTTATCGCCAATCCACTTTTTAAGCTTTAAAAATGAAGCTTATATTTAGCTATTTTAGGTTTTCAAATTTCAGAAATAACTCTAACTTATGGAACCCTCTTTAGGTCAATACAGCAAATATGAACTATGGTAGAGAAGACCCAACCCAGGGAAGCAAAGGACCCTGTGAGAATGCTCACATTCCCTTACTTCACCGAGGGCCACCTAGCTGATGCTGAATAAATGGCTTTGCCTAGACTGACATTATCCAATACACTAGCCATTTGCCACATTTGGGGATTTAAATTCAATTTTAAATTCAATAAAATGAAGCAAACTTAAAATTTTAGTTCCTCAGTCACATTAGCCACATTTCAAGGATTCAATAGCAAAGTAAGTTTGATGACTGATATAAATCCATTGCAATGCAGAGTTACATTGAATAGTTTTGGTCCAGAATATTACATCTTATTTCAATTTCTCTCAGTAAAGTAAAAACATTTTCATCTTTTTCTGTCTCCAGAGGAGAGAGAAACAGGTTAAATTATCAGTCAAAAATTATATTCAGACTTCTAAAAAAAAACCTATTGTCATATTTTTAACTTGTGTGCTTATACAATGTGTCCGTAAAGTCATGGTGCACTTTTGGCAGGTGCAAAATATAAAGTGCATCATGACTTTATGGATACACTGTATAAAGCAATTCTACCACAGGATCACATAGATTTTTATCCCAAAACAGAGTGATATTTCTCAAAATCCAAAGTTTTCTATGTCTTTTTTAAATTATAAATTTTAAAATTGCATTTACTTTTATAATATGGGTTTAATCTTAAATATGTTACATTGTAGCTCTAGAAACTTCTCGTAGATAATTTTTTATGAAGCATATTAAGACACTGTATTTTAATCATTCCTCTACCAAGAATAACAACAATAAAAATTGTCTTAATTCTTGATAGCAGTGTATCAGTGTTATTTTGGATTAAAATTATCGTATGTTTCCCAAATGCAGACTTAACTTAGAACAACATCAAAAAAATGACTTTTGGATAAGACACCTCTAACGTTATAGACCATCAACCTGAATGCTGAATATTTTTCATGCCTCAGTGATTTTTGACTAGACAATAGTGCATTACACCAACAAGATGAGATGTAGAGAGAAAAGTCCACCCACTGTTTGATCTATATGTTGCCAAGTTCAAGAAAGATGAATTGCTTCACTGTATTGACCGATTCTTGGGGCAGGGCCTATCTATCTGTGGAGAGATGTAAATTGGAAAATAGCTGTATCTTAGTTTTCCTATTTGTATCACCAGAAAGCACAAGTGCCAACCTCCTTTGTAGTGATTTTACCAGTGCCCTCTGATTCTATCACCTGCCAGAGAGGGATCCACCTCTCAAGAAAGTTTACAGAATGTTAATTCAATCCTTGTACCTTTAGACCTGAACAGATAAAACTGCTGATGAGGTGTGTTTTTCCAGTTCTGCTCTTGGGTACAATGAGGGTTGTGCTGGCACTGGGTTTGAGAACAATATTGAAAGAAAGATTTTGCCAAACTGGCTGGTATCTGGAGTGCTTGTACTGTATAGACACAGTATTTGCATTGGCATTATGACTGCTAACATTCTCATTTTTTTCAATGTTGACATTAACAGTGCAAATTTTTATTTATCTTTTACTGTTTGAATAAATGAGTAAATATTTCTTGATATTAATATACAGTATGTGACTTGCCAGGGTAAATTCCTTAAGCTAATTTTCCCTTGGAAATATTTGAGTTATAATTTTAAAAAGTTATAGCTCTTTATTGTTTGTATTAAATCTTATTTAAATAAAGATGGGGAGGTAGAAAAAAAATTCTATCAATTCTATCAAATCAATTTTTTTTCTTAAATGATAAGTGGGGAGGCAGAGAAACAGACTCCCGCATGAGCCCAACCAGGATCCACTGGGCAAACCCAACAGGGTGCCATGCTCTGCCCATCTGGGCTGTTGTCTGTTGCCACCAGAGCCATTCTAGCACCTGAGGCAGAGGCAATGGAGCCATCCTCAGCATCTGGGCCAACTTTGCTCCAATGGAGCCTTGGCGGCCAGAGTGAAAGAGAGAGACATAGAAAAAGGAGAGGAGAAAGGGTGGATAAGCAGATGGGTGCTTATCTTGTGTTTTCTGGCTGGGAATCGAACACAAGACTCCCTCATGTGGGGCCGACGCTCTACCACTGAGCCTCCAGCCAGGGACCTCTTTTTTTTTTTTGACAGATAGAGAGTTAGAAGTCAGAGAGAAGGACAGACAGACAGGAAGGGAGATAAGAAGAAGCATCAATTCTTCCTTGCAGTGCCTTAATTGTTCATTGATTGCTTTCTCATATGTGCCTTGATGGGGAGGGGGTTACAGCAGAGCAAGTGACCCCTTGCTCAAGCCACTGATCTTGGGCTCAAGCAGCAACCTTGGGCTCCAAGCCAGTGACATTTGGGCTCAAGCCAGTGACCTTGTGTTCATGCCTATGATACTATGCTCAGGCCAGTAACTCCACACTCAAGCCAGATGAGCCCGTGCTCAAGCCAGCAACCTCAGGTTTCAAACCTGGGTCCTCTGCATCTCAGTCTAATGCTCTATTCACTGCACCACCGCCTGGTCAGACACAAATAAATTTCTAGAATGTAACTAGTCTAGATAATTCTGGTTTTTAAATTTTGTTTTGTTTTGTTTGTGACTTAAAAATAAATAAAACACCAACAAAAAAAATCTATTATCTCTAAAGTTTTTTTTTAATTGCCAAAAAATCTTTAATCTTTCAGTTTCTTCTCAAGCCAAAAATCAAACCCAGCCATAGTCCTCTTGAAATACATCCATCACAGTTTTCATCAGTCTTTTTCAGTAGAACTGTGTTTGCAGATAGTGGTAAAGACAACTATTTAATCAGATGTGTCCACCATGTTTTGAAAAGCAAATTAATTTAGCTTGTGAGACTACAAGGGACAAACTATTGCCAATAAATACATCTATGTCAACAAATCAAATGCCAAATTTTGCTGATCTCTCCAACTGTAATTGTCATTTATAGGTCTGTTTTCCATTCTTCATTATCTTTTTCCTGGATTACTATAATAACCTGCTAATTATTCTCCCTGACTAGGTTGCTATGTTCATCTGCCTTTAAAATTCAAATGTATAAAATATATTTCTAGTCATATCACTATATGGGTCCCTGTCAAAATATTTCAAACTTCTTAGTCTCCAGGTAAGATTCAAAGCTCCCAATGATCTGCCCTCAAATAGCTTTTCTTAGGTCCTTAAGGGCAGGCCCAGGTTCTATCCAGGTACAGTGCAGGTAATGCTCAGAAAAAGTTATTGAAAATTTCTACACTGCCTATGGCCACTGACTAAACAAGACCCAATTTCTACTGTCATATCCTGATATAATACTAAAGTTTTACAGTGTTTCCCCTTCCTAAAGTATCTTCTTTTCTTCCATCTGCTTTATACATCTTCCAACCTACTCTTTTAAAACCCATCATAAATGCTTCCTTTACCAAAAATCTTCTCAGATTTTGAATACCGAATAATCCTTTTCTTTAAAATTTCTTTTAGGACATTTACAACATATATTAAATTCTTTATTATGATGTACCTACTTGTCAATTTGTCTTAATTACATTACTAAATTGTAAGTTCTTTGGCACCAGAAATTGTGTAATAATCATTTTTGTTTTACTCACACTGCTTATTATAATATTATTAATCAGCCAATAAGCAAGCTTTATTCTATTTTGAGACTAATTATTTAAGGGGATTATTATGTAACATAATCTAGTAGAACCAATCAAAGAAATTATACCTTCTACATTTAACAAGTGCCTTTCTAACATTTATATTCCCTTATATTACAATGTTGTAATATTTTAAATTAATCCCTTTGTAAGAATACTAAATAGAAATGTCTTAGTTTCAATGAACTGAAGTAACAATAGTTTTCCATATAAAAATTTATGAAATTCTACTTAAGAAAATATCTACTTAAGGAAATAACCAAATCAATTTTTTATAATATAAGTGGAGTTCTCATTTTATCATTAATTGTTTCTTGCTTGAAAAAGCTCCTCTTCTAGTCACTCTTAAAGTCAGGGTGTAATCTACCTTCTCTCCCTTATTTGTTTGTTCTTTTCTTGAGTTACATTCTTGACCTCATTGACTAGTGATGGGTATCTCAGGTACCCTCTGCGTTAACTTACCAGCCAACGACTGTAGTGCATCAGCTTTAAGTTCTTAACTCTCTAAGATTCAAGTATGCAGCTTGTATTATGTTGCAGTCTTTGTTTCTCTACACAATTGAACAATGCATAGATTATCAAACTTATACTTAAGAAGAATTAATTTCTAGAGATCCTTTTAGGAAGAAAAGATCCATTCAAAAAAGAAATTCTTCTTTTTCTATGGTGTTTACTCATCTTCCATTTAACACCAAAGGTATAAACCCAGGAGTAATGATGTAACACGCTGGACTTACTGTGAAGAACTCAGGGACTGCAGTTAGATGGGATGAGATCCAAATACTGACCCTGCCACATCGTGGCTGCCTAAACTTGGACATGTTTCTTAACTTCTGAGAGCTTTAAAGTGGAGCTAAGAGTCCTTAAAGTAATGTGTACAAAACACTTAGCCCTAGCCCTGGGCAGATAGCTCGGTAGGTTATAGCATCATTCCTAAGTGCAGGCGTTGCCAGTTCAATACCCCAGTCAGGGCACAAACAGGAGCAGCTCAATATTCCTGTCCCTCCCTCCCTGCCTCTATAAATAAATAAATAAATAAATAAATAAATAAATAAATAAATAAATAAATAAAGTATTTAATTAAAACAAAACAGCCCTGTACCTGGCAGGGAATAGGTTTTTAACAGGTAGAAATTATAGTCATTATAACTACATATAAAGTTGGGTTTGCAGCAAGGAGGAAAGCTCCAGATCAAGAACCATAAAGTACAAATTAAAATAATCAGAATGGAAACAAGAATTCAAAGGGTCAAGTCTGAAATGGAAAATAAATACATACGTACATAAATACATAAATAAACGGCTCTGGTCAAGATTGTGGTGAAGATAAATGTGGTACTCATATCCTCCCACAACCACATCAAAAATATAACTAAACTTTGGAACAACCATCACTTGGAATGCCTGAAATCTAGCTGAACTAAAGTCCTACAACTAAGGATATAAATAAAGAAGAGGCCACATTGAGATGGATAAGAGGGTGGAGACATGAAACAGGCTGGTCCCATGTGGTAAGTAAAGATTGGGAGGGATATTACAGCTGCAGAGTTTCCCGCTGAAAAAAGATGTGTCCCAGCCCTACACCGGGCCCTCCAGCCTAGGGTCCCAGTGCTGGGAAGAGAAACCCCCATAATTTCTGGCTGTAAAATCCCACAGATTGTGACTAAGTGAGATGGAGGGCTCTTGGAGTCCCAGGCAACTCCTCTTAAAGAGCCTGTGCACAGACTAACTCCCTCTGAGTTCCAGCACTATGGCAGCAGCTCTAAAGGCACCAGAGACATGCAGCGAGAGACTTAAGTGTCTAGCATTAAAGCAAAAGCTGGAGGGACAGCTTTTTTCAGACAGAAGTTCTAGCAGAGGCCACTGTTCTTTTTCTGAGCCCTTCCCACACAGAGCTGGCAGCTGAACACCATATCTGAATCTCCATCGACCTGGCTCACACTGTTTGCTCCACGCCAGTGATTCGCTGAGTCCCTGTCCTACCTATCAAATTGCAGGCCCACCCAAGCAGCTTCCAATGGCTTTTCCATACAAATGGCCTATCCTGGCTATTGCTTCACTCTCCTAAAATCTCTCAAACAAGCAACATCTGGCCTTCATGTGCTCCATATACCTCTTACTAAATGGCTCCAGGACCAGCGCTAGTAGCAGGCATTCTTGGTTCATAGCTTGGCCTTGCCTGCATACCTCCAAGCCCAGCACAAGTAGCAGTCATCTGCAGATCATTTTGTAGTTCATACCAGGTAGCCTCAGGAAGAACACAAGCAGTGGCTGACTTTGGCCTGTGCCTCTTATGAAGTCCCAGAGCCAGTGCATCCAGTGAACAGTTTAAAACCATGTCAAAGCACCATGCAACCAATTTCACAAGTGACAAAGTAACAAACACACTCAAGGGGTGGACTCAGCACCAGAGCCCTGCTGAAATAAGCCCTGCTCCATGGGGTGGGCCTCTGCACTGCTTGCAGCAAGTCCTTGCAGCTGATGGGCCTTGGGATAAATTTCTCCCATTGACACACCAACAGCAATCAAGGCTCAACTACAACAGGAGAGTGTACACAGCTCACATGAGGATAGGAGGTGTCTGGAGTGCCCAGCTTGGGTAAATGGGGAAGCTATGCCATGGACCCTCCAGGACATCTACTACATTAGGCTACACTACCAAACCTGGGAAATGTCATAGCTCTGCCTAATACATAGAAATGAATACTGAGAAGCTGCCCAAGTATGGAGACAAAGAAATTTTTCCCAAGTGAAAGAACAGAAAAGAACTCCAGAAAAAGAACTAAATAAAAAAGAGACAAGAAATCTACCAGATGCAGACAGAGTTCAAACTACTGTTTGCAATAAATTCAGAGAAAGTGAACTTAAGCTCAATGAACTTAGGGGAAGAATAGATAAACTTAGAGAGAATTTCAACAGCATGAAAAAGAACATGGAACCCTAAAAGGAACCAGTCAGAAATGAAGATACACTAACTGAAATGAAGAATAATTAACAGGAAATCAACAGTAAAGTAGATGAAGCCAAGAGTCAAATCAGCATTTTGGAATATATATAAGCAAAAACACCAATCAGAACACCAAAACAAACAAACAAACAAACAAATGAGGATAGTGTTTGAAGCCTGTGGGACAAGTTCAAGCATATCAACATTCACATCATTGGGATGCCAGAAGGAGAAGAGAGAGAGCAAGGAATTGAAAACCTATTTAAAAAATTAATGATGGAGAAACTTTCCTAACCTGGTGAAGGAAATTGGTATTCAAGTCCAGGAAGCATAGAAAGTCTCAAACAAGATGAACGAACCCAAAGAGGCCCACAACAAAATATATCATAATTAAAATGCAAAACATTAAAGACAAAGAGAGAATCTTAAAAGCAGTAAGAGAAAAGCAATTAGTTACCTACAAGGGAGCTCCCATAAAACCAGTAGCTCAAATGATTTCTCAACAGAAACTGTGCAGGACAGAAGAGATTCAAAGGGATTCAAGAAATATTCAAAACTGATTAAAGCAAGGCCCTATAACCAAGATTATTCTAACCAGCAAAATTATCATTTAGAATTAAAAACGTATAAAGAGCTTCCCAGACAAGAGAAAGTTAAAGAAGCCCATCACCACTGAATCAGTATTGCGTGAAATGTTAAAAGGTCTTCTGGAAGAAGAAGAGGAAGAAGGAGAAGAGATAAAAAATATGAACAATAAAGTGGCAATAAATACATATTTATCCATAATTGAATCTAAAAAAGCAAAATAAACAAGCAGAACAAATAGACTCATAGATACAGAGAACATTGTGATGGTTGCCAGATAGGAGGTGGGTCGAGGGGAAGGTTAAAAAGATAAAGGAATTAAGAAATACAAATTGGTAATAACAGAATAGTAATAGGATATAAAGTACAGCATAGGGAATATAGTAAATTATATTCTAATAACAATGTATGGTGTCAGATGTATATAAGATTAATCTGGAGGATCACTTAGTAAGTTATATAATATGTAATCACTGAGATGTACACCTGAAAC
Source organism: Rhynchonycteris naso (assembly GCA_037038555.1). Classification (NCBI taxonomy): domain Eukaryota; kingdom Metazoa; phylum Chordata; class Mammalia; order Chiroptera; family Emballonuridae; genus Rhynchonycteris; species Rhynchonycteris naso. The sequence continues at coordinate 82,396,746 of CM072999.1, read as the reverse complement.
TAATATAATATTATAATTATATAACTGTAATTGAAAAATAATAAACTATTTTGCCTGACCTGTGGTGGTGCAGTGGATAAAACATCGACCTGGGAACACTGAGGTCGCCAGTTCAAAACCCTGCACTGGTCTGGTCAAGGCACATATGGGAGTTGATGCTTCCAGCTCCTCCCCCCTTTCTCTCTTTCTCTCTCTCTCTCTCACTCTGTGTATCCTCTCTAAAATAAATAAATAAATAAATAAATAAATAAATAAATAAATAAATAAGAAACTTTAAGAAAAAAAACGAAAAATAATAAACTATTTTAAAAACTCTGTTGAGGTGGGAAAAATGAAGTAAAAAGAGGAAAAATGGAGAATATTATGTTGAAAATGTTTATTTGTTTCTATGAGAGGTACATGATATAGTTTCCTGAAGTGAATGGCATACAGTATTAAAAGTCACATGTCAGAAGCAGCATTCTGAGCGCAGCATGTAAGAAGGTCTCCTCTAAGGTAGAGAGAGATTGAGGGTAAGCGTTTTAGTAAGTGGCAATAATTCAGCCAGGTGACAACAAGATTGTCAGTCTTGGGAACAGAGAGGTACAGAGGTTGTGTTCAATTGAAGTGGTGTTGACAAGAAAGAACCAATAGGATTTGACAACTTCTGGGATATAGGAAGGATATGGACAGGTCAGATAATATCTTTAGAGAATAGTGGCTCCATAAATAGAAGTTGGCCAATTGGGAAGCAGAATTATTTTTGCAATAGGATATATCTCAGTCTATGCAGGCTGTTATAACAGCATACTATAGACTACATCGCTTATAAAAAGCAGAAATTTATTTCTCACAGTTCTGGAGAAAGAGAAGTCTAAGATCAAGGTCCTGGCAGACTTGGTATCTGGTGTAGAGATGGCTATTTTCTCTCTATGTCCTATAAATTTGGGAGGAACACAAACATTCAGCATATGGCAGGAAACAGTAAATTCAATCTAGACAATACCAGTTTGCACTGTGATGAGATAATAGGTAATGAATATTGCTTAGATCTGAAATAGAGTAATCCATACTTGGTTTTAGGTCACTCCAAATAAATATATAAAAAGAGTGTTGTGGAATGAATGCCAGCAGCCAGTTTTGCTTACTCCACAATTCTGATTCACATCTGCTCTAATTTTTGAACCTCCTAAACCACAATATAGAAATTAGTTTTGCTAAAACTCCTTTCTTAAAAGTGCTTACCACTATTTTTACTAATTTATTAACATTCATAGTACCATAGCATTTGAATGGGGAAGAAAACATTACCTATACGCTCAGGGTCATAAATGGCTTTGCTGTAGAGTAAATTTCTACCCTTAGATACAAAAACACTGTGGCATATTACTATAAGTATATTCACAATAGAGCTGTCGTCAATAGGTGGTAGGTCTAATTAGCAGAGTGCTTCTCAAATGGGGGTAATTTTGTCTTGGAGGAGAATATTGGCAACGTCTGGAGACATGTTTTAATTGTCATAATTTGGAGAAGAGCATTACTGGACTCTATTGGGTACAAGGCCAAGGATTCTGCTAAACAATCTACAATACACAGGAGGGCCACCCACAACAATTTTCTGGAGCACTATGCCAATAGTGCCAATGCTGAGTATGCCTGTTTTAGAGTGATTTCAAGAAATTTACTTCATTAGGTTATGTCTTAGACTTCTTTATATAACCAAAGTACTTTGTAAAATAAATACAGTGTGTTCGTAAAGTCATGGTGCACTTTTGACCAGTCACAGGAAAGCAACAAAAGATGATAGAAATGTGAAATCTGCACCAAATAAAAGGAAAGCCCTCCCAGTTTCTGTAGGATGATGTGGCAGCATGTGCGCATGCGCAGATGATGACGTAACACCGTGTATACAGCAGAGCAGTCCACAGCCATGCCATTTGAGATGTGGACGGTACAGGGAAAAGTTCAGTGTGTTCTGTGGCTCGCTAAATTAGAATCCGTGACCAAAGTGCAATGTGAATATTGGCACGTTTATAACGAAGTGCCACCACATAGGAATAACATTACTCAGTGGGATAAGCAGTTGAAGGAAACCAGCAGTTTGGTGAAGAAACCCCATTCTGGTAGGCCATCGGTCAATGATGAGTCTGTAGAGGCTATACGGGATAGCTACCTAAGGAGCCCTAAAAAAATCTGTGTGTGCATGTGTTTGACAATTACACCTAAGCAAGACTACAGTTCATAAGGTGTTAAAGAAATGTCTCTGTTTTACAGGGTACAAATTGCGGCTGTTGCACACTATCAAACCGGCGGATATACCCACACGATGCACGTTTGTTACAGATACTGAATGCTTCATGAGATTGACAATGATGCAAGATTTTTGCAGAAGATTGTGTTTAGCGATGAGGCAACCTTCCACATCTGTGGACATGTTTATCGCCATAACGTCTGAATATGGGCTGCTGAACATCCTCATGCCTACGATGAGTATGAACGTAACACCCCTAAATGAACGTGTGGTGTGGCCTGATGCATGGTAAGATGATTGGCCCAATTTTTTTCACGAAGCAGTCTGTGACGGCAAACACCTATCTTGACATGTTGGAATTGTATGCAGTGCCACAATTTCCAGAAGGTGTCATCTTTCAACAGGACGGCGCTCCTCCACACTATGTCACCATTGTTCATGAGTTTCTGGATAGAACATTCCCCCGGCAGTGGATAGACAGGGGTTCTGTAAAGCCATGGCCACAACGATCCCTGGATCTGATGCCCTTAGACTTTTACTTTTGGGGTTATGTGAAGCAACATGTGTGCATGAAACATATCAATGACATTAATCATTTAAAACAGAGAATCACAGACATTATTCACTCTGTTACAACCAGATGTCTTTACCCGTGTGTGGCAAGAACTTCACTATCATTTGAATGTGTGTAGGGCAACAAATGGAGCTCATATTGAACTGCGCTGAATAGGTATGAAACTGGGAAAGTTTTCCTTTTATTTGGTGCAGATTTCACATTTCTATTGTCTTTTGTTGCTTTCCTGTGACTGGTCAAAAGTGCACCATGACTTTACGAACACACTGTATTTGTTCATTGTTTGCTAATGTGTTGATTGAGACATCAAAATAAGATCAGCATAAGGTACATTTGCCCTCAAAGTTTCCCATCACATGATGCTAAGGCAGCATGTTCTCTGTTTGGGTTCTGGAAATTGGTAATATTGAATTAAAAAACAAGGCCTTTTATTCACCTTTAAGTGCAAAACCAATATTCTTGCTCCTAGTTTCTTTATGAAGAGGTTTACATTTAAAAAGAAATGAGGCCTGACCTGTGGTGGCACAGTGGATAAAAGTGTCGACCTGGGAACACTGAGGTCGCCAGTTCAAAACCCTGCACTGGTTCGGTCAAGGCACATATGGGAGTTGATGCTTCCAGCTCCTTCCCTCTTTCTCTCTTTCTCTCTCTCTCTCTCACTCTGTGTCTCCTCTCTCTCACTCTGTCTCCTCTCTAAAATGAATAAAATAAAAATAAAATAAATTAAAAAGAAATGAAAGTCTTAACAATTTTAAGAATCTTACAAAGAATGCTGTGTCCTGAATTCCATTGATGAAAAGGAAAAAAAGAAATAGATCAAAATGTCAGTTTGCCCTTAAGTGATGTATTAGCTACAAGAAATCTCATTACAATTTGATGCCTGAATCCCTTGAAGGAAAGATCTTATATTGTGAAGGTAGCATATGTGTCATGTGATGTAAGTACTTTACTTTTATTGAATAGGTAAGTATATAATAGCTAAAAGCCCCATAAATCAGCTAAATGTTCTCTCAATTTATAGAGAATATTTGATCTGAGAACATTACTGTCTGGTGAACGACGGGGAGGAAAAGAAGACATGAAATGCAATAGAGATGGATATAATGGGTAATTCCTTTGGATTCAGAGTATCAGACTTCAACTCACACAGGGACAACCAGCACTGTTTCTGTACTGTCCATAAACTGCCCTGGCAATTTAAAAAATTTAAGACTCGCATATTAGACTTGGTGAATGGGGAGTTACATACATATAACCAAATCACTCCAGAGCGATATCCAAAAATAACCAGAGAGAATGGATGCAGCATAGATATATTTGAGGAAGTCATTTTTCACTGGACTTTTTATTTAAGCAAATTGAATGGTGATGAAAGAAAAAAGCAACTATATTTGGTCAATATCTGTCAGAGAGCCTTGTTTATCAGCAGAGCAAGGAACTGTTCTATCTGGCAGCTAGGAATAAAGAACCGATTTAAATAGCCCAAAATGTGATGTGGCATTTGCCTAGGGGTTAGAGAAATGAACTGTATTGTTTTTCTACTTTCCCACTGAAGGAGGAGGAGGAGGGAAGATTTTTTTACTACCCATGGAAATTCTTCAGCCTCTTTCCCTGTAGCTTTTCTTTTTCTAACAAGTTCTCATACATACATTAAAACCTTATTCTTTAACTTTTTATAATTTGCATCTTACTTCCTTTCTAATTTCTGCTGTCAAATAATTGAATTAGAGATATAAAACTACTTTTATTTCCTCGTCAACCTTCTAAACTCTCAGCAATCTGACTTTTATCTCCATGACTAATAGCACTTTCGAGGCATCAGTGGTCTCTTTTAAGACTGTAGAAGTATTGGATATCATGGATAAGAGTCTTAGACCCCAACTAACTTTATCCTAACATAACTGTTTCTTTGTTTGTTTGTCATCTTTATAAACCACTCTGAAGAACTAAATAGTACTGAAAATTTTAGTTTTCCAAATTCTCTGAACACTCTTTTTTTTCTACTCAGTTTCTTTTGAACTTCCTGATGCAAAGTATTTTTTAGAACTTAACCCCTTACCATCTGCTAAACCAAACAAGCACTGAGTTCATTTAAAAAATAACTTTCATACAGCATGCTTATCCTCAGGCACTTTAAAATCTCATTAGGAAGACAAGTTTACTATGTGAAGCCAAAACACAAGTCAGCATATAAACCAATATTAGATCTATGGGTAACTTCCATGACTATTCATGTAACAGGATCTAATAAAAGATGGATGAATAGATGAATGGTTGGATGGATGGATGGATGGATGAATGGATGGATGGATGATAAACAGATGAAGAGATTGATGAATGAATGGGTGGATGGATGAATTGTGAATAGTTGCATAGAAGAAGCCAAATTAGTGTTGAAAAATTTAGGGGAAATTGTAGAAAAGTACATGAAAGAGATTTAAATTGGTCTTGAAGACAGAATAGAATAAGTAGCAACTTAAGAGGAAACCTTTCAGGCAAAGGAAACAGAATAAGCAAAGCTTTGGAGATAAAAATAGGAACAGATTGTTTCTGGTGCTCTCTTATCTATAGTTTTCTCATCTGTACAATGAAGTTGATAATAGAAATCTCTTTATAAGATTATTATATAAGTTAATATTTATAAAATATTTTTTCTTTAAGTATTTTAAATTACTGATTGATTTCAGGGAGATAAAAATAGAGAGAAAGAAAGAAATATTAATTTTTTGTTGTACTTATTTATGCATTCTTTGATTGATTCTTGTATATGCCCTGACCTGGGATCAAACCTGCAACTTTGGCATATCAAAAGAATAATCAACTGAGCTACCTGCCCCGGGCATAAAATGTTTCTCTAGTGCCAGGCACAGAATAAACATTCAATGAGCATTTCATTAGAATTATTCTATTTTGGAGAAAACAAGATCTAAAATATATATTTATAATAAAATATACCAAACAACTATCTGCTAATATTAAAGTGTACATAGTTTTATTATTTATTGCTCTGAAGAATATTTGACAAGTGCTGAAGCAGTTTTAGGAAACAAGAGGATACTTTAAAGAACCATGTTCATACCTGTTGATACTTACCTTCAATAATTTAAAGTATGTATTATTTAAAAATGCTGTTCATGTAGTAACCTTTACTATGATCAATCTGGGTGTTAGCTGCTTCTGAACTTTTGAACCTGTTGTGGCATTGAATCCACAACCGATATAGAAATGTTTCTTGTCATTTTATAATTCATGAAGTTAAATAACTCTTGCTTGTATGGTTATTGAGGGAAAAGGTATTGAGCTTGCAGGACTGAACTCAAAATGAATCTTTCAAACACCTAGAAAATGTTGATTGGTGAAAGCTCTGTTGTATATCTTCTTGGGTTTATCACCAAGTGAGATTTATATTGTGGCAAAAATTACAGTGCAGCTCAGGCCTGCCCTCTGATTTGAGGCTTCAGCTATTTTTTTCTCTTATATATTTTTTACCAGATTATTCCTCTCCACAATGAATGGAGTACATTCACATCCAAATCACCAAAAATCACACATTCTCAATTAGACTACTTTTTATTCCAAAAGTTCCTGAAAGCTCATGTAGTGTTAATTTATTTTCTGGACACATAGTTTATAACAAGCTTGGTGCTAGGTGGTAAAAATATAAACACAACTATAACATAGTTTCTATTTCACAGGACACACTCTATTGTGTGGCAGAGACAGAAGGATAAATTAAATGACATGGTTAACTGCTAGTGCACAGACTAGGAGAGCCAGGGAGGACTCCAAGGGAGGGCAGGCATTTGAGCAGAGGCTGAAGGATGGCAGGTGTAGCACAACATGTATGTAAGACTGGTGAAGAAATTGTGATACTTTGGCAAGGTCTGGAAAAAAGTGGAAAAAATGAGGTTGTAGAGATAGGTGTGATTGGGGTTTGGAGTAGGCATATTGTAAGGGATCTTGTAAAACTAGCCAAGAAATTTGGAATCTTACAAGAAAGTCATTAAATGATTTTTCCAAACTGCTTCTTTTTATACTTGAAACTTAAGCAGTTCTATCACTATACTTACCACACTCATTCTTTAAACACTCTATAAATTATGTATTGTACAATTGTGTACTTTTAAAAATAAGTTAATGCTTTTTTTTCTTTTGAGATATAATCAGCATACCTCAGTATACCTCAACATACCTAACATTATATTAGCTTTAGGTATAAAACATAATGATCCATTTATGCTTTTATTTACTCGATTATTATCTTTTAAGAGAGTTTAATCAGCAAACTGTGGTCCAACATGGATAACATTGCATTTTCTTCACTAATTATTAGGACAATTCTGTGTTCACCTTGACCGCTTACTTGAGCACTGAATGTTATTATAACCAGAAAAATGTGTTTATCAGTAAAAACAGAGATTCTATTAACTAATCTTCATGAATGTTCTAATCTCTGTCACCATTTAAACCTAGCTTAGCTAGATGGCTTTTTTTGTCTAGACAAGTAATATCTTTTTTATTCCAATGTTTCTTATTATTCCCATTTCTCAAATATTTCTCAGACTACATTCAGCCATTAGAACTGCACTCATCTGTTTATTGATATATATTGTATTGAGTATATTCACAATGTGATAGGTATAGCTGTGTCCTCAAAAACTGAATTTAATAAGGCAGAGTCCTGCCTTCAAGTAGCTTATGCTCTAACAGAAAAGCTGACATGAAAGAAGTGCTTCCAAAATGCATATGTCGATGTAATGGGAGAAGCATCTGGGATAGAAAGTTGAGTCATGGTAAGAGGAGACTTGGGTGCTGAGTTTTAAAGAATGGCTTAATAAATGAGGCTACAGGTGATAAGATGTGCACAGTTCAATAGTCCCTATAAGAAGGATCGGGCCCTTCTCTGTGAGCTTTCACTTGTTTGGTTATACCCAGGGAAAGTACAACTAGAAGAAAGAGCATGATAAAATACAAATTTGTTAACTTCAAAATAATATCTTAACTTTTAAATATTCCTATCCAAAACATATCCTTTAGATTCCCAAAGAAACAAATGAGAAAAAAATAATAATAATATTAATGGCCATGGTGCATTTTTACCTAGTCAACAGTGTCTGGAATGACTTGTCCAACAGATTCAGATTCAATGAACAAAGAAGTTGGGAGGTAAGTTAGACTAAACTAAATAATGCTCCCTAAAGTACCTTGTCATGCGCTGGCCAGATAGCTTGGTTGGTTAGAGCATTGTCCTGAAATACAGAGGTTGCTGGTTTGATCCCAGTCAGGGCAAATACACTACAAATCCATGCTCTGCCTCTTCCCTTTCTCTCTCTCTCTCTCTCTCTCTCTCTCTCTCTGCCCTTCCTCTCTCTCTAAAATCAATAAATAATAATTTTTAAAAATAAATTACATTATCATGTCATTTTTCCACTATCTCATTGCTTTTAGAATAATGGGTATGTCTAGAATATTGAGTAATACAGACTGGTATTCTTAGAGTTTAGCCCATAGTCTTCTGGACTCCCTTCTCCCCAGCACCAATTGGTCCTAAACTTCTATTAAATGGGGGAATCTAGAGATAGTTTATTCTTCAATATGACAATTACTTAAAATAATTTAGGCAGTTAATAGAGTGACATGAAAGAAATGGTGGCATGAGAGACACTCCAATCTATCCCCTTGAAATTTCAACAAATTCTACAATTATACACAGAGAAAAAATTCCAGATGAACCTGAAATATACACACACCAGATAGACAAAGGTATAATTGCACAAGAAGGCAGGCCAAAGATAGAATCTGCTCACAGAAGAAAAAAAAAGCTGGAGGACTGAGTCTTTCTCTTTTCTCACAGACCTGAGGGAGGGAGGCACTGTTAGTGCAGGCTTTGTCTCAGGCCAGAGCAGGGAGAAGAGGAGAGTCCAGGGAGAAGGAGCAGAGATGGGGCAATGACCAAGAACAGGTAGAAGGGTCGTTTCCCGGCATCTGCTGCACCTGTGATTGCAGGTGTTGGGCACACACAAAGCCCGTGGTTCATTCCCAAGTACTGCATGCAAATAGCTTGGGGATATAGGCCCATGGGTCACTGGGGCATCCTTGATTGTCCATGTGACCAGTAGAGTTTAGCCTCCCAGCGCCAAATGTGCTTGATCTGTGATCTCTACCACAACTGCTCCTGACATTCAGAAACCAGCTTGTGGTATACAGCACAGGCTCTACCCAAAGCTACCTGCACTTTGAGTGCTTAGAGTAGCATCGGAGGAGGTACTGGACTGTGTCACCACAGCCTCCTGGTCCCGTATTGCTCCCCTTGCTGTGCGAACAATGGTGGTGGCAGACCACCCCTCAGCTGGGTTTTCAGGCTGTTCTCTCCTATGAGAGGCAGGGGTGCCCAGGCCCTTGATCCCCTGCTTTGTTGGGATGTGGGGGAGGACCCCTGAGGACCCCTGGTTGGCCATAGCTAGAGCCATAAAACTGCAAAGCCCTAACAACAAGCCCCTCCTACCAATATGAAGGCTCTGCCTACATCATTACCACAGCGATGCCTCAGCAGAACTACACCCAAGAATGTCACAGAGGCAAATCTTGTAGTACAGCACCTCCTACAAGAAAAAAGAAATAGTTGTCTCTTGTTAGAATTATTAACAATATTACTCGTAAATGCCATTAAGGAAAAAGAAATCAAATATGGATATACAAGACAGTGATGTAGCTCAGATAGAGTATAAAAAATCTCTAGAAAAAGAATCTCAATTACATGGAACCTTGGAGCTTAATGACAGAGAATTCAAAACTGAAGTTCCAAAAATACTCAATAAGATACAAGAGCACACTGAAAGGAAATTTAGTGAGCTCAATAAACAACTTAATGAACAGAGAGAGTACTTCACCAAGGAAATTAAAACTATAAAAAAGAACCAAAAAGAAATGAAAAACTAAATACATGAACTGAAAAATGATGTAACAACCTTAGCTAATAGAACAGGCCAAATAGAAGAGAGAAAGAGTGACACTGAAGACAGACAACTAGAGATACTACAGAGAGAAGAAGAGAGAGACTCACAAATGTAAAAAAATGAGAAAGCCCTACAAGAATTGTCTGACTCCATCAGAAAGAGCAATATAAGAATAATGGCTATATTAGAAGAAGAATAGAGGGAAAAGGGAATGGAGAACATATTAAAACAAATATCAATGAGAACTTCCCAAGCCTGTGGAAAGAGTTAGAGCCTCAAATTCAAGACACAAACAGAACACTGAGTTACCTCAACCTAAACAGACCTACTCCAAGATACATAATAATAAAATTATCACAAATTAATAACAAAGAAAGAATCCTCAAGACAGCTAGGGAGAAGAAGAATATAATATATAAAGGAAGGCCCATTAGGCTATCATCAGATTTCTCAACAAGCCAGAAGAGAGTGGGCCCCAACATTTAAAGTACTGGGAGAGGAACTACCAGCCAAGAATACTATTTCCATCAAAGCTATCCTTCAAAATGAAGGGGAAATGAAATTAACTACAGACATACAGAAGCTGAGGGAATTATCACCAAAAAACACCCACTACAGAAAATACTAAAGGGAGTTATCTGACCAGATACAAAGAAAAAAACAAAACAAAATTACAATTAAAAATTTTAACAAAACCACAATAAAAACAAGGATAATCTGTGACAACAATAACATAAAAGGGGAGATGATAAAGATCAGTAGTAGCAAAGGAGGATGGAGTACAAAAGCACTCATGAGATAATGGACTCTAATAAATATGATAACTTTTATTTTAATAACCTAATGGTAACCATCCTGGAAATGCCACTACTAAAACACATAGCTTAAAATAAGAAGAAACAGAATATAGAAGTATGAAATACCACCAAACAAAAACAAATGGCAGAGGCCCTGGCTGGTTGGCTCAGCAGCAGTGTCAACCCAGTGTGTAGAAGTCCAGGGTTTGATTCCTGGCCAGGGCGCACAGGAGAAGTGACCATCTGCTTCTCCTCCCTTCCCCCCCCCCCTTTCTCTCTATCTCTCTTCCTGTGTCTCAGTCAAAGCTTCATTGAAGCAAAAGTTGACCCGGGCACTGAGGACAACTCTATGGCTTCTGCCTCAGGTGCTAGAATGGCTCCAGCAGCAACAAAGCAGTGCCGCAGAAGGGCAGAGCATTGCCCCCTGGTGAGCATGCCCAGTGGATCCTGGTTGTGCGCATGCAGGAGTCTGACTAACTGCCCCCTGCTTCTAACTTCAAAAAAATACCAAAAAAAAAAATGGCAAAAGAACAAAAAAGAAGAAACAAAGTATCAGAAAGCAGTATACAAAATGGCAATAGAAAATCCTAAAGTGTCAATAATTACACTAAATGTATATGGATAGAACTCAACAATAAAAAGGCACAGAGAAGCAGTTTGGATCAAGAAACAAAACCCAACAGTATGCTGCCTTCAAGAGACACATCTAAGCTACAAGGATAAAAATAGATTCAAAGTGAAAGGTTGGAAAACAATTCTCCAAGCAAATAATATAAAAAGTAAAGCAGATGTAGCCATACTCATATCTGACAATGCTAACTTAAGGTGACCAGACGTCCCGCTTTTGGAGGGACAGCCCCAATTTTAAGAATTTGTCCCGTGTCCCTCGGCGTTTTAAAAATGTTCCGAATTTTTGAAAGAATGCACGAAAAGCTAGGAACGGTGTGAGAACAAGAAGGGAATATACAGTTTTCAGTGGGGAGACCCCACCTCGACCTGAAAGCACCCGCACTGCCACAAAAGCTGGCTGCCCCGTGCGAAGCCCCGAAACAAAGAAATTTGAGTGGGACATACCTGCTAGGGCAGTGGCTGTCAAGTCCCCTAACTACCTATAGGCCCACGTCCTGGACACTGACGTGCGGCTCTGGGCTCTGTGAGGCACAAGCCATTCAGTCTCCAGCGGGTGGCGGGGCTGGACGCAAGGAGCACTCATGCAGATCCAGCATCGGTTTCAGGACCGTGTAACCCGATCCTTCTGACTCACTCAAAATTTCCCATATAGTAATATTTCTGAAAATGATCTTTTTAATGAGGTATCATTATTAAAAAAAAAAAGGTTGATAAGAAAAAGGTTAAATCTTGGGCATTAGCAAAAATCACAATAGAGAACAAATGGTTAGAAATATTTCGTCATTTTGAAACAAACCATCTTCCATACAATAATGCACTAAAAATTGTGGAATACGCGCTATCTTTACCAGGAACTAATGCTGTGACTGAATGTGTTTTTTCTATGGTAAATAAAGTGTAGACATCAGAAAAATCACAATTAAGTGTTGAGACTTGGAAAGCCATTTTATGTGTGAAATATAATTTAACAAATTCTTGTGAAAAATTTCATGACCTTTTAAACAACGACAGCAGTCTACTAAAAAAAATTCACTCAAATGAGAAATATGCCAAAGAATAAAATAATACTATACATAATTTTTTAATGTATTATATTTGTAAATTGTACCTATGTTGAAATTTAAAAAAATATATTACAATACTATTTTTGCATTCTATGAAAATTTTTTTGCTCCATATAGACCAAATTTTTAATCAAGAACCTTCACCCCTGGTCAATGATGTTCCACTTTACAAATTTTAAAATCTGGTCACCTTATACTAACTACAAGACAACAAAGGTAACCTGAGACAAAGATGGACATTTTATAATGATAAATGGGACATTGTATCAAGAAGACATAACATTTCTTAATATATATGCACCAAACCAGGGAGCACCAAAATATATGACAGCTACTAACTGATCTAAAAGTACACACCGAAAAATATATAATCATACTTGGAGACCTCAATACACCATTGATGGCTTTAGATCATTCATCCAAACAGAAAATCAATAAAGAAATATCGGCCTTAAATGAAACATTAGAACAAATGGACATAATAGACATCTACAGGACATTTCATCCCAAAACGTCAGAGTATACATTTTTCTCCAGTATACATGAAACATTCTCAAGAATAGATTATATACTGAGTCACAAAACTAACATCAACAAATTCAGAAGATTGAAATTATACCAAGCATATTCTCTGACCATAAGGCTTGAAATTGGAATTCAACTACAAAAAATAAACAAACCAACAAAGATGTGGAAATTAAACAACATACTTCCAAAAAGTGACTGGGTCAAAGAAAAAACAAAAGAAGAGATCAAAAGATATATACATACAAATGAAAATGACAACATGACATATCAGAATCTCTGGGATGCAGAGAAAGCAGTAATAAGAGGAAAGTTCATATCATTACAGGCTTATATGAAAAACAAGGGAGAGCCCAAGTAAACAACCTAACATCACATCGTATGGAACTAGAAAAGATGAACAATGGCAACCCAAAACCAGCAGAAGAAAGTAATAAAAATTAGAGCATAAATAAATTAAATAAAGAACAGAAAAACTATAGAAAAAATTAATACAACAAAGAGCTGGTTCCTTGAAAAGATCAACAAAATTGACAAACCTCTGGCAAGACTCACTAAGGAAAAAAGAGAAAGGACTTATGTAAGCAAAATTCAAAAGAAAAGAGGAGAAATTACCACAGATATTGTAGATATACAAAAAGTCCTTGCAGAATATTATGAAAAACTATATGCCACCAAATTCAATAATCTAGAATAAATGGATTAACTCCTAGAACAATACAATCTTCCTAGACTGAATCATGAAGAAAGAGAAAGCCTAAATATACCTATAAGCAGGGAGGAAATTGAAAAAACTCTCAGAAACCTCCCCAAAGATAAAAATCCAGGGCCAGATGGGTATACTAGGGAATTCTACCAAACATTCTAAGAAGATTTGGTTCCTATTCATCTCAAATTCTTCCAAAATATTGAAGAAGAAGCAATACTTCCAAACACATTGTATAAGGCTAACATGGCCCTCATACAAAAACCTGGCAAGGACAACACAAAAAAGAAAACTGCAGACCAATATCTCTAATGAATATAGATGCAAAAATCCTAAACAAAATGCTAGCAAATCAAATACAACAACACATTAAAAAAATAATTCATGATCAAGTGGGATTCATTCCAGAAACACAAGGATGGTTCAACATACGTAAAATGATTAACATAATACACCATATCAACAAAACAAAGAACAAAAACCATATGATCCTATCAATAGATGCAGAAAAGGCATTTGATGAAACACAACATCCTTTTATGTTTAAAACACTCAACAAAGTGGGTATAGAAAAAAAATACCTCAACATAAGAAAGGCCATTAATGACAAACCATCAGCTAACATCATACTAAAGGGTAAAATACTGAAAACATTTTCTCTAAAATCAGGAAGAAGACAAGGTGGCACACTCTCTCCAATCCTATTCAACATAGTGCTGGCAGTTCTAGCCAGAGCAATCAGACAAGAGAAAGTAATAAAAGACATTGATATTGGGGAAAAAGAAGTAAAGGTTTCACTTTTTGCAGATGATATGATCCTGTATATAGAAAACTCCAAAGACTCCACAGAAAGGCTATTGGAAAAATAAACCAATACAGTAAGGTCACAGGATACAAAATTAATATACAGAAGTCTATTGCTTTCTTATATGCCAACAATGAAGTCTCAGAAAAAGAACTAAAAAAAATAATCTTTTAGTTGCATCAAAAAAGAAATTCCTAGGAATAAACATAACAAAGAATGTAAAGACCCTATATACTGAACACTACAAAGCATTATTAAAGGAAATTGAAAAAGACAAAATAAAATGGAAAAATATTTCTTGTTTTTGGATAGAAAGAATAAATATAGTTAAAATGGCCATATTACCCAAAGCAATATAAAATTTAATGCAATTCTCATCAAAATTCTAATGTCATTTTTTAAAGAAATGGGAAAACATCATCAGGTTTACACGGAACCATAAAAAACCCCGAATAACCAAAATAATCCTAAGGAAAAACAACTAAGCTGGAGGGATTACAATACCTGACTTCAGACTATACTACAGAGCAACGATAACCAAAAACAGCATGGTAATGGCAGAAAAACAAAAACACAGATGAATGGAACAGAACAGAAAGCCCAGAAATAAAACTTCATATATATGGTCAAATCACCTTGATAAAGAAGCCAAAAATACACAATGAAGAAAAAAAAGCCTTTTCAATAAATGGTGCTGGGAAAATTAGAAAACCACATGCAAATAAATGATGCTTGCCTACAGTTTGTCTTCTTGCATAAAAACTAATTCAAATTGTATCAAAGACCCTAATATAAGATCTGAAACAATCAATTACATAGGAAAAAATCATAGGTACTAAACTCATGGACCTTGGCAGTAAAGAACATTTTATGAATTTGACCCCAAAGGTAAGGGAAGTGAAGGCAAAGACGTATGAATGGGACTACATCAAACTAAGAAGCTTCTTCACAGCAAAAGAGACTGAAAACAAAACAGACAGCCAACTAAAAGAGAGATAATATTTTCAAACAACAGCTCAGTTAAGGGGCTAATATTCAAAATACATAAAGAACTCACAAAACTTAGCAACAAATCAGCAAACAATCCAATAAATAAAATGGGAAGAGGACATGAACACACTTCTCCCAGGAAGAAATACAAAAGGCCAACAGATATATAAAAAATGCTCATCTTCGCTAGCTATTAGAGAAATGCAAATCAAAACTACAATGAGAAACCACCTCATACCTGTTAGATTAACTATTATCAACACGACAGGAAATAACAAGTAGTAAAGAGGCTGTGGAGAAAAGGAACCCTCATTCACTGTTGGTGGGAATGTAAATTAATACAACTATTATGGAAGAAAGTATGGTGGTTCCTCAAAAAATTAAGAATAGCCTGCCAGAAGGTTACGCAGAGGATAGAGCATTGGACTGGGATGCGGAGGGCCCAGGTTCGAGACCCTGAAGTCACCAGCTTGAACGCGGGCTCGTCTGGTTTGAGCAGGGCTCACCAGCTTCAGCCGAAGGTCATTGGCTTGAGCATGAGATCACTTGCTTAGCTGTAGCCCCCCAACCCCCATTCAAGGCACATATGAGAAAACAATCAATAAACAACTAATGCCCCTCAATGAAGAATTGCTGCTTCTCATATCTCTTCCTTCTTGTCTGTCTGTCCTTATCTTTCCCTCTATCTGTCTCTCTCTGTCTCTGTCACACACACAAAAAATTAAGAATAGAACTACCATATGACCCATAAATCCCTCTACTGGGTATATACCATCAAAACTTGAAAACATGGATACATAAAGACACATGCATCCCCATGTTCATTGCAGCATTGTTCACAATGGCCAAACAATGAAACAGCCAAAATGCCCTTCAATAGAGGATTGGATAAAGAGGAGGTACATATATACTAAGGAATACTACTCAACCATAAGTAATGATGACATAGTATCATTTGTGACAACATGGATGGACCTTGATAACATTATACTGAATGAAATAAGTAAATCAGAAAAAGCTAAGAACGTATGATTCCATACATAGATAGGACACAAAATTCAAACTCATGGACATAGATAAGAGTGGTTACCAGGGAGAGAAGCAAAGAGAAAAGAGGAAGAGGGTGAAGGAGGGGGAGGGGCTTAAAGAGAAACAAAATATAAGGTGACAGACGATAATTTGACTTTGGGTAATGGGTATACATCATAATTGACTATCCAAATGATGTGGATATGTTTTCTCTAAATCTATGTACTCTCGTTTACAAATGTCATCCTGTTAAATTTAATTGTAGATATAAATAGATAAATAAATAAATTCAGAAAGTGCTTTAAATAAAAAGAATGTTGTGAAGAACAATAGTTATCATTTTGTGAGATTAGAGATGAAAGAAAATTGAATTTTAGTTCTTGTATGATTTACACAAACTAGAAGAAAAACATAAGAGGTATTTCATCACATTTAATGAACTCAAATATATATATGAGCTTATTATTTTTCTCCCTCTCTCGTATTTTTTGAGTATTTATCATATGCCAGGTGCTAGACTAAGTTCTTTGTATATACAATGTCATTTAATCTTCACAATATTTCTATGAAATAGATACTAACAGTAATCCTGATGAGGAGACTGAGGCAGTTAGGTAAAAAATGTTTACCAAGGGCTCATGGCCAGCAAGTAGCAGAATTAGGTTCTCTGCTTAAGAGTTATTTTTGAACACCTTTTTTAATCCTAGCCAGCTACCTTTTCTATTTACTTATAGCATTTGCCACATTCTCCATGTTTTAATTTTTAACTTACCATTTTGCACTTATAACTGCAAATCTTCACTATCTAAAGAACAGAATTTATGAAATCAAAACTTGATTATTTTATTTTATTGTCTTGAGGGGCTGTTAATTATTCAGGAAGATAAGTTTATTTTATAAGACTAACTGCATATAATGGACCTAGCATGTACAATATATCATGCAAACATACAGAATAAAAGTAGTAAAGAATTCATTTAATGATAAATGAAGCTATTTCCAAATTACATGGAGCCTACGGAAAAAGAAAGTGAAGAAAGATAAAACTGCCCCTCTCCCCCCGCACCCTGACTAAACACCACGGGGCATCCAGGTGATGAACCCGGCCAGCTCCTCAGTTGGATTGCCACCAGCCATCTTGGCAAGAAACTGGGCTTTGTGACTGAAAATTCTAGAGGACCAGGTTTTCTTGGGAAACCCATATTTTGCATTTCTTAGCAAATGCTTCAGTGACCCAGGGCTGAAAATCCACTTGGATCATACTGAGAATGAGTTTTGGACAATGCTGTAATTTAATTTCCATGGCCAAACTAAGAGCTACATTTGAGTAAGAATGTATGTCATGAAAGGGAAGAGTCTGTTGCAGGGGAGCAAAAGGCAGTGACAGGCATTTGGGATTCAGCACATGACCCTGAGATATAAAATTATGTGTGAATCTAAGAAAACATCATATAAAACAATAAACTTATGAAAGACATTCATGAAGAGTGGTTCTTTGCATTACAAAATTGGCTGCAGTTAAGACCCTTTAGATATTTGCCCTCATTTCTGTTATTCCATTCTTGTCAGCCCAGCTGTCTCCTGGGATGCTGTGTCAGGAACTCCACAGATTATATTTCTCATTTGTTAAATTTTGTTAATAAGGGGTAGTAGAGGAGGAGGCTTTGAAGATAGAAGGATGGAGGAAGGAACTTCAATGTCTCTGTGCTACTGGTTAGACCTGCCTGAGGTGCCTGAACAGTAAGTAGCCCTTCCTTCTGGCAGTGTGCTTTAGAACCAGCCAGATCGCACACCCTCAGAAGTACAAGCTCCGTCGGTGGTCACCTTTCTGCTGTGGCAGAGCTCCAGTTCTGTGGGTGCCTACTACAAGCTCCCAAGTTGGGTAGCATTTCCTCTTTAGAGCAAAAACTCCAGTGTATGGTGCCCTTCCTCCTCAGTGTCCCTCCCCAAGGCTCAAACACCCTTCTCCTCTCTGAGCCAACCCCCACCCAAGCCCTGTCAGCATCTCTGGGTTATGTCAGTGACCCCTTTATCCTTTTGCTGCATTCCACAATCTGTGTAACTGAGTTCCACAGTGCTTCTCTGGTGAAAAACCTAGTGTGGTATCTATTTTTCTGATTAGATACCAACAATACACATTTTTAAAGAAAATTTCCTCTGTCCAGATTCAATATACTAAAAAAACTATTCAGAAATCTCATGAAGACTTGGTTCTTCTCAAAGATAAATATAACATTTGGATAATTGGTATTAACCTATACATATTACCTAGAGAGAAGAGTATATATGTGTGTGTGTGTATATGTGTGTGTGTGTGTGTGTGTGTGTGTGTTTTGGAATATATATATATATATATATATATATATATATATATATATATATATATTCTAAATAATCTTTGCCTACTGCTTCATAGCTCATAGACAATCTTTTTTTAATATGTTGTTACAATGTTATTATAATCAAGCCCTTCTATATTTGGAATCAGCTATGATTATTATTATTTTATAATGTGGAGTAAAATTTAAACTTCCTAGGAACAAGTTAATTTATTTGTGACAAAGGTGAATTTCTTCTGTATTTAGAAATAAAAATCCAACAAGTTTCTGGACTTTAAACTTACGTTTTTGAAATACCATATGAATGTATTAAGTGTCAATGAAGACAAAATATATTGACTGTGTTCTCTTTAAATTTCCAATAGGTTGAGAAACAAAGAAATAAAATATGCCCCTGCCAAAATGAGTTTTAGAGTTAGCCACAATCAAACTGGTTAGAGGAAGTAGGAGTAGTGGGTTACATTCACTGACGTTGTTACGCGAAAACAAATCACAAATGAGTCAAAATTTCTCCAATGGCTACTTTTAACCTATTCTGCTTATTATCCTTCAAAAGAATTTTTAAAAATTTAATTAAGATCCTCTATCAAATATGGTCTCTCAGCAAGAACTCCATAGCACAAGTAGAGAACAGATGTTTACCTTTACCTCACGAGCAGGGCAAGCTTTCTATAAAGCAGGTTTTATTGTGGCTCTGTCCTGGATGTGTCCATGTGTTGGGAACTTAATATGCCCCAATAGTGTTCGGCAAGGGAGCTAAAGAAAAATACATATTGCCTTTTTTGTCACACCACACAAAAAAAGGTTTTATGGGTATTTTTTTAGGTTTTATGTTTTAATTGTTCAAAAAATAAAAATGATTTTTATCAAATATGATTATATTTGATAAAATATAAATTGTGTCCTAAATTCCCAAGTACAACAACAACAAAAAGATTTTTATTCCAATACTACAATTTTAACAGAAAGATTTGTCAGTAAATCCATGGAGAGCAATAAAAGATTTACATTTTTCAAAACTAACAATGTATTTCTTAACTTTGTTATAAGCCATTAATCATTTGCTTTTAATATCTATTGCCTTTTCAAATAAAGTCATAAAATTTTTCCATTAAAATTTAATAGCAGTACTATCAATAAACATTTAGATTAATAAACTCTAAAAATTTTTACTATCAAGATGATCTTGGTAATGAAGCCAGAAAATATAAAAACAATATAGAAGAGGTTACACACCAATATTAAATTCCAAACATGTTAAAGTGACCAAGAAAAAAGAAAAATGAGTTAATATTCCAAATATTAAATCAAGTCAACTTTATATGCCATGTTGTATTTTTCTGCTTGAATTTCCTAAAGAAAATTCCAACACTAAATGACCTAACAGGAATTATTACATATTAGATTCACAAAGTACTTTCTGGTCTTTGATTCTGAACTTATTGCCCCACATGGTCCTGGCTACTCTACTGGAACTTCAGTCCTAATAGTAAATCTGTGACTTGGGAGACTTTAACAGGAGATAATACAAAAACTGTGAAAAGAAACATTGTCCTAGAAAATATGTTTTCCTAGATTGGTTTATTTTTCTTATAGCTAAATATGGTCAAGAATATGAAGAGTGAAACCCAGGCTGATGAGATAAGTCTGTGGTAATAACTAAATTGTTAATACTTAAATATAATCTTTTACTACTTCATTTCCCAAAGCAATGTGATAGATTGCTCCATAGACCCTCTCAGTTAAGGACCAGCAATTAGAGAGAGACTGCTTGAAGTACTTAGTACCAAATTTTCCTCAATTCTTCTCACATTTACCTAAAACAATGAAAAAGAAATTGGGGTTTAAACAAGGTTAGAAAATAAAAACGAAAAAACTGCATTCATTTATTCACTGAATTCATTTATTTATTTTCTCTATGGAATGTTTGTGGAGCATGAATGGCTCTCTTTCTGTAAGCATTATTTATTGATCACTTTCTACATGCCAGGCACCTCCCTACAAAAAAAGGGATGCAATGAAAAAGCTACTGTGCTCTGTTTATTAAGGCCACATTCTGATGAACTTTTTCTTCTATTGGTTCTTACGTTCTGCCTTTTGTCATCCCTCTCACTAAGAAACTCCATTACCACTAAAGCAAGCCACCTATCCCTTGATTTCATTACGTGCAATTCTGTGAGGGAAGGCAGTTTAGGTTCAACAGCTATGACTAGAATCTCATAACTGGGGAGCACTGAGAATCTAATAGATATTCAGTGAATACTTGTAGGTTGTTTAGGATAGAAAAAAATACAGCATTTACAGGAAAATATTCTTAGCTCAAGAGGTAGAGGCTGCCTGACCAGGTGGTGGCGCAGTGGATGGAGCATCGGACTGGGATGCGGAGGACCCATGTTCAAGACTCCGAGGTCGCCAGCTTGAGCACGGGTTCATCTGGTTTGAGCAAGGCTCACCAGCTTAAGCCCAAGGTCACTGGCTCGAGCAAGGGGTCACTCAGTCTGCTGTTGGCCCCCGGTCAAGGCACATATGAGAAATCAATCAATGAACAACTAAGGAACCACAACGAAGAATTGATGTTTCTCATCTCTCTCCCTTCCTGTCTGTCTGTCCCTATCTGTCCCTCTCTCTGACTCTCTCTGCCTCCCCCCCCCAAAAAAAAAGAGGTAAAGGCTATAAAGAAAAATAAAAATTAAAAGAAATGGAAATGAAATTTAAAAGAAAAGGAAAAAAACAAAAAAAAGTGAAAATGTGTAAGTGGAAGAGTAATACAGATGAATTTTACATACTCAGACTGGGAATGATCTTAAAGTTCCCATGAAAGAACTGAAAGACCTTTCTACTTTGCTCCATCATGTCTCAAGTTTGACTTACACACAAGCATAAAAGAACAAGTCTTATTTCATTTCCACCGTGAAAAACCTAGGGTAGCTGTTGCATTGTACAATCCTTATGAGTCACTGGCATTGTCCTCAAGTAAATAATGATCTCTTTTTCAGTGTGATGCTCCTGCCAGTAATGAGCACATAATAGTGATATATTAACATGTGAAATAATGACATGCAAAGTTACACCATGTATGTTGATGCCATGCCATAGATAACCTGCTACTTGCACTAAATTTGTCATTCTCAAC
This sequence comes from Rhynchonycteris naso, assembly GCA_037038555.1. NCBI lineage: Eukaryota > Metazoa > Chordata > Mammalia > Chiroptera > Emballonuridae > Rhynchonycteris > Rhynchonycteris naso. The sequence goes on along the minus strand of CM072999.1, from coordinate 82,374,968 downwards.
CTAATTTGTTGTTCCAGACGGAATATTTAATTTCATCTTGCTTCCTCCACTCATTTCCAGCTCTGGATAATCACAAACCTCTTTGGGCTCTTCCATTTCTCCCTACTTTCACCATGTCCTTTAATTACACAATTGCTGAGAACGGCACAAATGTAGCTGGTAATGGGCACACAGATGGACAAAGGAAAAGTCTTCTCTTGGATACCTCACACTTACTTTGAAGTCTTCTCATCTGGGAGGAATCCAGGTTAAGAGCCATATTTATATTTGTGATGCAGGCAAGTCAGAAAAAGAATTTAAGATTACAGAGATGGAGAAACATATGGGAAGATTGGCTATTCTGAGTCCCTGATGGGGTAGGGAGGCATCTCTTATGGAATAAGCTTTCCAAATCATCAGAAGCTACAACTCAAACAATATGCCACATGACACCATCTGAAAAAAGGCCTTCAGAGTTCAAAAGAAAGAAAAACAATTTAGTGTTTAATCTACAACTAAAGTTTAGATGTATATGAAAAGTTACAAGCTTAAGATTAACTGCTGTGTGATCAAAACTGCTACATGGAGTCTCTCATCGAAAGAACTAGTTCTAAGATCAATTAATCTCTGATTTCAACCCAAGCTGTCTCTAGTAGATAACTTTTAATTCTTATTAGTAAATAATATTGTAATCAATGAGCCTATCACTTTATTTCATGCTTGCAACATTTACCTAAGTCGCATTGGGATTTCCCTATTCACTTTAATTACTAAATAAATAAAGTTAAGTGATGTGCCCAACATCATATCAGTAGTTATTGAAAGAGGGAAACACACGTGTCTTTCTTGGGATAGTTTTTTTTTTCTTTTTCACCATTTCATCTTGCTGTTTTACAAATTAAAGGAAGCATGGACAATTGTAAACAAAGAAAGAGCGCTTACAAGATGATATGTAGTAGAAACTAGGTTTTATGTAAATATTCATGCAACATACAAGGCCCTCCCCACAGTGAGCCAAACAACCTGTGCTGAACAGTTAATAAAATAGAGTATTTCTCTTTCTTATGAGCTCAGGTCACAGTGGCACCTTATTTTAGAAAATGCAGCTGTAATGAATCACCAAAAGCAAAAATTGTGTCTGGTTATTTTAGATTAACAGAACTAATTATATATCCAGACTATACAGGTTAGTGTTTCTCAAATTTTGAGAGGAGTGTAATCATGGTGATTGTTTCGATAGCATACAAACTTGGTATTAAATAATGGTGTTTATTATAGTAATAAATTTATTTCATTTTTGCTTATTTTTCAATCATTCAAAATAGGCTAAGTGGAACATCTCAGTTTGGTCATAGTTTTTCAAACTCTCTCTACATATTCAACATTCCCTTTGCAATAAAAAGAAATCAAAGTTCAGCCTCAGAACCTTCAGCAGGCAAAATCATCCATCTAGAATTTATTATAGTGTCTTTATTTTATTTTACTTTATTTTATATTTACTTCTTATTTTGAGAAAGTAATGTTAATGTCCATTGAAAGTAATTATATAAACTTTCTTTGGAAAGTATATTTATTTAATTTAAAATGAAACTGGTTAAAATATTAAGTAAGTAATTATATAATATGGCACTGAAGGAAGCTTGAGAAACCCTGGTGATGACATAATTTTGTAAGGAATTAAACTTGAAATAACTGGTTAGCAATGATTCTTTCGCCTATAAGTGTTTTTTCTTGAGAATGAGACATCAAGAGAGGAAAGCAGCCCAGTAGTTGAGGAGAACTGGCTGGGCATTAGCAGTAGGTCTTGGTGTTGCCAGAAGCTTGTGGCACTCACAGCCAGGCCATGGTTCAATCCTGTTGAACATAAACAATTTCACAGAATGCCCACATCAAATAAGGCGACCATGATGGATCCAAACAAAAAGACTTCTCACAAAAGGCCAAACCACAAAAATGGCCAAGGATATTCCTATTCTGACTGATATGAGTAACTTGCTCTTTAACCCTACTTTATTCCCCTACCTTCAATGTAAGATTTATTACGATACTCATTCGTAGAATTACTCCCTTTCCTGAGAACATTTAATTAAGCAAAGCCCCACTTCCTTGAAAGTGCCCCTGGATCCCCTACCACAAGCTCCAGTCCCAAAAGACCTTTTCATAGCGTCTTCTCCCTCATTGCAATGAGCTAATAAACCAAATTTTGTCACCAGAGGTGTATTCTTAGAGTATTTTGACTAGAGGGGCATTGATATACTGCAGGAATTGTGTTCAATGACCACTCTTAAAATATTAGTCCTCTCAAAAATGAATCAGAACTAGAAATTATTTCTAAGCAGAAAAATAATATTTAACATTTATAATTATTTAAAGTCACAGACTCCTTTTGGTGTATCCAGTGAACTGATTACTACTTCAGAATGTGTCTCAGACTCTGACTAACCCATATTGGTCCCTTCTTTTTCTCAGAGCACTTTGGTTGAGAATATAAATGATGTGACAGAAGCTAATAAAATAATTAAAATAATACAATAATTACAATGACCACTATTTTGTCCTATCAACATATCAACTCTATAATAGATGTATTTTCTCATATGTTATCTAGTCCTCATTACAACTTTTGAAATAGATATTATATCCATTAAATAGACAAGAAAACTGAGGCTGGAAAATTAAGCAATATGCTCTTAATTCACCTAAAACGGTGGCAGAGATAGATTTGACCCAAGATCTGGATGATCTCAAGGTTTATGCTTGTTCTAGTTTCACTTTCTGCCTCATAACTAGGGAAGTTAAGCTCAAACTCCAAAACTAAGACAAGGTTTTATATTTTGACTAAATTTTTAGTACTGTTTTTTATTGTATTCTTATTTTGAATTGTTTAATAAAATAAAAAATCAAAAACTGCTTAAACGCCACAAGACTAGATACTATAAATAAAATAGTATGTGAACTATTTTTTAGAGGAAATTTATTGCTTGTCTTTAGTAGAAGTATTAGTGAAAAGATAATAACTGATAACAGGGAACTAGCACCATTGACCTGTGAAGGAATTGCTTCCTTGATCCCCTTATCCATGTCTTGTCTGATCCTTCTCCAGTGAGTCTTGTTCCAAGTAGCTATCAATTAACCTGAATTAATTGTCAACTATTCCCAGCTTATAGCATTTCTCCCAAGAATCATCTTATGGAAAGAAATAATAAACAAATAGTTCTATACAAAGAAATCATAAACAATACCAACAAAATACTCCTTTATGACTCAGTCTTAAAATATAAATGTTATTATGTTTCTGCAAACATACAAAGAAAACTTTTATGCTCCAGGTCTACACTGGTTCACATATATGATTTATTTTATTTGCCCCCAATCTCCGGGATACAGGTAATATTATACCCACTGCAGAATTTCCAATTAAGTAACCTACCCAAGTTTTGCAGATGGCAAAACCCACACTTGAAACTGAAATTTCAGATATCATAAGAGAACCTGGAGGGCAGAAAAGGCATTCCACTACTGGCCTATATTTTAGGGTGATCCTGAACAAACAATGTGGAAAAAACACATGAGAGAAGATCCAAACCTGGTCTCAGTACACCTAGCTTACCATCTGACCTCATTGTACTTTAGGTGGCAGGTTGATGTGCAGCAGAGTAAAACCTGGGAGAAGGAAAACATGAAAGTACGCAGTACAAAGCTCAACAGGTCCTAGTTCCCTTAACCCTGGCATATGGGAACTATATGTCTTAGTGCTGACTCGCCTGTCTGTCTCAATGCCAGGAAACCTGAATGTGCATTCCAGAATGTATTTGGATACATTGCAAACAAATGTCAGAGCAGGCATTATACCCCCCACTAATGTACATTTGCAGGTCAAGAGGGTGATACTGGAAAAGATTAATCCCTTGCTGAGTATTATCCATCAGAATGCTTTTAAATGTTGGCATATAGGCAGCTAATAGATTATATACCATAAACACAGCTGTTGGAAGAAAAAAATGGCATTACACAAGTCATACAATTAAAATCTCTACTCTCCAAATGTATCAAAATAAGAGAAGGGGGAAGGGTATGGAAGGATGAAAAATAAGAGTCTCTTTTCTTGGAAAGGGCTGTCTCTGGGATGGTATGTTTCTTTGATTTTTGTTGAGTACAAGACACTTTTAATAAATACAGAAGGACCAGAAATGACCGCCTCTAGATGAGCAACATGTGAAAAAAGAAACATAGACTTGGGAAAGGAGAGAAAAAAACCGTTTTGTTTTTTTATCTCAAACTTGTGTTTTTCCATAATATATGTAGATTGTGTTTGTTTGAATATGTACACACAGCACTGGAAATAACAAATTTTCAACTAAGTTTGTAATAAAAAGAGCTTTAAATTATTATATGTCAGAATTTCAAATAGTATAGAAAAGTATAAAATAAAATTAAAAGTCCCCCTAAATTTCATCATTATTATACTTGTGTTTAATATTGTAATTGTGTTCAATATTTTTCTAGATGTCAGATGACTAGACTTCTTGATGTCAGTGTACATAGTGGGGTGCCCACATATGATCAGATAATATGCCCTTTTAACATGCTTTTTTCACTCTACAATTTGTCAGAGATCTTTCCATATTGCTAAACAGAAATAGATGTAAAGCATGATTAATGATGAAGACAATTTTATTTTGTGACTACAGAAGAATTTATTAACCAATGTCAACTGATGAACTTCTAGTTTATTTCTAGTTCTTCTGTCTTGTAAATAATACTACATGAATATATATATTATATACATAAATATATGTATTATATACATAAAAATACAAATGTATTTGGAATAAGTTCTTTATAGTTTTACTAAGCTAAAGAATGTATATGCACAAGAGTGTTTACAGAGCTTAAGGATATATATAATTACATGATATATCATAATTATATTACTTATATAATATATATAGAATTTATATTCTGTTAGAGAAAGACTATCTCCAGTGCATTAAAGTATCATTTGCTAGAATGTTAACCAATGCTTTTTATTATCTATATTTTAAATTTTTACTAGTTTAAAAGGTAAAAATTTGAGAGCAGTTATTGGTGTTTGCATAACGCTAGCAAATTCTTCACTCTAGGATTATAAACTATATTCTCCAATATTTTAATTCAATACTTTTTTAACATTAAACACTGATAACAGCTATAATTTTGTAACTGATCACGGGAGGACTGAGGCAGATACTGGTTTCTTCAACTGCCTAGTTTTCTCAATATCATTTATTGATAGTCCATTCTTTTCCAATTCTATTAGTTTCAAAGGGCTGCCATAATGAAGTATCATGAACTGGTTGGCTTAAACAACAGGAAAGTACTGTCTCACACTTCTGGGAGCAGAAATCTGAAGTGAAGGTGCTTACTGGTTTGGTTTTTAGAGGGCTGTGAGAAAAAGTCCATTCTATGCCTCTAGCCTAGTTCTGAAGATTTTCTAATGATCTCTGGCATTTCTTGGCTTGTAAAAGCATCACCTCACTCTGACTTCATGTTCATTTGGCATTGCCCTGTACTGTGTCTATATTCAAATTTCTCTTTCTTATAAGGACATCAGCCATATTGGATTAGGGGCTTATTCTACTCCAGTGTGACTTTATCCTAACTCAACTAGTTATATTTGCAAATAAGATAAAAATCTGAGGTACTGGGAGAAGGGTGAGAATTTCAATATATGCATTTTGGGGTACAAAATTAATTCTATTACATTAAATAATCTGTAATACTACAAATTGTGTTTCTGTGACTAATATGTCTATCTCTCTAGCAAGAATATCTTCCTTTAATGATGATATATAGTTTTAGTATATCAATATTTAATAGGGTAAGTCTTTATATCATTTATTCTTCTGAAAATTTTTTCTATAGAGTCTTGTTTTCTCAACTGAGTATCAGAACAATTTAGTCAAGTTTCTAAAACATACCATTGGATTATTTTGAATACTGTTGAATTTATAAGTTAATTTAAGGAGCAGTTTTATGTTGATAATTTTGATTCTTTTTATGTAAAAAATGGTATTTCTCTCCTTTTTTCAAGTTTTGTTCATGTTCCTCAGTTGAGTTATAGTTTTCTTCATATAAGCTCTATATGCCTAGTAAGCATATTTCTAACATTTGTTGTTGTTATGACTCTGAAAAGGGTATTTCTTCACTTTGTTTTCAATATGGTTATTGCTGGTATATAAGAAAATCATTGGGGATATTTTTTTGACACAGTTATCAATCTTTATTGAACTCTCAGGAACTTTCTTTGATTTTCTAAATAAAAAATTACTATGTTCATTAGCAAGTATTTCACAATAATTCTAGGTTTTACTCTTCTTTTTTTCTTATACTTTCTAGCAACCTACATCTATTTTTTGGCCTTTTTGTGTGTGTGCTTTGTTTTGTTAATGTGTTTGCCTTTTGTGCAGTAGACCATCCTGAATAATCTTTCGAGACTTAGTTTGTTGATGGTAAAATTTCTAAGTCCTTGAACTGTGTTCATTCTTCGTGCACACTTGAATGTTAGTTTGTTGAGGGTTTTCACCATCTTAGTACTGCCAATGTGATTTCTGGTATCTGGCAACAATCAACAGAACCTGATGGCGTGGGTGGATTTCTTTTTGACTTATAAGCAAAACCTAGAATTAAGCTTCAGTTAGAAATTTCTTTCTTTCAATGTTATGTTCCTTTATCTCAAGAACTATCTGGACTCTTACTTGCATATCAACACAGATAAAAATCATTTGTAGAAGAGCCTCATGCCAAGCTGACTCTCATTTGAGTATATGAGTAAGGACTGCAAACCCGGTCAACAAGTTCATCTCATTGTTCATTCATTCATTCATTCATTCACTCCACAAACTTAAATCAAGATGCTATCCTGGGTTCAGTGATTGATACAAAGATGTGGCTCTTGCCTCTAGAATCTCAAGTTCTAGAGCAGCGGTCCCCACACTTTTTCAGCTTGCAAGCTACTTATAAGATGACCAAGTCTAAATGATCTACCTACAATAAAAATGCAAAACATAAATTTATTTCTTCTATATTATCATTATTTAAGTTACTATTATTACTATTTAATATTGTGTATTCTTCTCTCACCTTTCTCCTTCTCAGCTCTCTTTTCGGAGGAAAGTCAATGTCATAGTTATTATGAACAGTCCGAAAAAGCCACTCCACATTTCCCTTCTTTGGAATAGCAATGGCACACAGACAGATGAGGCAAACGCACTTAGAATATGATATAGTGAAAAAAATCTCCTCCCATTCTGTATGAAAGTGGTAGGTTTGGGGCTTCTTATTTGGCCCAGCTACAGCACTCATTTTTATACCCTTTGTTGTATTTAGTTTAAATAAATTGAAGGCTAACTACACAGCAATGTAACTGAACAAGTTAGCGCGGTTTAACGCGCATGCGTAGGGTGTCAAAAGTTTAGACATCAGATTGGCTACCCTGTATGCCAATCAAAAGACAAATGTCTTTTTAATGTCATGCGATCTACCCACACTTCCTTCGCGATCGACCAGTAGATCGCAATCAACATATTGAGCACCCCTGTTCTAGAGTAACTGAAGTACAATTATGCATAACCTGATGGACCCTACCTGACAAGCTTAGGAACTCTACAGAGTCCGAAAGCAATGTTCCTTGTCTCAAAACAAACTATACAACTCTGTGGAATGTTGTTTACCCTTGGTTGACAGTGAAATCAAGGCTGAGCTGCCAGATGGAGCTTGGCACCATTTAAAGGCACGTCCAAAGGTTCTCTCTGCCACAGAACCTGACCTGTGCATTAAGTTTCACTTTTTTTTTAACATCTATTGTAGTCTTTAAAATAGAAACACATGCCTCTGTCATTCCTTTCATGGGATCCCAGATTAGAAACCTCTCAAGGAGAAAAACAAAATGCAATTTAAATCAAAGCATGTGAAGCTTCCCAGATACACCCAGCCCGAGCCACTAGGATGTCGCTGGGAAGATGTTGACAGCCCACCAGCAATGAGACTGTAAGGTCTGCTGCTAGGAGGGCTTTAGCCATCATACTCCACTGACCAGACTACTTTCTCCTCTCTGATTTCTGCACACTGTTTTCCCACACTACAGTTCGCCCTAAGTGAAAAGAGGCTTAGGAGTTGGCTTCAACAGAACAGAATAGAGGTTTCTTATTCAAAACTTAACCCCACTTATTGTGTCTGTGGCTTTGGCTCTGGATTGCTTTTCTATGAGTAGAACCAGGCTGTGAATGATCTACTTGATTGGAAGTAAAGATGTAATAAAAAATAGTGAAGATTCCTCTCTTCTGTGATGTTAGATTTTCCTCACCCTCTGTCTTTCTGCTCCCTGCCTCTTCAAAGCTGCTCCCAGGGATGAAGCTAACAACTTCAATTACACTCATTGTTTGCCTATTTCAGAGGTTAAACAGTGGAGCAAAGGTTGAAGCTTACATTGTGGTATTTCAAACAGAAATAAAATGGTGAAGTTTATTTTTCAGCATTTCTGATATCATACTACATGAGGACCCCTGAGAAAGTTAATGCAAACAGTGTTTTGACTGCAATTTGCCTCTACTGCAGTCACACCATAGTAAAAGGTTCTGCTGACAAAACTTGGTCGCTACCTGTGATATTGTTTATGTATACGTATTAACATAAAACATAATGTTACTCACTGAATGATATTTAAACCCTCAATAATGTGATCTTGGGCTATTTTACCCACTCTACCTACTAGGACTCCCTGTAATACAGCCAACCTCTAGATTGTTTATTCCTATGTTTGGCCCAGGTTTGAAATCCTTAGGCATTTATTCAAATGAGAATCAGCTTGAAATAATGGAAAGAGCAGTCAATTTAGGTGGCCTGAGTCAAAAACATGGTTTACACAAGGTAGTAAATTATGCAATTTTGAGCCTTTAGCTTAATCATCTGTAAAATAAAGCTTCCCACTGTACAGTATACTTAAAAGAGTAATGTAAGATATGAAGGGAATGTACACAGATGAGGCATTTGGTGAAGTGCTCCCATTTTTGCCGAGGATGCATATCTTATTCATCCTTCAAGATGCAACTCGGATAGCACTTTTTGTAGAAAGTGTCCTCTGATTGCCTCCACTGAAACGCAATGTTTCTCTCTTCTAAACTCCCATCTCACTTTGCCCTTATCTATCATATGGTAAAAACATCTTCTATTTGTGCCATACAGGGCCTCAACCTGAAGTTCGCACTGTGACATATGCACATCTAATGAGCAGGGGACTCCCCTGGATGTCTACATGCATGGGGTGCTCTGAGTGGTGGTTACTCTTTTAGATAGAAAGGAAAGTCACCTTGGGCTCTTTCCAATTCTCTGTACCTAATTTTGTAGTCTCATGTTCTTTTTCTTGAAGAGGGCCCCAAATTATATAGGTTTAGTCCCCACTAAGCTGATTAGAGAAACTAAGGAGAAGGAGAGAGATGAGGACAGTGAAGGAACCTGGAGTTCGGTGGATGAAAGACCTTAGGAAGTTGAAAACATATGCGTTATCTAGAGTCTGGATAACAAAGTGTGACAAGTTTGGAGTGTCTCTGTAATCTCGAACTATTATGGCAATCTGAGGACCAGCAGTGATGGAGGTGGTACCCATGGGACCCCTGACAGGACAATCAGCATGCTTTTAATAGACACTAACCTTGGTAGCAACTTCTCACCAAGTCAGGCACCCCTTTTCAGAGAGGCCTTCCCTGATCGCCTTGACAAACAACCTCCACCAGCCTGAGTCTCATCTACCTATATTTAAAACACTTGTCACTATCTGAAATCATCTTCTTTTTCTTTCCTTACCATATTCTCTATCATATACATAGACACAAATACCACACACACACACACAAACACACACACACAAGTCAGAGGCCTTTTCTGTTGTGTTCATCACTTACCCCTGGAAGAAAGTGAATACCTGGATTACAGGAAGCAATCAATAAATATCTGAAGAATGAATGGATGTGATACCTTCCTAAGAAGCTTCATAAAAAGAAGACAACAATAAGGGGAAGCTAATGTGGAAGAAGAAAGGCAGGGTAGATGCCTCATAGTAACTAAAGTTGACAAGCCAGTATGTGAACACATGGGAAGCACTCCTCTGGATTACCTAGAAATGCCTGGAGTTCCCAAGGGAGTAGGTAGGAGATTCAGTCCTCATCAGCAATAGAGGACTGGGAGCAATTATGTTATATATGTAATTGAGTGATTTTTGTAGACAGGGTTTGCCGGGTGGATCCCTGTCCGGGCACATGTGGGAGTTGGTCCACCACCCCTCCTCCCACTAAAATAAAATTGTGATTTTGTTTCATATAAATAGCCTATGTATTACAAAAAGAATCATAGACTAGAAATGCTCAATTATTAAAGGTGTTGAAATTTTTTAGTACACTATATGGTATAAAGGATTTCTATTGGAAACTCCTAAGAAGGCATCCATTAGAAGTTACCTTGTGGTGAAATCTAAAACATTTTTTTTGCACAAAATGGTATGGCACACAAACTCAAATAAGTAAAACTGATAACTTAGTAATTGCAACTATTTATAAATATGCAAGTCAGACTCCATCAATATATCAGAGTAATAATTATTGGCAGATTGTACACCATGCACATGCTTTGCAACCATGCAAAATGAGCCCTGTTGTGGGTGGTTTTCAGAATTTCTCTTAAGTGCTCCCTAGAGGTGTCTCTCAGTCTTTTGGGTTTCATTGAGTTAAACAGATGTGACTTGAAATTACATTGCAGGCCCAGTGAATGTGTAATTTACCTGTTCATGCTCTACCACCAGGTTCTTCCACTGAGTGTCATGCCAGGTTAACCTAGTTAACAAGCTGCAGAGACCAGAATTATTTATTAATAAATAATAATCAAAAGATAGTCAATAACTTTAAAGAAATTAAAAAGGCAAGGAATCTGGAAATTTGTTACAGCCAAAAAAAATTTTTTTTTACATTGAGAAGTGGAAGATAGACACCCGGCAACACCTATCTGGGGCTGATGATGGAATCAACTGAGCTATCCTCAGTGCCTGGGGCCAATGCTCAAACCAATTGGGCCACTGGCTGTGGGGGTGAAAGAGAGAGTGAAGGGAGAGAGGGAGGGGGAGAGAAGCAGATGGTTGCTTTTCCTGTAAGCCTTGACTGGGGATCAAACCTGGGACATTTGCACATCAGGCAGAAGCTCTATTTACTAAGCCAGCCAGCCGGCCAGGCTCAGAAATCTTTTTCTTTTTAATTTACTGTTTTATAAACTATATTTACAAAGGAAGTTTATATTAAACACAGCAAATATTTTTTTTCAGAATTAGTTTCAAGAACTTTTAAAAGTCTATCTAAAAGTTTGTATGTGTGCTCTTTTAAAAGAAAAGAATAAAGGAGGAAAGGAGAGAGGGAGAGAAAGAGAAAGACAACCAGAAAAACAGAAAGAAAGATTGAACATATGCACACAATGAAGAAGAATTGCTGCAAGAGTTAATTCTAAGTGATTTGTTCTTTATTTTGTGAGTCTGAATGATGCCAAAATGTGCAGGCAAAATAATTGCATAATGTGCCAATTAATATTTGAACTAGAGACAGAGATCGACTGCATTTTCTAACTGACCTGACTGGGAGAAAAAATAGAAATCCTCAAATTGCTTTACAATTAAATTTGAATGCAATTTTATACTCCCTACCACTTACAAAAAATGATTTACTCTCTAGAACATCTCAAAAGTAATAAGTATTCTAATTCTCCTTCTACTATCTTACATGCTCCTATACAATAGAGTGTACAGTTGGAGCCAATTTATTTTGCCGTTCACAGTATTTCAAATTCTTGGAGAGGAGAGGTTATTTTCTGCCAAGATTCACACTAAAGCAACTTGATAGTCTCGCCCAAGAAGGATCGAATGTGAAAGTAAACAACAATGAAATGGTGCAATGTGCCCTTCTCTGCATTCAGTCAAGTGCAAAGAGCAAAGAAATCTGTGTCCTTGCACTTGTGAGGCTTTTCAAACTCTCAGAGAAAACAGCTGAGCACAGAGCTCCTGGCCTGCAGCATCGCCTCACTAACCATTTGTTTTCCCATCTAAACTCTAGGAGGAGAAAGAAAAGGCAAACATAGCCATTCCACCCCTCCTTTTTAAATGGAGTAGCCATGCCAGATATTCTAAGTAACGTATTCAGCCCAAGGCTAATAAGCTGAACAACTTGTTTTGGCTAGACATTCCTCATCTCCATATGGAATTGCTTGTGTGAGCTTTTGGACTATTATGTGGTCAAAGGGAGGATGTTAGATGGGGAAAAATTTCTCAGCACTTTCCTTTTTTCTTGTATAAATCCACTTTCAAGGCTGGAGTACACTGCATGAATTGCCTAAATCCATAGGCGGAAGACATCAGAGAATATAACATAAGCACCATCTTTAATAGGTTTGAAGACATGCCTCTTAAATTGAGCTAAATTTGCTCATAAATCCACCATATCTAAACTTGCCTACTCTGAACCTAGCCTAGGGCCTTCTTTATAAAGAAGGCATATTTTCAGTGAACCAAACTTAATCTTAATTACACATTTGCTTACCATGGTCTGCCATTTGACTTCTGAATGGGAGTCTGTTCCTGACAAAAAGTGGAAAGAGGGTTGATGTGGAATATTTTACGGAAATCTACCAGAAGATATGTAGGAAAGGGAGGCACTGCCAAAGTTTCAGGTAAAGTTAGATAATTTTAAGTTTAGCAGACTTGGTTATTCTGCATTATTTATGCCACATCTTACTAGGAAAATGTATCAAAATTGATGGGACTCAGTTTACTCCTTTTTTAAAGGTCCATAAGTAATTCTGAAAGTTGCTTCAAAGTTGAAAGATTTGAAGGTTATTATTAATATGTGATATATAATATAGTTTTCTAAAAAGAGAGTTAATCTGCTCTGCAATGAGTCCATTGGCTTCTGTGACTGACAATTAATTCACTCACTTATTGAGCCATCTCTTTAGAAAACACACATTGAGAAGTTTCTACATGATGATTGCTGAGCTAGGTACCAGGGATATAAATATGCATAATTACTAGAGTCATGACACCATATAGGTCATTCCCAGTGTGTGGCTGCTTTGACAACTCAGGCTGAGTAACTGCCCACAATGTCAACTTCCCAGAAAGATTCTGTAGTCAAAAGACACTGCTATACATGTCATGGTCCATCTCAAAGCTCAGAAAGACATGCAGTGAACATGTTGGTCATAAGATAGTTATTTCAACACTTCTTTTTTTTCTGCTTTGCTGTTCAAATGTTTTGTGTGAAATATAACCCACATAGAGAAAAAGTGCAAAAATAGTTGTTCAAGTTAACAAATAATTTTAAAGCAAACACCCTTAAGCTCCACTCAGGTTGTGATAGAACATTACAAACTCCATAAGAAACACCTTCTCTCCTTCATGTGTCCCTTCAGAATCAAAACCCCTTTATTTCTCTAGAAGTAGCCACAACCCTGACTTTTAAATTACATGAACAGAATCATACTGTATGTTTTCTTTAATATTTTTTAAATTAACCTATAATGTTGCATGTACTTCTAGTTTCTTTTTTTTCATTATTGTATAGTATTTCATTGCATGAACCTAACTCAATTTATTTAACTATTCTACTATTGATGGACATCTAGGTTTCTTCCAGTGGTATGTAGCAACAATGTTGCTATTAACAGTGGAATTGTTGAGTTATAGGGAATGCTTATCATCAACTTCAATGTATGCTACCAAACTATTTCAAATTGAATGAATCAAATTTACATTCTGAAAAAGCAGCTTGAGAGTTCCTATTGCTTCAAATGTTAACTGAAATTGGTATTGTCAGACTTTTACATTTTAACCAATCTGAAGTGTGCAACATGTTCTGTTACACCACCTTTCAAAGATTGTGTAATTTTATCAATTATATTTAATTTTCTAACCCATTGGTAACTTATTTTTGTATATGACATGTCAAAAGATCCAGTTTTATCTCTTATATGCCTAATTCCCAATGTTCCATCTATACAAAGCGTTTTATTTCTCCACTGCTCTGCCACATCATATCTGTCATATATCGTGTTTATATATACATGAATGCCTTTATTTGGTCTCTCTTTCTCTATCCCTTTTGCCAGTTTCTTTAAACCTTGGTATCTAGCATACCAGGTCCTCTTATCTTGTTTTTCTTCTTCAACATCTTAACTACTCTCAGCCCTTTATATTTCCATGTATATTTTAGAATTAGCTATAAAGTACTATACAAATCCTCCTGGGATTTAGCTGATTTTCCATTTGATGGAGCTATATAAAAGCCTTAGCCTCAGTTCTCCACTTCAGGACAAACACAGAGGCCCAGGCCACCTCCAGAACACCCTTTAGGAAAAGACTTGGTTGTGGTTGCCTCAGGGTGCAACTCCTCCCTTCCGGTTCTTTGTCCCTTCCTTCTCCCTTGAGTGCTGATCTGAAGAACACTCCTCAACAAACACCCTTTATACAAATGTCTCTCTGAATCTGCTTCCCATGGAATCTAATCTGACCTAGATTAAACATATTCTGGATTTGAGGTGTTGTTATTTTCTTCTCTGCCTGTCCTGCTATTACTAACTCTAAAATCTGTTGAGTTTCTGGGATTTTTATTCTCTATCAGGGGATCCTACACAATATAGTTCCAGGTCAAGGTACAAACTTTGCAGCAAAAAAAGATGCTCAATGGGCTACATTATATAGACTTCACAAACTATTATCTATCTCATTGCACAGAAGCTGCTTACAAAGAATGGAAATGTTTGCTGCAAACCAGGAACAATATATGATGTTTCTTTTATAGCCAAATCCCTAGCATCTGGGAACCAAGCAATGGATGAATAGTGTTTGTCTAAGTAATGACTCATTAATAACCTTTTACTCATCCTTCTTCCTCTTGGTTCTACCAGTTTAGATGTTTAGTACCCCTAATATATATGCTTCCATCATGGATCATTGATAACTTAATGATAACCTGAGACTGGAATCTAGCAATCCCCGCATCTTTGACCAAAAGCAAATAATAAAAGAAAGGGTATAATATTGACTAGGAGGCAAAATCAAACTGCCAGGGGAAACATTTTATAACTTCCATACAATGGGAAATGTTTAACTGGAATCAGCAGATTTCTAAAATACCTCTTATTGATGACCTCTAATAATAAAAAGTTAGCGAAGGTTACCATAACTTTAAACATGCAGAACTAAGATGCAGTAATACCTATTTTTAATTTTAATTTAATTTAATTTTTTATCAAGTGAGAGGCAATGAGACAGAGAGACTCCCACATGTGCCCCAACAGGGATACACCTGGCAACCCTTGTCTGGGGCTGATGTTCTGCCCATCTAGCACCGCTGCTCCATTGCTCAGCAACCCAACTATTAGCACCTGAGGTGAGGCCATGGAGCCCTCCTCAGTGCCTGAGACCAACCTGCTCATTTAAGCAATGGCTGCAAGAGAGGAAGAGAGAGAGAAGAGGGAGGGATGGAAAAGCAGATGGTCACTTCTCCTGTGTTCCCTGACTGGAAATCAAACCCAAGATTTCCACATGCCAGGCCAATGCTCTACAGCTGAGCCAACTGGCCAGGGCTGCTGCAATATCCTTTAAATAAAAAATTTTGCCACTCAAATACTGCAGGGTCACTTTATGTTGCTTAAAACAAGAACCTTGACAAATGCAGACATGTATATGATAGCAAGAGCATATGTCTTACTGGGCTTGAAATATAAAAATAATATACATTTTTCCCTACTTAATTATTGAATAAAAAAATTTTAGATTAATTACATTAAATATGCTAGAAATGCTGAGGTTAAGATCACAATTTTGACCCTGATTTATATAATTTCCCCCTATCAAGTCACAGTCCCCAGAGTTTTAACAGTTTGTCCAAATTTACTTCTATTCTCATACTGCTTAACATTCCTAATGGAATTTTAAAATAATGTGTTTTCTCTCTTTTTAAAAAAATTCTTTTGTAAATTTACTGATGCTTAATCTTTCTAACTTCTTATATACCTTTATCTGTTAATTAGAATGTACATTAGAACACTATACTGTATTTAAGTAGAAAATATGTCAGCAACCAAATGTAAGCAACTAAAAATCTTTATTTTTCTCTTGGAGGCAAAGGTTTTCTCAGTATTTACTGAAACATGTAGATATCTCACGCCCAATAATCATCAGCAATAGAGTAGATTATCCCTGTGCTAATCATCCTATTCCCAGCCAAATGGTTTCTTAATTTACCTGATGGCCAGTGTTCTGATTATGATCTCTTGACATATGCTGAATTTGATGAAATTCTAATTATTGTTACACATTAGAGAGTTAATTTACTAAGCATGCTGTTATAAAACTCCCCTCTATAAAACTCTATTTTCACATCGGTAGGTCATAAAGTTAAGGTCTGATATTGGTAGTAGATATTCTAAATTTAAACCAAACTGACAAATCAGATGTTGATAAATCACCTGGATCAAATGACCTCTAACAACTTTGGGGAAAAACTCACAGTGAAATTATTGAACTTATGGCTGAATCTATAACCTGTCATTCTAAAGTCTCTGGGCCACAGGTCAGTCAGACTGCTAATGTAATTCACACATTTTGGTGCATTCCAGAATGTTAGAACTAATAAAGTGATTTTATTAATAGGACTGTTTATAAAATAAATACATAAAAATCAAGCAGTCCATTATTATACTATCAATAAGCAGTTATTCTATTTAATAAGAGGAAAACCATCAAAAACAACAGCCATGTAAAAATAAAGCAAACAACCAAAAAAATCTAATGGTCCAAAGAATAAGTAGAAAACCATAGATTATAGAAATAAAGTTATACATATTTGTGGAAAATAAATATCATAGTTTAGAAAATAAAACAATATTATCATGTCTATTCTAAAATTAATATATAAATATAGTCCAATTCCAAACAAAACAGTGATAATTTTTTATCAACTTGCCAGAATAATTACTTTAATAACAACTTTACTGAAGTACATTTTACATATTTGCTCATTTCAGTGCACAATCAAATGATTTGTAGTAATCTAACTGTATGATAAACCCATGCACCTAAATCAGTTTTAAAACATTTTCACCACCCCAGTAAGATTCCTCATGTTTGTTTACAGTTACTTCTCATTTCTACCCTCAGTCTCCTACTTTCTGTCTCTATAAATTTGCCTTAACTATCTCACATAACTATAATCAAACATTATGAGGTCTCTTGTATCTGACTCTTTCACTGAGTATAATTATTTTGAGGTTCATCCTTGATATAGCCTGTGCCAAGAGTTTGTTCCTTTTTATTGCTAAATAATATTTTATTGAATGAATATAGTTACCAAAATAATTGTGAGGTAACCAATAAAACAAACACGTTAAAAGAACCAATTTTTTTCTATTGTAAAAGATAAGGAAATGTCTTATTCAAATCTATAATAAAATAAACAATGTAATATTATTACAGAAAATGACAAACATAGCAATGAATAAAATGAAAATATTTAGAACTAAAATGCAGTATTTATAAGTACTTAATATGGGGTAAGAATGACACCTCAAATCAGTGAGAAAGAGAATTGATTATTCAATAAGTGGTGTTCAGACAAGTGGTCAAAATAAAAATAATCTTAAATTCTAACTGCACATCTAAAACTATACAATGAAATTAATCCCAAATGGCTTAAAGATTCAATTATAAAAGTGACACCTTAAACATACTAGGTGAATATTTATATAGTCATTAGCCTCACAGAAAAGGTAGAAACCATAAAGAAAAAGGCTTAATCCATCAACATTTTGAAACTTATGCATGACCTAAATCATATAAAGTAAACTGCAAATGACAAAATGAGAAAATATTTACTGAATATGAATGCCTATAAATGGTTCATATTTCAATATACAACATTTTAAAAGTCCTTGCAATACACTGAGAAAGAAAATCAACCCTAACACAAAATGTATCAAATAACCATACAAGTAAATGAGCAAAAAATGACTGAAAAAGAGCCAGTAGAAATAATTTCAACCTCATTCTAGTAAAAGTGCAAAGTAGGATCATAATGACATATATATGAAATAAAATTCCTCTAGAATTAGCCAGAATGTGGGCAACAACCACTCTCATATTCTCTTGGTGATAGTGTAAATTGATAAAACTCTATGGAGGACAATCAGGAAAAACTTCACAAAAGCTATAAAATTGTGCATATTGTCACTGAAAAATTCATTCCTAGTATTCTAAGGGTAGTTTATAATATAAAACTCAAAAAGAATTAGGATAGCCAACAATAAGAGATTACTCAATAAATTGTAATAAATTCACACAATTTTTTTTCTTCAGCGAGTAAAATAGATGAGAAAGGATTATGTGTAATAACATGAAAAGTTGCTATAAATATTGTTTTTAAAAAGCAGATTTTACTAGACAGGTGCTTTGACCAAATAAAGGACTAACCAACAATGACCCAAGAAATTCAATAAAAAAAAAATAATAAAATTAAAATAAGTGAATAAAAGATTTTAGAATAGTTTATGCTATGTGAACCCATTTTTGTTTTAGAAAATGGAATAAAACTTTCCAAAATATAGATAAGTGGTAGAGAGAAACTAAATCAGTAGTGATTATGCTTATTATAAATCTTACTCATAAGAAGATAATGAGTATATTTAGAATAACTTTAAAATACATAGTTATTTAGCTCATTTGTATTTTCCAAATTTTGTATAAGTAACATGTATTGCTTTTATTAACAATAACAACAGTTGTTATTTTAAAGTATATTAGCTGTCTTGGCTAAGTGACTGTAATTATAATTAACAACTCACTTAATGAGAGTTGGATTAGAAGCAAAGCCTTCCACTCAGTGGATATTGCATAGAGTATAAGTAAGCATTATAAAAAAGAATTTATTTAAATTTTCAAAAAAGGACCTTGTTCTCACCTCTTTTTGCTTCTTCCTGTAACTGGCGTTGACCCTCCTTGGAGTTTCACTAGATTCTTCTCTGCCATTTCTTTGCCCTAGGTTTAGCAATAACGGATTCAATTTCCTCACTGAGAAAGCCGGTAAGAAGAAAATCTTCTTTCAGCCCTGACTCCCCTCAGATTTTCCCCCCTCTCTCATGTTCTTTTCATCAAACTTCTTGGAAGAATGTGCTATCCATTCTGCTGACTTCTACAGCTTGTATTCATTCTGGGCCCGTTGCAGTCTGGCTTTAGTCCCAAATATTCTGAAGCACCTTTTGTCACCAAGTTTACAAATGTTCTTCTAAATGCCAAATACATTCAGAAAGCTCTTGCCAGACCTCCAGGGTACAGACCTCTCTCTCTTATTTTGTTTTTTCATAATTCACTGACTTTTTAATTTAAGTTACATCTTTGATGGTGATGAATAGCACCATTTATTTATTTATTTTTAACTTGAGTTTTTTAGGATGACATTGGTTTTCAAAACCATACAGGTTTCAAGTATACAACTTTCTTAAACATTTAGATTCCCCTCAGGTTCCAAGCACAATCTTTTTGTTTGTGATAAATTTACTGCTGGGGCCAGGCATTTTTCTAGTAACCAGAGATACAAATCAGCAACTGAAGAAGAGATAGAAAGCATCCTTGCACCCACTGAGTGTGTATTCAGCTATCAAACATCTCCTTTGTGGTTCTGCAGTTGCCTTTACTTATCTCTCCTGTTGTTGAGGGGATTAAATGAGATAATGTATATAAAACATCTGGTACATAGACTGTAATTCACACTAAGAACCTGCATTTTATTACTATGTTTTACACTGGGACTCACACTTTGTAGCCACCTATGTGATTGACCCTGCCATGTTTCAGTTTTACTTCTATTTTATTCAAGGCTTTTCTAGATTTTAGCATAGAGTTAGGTATTGGAGCTGTAGAGATAATAAGAGACAATCTTTGTCATCAGGGACTTCACTGTCATGCTGATAGTAAAAGTAGAGTTATAATGCACATAAGAAACATGATTACAAAGTTACAGACATGAGCTGATACTTAAACTTCTATAATTGAATGAACCCTCAAACACATATGCAGAGATGCCATTGTGTCTATATACATAGGCATAGACATAAGGTGAGTTAAAGAATATACTTAACCCAGGATCTTCAATAACATTTGAAAGAATCCAAGGTATAAGCACATAAACTTCTCAAACACGTCATCATAAATAAATATACCACCCAAAAGAGCAAAATAAATTATCAGCATAATAATGGGCCACCAGTACTGAGAACAATACTTTTTCATTTAAATTTTCAATTCAGAAGATATACATAGAATGACTATGAAAAGTCACAAATACCAAAGTGCATATTTTTAAGGTTTTAAATACTTTGTCCTTCAGCTCTCTAAAGTTTTAGAGAAGCAGAATTTTCAGGGATTATGTCTGTCATGTCTATATTCAGAGTGAGACTTTACAACCTATTTAATATCTATAATGGAAGTGTATTTGGAGACCTGAATAGTTGAAGATACATAAACCTAAGATTTAAAAAAAAAATTCAATAGGTTCAATACTATTTTTTTCTAAAGGGAAATCTTTTTCAAATTCTATTATATATCTTATCAGAGAAATCTCAGTTATTTCCTGGGTCTAAGGTTGAGAATAAATTTTTCTTCACACTCAAACCATGAGATGACAAGTAGACAAGCAAGTCTGTAATTCAGCAGATAAAACACTTTGGTAATATAAATGTGTGTGCAAGTGGGGGGGGGCACATATGTGTGTGAGTACACACAAACATGCTTATTTCATCAGGTCCCTGAGGGCAAAGGCTGAGTCTTATACTTTTTCTTTATATCCTCAGTACTTTTCTCATGGTTGGCACTTATTAAAAGTGAATCAATACATTAGCAAATGGATAGATGAAAGGAGAATATACAACTTGTATGTGAGGCAAGTGAGATATAGTATTCCATCACTTCAATATTAAAATAAACATGAATTCAACCACATGTGGATATCTTAGTAAAAGTGATAGGAAAGAAAGACAGGCAGACAGACAGAGAGAGAAACACATCTGACAAGTCTGAAATATTTAGAAATTCTTCAAATTTCCAATACTGATCATACCAAACCTTAGGTTATAATTCTGGAATGACACTTAATCTTCTTCAATTACTGGTACTATCACTGGTTTTGAAAACAAGCAAGCCTCTTTGCTGAATAGATTTTTTTATTCACCATGGTTTCCCTTTCTCACATTTTTGAACCTTGCTCTCTTTTTTCTTCTCCTAACTTTACAAATAAGATCAGAAAACTATTAAATATGTTTTTAAAAATAAATCAAAAAATGTTTTTCCTGTCAGCAGTATAAATTAAAACTTTCTAAAATAGCAATTCATTGACTATTTATCTCTACAATGTCTACTGAAGTTGGTTTTAACTTTATTGTCATCACTGACTTAGAAGAGAACTTTCCAGAGACAATGACTAAGAGTGAGGGGAAGAGAACAAAAAATCTGAAGGACTATGAACGAGAAAAAAAAATGAAAAATGCCTTGAGCATTACTCAGTGCCCATCTGTCTAGCATGACTCAGTTATATACATGAAAACATGTGTGGCTCATAGGATCGTTAATGAGAAAGCAATGGCTCTTTATGATGCCAGCCGTAAGAGTATAGAAGAGAATTTCTGTGTATCTTCCAGTGGCCATTAGCACAAAAGATGACGCTTTCTAAAACCTCAGATATCACTGGGGATTTTTCAAGATTTACTTGAGAAACATAAGCCATGGGGTAGCTAGTTTGCGATTACCTCTAAATCCAGTTTAAGTCTATTGAGTTCCATACATGATCTCTACAAAGATCGCTGGCAGCACTGTTTTTGTTCCTGTGAAGACTACAGCTGTCACAAAACTCCCGTGACTTGTCATTGTCGTCTGATATTATCCTTGCTCTACAGCCTGTGTGCCTGTATCACAAACCACCTCCTTGCCTTGCCAACGTGGCCATCAGGAGAGATGAGGTTGCTCTGGTATCGCTTTTGAGCCAAAGAGAGAGCAAAACAAGCCTTTCTACATGGATGGTTTGGCTTGGATACAAGATACTAACTCAAGCAAAATGTCACTACAAATAGCTCAAATCACTATAAACAAATACTGCCTCCACGCCTGGTGTAAAACATCTGCAGATAAGGCTAAGACTATCAAACACTGCTTTGGGACATGCTTTCGTCTCCTTCATCTTTAAGCTCAGAGCTCAATCCAATTATCCACAAATTTAGGTTCTGTTTCTGTTTTATGTGCACAAAAGTTGGAGGGTTGTTGTTTTGAAAATATTTTTGGTATGACAAGTTAAAATTTTCAGTTTATAAGCTAAGATTACCTTCAAATAAATATGTTAAAACAAAATCCACAAGATCGGGATGGAAGAAGTTAAAATATGTTTTATTATAAGGAATTGACATTATTAAGAAGTTTCTTCACATTCTTTCTCACCATTTAGTTTGAGAATGTCCAATTTGTGCATTTTCATCAATTTATACTGTTAAGTATAAAGTGTTCCCCAGAAAAAGGATTCCTAAAAGATTTGAAATTGCCTTCTGTAGTTTCCTTCCTTGCTGTAGCTAAATATAAAATCCTTGCACTATGTAACTAAAATGCTAGATTCTTTCCATAATTCATATTGATTTTTGCATAAAATGCCTATTCTGAGCTGAGAACTACATAATCAAACACAACCATCAGTTTCTGATGCTAAACAAAATTATCCCTTTGGGGGGATTTATTCACACCTTCTCTGGAGATAAAGAAGAAAATAATCATCTAACTTTCTGAAACGTTATAGCTTTACATTAGATAAAAAAGACACCTCTATCTGAAGTCAATTTCCATGTCAGGTAAATCAAACAGTCATAGCTCCACAGTAAAGAACTAAATTTCATCTGTAAGTCAAATTTCTAGACAGCTCCTTAGGCTTTTAAACCTTCAAATATTCAGAGAAGAGTCTTATAAAAAGTACTATTTTTTCCAAGGATATTTTTTCTAGTATTAGCCAGGTGTTTTCTCCTTCATGTTTGTCCCTCCCCAAAACAAACTGAGACAACCAAATTAATCTCTGGAGAACTCTTCTTAGGAAGTGTCCTCGCCTGACCAGGCGGTGGTGCAGTGGATAGAGTGTCAGACTGGGATGTGCAAGGGCCCAAGTTAGAGACCCCGAGGTCACCAGCTTGAGCATGGGCTCATCTTGTTTGAGCAAGGCTCACCAGCTTGGACCCAAGGTCACTGCCTCAAGCAAGGGGTTACTCGGTCTGTTGAAGGCCCCCAGTCAAGGTACATATGAGAAAGCAATCAATGAACAACTGAGGTGTCAAAATGAAAAACTGATGATTGATGCTTCTCACCTCTCTCCATTCCTGTCTGTCTGTCCCTATCTATCCCTCTCTCTGACTCTCTCTCTGTCTCTGTAAAAAAAAAAAAAAGTGTCCTCTTAAAACCCTATCTCTTCTTTTCTTCCACATCCTGAGTTTCTTTGGGAAATGATCCACAAGTCATCTTCTCCCACTCCCCTTACTGAACCCCATCACTGGGCACACCCACATTGCCTTTCCTCCCTTCTAGGTACACATTAAACGTTTTGCCACTTGCTGTTTGTAAAGCCAGTAGTCGCGGCCACTATCACAGCCGCCTGGCCAATGCAGGTTCACATTAGATTCGAACAGTCAGTAATGAAACACAGGAGCCAAGAACTGGTGAGCCATCAGCTTTAATTCTAGCTTGCACCCGGCGGGCAAGCAAAAACACACACTGGGCTCCAAAACCCACACATTCAGTGCTCACAAAGCTACTGACTTATCCGAGTTTCCCAGAATCAAAGGTTTCTAGCTCACCAGACTTATTCACCACTGTTTCCCATCTCCTCCAGCACAAACTCTTAACAAACTGGCTTCTCCCTCAGCATTCTGCCATCTTGGCTGCTTCTCCTGGCCTCCATGTGGCCTTACTCTGCTCTCCTCTCTAATACCTCAGGAACCAAGAGAGAGAGAGATCAAGCTACTGGTTTCTCCAACTTTATAGCATAGACTCAAAACCTTTAATCCAATTATACAAACAAGGAAGTCTCTGTATAATGGGATTCCTCAGGAGAGTGCACCACCCTACATTATCCAATCAGTCAAGGGTGTGGGGAAGAGCTTGCTCTTAAACTAAGCCTTAGGCTACAATGACCTGGCCTGCCCGCAGCCTGTTCCAGAACACACATTAATATCAACGAACTTCCATGTGGGCAGCGCCATCTTTAACAAAGTGAGCATAATATATTTTATCTGCCCAACACTGTTATTCCCTGTTCCTGAAAATCTGTTCCCGTACATTTTAACTGGAGCTTTGTAACTTCTGTTCAAGTTTCGGCTTTGATGTTCCCCTCCCAGAAAGGGCTTCTCTGACCACTCATCAAAGTGACTTTTCTCTGTTTTGCTGCCTTTGTAATATTCATCAAGATCTGAAACTACCATGCCTATTTGTTTCCTTAATTATTTTTTGGCCTCCCTGTTGCCCAGTGGAATATTAGTTCCGTGAGGACACGGCTTGTAGCTGTCCTTCATCGTATTCTAGGTCACCATCACTGCACAATATATGTTCAATAGACTGGAAACAGAAGCAGATTCTTTTGTTTCCGGAAGAAAAATATCATATTTTTAGGCTTCTAAGTCTCCTTGTCTGTCCCCGCTCCCTTTTCTTTCTTTCTTTCTTTTTTTTTTTTTTTTGCTTCCTCTCCCAGATCAGAAATTTTTGTCTCTTTTACCAGCTGAATTTCTCAGACATCCTCAAACCACCTGACTTTCATTTAGTCTCCACATAATGAATACTAAGTCCCAACTATACATTCCATCACTTCCCTACCAAATTGATATTCCCCAATTCCCTGAGGAATTTCTCTTCCTTTCAAGAAGCACACAGTGCCTGCAAGGTTACCAAACATGAATGCAAGCACCATAGCTGAAAACTTCCACATATGGCATCAAAACAGCCACAGCGACTTGTCTAAATGATATCATATCTCCCGGCGGCTGGATTTTGGTTTGTTAACTTTAAATGAGAGGCAGGTTTAAAGATTAACAATTTGCTTGGATAAAGGAAAAGGAAAATATATAATTAATCATTTGCCTGTCCCTCAACACTAGTTTACAAAACCATGGTGCAACTTTATTGAGCTCAAAATTGAAGGGTGGCAAGGTTAATATGTAGCTTTAGACCTCATGGTTTCATTAACAAACACATTACAGGCTGTAAAGCTGAACTGACGTTAATGCTAGGCCCAAACAAAGTAAATAATTACTGGCTTGGCAAATGCGGAAGTACTTGCAGAGTTTGTTTACATTGGGTTTTTGGAAAATTCATGTTGGCAACAAGTCAAATCCAGTTTGACTAGTAATTGTGACAATTGCTCACAGATGCTGCTGGAAGAACAACAAAAGAATGGATTTATGGTTTTTCTCTCCCCCCTACATTTTCCCCCTTTGTTGCTTTTTTTTTTTCTTTACCATTTTGGATCAATAAAGAACTTGCAGCCACAAAGATAAGTGGGTTACATGGCAGATGGGCCTTGGAATGTTTAAAAATCTCATGTTGCATTTTGTCTCTTGGCCTTAGATTGGAAAAGACACAGCTGCATTCAAGCTGCAGTCGTAAAATACATGCTCATTGAAAATGCTACAGGTCCTCTCAATAAAACAGAGTTGAGATGAAGCCTGCTTAGAAATTTCTCAATAGATAAACTGGTTTGTTTTGTGCTAGTGCACTGGTAACAAGCCACTGATTTCATAGGACTTAAGGAGAGAATTCTAGCTGACTAGGATCCATTTCACTTTACCGAGCTGGGTTGGAAAAGTATAAACAGGAATCTGGGAATGAGACAACTCACCAAACTGGAAAGTTGTTCTACGAAGCAATTGAGGTCTGTGACATATAATTTGAAATAATTTTGGTTTCCCTCATCAAAGATCAGTATTTTGCCAAGTAAGAGCTAATACTTCACACATACACTTGCGCATCCTAGTCTTTCTAAACTCTTGAATCTAAATCTCTTTATTCGTGGAAGATAGAATAACAATGATTTTAAGTACAAATGCGAAGCCTGAATCTTTCCAATTCTATTCTACTAACTTCAAATGGTAAGAGCCAGAATATCCTGGGATTTCATAGTGCTTAAGTGAATTATTTGACATGAGAACCTAAAGCCTTCATTATTATTTAAGTGCCTTATCTAGATTCATATTCTTTGTGATACCAAAGCTATATCCACTCCGTTCCAACATGTTTTTCTATCATTCTCTAAGTCATGTTTCTTTTAATATTCCTTTAGGTGATCATTGCATAAAACTGAATAAAAGAGTAGATCTTTATTTGCTAAATAAATAGAAAGGACTATAGGCCTTCTTTTAATGACTTAAAACATTGTTCCCATCTATCTATCAATACTCAATTCACATCATCCAGGTTTTCAGTTTTTTCTTATCACTAACCTTGAAACCCTGAATATTCCTTAGAAGAAGAAACTCTTATTATGAAATTTACCAGCCTTTAGTTGAAACACGAAAAGCTATAATTATATATATATATATATATATATATATATATATATATATATACACACACACACACACACACACACACACACACACACACACATACACACATATATGACAGAGAAAAGAGACAGGGAGAGGAACAGATAAGGACAGACAGACAAAAAGAGAGAGATGAGAAGCATCAATGCTTTGTCATGTCACCTTAGTTGTTCATTGATTGCTTTCTTATATGTGCCTTGACCAGGGCGGCTACAACAGACTGAGTGACTCCTTGCGCAAGTTAGCAACCTTGGGTTCAAGCTGGTGAGCTATGCTCAAACCAGATGAACCCACGCTCAAGCTGATGACCTTGGAGTTTCGAACCTGGGTCCTCTGGGTCACAGTCTGATGTTCTATCCACTGTACCACCGCATTGTCAGGCAAGCTATAATGTTTTAAACTCTAAAATTTCATAAACCCCAGCTTCCTCTTTGCCTAGACTTCTCTGACCATGGAATTTGGAGGCCAAGGGCAAGAAACAGGGAAAGGATGGCTGGAAGTAAAATTCTTCAGATATATCCTCAGAATCTTTGAATCATGTCTGAATGATCATTAGCCATTAACACACAGCCTATGACAATATTTCCCTGATACCCCTAAATATACTTGACCTAACAAAACTGATATACTTTTTAAATTTTAGGCTAATTTTCTATGGCAACATTCAGGGTAACATTTCACTAAATAACACTGGGGAACAATTTTCTTTTTTCAATTTCAGTTGCATGAGGTTTTAGAACTTTTTCTATATATTTCTGCATCACTGATTCCAAATCTGAAATTTGTTCTTTTAGTGCATGCTGTAGTTTTTATACAATTTTAATTTCTTTTTGTTACAGTTAATGGCATGCATTGGTTTTTAAACTGGAGTTAAAGGGCAACGACTCTTGGATTGAACATAACCACAAGGCAATTACTGTTTTACAAACATCACTTTGATATAATTGTAGTTGTTTTTAAATATTAAAAATTATTATCTGATAAAAACACCCTCTTATTTTGTTTTAAGATTGAATCATGGCTTCTTTGAGTAGGCATAAATGTAAGAATAGTCCTGACACCTTCTTTTATATATGTGGCTGTTACACACTTCAATGTCAAAGGTGCAATATTTTATCATTTGTGACACGTGCATATATTGCCTATTTTCAAGTTCCCCTTGGTGACCAAGACAAGAATTGGGATCCTCATATTGTGTGTTCTAATTGTGAGGAAATACTTTGTGACTGGACAAAAAAAAAATGCAAAGGAATGCCTTTTGGTATTCCCATGGTTTGGCGTGAACCTAAGGACCACTGCAGTGACTGTTATTTCTGTCTGATCCATACAAAGGGCATCAGCAAGGAAAAGCGACATTATGATCACATATCCTAATATTCCTTCAGCAATACAACCTATGCCACACTCTGAGACACTGCTGGTTCCAGTTTTCAATGCTTTTATTTCTTCTAAGGATGAAGAAAGTGAACATGTGATCAAGTGTATTTTGATAAGATGCATGAGGAAATGGTTGTAGAATCTAAAGTGTCTTTTTCTGATACCAAGCAGTCATTAACCCCTCAGCAATTTAGCCATCCCGAATTGAATGACTTAGTAAGAGATTTGGGCCTATCAAAGAAAGCAGCTGAGTTATTAGCCTCCAGGCTACAAGAAAAATAATGTACTTCACCGGTCAGCTAAAGTATCCCATTTCAGGAAGCGTGAACAAATTTTTATGGACTTTTTTTTTCTGAAGACAAACCTTTGTTTACTGTCATGATATCAGTAGTCTTCTCAGCCAGCTAGGTGTTACCACTTATAGTCCAACAGAATGGCGACAGCTCTAAACAGAGTCTGAAATGTGTTCTCCTACACAACAGTAATGTTTATGCAGCAGTTCCAATTGGTTATTCAACTCATTTGCGAGAAGATTATAATATAAAAATTGTCCTCAACTTTCTGAAGTATGTGGAGCATAACTGGATTATTTGTTTGGATTTTAGAATGGTAAATTTCCTGCTAGGACAACAGAGAGGTTTCACGAAGTATCCTTGCTTTCTGTGTTTGTGGGACAGCCAAGCTTGGGAGAAACACTGGACACAGAGAGAGTGGCTGAAACATGAAGCTCTGAAAGCAGGGATGCAAAATGTTGTGAATGAACCTGTAGTTCATTGAGACAGGATCATTTTTCCCCCACTTCACATTAAACATGGCTTAATGAAGCAGTTTGTTCAGGCTTTGAATAGAGAAAGTGAATGCTTTCAACATATTATTTCTGATTTTCCTACCTTGTCTTTCCAGAAGATAAAAGCAGGTGTATTTGATGGACTTCAAATTTGAACCCTATACGTGATGAAGAATTTGCCAGCAAGATGAATAAGGAGGAGAAAGCAGCATGGCAGTATTTTGTGGCAGTTACAAAGAACTTCCTCTACAACAAAATAAAGCAGAAAACTATAAACTTCTGGTTCAAAGGATGCTGTTGGCTTTCTGTGACATTGGATGGAACATGAGCATTAAGATTCACTTTCTGAACAGTCACCATGATAAGTTTCCCAAAAATCTTGGAGCTGTTAGTGATGAGCAGGGAGAACACTTTCATCAAGATCTGAAGTCAATAGAAGAGAGTTATCAGGGGCGATGGGACAGAAATATGATGGCAGACTACTGCTGCAGTATCAAACGAGACTGTCCTCAGTGAGTACACAAACGCAAGAGCTACAAACACAAATTTTTGCCTGAATAGAATTTAAATAAGTTTTGCACCAATTTTATTATTAAAATAAGTGTTTTAATATGTTCTGTTTTGAAATTGTAGACAAATCTGGTGCAATCATATCTTTTAGTGTATTAGTGTATTTACTGCATTATATAAATTATTATATTTTCACAAAGATGATACCCAAGAAGACATTCTATTTCATTATGTTAAACTAAATGTTGAAAATTTTACAAGATGAAAACCTAAAATATTGAATTGCAAAGAAAAACTGTAGCTTACAGAGAAAAACTAATGTCAGATTTGAGATCAGCATACTTGAATTAGGTAAGAACAAGTGTTTTGGGGGATGCAACAATAATTTGTTCCCCAGTGTAATGTGTCATACAGGACTGAAATTATTATAACGACCTCTTAATTAGCTTTTTGGCCTCTCACTTTTCACTTTTCAAATCTTTATTCTACAGTGAGGTCAGCCACAGATTTGGTCATCCTCAGAATTCTTTAAAGGCATCTTACTGCCTACAGGATAAAGACCAAACACCAACACATTTCTTTGAATGCTGATGCAATCTAATCCCATCTCAGCTCTTTCTGTCTTCAACCCTGCCCAATGACACCTCACACTTCATATTCCTTCAGGTCCTCTTAGCATTTTCTTAAGATTCCCTGTATTCTACCTAACTGAAGATCTGAAGCAAGAGAGAGACTCTTCTTCCAAGCTGATTTTTGAGTCTCTTTACCACTGACTTGTTTTTGCTACAACAAGAGAACTATGTTCTTTTAGATAATACCTGGTAGGCCACACCAACCAATTTGAACATTATTCTAGTGAGATTCCAGGACCTTTAAGTTTGTACTTATGTCATAAAGCTAGATTCTAAATTTTTTAAGTATAAAAAATCTTGATTATTTTTTAAAAGAGCAAATTATACTGTACAGTTTTAGAAATTCGCTGACTCAATCTTATCTACTATCTGACCAATATTTTAAGCAATAAAAAATGGGACTAGATATTTATATATACAACAGCCATAAAGTCAAAGAATGGTACCTGTCTCTCAGGGTCACACATGTAGAGTTATAACATTGACTCATTGACTGCACTAAAGTTATATTGTTGAATAAGTTCTTGCATGGGGAAAACCAAAATTACCAGTACAGGTAAAAATGGATACATTAGAGGTGAATTTTGGAAGAAGTAAAAAAGAAACAGAAAGCAGTTATAAGGGGAGCACTT
Organism: Rhynchonycteris naso; assembly: GCA_037038555.1. Taxonomy (NCBI): domain Eukaryota; kingdom Metazoa; phylum Chordata; class Mammalia; order Chiroptera; family Emballonuridae; genus Rhynchonycteris; species Rhynchonycteris naso. Next base: position 82,344,378 of record CM072999.1, on the reverse strand, counting down.
AAATTTAGGTATGAATGGTTTACATTATTGATTAAAGCATTTTTAAAATCAATAAAAGAATACTTTGTACCAAGTAGCTTTCATGAATCTTAGGTAAAACCTCTGATTCAATTCAAATATTGGAAGAGTTTGCCCCAACAGGTGTTCCATCTCTGTTTTAAAAGAACCAAATAACTTCAAGTTTAGAGTCTAAAATCAAGTGTTTATGATCTGCTCCAGCCAACTTTTTTAAGAAGCAAGCTATTTTCAAAATATGTAATATCTAAATTAATGTGAATATTATCATATACGGCCCTTGCTCGCTGGCCCAGTGGATAGAATGTCGGCCCAGTGTACGCACGTCCCAGGTTCAGTCCCCAGTCAGAGCATGCAGAAGAAGTGACCATCTGTTTCTCTTCCCTTCTATTTTCTTCTCTCACTCTTCTCCTGCAGCCAGTGGCTCCTTTGGTTAAAGTGTGGCCCTGAGTGCTAAGGATAGCTCGTAGGTCAAAGCCTCAGCCTCAGGCACTATAAATGGCTCAGTTCATTCAAGCATCATCCCTAGATGGGGTTGCCAAGTGGATTCCGGTTGGGGCACATGCAGGATTCTATCTCACTATCTTCCCTCCTATTATTAAAAAAAGAAAACTCTAATATTCTTTCACTATATTTACATTATTACATATCTTATAACTTCTATTTAATTGTTAACACATTAAGGGAAGGATCTCTGTATTACACAAATCACAAAATTTAATACCATATCTCTAGTACAAAATAGGTGAACAGTTTTAAGTTGGAGTATACAGCAGGTCCTTGAGTGATGTCATTTTCTTAAATTGTTGATGAGATGTCATAGGAATTTTACTATTTTTATATCAACTAGCTTATTGTGAAAATGATTTTGTTATATGACATTTCACTTAAAATCACAGAAACTATTGACAGCATTAAGTAAGGACTTACTCTATTTGTTCATTCTCTTCCCAGCCTGTCTGACTCTGTGATCCTGCATTTCTCTCTTTCAACTAAAGAATATGTTTTAAAGGTGACCTACAGGTGGTTGTATGATGTAGGTCTCTCAATCACGTCACTGGGAACCCATGTGGGATAGCTCTACCACATTTATCTAACAAACAAATCAAAGACAAAACTCTAACTGCTTTCTTTTCAATTTCCCACAGAGAATGTTTAAAACATGCTCTCCTGACTCAATACACATCACTACTTGGACTGGTAATAAGCAGATGTGGATGGATTAATTTAAAAAAAGAAAATGAACTGGGGAGAAATGGTGGCAAGAGATCCCTGCCCTAAACCTTTTCTTTAATTTTTTTCTAAAAATCAGTTACATGAAAAAGAAAAGAAAGGAAAAGAAAAAAACTAGTTACATAGTTGTGTAGAATAATAAAATGGGACATTGCTGATTGTCTAACTTTGCTTAGAGTGGGGACATAGTTAAAAGACGAACTGTATGTAGCCTGAGCAGGGGAAGCACAAAGATAAAATTCTAAGTGTGGATTTAGAACCACGAGAATTTGGGTATTTAATATTAGGCTTGATACTTTCTATTAGCTAAACAATTAAATGTTTATAAATGGCTAAGAGTGACCAGAAAACCTACAAAAAATAACCCAGGGTAAAAATAAATAAATAAACACAGTTCTGAATGATGTAGGGAAAGAAAGAAAACATTAAAAAATACCTGTAACTTTATCTCCAATAGATCAGTTTGTTCCACAACTTTGTTAAAATGCATATCTTTGCCTAATGCTTGAAAGGCACTGTTTAAGAAAATCACTTGTTATCTATGCTGAGTCATTGTACTTGAATTATTAGGACTCCTTCGGGTTCAAAAAGAAAAAGAAAAAGAAAGAAAGAAAATTTAACTCAACTCAAACAGATATAAAAATAAGAGAATGGTCCACATAAGTGAGATGGCTTCATGCAGAACTGGATCTAAAGACCCAAGTGAATCAGCAAGGCTTGTGTTCTCTGTTTCTCGTCACTGCCTCCTTCTTCATTTCTACTATAATGCTTCCCTCCTTACAACACTATATCTGCTACTCTAAGAGCAATAAATATCAACTACCACAGTATTGTCTAGGGCCATGAGCAACCCTTAGATCAAAGCACTGGAAGTTTCTAATTGGCCACCAGTCTTGTGCCCACCTCTCCGATAATAGTGGTGCTGGTGGTACCATGACTGTCATTCCCACCAGGCCTACGTGGGGGTGGCAGAGAAGTGGTTAGCCACAGGGAAAGTTGCTGTAACCAGAAAAGAAGATAGGCAAAAGCAACAGATATCTTTTAAAATCACCCAGGCTTAGTGTTGTTTATTAGGGTAAATAGCTAGCCAACTTTGAATCTAGTTTTAAGTTTGAATTTCTGCCCTCAGTGACTACAAATATCTGGGTACAAAACAGAAGAAAAGATTGTAACATAGTGTGCCACATTATGTCCTGTGATAATTTTTAAGTAGGCTCACAATTTCTTTAACACACTTCCCTTCAAAGGGTGACACTAACTCCTTCTTCTTGAGTGTCAGCTGGACTACATGACTTGCTTTCAATGAAGAATGTTGTGGCATTACAAAAGTGATGATATTTGATCCCTGAGGCTAGGTCATAAAAAAGGATAACTTTTGCACGGCTGTCTCCCTTGCTGAGGGGAACATCAGCAACAATGTCATGAGGTCTCAGGCATCCTGTGGAAAGATCCATACTTGAGCTTTTCTGAACTGAGGCCTCTGCGAGCCACCAACTCCAAACATGCCAAGCACCTTGGAAGCCACTGTGGAAGCAGATCCCGCAGCCCCAGCTGAGCTTTCAGATGGCTGCCCTTCTGGTGGACATCATGATAAACCTTCCGAGAGAGACCCCGAGCTAAAGTCACCCAGCCAAATTGATGCCAAAATCCTGACCCACTGTGAGAATAATGAATGTTTATTTTAGTTTTAAACCACTGAGTTTGGGGGTTATTTGTCATGTAGCAATCATTAAGTAATACATGTATCTACTAAGATGATAATAAAAGATCTATGAAACAAAATGTCAAGATAGTGTGGTTAAATGTGCTTCACGCCATCTTCGCTTTGGAACTGCTGAGAACATTTATATGCTAGCATAACTCTCAGTTTCCAGAGAAAGAGACAGAGACAGAAACATACATACTTGCAATCTCCCAAACTTCTTTAACAATGAAAGGGGTATTTTTTTTTGTTTGGTTGGGTGTTTTTTTAGTTTTGTTGGAACAACTAATAATATCTCTGTGACTCTCATGTTCCTAGGATGTTTGAAAAACAGTAGGATAGAAACATATATTAGAGAAGATAACCAAGAATTTTATTTTATTTTATTTTTGCTTCTTAAAGAGTAACTTATCATCTTAGACAAAGTTTGAATAACAAACTAACCAGGCCAGTATTAGGGCAAAGCAAGTGAGAAACACCTCTTTAGAGGCAAGATTCCAAGAGATAAAATGCTCAGTAAACCAAAAAATTATATATTTATAATATAATATTTTTAAAACAAAAACTAATATGCAAACATTATGGTGTTCAACATATCAAAATTTTAAATAAAGACAGTAGTAATTCTTTGGTTTGTTTGTTTCATGATCTTGTATTATTGTGCAAAAGAAACAGTAATTTCCAATCAGTGAGGCTCGTGATATGGAGATCATGTTCCTTTCCATGCAGCTTTATAGGGTTAAGGATGTGCGAAGATATCGGACAATGCAGCGTTCGACATACGGTATTTTTTTACATTAACTATAGAGTTTTTATTAACATTTCCCCTTGGTTAAAATTGTGGAAAGATATCTTGATACCTGTGTACATATTTTTCCTTTTGCCTCAAGCTCCAAAATGGCTCAGCAAGGCATTGTTGATCAGTAACTTCTTGAGTCAAAGGACATCATCTGAGGTAGGTGTCTCGTATGCTGTAGAAACTGACAGGTTTAGTTTTCTCCTAAAGCTGGTGCTACAGATGGGTATTTATTTACTTATGAGCTCTCTTAGGCAGGATTCATGGCAGCATCTGGAGGCCCTGTGGGAATGGTACAGGGAAACAAGTTCTGATGAAAGGGTAACATGCAGAACCATTCAGCTTAACAAGCCAACCAGCAGAACAGGAGACACGCTGAACTATACCAAGTAGCACAAGTGCATTAAATTCCTAAAGCAGGGAGGGAGGGTAGCATCAAAAATGGAGGGAGGAAGATGAATATGAAAAAGAATTTTGCCTAGGTAATTGCTTTGTTTGTGGTCTTTCATGCTAAATTATTGCATTGCAAAGGTTGCTTCTCGTGTGTCTATTTGTTTATTCAGTCACAAATTTAAAATCCCTACACAGACATTTTTAATATCATTTCAGATTTTGTCTTTGTCTTTCTTTCCTTTTCTTTGTGGGGGTTGGGTTGAATTTCATAGAAAGAAATTAAGAATAAATTGCTTTCTCATTTGTTTTCTGGATGGAATAAAAAACATTAATAATATAAAAGGACCTTTTGAAAACAACCACCCATATATAAATTATTACTGCTGGGTCAGCCTCCTGTTGCTATGAAGTTGATAAAATGAAAACTTAGCCTGAACAGGCGGTGCAAAAGACCCAGGTTCGTGACCCTGAGCTTGCCAGCTTGAGCGCGGGCACATCTGCCTTGAGCAAAAAGCTCACCAGGTTGGACCCAAGGTCGCTGGCTCCAGCAAGGGGTTGCTCGGTCTGCTGAAGGCCCGCGGTCAAGGCACATGTGAGAAAGCAATCAATGAAAAACTATGGTGTCACAATGGCAACGAGAAACTAATGACTGATGCTTCTCACCTCTCTCCGTTCCTGTCTGTCTGTCCCTATCTATCCCTCTTTCTGACTTTCTCTCTGTCCCTGTAAATAAATTAATTAATTAATTTTAAAAAATGTTAAAATGGAAACTTATTTCACTACAAATGTTGGTATCTCCTCCATGCTAATTCTCTATCCCTCTAAAGCAGTGTAGTACATGTATGAATTTTAATTTGACTTTTTGGACCTGTTTAGTCAGCTCTTAAAAATCTCCTTTTTGGTGAATACTACATAGTGAAGTATAGGATTGTTTGGCTCACCTTCTTTTCAAACTGAAAGGGACCTGAGCATTACAACAAAAAGAGCCTTAATGCCATTCATGTCACAGATGACAGTGCCATCCACTACTCCAGCACAGTCTGGCCTCCTCTACAGAAACTCAGCAGTGTGGAATTTCATTTTTCAGCATTACTATACAGAATGAGCCTCTTCTCAAGCAAATGTCAAATCTATAACAATTAGGTCAAAGCTGTTCATTTCTTCTCCCAATCCATACTGACTTCTTTCTGGGTAGCTTGTGAACTAGCTGTCATAGTATAGGTATTCATGAAAGCTTCTCTCCTGTTTTTTTTTTTATTGTTCTTCTTACCTCCACTGACCTGTTTATTATCACAAAAATTCCATAGTAGGAATGCTCTTGTAGCTAAAGGATGGGAAATTTTTTTCTTAAAAGAACAAAATATAAATATTTTAGGCTTTGTCGGTAATATAGCCTCTGCAGCAACTATTCAATGGTGCCATTGTAGCGGGCGGGGGGGGATGAAGAGCCATAAACAATATAAAACGAATGGCTGTGGCTGTGTTCCCATGAAAGTTTATTGCAAAAACAGGTGGAGTTGGTCCCTGTCAGTCATAGTCTACTGACCGCTGCTTTAGTATAGGGCTCTAAATTTGGTTAATATAAATAGACTCGTGGGAGAATTTTGTTAATTACCAACCAATTATTTTTTTCTTAAGTGAGAAGCAAGGAGGCAGAAAGACAGACTCCCACATGTGCCCCAACCAGTATCCACCTGGCAAGAGCCCTATGGGGGTGCTGCTTTGCCCATCTGAGGCCATTGCTCCATTGCTTAGCAACTGACCTATTTTAGTGCCTGAGGCGAGGCCATGGAGCCATCCTTAGCACCTGGGGCCAACTTGCTTCAATACAGCCATGGTTGTGGAAGAAGAAGAAAGAGATAGCAAGAGAGAAGAGAGAAAGGGAGGGGCGGAGAAGCAGATGGTCACTTCTCCTGTGTTCCCTGACTAGGAATTAAACCCAGGACATCCACATGCCAGGCCAATGCTCTACCACTGAGCTAACTGTCCAGGGCCAATTACCAACTAATTTTATTTTCTTTATCAAGAACTGATTTTTATCAAAGAGATTGTCTTTGGAACACTGAGGAACATGTTTCTTTTTAGTTTGTCTTTTAAAGAAAGTTCTATAGTTTGCCACATATGATTTGCCCAAAAGTGTATGTTTGTTCTTTTTTGTTTGTTTGTTTGTTTTTGTATTTTTCTGAAGTGAGAAGCAGGGAGACAGACAGATTTCTGCATGTACCCAACCGGGATCCACCTGGCAAGCCCACTAGAGGCTGTGCTCTGCTCATCTGGGGCATTGCACCCTTGCAACTGGAGCCATTTTAGCACCTGAGGTGGAGACCATGGAGCCATACTCAGTGCCCAGGCCAACTTTGCTCCAAAGGAGTCTTGTCTGTGGGAGGGGAAGAGAGAGATAGGAGAGGGGGGAGGGGGAAGAAGCAGATGAGCGCTTCTCCTGTGTGCCCTGTCTGGGAATCAGACCCAAGACTTCCACATGCCAAGCAAGATGCTTTACTGCTGAGCCAACAGGCCAGGGCCCAAAAGTGTATTTTTAGTTGCCTTTTCATTTTTTCTTTTTCTTTCCTTTTTTTTTTTTTTTTGGAGAGAAAGATAAAAAGCATCAACTTGTTGTTGCAGCACTTCAGTAGTTCACTGACTGTGTCTCATATTTGCCTTTACCAGGGAGCCCCAGCTGAGCCAGTGACCCCTTGCTCAAGCCAACAACCTTGGGCTCCAGCCAGCGACCATGGAATCATGCATATGATCCCACACTCAAGCTGACAACACTGTGCTCAAGCCAAATGATCCCTCACTCAAGCCAGCAACCTCAGGGTTCCAAACCTGTGTCCTCAGCATACTAGGTTGAGGCTATATCCACTGCACTACCACCAGTCAGTCTAGATGATGCCATTTTTTAATATGATATCTTCTATCTTTCTGGATGAGAACAGTAAGCCAGAGGCAGAAGAAAATTTTAAGAACTTGTTCAATTGAAATTTTGAGATGAGTTGCAACTCACAAAAGAGCTGATAAAACAGTTAAAACGTAAAATTCAGGGGTCAGAAGTGGCAGTTCCTCTCATCTAGGTATCTGTATCTGGTTAAATTTTATTTTTTTTAATGAGAGGAGGGGAGATAGTGAGACAGACTCCCACATGCGCCCCAACCATGATTCATCCAGCAACCACTGCTGGGGCAGATGCTCAGACCAACTGAATTATCCTTAGTACCCAGGGCCAATGCTTGAACTAATTGAACCACTGGAAGGGAAGAGGGAGGGCAGGGGGAGCGGGCAGGAGGGAGCGAGGGGCAGATAGAGGACAAGAAGGTGGAGAAGAGAAGCAGATGATCACTTCTCCTGTGTACCCTGACCAGGAATCGAACCCAGAATATCTATATGGCTGGCCAATGCTCTATCCACTGAGTGACCAACCAGGACCATACTTGGTTAACCTTAATTAAATTCAGTCTTGCGTGTCAAGAATTTGAGTATCATTGACAAACTAAAACAGATTTGCAAATGTGTTGTGTGAGTAACAAAGAAAATGGGGTTGTTTACTTAAGAGGAGACTTGGGGTAAAAACAGTACTTTTCTTTATATATTTGATGGGCTGCATTCAGAATAGAGGGTACATTTCCTTACTTTGATTGCAAAAGTAAAAGCCAACAAGAGAAATTTTCAAGAAAATCTCCACTGAATTCTTTAAAACAGTTTTCTAAGAAAATTGTCTGATGATAGAAAGTGGCAAAATTTCTTCTTTTTAAAGATCTTTAACCATAGCATGGTAGACATATTGTGAAGAGAATGCAAGAATCCTATGAATCATTTGATGAAGTCAATAATTACCAGATATAAACTTCATGGACCAAGAATATATACATTAAATATATAGATATATTAACTATATACATTAAAAATGCTTACTAACATTTTATAATGTCCAATAATGACCTTTGAACCAAAACTAATAATCAGTATCATTTCATAAAATAAATATTTCAAATAAAAAACAAAATGATGTAATACTAAAATTAAAGGCAATTTGCAAAAACAAACAACATTTTTATAAAGAATAGTTCCTAACTTCACCAGACAAAAATTTAGGCAGCAAAATCAAGAGTTGACATGGGTTTCCTTTTTTCACTCTGGTAGAGAATGGCAAAGCCCCTATTATAGATTAGCATGTGTTCCTTCCTGGATCATCATATAGTACTTACTGAACCTTTAAAGTCGCTCTGATGTAAAACCTTTGAATGAATGTGACAATACCAAAGTGTGAATTTGGTCCCTCTTCCTGGAAGATAATAGTGATCTAACACAGGTAAAAGTTACCTTCATAATTCTCTGCCAAGTGAATATTTTATTCTGAACGAGTTCATTCACATACAAATGGCAACATGCTATACCATGAATGAGGCCTGGCTTTTGCCACATGTTTTGCTATGGCTGTGGTGTGCTAATGAAACTAAGATATAAAACACCATAACTTGATAAATACTAGTTATGAAGCAACTAGTTGTTATGAATTAAATTATAATCCTCACCCTGTCCTCAAAAAGGCTTAACAAATTAATATACTAGCCTTGATAATGTCAGAGGCAAAAAGAAAAATCCAAAGGCAATATGAAATGAAGAGTGGGGTTATCCACTCTGATCATTTCAAGGTAACTTAACCAAATTATATAGTGTGTCTGTAAAGTCATGGTGCACTTTTGACCAGTCACAGGTCAAAAGTGCACCATGACTTTACAGACACACTGATTTTCAACTAAAATTTTAACTGAAAAGAAGTTAAAAAAATGTTTAAAGTAAAACTCTACTGCAAATGATTTTACCCCTTTTTTCCCAATTTTCCATAGGCCATACATTGTAAAACTTTGTACAAATATGTCTGAGAAAAATTTTTGTGAATTCAATGCATAGCTGGATTTTGTAGCCCTAATTATCAAACATGGGTATACACATTCACACACACACACACATACACCCTGGTAAGAGTGAGACACAGTGAATAGTAAAGGGGGCAAGCACTATATACCAGCATCTACCCACTGCTATGTCAATGCACATAAATTCTAATTTGAAACACCCCTGCAGTTCCATTGTATGTCTCCATTAGTCTATGCATGAATTATTCACACATGATACATCATAATGACATCAGAACCATTTATGATATCAATTCATACTTTTATAAAACAGATAATTTTCATCTGTCCAACATAACATGTGTTAATTAGATCTCTAAGAAACTTTGCCAATCACTCTCCTAAATCCCAGCTCCGGCATCACTTCCTCCAATAAATCTTCCCATCACTCCATTCTATACCCACCTTTCAATTTTAGACTACCCATGGAATACCTGACAAATTTAGCCATTTCAACTAAAATTTTTTGTATTGTTCTTTTCATTGCTTTGCAGACTTAACTCTTGCAGCCTTAAATCAATTTTTTGATTCTCAAGGGATAGAACCACATTATATGGTTCTTTTGTAACTTCTACAATATTTAGCAATGTTAGGCATATAGCATGTTTTCAATAAATGCGAATTGACTTGTTTAACTGCCACCCAAACAGATGCAATTTACAAATTTTTAGATGCTAGGCTATTTAGTTTAGAGTTCAATGTCTTGAATAATCACACAAGTTATGGTGGTATGGTTTTTAATTTTGTTTTTTTTTAATTCCATTAATTATCTGAAGAAACAAACTACTTTTTGTGACTTTCTTAAAATCAGAATTATTGTAAGCTTAGGAGAAATTTATGTAAATTTTCATGACATGGTAAGCGACACGTAATAAACAATGTATAATCACCATCATTATTTTTCCCACTTTACAATTTTTCAAGACACCTAACAAAGGGCATTTACTAGCAAAGTACTTATAATAGCAAAACAATTTATAAGAGAGACTCACATAGCTCAGTCTCATGCATTTATTTAGTAGGTACTTAATAAAATAGTTAAACTCAGTGAAAAATTACATACATAAACATGCAAGTACTTCCAATGTATAGTGCAAAGGAATGGTTACAAAGTGATTATACCTGTGCAACAAGCATCCAGATCATACAACAGAATCTGCTTATTAGAATTCCAAAAGCCCCTCTCATGCACCTTCAAATTCATACCCATCATGTCTATCAAGCATAACCCTATAGCATTGTTTAATTTTGCTTGTTTCTGAACTTTACATAAATACTCATACAACATGTACTCTTCCATGAGTCTCCAGGAGTCAGAGTCAACAAACTCAAGGGCACATAATACACCTCTGTCCATTCCATGGTATGTGGGTTGTTGTGAACCACACTATTTTCAATATTAAGCATGTCATTGGTTGAACTTATATACATTTGTACCAAGTATCAACATAGGGAGGGAAATCTCTGAATTATATTCTTATTTACTATATAATGTAATTAAATAGGTTGAGTTTCACAAGAAATTGTCAAACAGTTTTTCAAATTGCTTTTGCCAATTTACACTCCCATAAGCTCTGAACAAGAATAGAAATTTCTCCACACTGTCACCAATCTTTAGTTACCCTTTTTTTTGTTGTTGTTTTAATTTAATTTTAGCCATTCTGGACTATGTAATTTTTAGTTATGCATTCTTTTATTATTTTTTCTTGTGATGTTAGAGATTGTGGTATACATTCTTCACCAAGAACAGACTACTAGAAATTATTACTTTTATATCTTGCTCAATATGCTAGAGCTTTAGAATACTTTAACTTCATTATCTCCTTCTTTTGCATTTTATGTTTACCTCTGGAACATTTTTTTTCTGGCTGAAGAAATTTTTTTAGTATTTGCTTAAGTGAAGGCCTTCTGTTGACCAAATCAGCTACAGTTTTTCTGAGAAAATATTTTCATTAATGATCAGTTCTTTTTTGCTTAAATTATATTACTTTCACTTATGGGTGAATTCTGTATTTTATTCATTTTATTAATTATATTTTCACTATTGACCAATATTTTGACAATTTCTTTTTCTTAGCATTTTCCATTTTTTATCAGCTACCATAGTTTGTGTTGATAAGTCAACTGTAAGTTTATTATTTATATGCAGTGGCTTTTTCCCCCTCTGAATAATACTTTTTATTTGTTTTTGGTTTTTAATGCTATAACTATAAAATTCTTAAGCTTTGTTTTCTTTGTATTTCTTTTAGTTAATTGAGCTTCTTGAATTGGAAAATCATAATCTTTCATCAGTTTTGGAAAATTCTGCACCTTCAAATACATCTGATTCACTCTTTTTTTTTTCTTTTCCCTTAAGGAATCCCAATTACATGTATGATGGAGCTTTGAAAATCATTCTACATATCTTCTATACTGTTTTCTATATTCTTTATTTTTCTCTTTATGCTTCAATTTATATTTTTTTAAATTTTGTCTTTTAAATACTGTATAAGGATAAAGGTAACTTTTCAGTTAATTTCAGATGTTTTTAGGTTTAGACTGTCCATTTATTTTACTTGATAGCTTTTTAATTATTTGCTAAAATTCTTCATTTTTTTATCTATATTTCTTCATCTTTCAACTACTCCTTACAACTATTCATCATTGCAAACTTTAAAGCTCATATCTGCTAATGCCAATATGTGAATTACATTTGGGTCTGTTTTTTATATTTTTATGTTCTGATTACTCTCTTTAGATTCAGTATCATAGTCTTAACCTTTGGCAGGTCTAAGAACTTTAGATTTAATGCCATGAATTTGCATATAGATATTATAGAGGCTATGGGTCAGCTCATCAACAAGTTATATATAACCCTTTTCTCACCTAGGCAATGTGGAGGCTTATCAACCTAATCCATGAGAAAGTGAGCTGAATTTGGTCTAATTTTGGTTCATTTCTTCTTTATATGGCATAGCAACCAGGGTTTTCAATGAGAACCTGTTGTGCTACCAAAGTTCCCTTTCCTGGCAGGACATGAGACCTTTGTATTTTTATTATAAGATGTAGCAAACTCTCTTCTGCCTTTCTATTTTCTGTTTAGCTATTTATTGTCACACACACCAAATTTAAGCATTGTTCACAATAGTGAAGATATGGAAACATCCCAAGTGTCCGTCAGAGGACGAGTGGATTAAAAAGCTTTGGTACATATATACTGTGGAATACTACTCAGCCATATGAAATGATGACATTGGATCATTTACAACAAAATGGATGGACCTTGATAACAGTATATGTAGTGAAATAAGTAAAACAGAAAAAACTGAGAACAGCATGATTTCATACATAGGTGAGACATAAAAGTGAGACTATGAGAAATGGACAAGAGTGTGATGGTTACGGGATGGGGGGAGGGAGGGGAGGGAGGGGGCGGGGGGAGGGGTGGGGCACAAAGAAAACCAGATAGAAGGTGACAGAGGACAATTTGACTTTGGGTGATGGGTATGCAACATAATTGAATGATAAGGTAACCTGGAGATGTTTTCTTTGAATATATGTACCCTGATTTATTAATGTCACCCCATTAAAATTAATAAAAATAAATAAAATAAAACTAAAAATAAAAGAAGAATTCCATGAATTCCTGGTCAGAGAAAAACTGACCAGGAATTTGATGTCTCTCAAGTTGCCAATTTTGTTAATGCAGTCCTGCGAGATTACCAAGTGATCTGTTGACTTCTAAGTCAGGCAGTAGCTCATTCTCTGCCTGGACAAAGCCCAGGAATCCAGTTTCTTGCTCATAGCCAGAATTTTTAAACATAACCTCAGTAAAAGATACTGTAAAACATCAGCCTATTTACTTCATGGTTCTTCCCTCTCTATATCCTTATCCCCCATTCCTCATTGCTACAACAGCTCTCTGATGCTGTTAAACATATGATCTTTTAATTAATCTATTTTTTCTAGTTGTTCTTAGTAGGAACTTTGGTATGGCATCAACTCTTCCATTCTACTCTCATATTTTTTGATTAGATTAAAAGATCTATTTAGGCTCAGGCTGGTGGCTCAGTGGATAGAGTTTTGGCCTGGTGTATGGACATCACAGGTTCAATTCCAATCAGAGCACATAGGAAAAGGAACCATCTGCTTCCCCAAACCCAAACTTTCCTCACCCTCTTTCCCTTCCATAGCCAGTGGCTCAATTGGTTTGAGCATGGCCCTGGGCACTGAGGTTAGCTCCATTGGAGCTCATCGGCCTTAGGTGCCAAAAATAGCTTGATACTCCAGCATCAACCCCAGACAGGGTTGCTGGGTGGATCCTGTTCAAGATGCATGTGGGAGTCTGTTGGGCAGATAAAATATATTATGCTCACTTTGTTAAAGATGGAGCTGCCCACATGGAAGCCCGTCACCAGGTAATATTATTTGCCCTTATGCATGGGATGGGTGAGGGGGAAAGGCTGTAATGTAAGCAGGTGGGGTTGTTATGGCCTAAGGCTTAGTTTTAAGAGTAAGCTCTTCTCCACACCCTTGACTGATTGGATGATGTAGGGTGGTGCACTCTCCTGAGGAATCCCATTATAGAGAGACTTCCTTGTTTGTATAATTGGATTAAAGGTTTTGATTCTACGGTATAAAGTGGAAAGACCAGTAGCTTGATCTCTCTCTTGGTTCCTGAGGTTAGTATTAGAAGAGAGGAGAGCAGAGTAAGGCCACGTGGAGGAGAGGAAGCAGCCAAGATGGTGGACTGCTGAGGAAGAAGCCCGTTTGTGCAGAGTTTATATAGAGAGGAGATGGGAAACAGGTGAATAAGTCTGGTGAGCTAGAAACCTTTTGATTCTAGGAAACTCGGATAAGTCAGTAGCTTTATGAGCACTGAATGTGTGGGTTTTGGAGCCCAGTGTGTGTTTTTGTTTGCCCGCTGGGTGCAAGCTAGAATTGAAGTTAATGGCTCACCAGTTCTTGGCTCCGTTGTTTCATTACTGACTGTTCGAATCCAATGCAAACCTGCATGGGTCAGGCTGCTGTGGTGGTGACCCTGACTACTGGCTTTACATTTGGCATAGTCTGTGGCAGGATTCGATACAGATCAGTATGGAGCCGGCACCGTTGAGGTGCATGGTAGAGGACTGGCTTCTGTTATGGTTCCCTATGTCTGTTATTTGGGGGACTGTTGGCTGGCTGACTTTTACAGCCATGCGTGAGGAAACGTGGGAGAAAGAGACGCTGACCCCGGAGTTGGAGGAAGCACCGGAGGAGGCTGACCAGTTTCGTGAGATTCACCTGGAAATGGAACAGATGTTGGAGAAGGAATCACAGGTTTGTGAGTTGGAGATTGCTCTGGATGTTGTGGAGAGCCACCAGTGGCATGAGGCCGGGCCTGAGGCCGGGTCCAGGGTTGAGGCCTGGGCTGGAGCTGCAAGACCTGCTGAGCAGAAGGCGATAGCAGCCTGGGACTCAAGCCCAGCAACAGGAGCTGATGTTTTCAGTTCCTCTTTGGAGGATGAGGAAAATTGGGCTGGAGTTGCAATCCGCAGTCTCCAGAAGGTGAGAGCCCAGCAGCAAGGAGTAGCTACGCTCCTGGTAGGTCTGCGATTTTGGGACATAGGGGTGGATGCCATCATGCTCCCCAGAGCAGAGATGGAAATGCTGACTGCCATTGCCATATGCTTCCTTTTAGGACAGTGTGAAACCTGCCATGATGGTAGGAATGAGGGGGGAGGCTAACACCCCATGTTCGTGGACTGATTTCCTGGACTATGATTGGAGTGAGCACTGGCTCCTTTGTTGAATGGACTTACGGATTTTGGACAATGTGAAATACCGATGGGGGTGGGGTGGCTTTGCTGGAGGCCCTCCTGCCCCGGGAAGCTTTCCCTATGGCTAGAAAGAAGGCTGAGGACATTTTGCACTTCTGGCAAAGTGCTTAGAGACTGGTGAAAAGTACCTTTGTAATTGTTGAAACTGTATGATTTGTGTTATTGCTGTAATTTGTGTAATGTACTTAATTTCCTTGTATAAGAATGCCAGTGGTGTAGATTGCGGGTAGTAAAGTGAGCATAGGGGTGGATTGTTGGGCAGATAAAATATATTATGCTCACTTTGTTAAAGATGGAGCTGCCCACATGGAAGCCCGTCACCCAGGTGATATTATTTGCCCTTATGCTTGGGATGGGTGAGGGGGAAAGGCTGTAATGTAAGTAGGCAGGGTTGTTATGGCCTAAGGCTTAGTTTTAAGAGTAAGCTCTTCTCCACACCCTTGACTGATTGGATGATGTAGGGTGGTGCACTCTCCTGAGGAATCCCATTATAGAGAGACTTCCTTGTTTGTATAATTGGATTAAAGGTTTTGATTCTACGGTATAAAGTGGAAAGACCAGTAGCTTGATCTCTCTCTTGGTTCCTGAGGTTAGTATTAGAAGAGAGGAGAGCAGAGTAAGGCCACGTGGAGGAGAGGAAGCAGCCAAGATGGTGGACTGCTGAGGAAGAAGCCCGTTTGTGCAGAGTTTATATAGAGAGGAGATGGGAAACAGGTGAATAAGTCTGGTGAGCTAGAAACCTTTTGATTCTAGGAAACTCGGATAAGTCAGTAGCTTTGTGAGCACTGAATGTGTGGATTTTGGAGCCCAGTGTGTGTTTTTGTTTGCCCGCTGGGTGCAAGCTAGAATTAAAGTTAATGGCTCACCAGTTCTTGGCTCCATTGTTTCATTACCAACTGTTAGAATCCAATGCGAACCTGCATGGGTCAGGCTGCTGTGATGGTGACCCTGAATACTGGCTTTACAGAGTCTGTCTCACTATCTCCCTTCTCACCTAAAAAAATCTATTTATTAAAACATACAGTTTTATTTGAAAAACTGGCAAATAACATCAGCTCATATAAAAACAAAATGCTGATGTGGAATTTAAAAGTGTTTTCTTCTTTGAAATTCAAAAGTAAGCTTCAAAATTGAATAGTAAACATAAATTTAATAGAGCCAATATCTCACTTTTTAAATCCTATTTTAAACACTCATACAATACTAACAAAAGCATTGGTAGACGTAAATATTTATTTTGTGGAAAGAACATCTTATGTTTGAATATATGTTAACTCAGCTTTTCTAGGTGTTAAGTAATCTGTAGAGTCTGGGGGACTAAGTATTCTTAATTAATCATTGAATGAGTACACAGGCATTTTTCAGAATTAGATATGTATCGAACTCTTGATGTAAATTTATTATTATTTTAAAAATACACTAGCAATGGTTCAATATAATTCAAGTGTGTGTGGAATTTTGGTTTCTAATTTTTTAAATGTTCCTTTATAACTTTATGTTACAATTTTAAATAAACTAAGTTTGAATAGATTACATACAAACTTACAAAACTTTTAAGATCCAAATTGTTAGGCAGATAAAATATAATATGCTCACTTTGTTAAAGATGGCTCTGCCCACATGGAAGACTGTCACCCAAGTGATATTATTTGCCCTTATGCTTGGGATGGGTGTAGGGGAAAGGCTGTAATGTAAGCAGGCTGGGTCGTTATAGCCTAAGGCTTAGTTTTAAGAGAAAGCTTTTCCCCACACCCTTGACTGATTGGATGATGTAGGGTGGTGCACTCATGAGGAATCCCATTATACCTCAGATGAGTGACTTTGTATCAGTGACTCTCTTGTTTGTAGATTGGATTAAGGGTTTGGATTTCTACATTATAAAGTGGGACAGACTAGTAGCTTGCTCTCTTGGTTCCTGAGGTTAGTATTAGAAAGGAAAGCAGATTAAGGCCACATGGAGGCCAGGAGAAGCATCCAAGATGTCAGAGTGCTAAGGAAGAAGCCAGTTTGTGCAGAGTTTGTGCTGGAGGAGATGGGAAACAAAGGTGAATAAGTCTGGAGAGCTAGAAACCTTTGATTCTAGGGAACTTGGATAAGTCAGTAGCTTTGTGAGCACAGAATGAGTGGGTTTTGGAACCCAGTGTGTGTTTTTGCATGCCTGCCAGTTGCAAGCTAGGATTAAAGCTGATGGCTCACCAGTTCTTGGCTCCGTTGTTTCATTACCTACAGTCCGAATCTAATGCGAACCTGCATTGGCCAGGCGGCTGTGATAATGGCCTCGGCTATTGGCTTTACACAAATCATGTGGCAAGAAATCTGGTCAATGACATGATGGTACAAACTGGCAGTTTATTTGAATTTCTAAAAATACTACATCACACCCACTAAATAATCAAACAAATGTTATATATTTATTTTTCTAAAAATCTTAGGCAGATTATGAAAGCTATAAATTGGACATCCAAGATTTAGTGAATAATACAAACATTTTTGTCAAAGCCAATGAATACTCACCCAGATCAACAGCTTTTTGTTTGTTTGTTTTTCTCGGGAATGGAGTTGGTCCAAATTTAATTGTTGATCAATTTTTTCTTGGATTCCATGATTCAATAGAGTCCTCTTTTCACATAATTGAATTTTATTTGATTTTCTGTCACATATAAAACAAGCCAATAAAACCAGACTTATACAGCACAAATCAAGACTAAATAAACAAGGAAGAAAGATACTATATATCAAAACCCAAAGACCAATCATGAATGATCTGAAAATAGTTGCTGAACACTTCCAGATTTAATAAGAACTTGGACAACAGTTAAATAAATTGTATTGGTGATTAAAAGTGGGGATAGGGTCTTATGAAGTATGAATTCAGGGACTGCTCACTCTTTTTGCTCTTCCCAATATATTTGCTCTTTCCTTCTGTTGGGCAGATAAAATATATTATGCTTACTTTGTTAAAGATGGCGCTGTCCACATGGAAGCCCATTATCCAGGTGATATTAGTTGCCCTTATGCTTGGGATGGGCGTAATTATATTATTGTGTGTATGTGTGTGTGTGTGTGGGGGGGGTGACAGGCTGTAAGCAGGCCGGGTCGTTATAGTCTAAGGCTTTGTTTTAAGAGTAAGCTTTTCCCCACACCCTTGACTGATTGGATGATGTGGGGTGGTGCACTCTCATGAGGAATCTTCCCATTATGCCTCAGATAAGTGATTTTGTATCAGAGACTTCCTTGTTTGCAGATTGGATTAAAGGTTTGGATTTCTACATTATAAAGTGGGGCAGGCCAGGAGCTTGCTCTCTCTCTGGGTTCCTGAGATTAGCATTAGAGAGGAGAGCAGATTAAGGCCACATGGAGGCCAGGAGAAGCAGCCAAGATTACTGAGGAAGAAGCCAGTTTGTGCAGAGCGAAGGAGATGGGAAACAGAGGTGAATAAGTCTGGTGAGCCAGAAGGCTTTGATTCTAGGAAACTCAGATAAGTCAGTAGCTTTTTGAGCACTTAAAGTGTGGGTTTTGGAGCCCAGTGTGTGTTTTTGTTTGCCCGCCGGGTTCAAGCTAGGATTAAAGCTGATGGCTCACCAGTTCTTGGCTCCACTGTTTCATTACCGACTGTCTGAATCTAATGCGAACCTGCATGAGCCAGGCTGCTGTTATAGTGGCTTTGAGCACTGGCTTTACACCTCCTTCAAAGAACTTTTTCCGCTGAGAACTGAGAATCCATTTGACCTTACAAGCATTTATGCAGAGGCCATTTTTGCCTAGCTACTAATTTAGTTTTTGGTTTGGGGTAACAATTGTTGCATCTGGTATACTTCTTAACCTTAGACAGCTTTACTGCTTGTAGAGAATTCTAGAAGGGTGGAGAAAAGGAAGAGGAATAGACATGTGAGAATGTTGAAAACATTTTGGCATTCTTAAATAATACCAAATCATTGTTCTACTGTTTGCCTTTTCTCTCTCAAAATAATAAACTAGATACAAAATGCAAAACATAAAATACAAAGACATTAGAAAGGAAAATCCTTTCCTTGAGTTATTAAAATTATTTTAACTCACTTCTTAAAAAAGTGAAAAGTAAGAATGTTTTTAAAAGTTAATTTTATTTTGAGCTTTTTCTGGAATTTGGCAAAAAAAAAATGTAGGCTTGGAAGTCTCACTTCAAATGGGCCTTTAAAAACTATTTTCCCATAAAATGGTGATGTTGGGCAGATAAAATATAATATGCTCACTTTGTTAAAGATGGCGCTGCCCACATGGAAGCCCATCACCCAGGTGATATTATTTGCCCTTATGCTTGGGATGGGTGTGGGGGAAAGGCTGTAATGTAAGCAGGCCAGGTTGTTATGACCTAAGGCTTGGCTTTAAGAGTAAGCTTTTCCCCACACCCTTGACTGATTGGATAATGTAGGGTGGTGCACTCTCCTGAGGAATCCCATTATACAGAGATTTCCTTGTTTGTATAATTGGACTAAAGGTTTTGATTCTACGGTATAAAGTGGGAGAGACCAGTAGCTTGAGCTCTCTCTCTCTCTTAGTTCCTGAGTTCCTGAGGTAGAAGAGAGGAAAGCAGATTAAGGCCACATGGAGGCAAGGAGAAGCAGTCAAGATGGCAGAGTGCTGAGAGAGAAGCCAGTTTGTTAAGAATTTGTGCAGGAGGAGATGGGGAACAGAGGTGAATAAGTCTGGTGAGCTAGAAAGCTTTGATGCTAGGATACTCGGATAAGTCAGTAGCTTTGTGAGCACTGAATGTGTGGGTTTGGGAGCCCAGTGTGTGTTTTTGCTTGCCTGCCGGGTGCAAGCTAGAATTAAAGCTGATGGCTCACCAGTTTGTGGCTCCTGTGTTTCATTACCGACTGTTCAAATCTAATGCAAACCTGCACGGGTCAGGCAGCTGTGATGGCAGCCTCGACTACTGGCTTAACAGGTCACAATACAAATTTCTGAATATTTTTATTGCATCGAGGTTATTAACCCATCATTTTGCTTTACTACAGCATCTCTAAGAACACAGACTAAACAGAAGAGAAAATATAGTATAAAGATCACTGTGCTCTACTTTTGACCTGCCAGGGATTATACGTGTGACCTTGGACAAGTTATTTAGTCTTTCTGAGTCTCAGTATCCACTTGTAAATAATAAAATATTTGATACCTACTCCAAAGGTATTTCAAAGATTATTTGAATTAATAAGTCTCAAGTTTTAGGACAAGACTACACATAGTACCCGTTCAATTGCACTTGTCCTCTTCTCTCTTCCAAAAACACACTCAGATATTTTTGTAGTATAGCATAGATACATGAATACTCTCATAAAATTGTGCTCTATTACTCTTCAGATACAAAATTCATACATTAAAATTGCTTTGACATATTATCTAACAATACAACAACTATGAGGTAGAGAAGAAGAGATTTGGGAAATGTAAAAAGACAGTTTTTAAAAATTATCAAGCCATTAGGAGACTATAGGCACTGCATGAATGCCATATGTCATTCATATCTATAACTTTTAAAATTACAACACTAATAGTTGACTACTTAGAGTGTATCAAGTACTATGCTATATGCTTTACATATATTAGAAACCAATGCTGTAAAGTAGATACTATTGATATTCACCAATTACTAACTAAGAAACTGAGGCTCAGAGATGTTTTTTTCCCAATATTACATAAGCAGTAAATTGCAGAGCTTAGGTTCAAATCCAGACAGTGTGCTTTCAGGGTCTACTGCTCTTAGCATTATGTTGCTTCCCATCGACAATATACCCTGGATTTTTCCAAACACCACTCCCAAGCTCTGGCTGGTTCCCACACATTTGCTCCTCCTTGCTAGCTGCACAAGCCACATACACAGTGTACAGTAAGTCCTCATATCCTCTCCAAAGAGAAGGTTTCAGGGGATATCAGCAGGAAAGTGAGAGTCCTGAGAGCCTATGAGGATTAACAGCAGATATAAGACAAGGACAAAAGAGGCAGAAAATGTACAGTCAGCTTCCCACAGCATCACGACATTCTGAAGTGGAAAGGACAAAAATAGTGAGGCTCACAGAAGTTAAGGGCATCATCTCTTGTAGCAATATTTTTGCCAGTATATTTCCTCTGGGAAGGGAAACAAAGGAAAAAGTAAACAAATCGAACTACATCAAACTAAAAAGATTTTGCACAGCAAAAGAAACCATCAGTAAAATAGACGAGGAACCCACTGAAAAGGAGAACATATTTGCCAATGATATGTCTGATGAAGAGTGAATTTCCAAAATATATAAAGAACTTATACAACTCAATATTAGGAAGACAAAGAATTCAGTTAAAAAAATAGGCAAAGGACCTGAATAGACACTTCTCCAAGGATGTACAGGTGGCCAATAGACATATACAAAAATGTTCAATGTCACTCGTTATCAGAGAGATACAAATTAAAACCATAATGAGATATCACCTCACAGCTGCCAAAATGACCTTCACAGGTAAATCAAAACCCTACAAGTGCTAGTGAGGATGTGGAGAAAAGGAAACCCTAGTGCACTGTTGGTGAGAATGCAGCCTGGTGCAGCTACTGTGGAAAACAGTATGGAACTTACTCAAAAAATTAAAAATAAAACTGCTTTTTGAACAAACTATTTCATTTCTAGAAATATATCCTAAGAATGTCTAAACAGTAATTCAAAAGAATATTTGCATCCTTTTGTTCATTGTACATTGTTTACAATAGCTAAGATCTGGAAACAGCCCAAGTGTACTTCAGTAGACAAGTGGATTAAAAAATTGTGGTACCTTTACACAATGAAAAAATATGCACCCATAAAAAAGAAGGAAATCTTACCTTTTGCAACAGCATGAATGGACCTTGAGATTATGATGCTAAGTGAAATATTCTAGGCAGAGAAATACAAGTACCATAGGATCTTACTTATATGTGGAATATAATGAACATAAAAATAAACTGATGAACAAAATAGAAACAGAGGCACGGACATATGGAACATACTGTCAGCTGTCAGAAGGAAGGGAGGGTTGGGGAACTAGATGAAAAAAGATGAAGGGATTAGCCAAAAAACATGTATACATAACATATGGACACAGATAACAGTGTGGTGATAGCCAGAGGGAAAGAAGGGTGAGGGTAGGAGGTAGGATGGAGATGAAAAAAGACTTTGCCTGGGACAGAGGGCATGTAATGCAGTGTGTAGATAACGTTTTATTGGGTTGTGGACTTGAAACTTATATAGTTTGTGAATCAATGTCATCCCAATAAATTCAATTAAAAAAATAAAAGAACATCATTCCAAGTCACATGGCTCATGTTGAGTCAGAAATAGTATCTGTGGCCTGATGTTATTTCACTTGAAGGTGTTCAGCTAGACAGATTCACACAGGTTAGAGAAGAATATAAATCCTGAGAGCAGTATAACCAGCTTTCTAAGAATAAAGACTTCCAGTATATTAATGGACTCTGTCTAATTCAATGATAGAAGTAAAATACCCAACAAATTCCAAATAACTTTTGGGATGAAAGGCATCTTTAAGAAAAGCATAGGCACATTTTAACTTCAAGAAAGAAGATTAAATCAGTGTTTTAGAACCGTTAATTTGGAACTTGAGTAAAGAAAGGAATGGCCCGGGTACATTTAACAATATTCTTAGACTCTGCTTGTGGTGAGCTGGGGGGCTGGTGAGAGTTTATAATTGAAACTGATTAACTGAGCATAATAACAGTGTGCTAGGACTATAAATAACTAATATTTTTTAAACCCATTGAGTATAAATAAAATAGGGAAAATCTGAATAAGATCAGTGGACTGTATCAATATCAAGATCCTGGTGGTGATATTAGACTAAGTTTTTACAACTTGTTTCCAGTGGGGGTAAGAGGACAGCTCTGTATTATTTCTTATAATTTGTATATGAATTTATAATTATTTCTAAAAAAGTTTTGATTAAAAATATAAGTTCCTGATTAAAGTATAAAGATGCCAATAGTAAATACAGTAATAAATAGTAGTGAAATAAATGAATGAATTATTGACATGGTCAAGTCATTTTGTGTTAAAATTTAAGATCACCCTATAAAAAATGTTTCTTTTCATCTTCTCATTGACATCATTCATGGGCTGTTGGAATGTCTCTTAAATTGTTCTTATTTCTTTGCAATGTTCATTTTACATATGAATAGCACATTTGTTTTTCTAAAATACAATTTTCAGGACTCTTTTTATCTTTAAAAGCACCAATGATTCAGCATTGTCAACAGAGTAAAACTAAATAACTTTAATCAGGCATTTAGAGTTCCTATCTTCCTAGGTCTCTGACCCAATATTTCTCATAAATTTTCTACTCCAGACAAGTAGATCAACTTCCTGTTGCCAGTGTATGCCTTCAGTTCACCTACTTCTATAAACTTTCTACTCAGCTACATCAGGACTCACTTGACCCTTATTTGCTAAGTGATCTCAGGGAAACCTTTTGTTTTCCCAGTCTGAGTTTATTCACCTAAATAAATGGGAATAATCAAACTATTTTCAGGGCTTTATAAGAAATACAATAACATAATGAAAATTTCTCATACAGTGCCTGGTACATAACATGACTTGGGAAAAGAGTCATTTTCTTACTACCTTTCACCGGACCAAACTAATCAGTTCTCTTTGTGCCCACTGCGGCCCTTGTCTCATAATGTATTTTATACCTACTTGCTTCCAATAATTTCTCTAAATCAATTTTATCTTTGATAATTACTTATCTAGAAAAAAATGCCTGTTACTAGAGAAAAAAATGACTTTCCTTCAAGCATTCCAGCACCATCTTCTTCTGCAGTGAAACTTTATACAGCTCAGATGCACACCCACACAATGTCAATCAAAAGTAAGAAGTTCCAGTGCCCCACTGGGTCTGATGGAAACAGGAACCACAAATGGGTGTGCTTTCTCGGTCAGGTTGTGGTTGCTGAATGAATAGCATAAAGCACATTGAGGCAGCTACTCAGCCTTCTACTATTATCATGCAGACTGCTTTAGGGCTATTTTAAGAGGGAATAAGGAGATATGACCAGCACAAATTCAAAGATCAGTTCAGACATAAGTGGTGCCTGAATGAAGGAAAGAACTGAGATTGCCTAATGTAGAAGCTATAAATCTATATAAGTAAAATAACATTCAATTGTACTTTTAATAAAACAGGACTAAAAGACAGACAGCCCTTCCCTCGGTCCCTGCTTCTAGATCATCAGGCTCACATACCTTCTCCTCTCCTCAGTGACATGGAAGAAGGACATTATTATTATTTGTGAGCTCCTTCTCAACCTAAGCATCCTGCTACTTTTCTTCGAGGTGGGAGTCAAGAGAAGAGTATGAAAGGCCTGGAGGGACAAAGACAACTTCAGAGAGATTTATGTGTTGCTGTTGTTTTCTAAAGCAATTTACATGTCGTGTATCCCAGAGGCTGAGAGGTTGGCTGTGCTTGTGGCACAGCCTTTTGCAGGAAAAAGGCTTTCACCAGGGGCTGTGAGGGACGGGTTCCACCTCTGGCTCTGGCACTGACAGACTCCATGGTTCTGATGTTTATTTTACTTCTCTCTGAGTTTCAGTTTCTTCACTAGTAGAGTCAGGGAACTGAACTAGGTCTCTGCAAGGTCTTCCAAAAATGACATAATGTGCGTTAAATTTTGGCCTCTTGATTTTGCCTCTATTACCTAAAAGATCAAGTCTATTTCATGAGAGAGAAAAAAAAACTAGGAATTTCTCATCATCTTAGTTAAAAATTTACTAGTTGGAAATTGAACTGAAGATAGAATAAGACTAAAAAGCCATATATAATAAAGATGGGATATGTATAGAGCAGAACAAAAGGACATAAAATCAAGTGTTAGACATTAGAAATATACGCTTATACGCTCCTCTCTTTGAGTTGAAGGGTGTCTCCGACAGTCATAGAAGACAAACAGAGATACCCTGTGTGCTGTCCTGGAGGAGGAGACTAGCTTTTTTCCTGAACCATTAGAATGTGACTGAGATGAGAAATAGTCCTGAGCCTGGGGAGCTGCATGGAGCAGAGTTAAACAGTAATCAAAGAGGAGCAAGGTGATTTTTCCCTTCCTGTGATGGCCAGGAAGAAGGTGACTCTATGGATTGCTCATTTACTTGGTCACCTTTTGAGAGAACATTTTTTCTATCAAGGTACTTGAAAAAAGAAAGTAAGTCATGATGTTAGATTCCTTTATGATCTTCACTGCAACACTTGCTCGAAAGTAACAAAGTCCCCATCCTTTCAAAGAACTTAATTTTGTTGTCAGGTTTTTCTTCAAAGCATCTTCACAAAAACTGTAGGGAAAAGATTATCCAAAGGAACAGTGGATGGCAGTATTGGTTTGCATCTCTAAAGCAGAAAGCAACGGAAAGTACTATTTAGTAGAGAAGTAAAGTAGCATATATTCAATTTTCTGAAAGAGCGTGGGCATGACTCTAAAACCATGACAAATTTGTGTTTGCAGTTTTAAAACCTGTTAAAGCAACTATGTCAGATGATTTGAGAGTATTGCATTATGAAATGTGAAGAGAGAAAATGATGACCCCCCCCCAAACAAAATGGTCTTGCATAATTATCTCCACAGTAACTAAATAGTAGTGAATACACAGAAGTAGACAGTCATTAGATGACAACCAGGAAACACAGAGGCATTTTAAAGCACAATAGGAATCATATGTGTTTGGAGAGATAAAAGAAAGAGAGTCCAAGACAGAAAGGGGAGTAGGGTGAAGTACAAACAGGCAGCTGGATATGAGTTTCATTTTTAGTGATGAAAATACATGTTTTAGTACTTATACAGCACCTGTTACCTTAGGAATTCAGATATTATTTTTGCCTAATTCTTCATTTTGAGTACCTCGCATCTGTCTTTGTACACTGCTTTGAGCACTGATTTGTTCATGGTTGCATTCCTTTATCAAGGCATCGAGCTGCTCCAGCTCTACGCCTTTCAACTCTTCCACCTCCTGCCCCATTAAAATATCTCACAGCATCTTTCTGAGTCCTTGTAGCCAGCCCTCATTCCTCTGTGCTGCCCACTGCCCTATAGGGAACACACACCTTTCTGTGTGACTGAGGCAGCTATACTTCTATTTCCCTGCGCTGTCATCTCTTTCTTTTTTCTTTTTCTTTTTTTATTTACTTTTTTATTGAATTAATTGGTTAATAAAATTATATAAGTTTCAGGTGTATAAGTCTATTATACATGATCTGTATATTGTATTGTACATTCAGCACACCAAGTCAAGCCTCTTACCATCTCTATTTATCCCCCCTTACCCTCTTCTACCTTTCCTCTCTTTCTGATTACCTTTGCCCTGCCCATGTGATGCCGGGCAACTGAATAAGTCAGCTTCCCAGCCAAATGACCAACTGAGAAGCAACAAGCCAATCTCTCATCTTGCAAGCATCTTCTATTTTTTGGAACTCCTCTCACACAGGCTTGCATCACAAAACTGTAAACCCAGAAGTGATGGTACATGAAATGGGAATGCTAAGGTAGGTTCTGGCATTGAGGATGGTGGCCTATGGATGAGGAATAAGAAAGAAGGAGAGGCTGAGGATGCTGCCAGTGTTTCCAGCAGTGGAGGCTCTGTGGATAATGACATCTTTCTCTCAGAGAGGAAGGAGTGTTCAGGTATGTGTCGGCATGAGAAGGTAATACACATGGTTTTGAACATAAGATGATGGATATCCAAAAAAATGGACTAGATTGACTGTTAATTAAAGCTAAAAGTAAATGAGAATTAGCCTGACCTGTGGCAGTGCAGTGGGTAAAACATCGACCTGGAATGCTGAGGTTGCTGGTTCGAAGCCCCGGGCTTGCCTGGTCAAGGCACATATGGGAATTGATGCTTCCTGCTCCTCCCCATGTTCTCTCTATCTCTCCCCCTTCTCTATTTCTAATATAAATAAATAAATAAATAAAAATCTAACAAAACAATTAAAAAGAAAAAAAGAAGTCTAAAAGTAAATGAGAATTAGAAGTTGGAAGCGATTCCAAATCCAAATAGAAAACCTAGGATTGAAGAAGATACAATGAAGAAAACCCCAAAAGATTAGCTTGTGCAGCATATTTCTAAAAGACCTTCTCGGGATGATCATGGACTACAGGAAACGTTATGAGATATGATCAATTAAAAAGTAAGGCATTCTAATCAGGGAGAGATTAGAAAAGAAAATATTTTTTAAAAAGGTATTCTTAATTGATCCATCCAAAAATAACAGAAGAAAAAGGTGAGTCAAATGATAAAAGAAATGACAAGAAACTCTTCATGCCACAAAAGGCTCATCATATTCAGTCTGCTTTTCTTTGAAGTTATTTAAAAAGGCAACAAACACAAGGACATTGATCAAAAAACAGTAAAGATATAAAAATAGGTTCAAATAAGCAGGAGCAAGGAAACACTTGAGAAAATATACAATATATAGATAAATCACAGGCTGTTAAAAAGAAAAAACAACTTGAGATCTGAAGGTATTATACAAATCTAATTCAGTGTTTTCATTGGATAGATGAGGAATTCAAACTTCCAGCCACATACATGAATCGCATAACTAGTGAGGAACAAAGGCAACAGAAAATCCAAAGTTCCTGATTCCAGGCCTAGCTCATTTCCACCAGCCATCAGCATCACCTCTACTCACCAATTCAAAGTGGCACTGAAGGCTCCCATTAGAAACTCTAATACATCTTTGAGATAACTGGTGTAACAGCTTCATTTAATTAAATTATCTTTTTTAAAGTAAGTTTAGGTTTACAACAAAATTCAACCAGAGGTACTGAGATTTCCCACGTTCCCTTCGCTGGCAACCATGCACAGTCTCCTCCACCCCCCATCAACGTCCACTCAGCAGAATGGGACATGTTTTACCAAGGGTGAACCTACGCTGGTACAGCATAATTACCCAAAACCCATGGTTTACCTCAGGGTTCAGTCTTGGCATTGTATATTCTATGGGCATGGACAAATATATAACGACATTATAATACCATACAGAGTATTTTCTTTGCCCTAAATACCCTCTGTACTCTGCGTATCCATCTCTCCCCACACTCCCACCTATAGTAACCACTGATGTTTTTATTATCTCCATAATTTTACCTTTTCCAGAATGTCATCTAGTTGCAATCATACAGTATGAAACCTTTCAAATTGGTTTCTCTCACTTAGTAACGCACATTTAAAGTTCCCAGTGACTTCCTTTTTAAAGAAAGAGTGAGCAATCTAGGTGTGTTCCCAACCATGCCCACTCTAAGCTCCCCATGATGTTAACTCCTAAACAATGTCACCAACATGCTAACTTGATTACATAATCAAGTCTACAGTCCTCTAGGAAGTATACAGACATTTTTTCAAAAAATTGGTTTGTATATTATGTCCAGTGCTATTCCAGGTGTTTATTAAAAATTATATTTCTGAGCAAAAGTTTTGGTAATACCTAAATAACAAGTAGCAGCAGTCATGATTTTCTTTGTCTACCAGGTATCATTTAGCACAGCAAAAAGCTTTCTATAATTCTTAATGAGATTGTGACATGGGAAAAAAACTAGTAGCTACAGCCCAGGGACCCTTAAGATTACCACTGCTTCTGTCAATAATTTGCTGTATTTAAATATCAAGCAAATATACAAAATATTTAAGAACCACAAAAGTGGCTGCATCCCATGTTCTGTTCTTTATATGTCTGCTTGGCAGTTCAGTTCTACAATGTAAATAGCTGGCAGCAGCAGTGTTGTATGCTAAAATATCTCATTACAAAATACTAGAAAATAAACAATTACCAACAATTAAGGGTTGGTATGCACAAGTGGCCAAAATTACAGTTTACAAAAGAATGATAATTGCTCAAGAAGATAGAATTGATGCATATAATTGGATTTGGTCATTTTACTTTTATCATGCATTTGCATTACCTCAAAGGGATAAATGCAGTTGTTATATGAATGAACAAGCATCATTTTGTATCTCCGCTTTCTTTTCCACACCATTGCCCTTGACCTTCAGCTTCATGCAGAGTTTTTACTATCTGTTTTGACTTCTCTCAGTGCCTTCTATTCTTTCCTGCAGTCCGGCAAAGCACTGGCAACCTAGTTAGCAAATTTCCAAATGCAAGAGAGTTATAAATATTCAAATTAATATACATATAATGAAACAATGTTTAATTGTATTCAATCACTGACCAGTAGTAAAACCAAATTTCAAATTGCAGTATGAAGACCACAAGTTGCATTAATAGTCATAATATTGCAATGTTTATTCTTTTATGAGTGTCATGTTTAACTGTTGCTTTATTTGTTCCTATCAAGAGGGTAACTGTTCTTAACTGAGCAGATCCACAGTTTTCCAGAAGACATGACTGCCCATGTGGCCAATTTAAGGGTGTCATAGACAGCATACTGCAGAGGTATAATGAAACAAAAATTGTTAGAGAAGGCACGGGTTATCAGGGCAAGAAAATGATTGACATTTCATAAAGTTGACCATCATGTTTTTTTTTTTTTCTGACTACTGTTTTCTACCAAAATGAAAAAGTTTCAGTGTTAGCACAGAAGGAAAATCAAAGAATCTTTAGTCACACTTGCCAATTTGCAACACTGGCATTATATACTTGATTGGTTCTATCATATTTTTGATAATTACAAAATAATTTTAGTATTATATCTAGATAACGTGGAACATTTGAAATACAACTGAAATTGGGATGAAGTAAGAATAATGACTCTATCTTCAAGAATCTTGGAATTATTAATGCAAATAGTATCTTGTTTAAAATATCTTCTGTATACCTAAAGTTGTGCAAAAGCTTCTTAAAACTTTTCTTAGAATGGGTAAAATCTTAATCCCATCAAAGAAAACTTTCAGAGTCAGGAATGGAGAAGAAGAAGCTAAGATATAGGAGAGAACATGGAAAGATGAAGAAAGAATGGGAGATTGCTGATTTGGGGTTTGGAGGAGGATAAGTGGACCACCAGCATTCTTGTCCTTCACAAATACTGCCTTTAATGTCCTAAACCCTGACCAAAAACAATTTAGGGTATCTGGCCATTGATTTTACAAATTAATGCTTTCCCCTTCAATATGTCAACTCTTTTTTTCTCTTCTACAATCCTGCTGATCTACTTTTAAAAGAAATATAAAGTAAATATAGTATCATGCCATTATTTTTCCAGAGTAAAATGAAACAAATAATAAAAGTATTTAAAATGGTCAATTTTTGGTCTGAAATATTTTGGGAATGGAAATATACATGTGTTGAATAAAAACTAACTATTTTATTGTTAGGAAAATGTTTACCATGAATATTGTAATTCTAAAGTAATGTAGAATTCAATTATAGTTACAAAATTATCTATTTAATTACTCAGAATGACCTCCAACCAAATTCTGTTATTACATAAAAATCATTATAAAATCTAAAAGTTTACATACTTGACAAAGTATATTTTTATATAATGATATTTTATAATTTATATAAGCATAATATATAAGATATATTTATATTTTTTGTAAGCATTGTATAGTATTTTTATAATAATGATAATTATTCCCACATTTAATAAGCTAAGATGCTATTTTCTTGGGCTTATAAAACTATATAGTTTTTCTACATAAACAATAAAAATTTTCAGAGACACCGACAAAAAAATTGTTTGCTATGGATAACAAATTTTGTACGTTGAAATAAAAGTGGCCAGTAGTATTTCTACATTTGCCCTTCAACCTAAATTCCAGTGCTGTGGTGTGTGAGAAAAGGAGATTTCTCAAGTATAAGAGAGAAGAGATTATGTTATCTCTTTCTAGGTAACACAAGTGATTTTGATGGGGTCAACCTTACTGAAACAACTTGGGACCCCGTATGAAGGATCATGTCTTATAAACAAACAATAATTGACTGATGTTTAACATCTATTTGTGTTGCTGTTAGGAAAATAGTCTGAGAGCCACTATCCATATCTTCCTGTTGACCAACCTGAACCAAGAACATTTGATCATTTTAGGCAAAGAGCGGGTTTGCTGACATAGAATCTTTTCTATAGAGCAGAGCACAGTGAAGTTATTTGCCTCTCCCTTCAAATGAAATGTTCAGTAATCTAGGGGTTTTCTGTTTACCAGCTATACTGATGAGCTGGATTTATTTAACTGTTTATCACCAACCTGACCTATGTTACAATGACAGATAATGTTTCAATGAACAAAAGTATCATCTTTCTCAGGCTTTTCTTTTCTATAAAAAGAGAAATTTATGTTCAAAGATTCCACTTTTCCCTACTCTTTAAATGTAAATATGTCAGAGATATATTAAAATGGCATTCAATATAGACTACTATTTTTAAAACAAAGTTGTCATTTGACTCCTGGTGAATTGCTCATAAATTCAGGACTGAATAAAGAGATCAGATTACATTAAATGCATTTTGGTATCTATAACTTTCTGCAATGAATTAAAACTGGCTGATCGTGTCTCCAGTGCATTTCATTTTCTGTTGATTCATGTACTGTAATATAACCTTCAAAATTCCCTTATGCCAACAGACTCACTCAGATATGCTGAGTGCAAGAGGAGATTAAAGTGGCTATAAGATTGAAAACTATATGAAGCCATCAGATAATGCAGTAGAGGTATAATGAAAGTGTAAACAAAGCCGGTAAATGTAGAAATTACTGTTCATATAATCCACTATTGAATTCAATGGAGAGTTTAGCTCTCTGCCGAATATATATTAACACCAAGCAAATTGGCAAGATCAATACACCAAGCCTGTTTCATTCTTATTAAAGTATTTCTCTCTTTGAGGCTAAGCATAAGTAAGGCATGCCATTCTCCTTTGGAAAATGTAATATTTCCCCAATAGGAATTTAGCATTCAGGTATTCACACACTCATAGCTCTAAGAAACTCAGATCAGATGATTTTCCTCTACTTATTAGAACTGAAGTTACATATAGAAACAGCCTTTAATATTTTTCTGAGCAGTAACTTTTTGTTTCTGCATTGTGAAAGTAAATCCATCCTTTAGAGGCTCTTTAAGCTGGCAAAAGAAATAAAAAGGGCATTATTACTGAGCTAGGAGCCTCTATTGTTTCAGTAGTAGCTAGAGCTAAGGATGAATGCTTTCAACAGAAGTTAAAAGAGATAATGAGCCTTTAATGATACAAAATCAGAGCCTTGTGTGCCTAGTGAAGCCTGACACAAGCTCCAGCTTGCAGCTAGCAAAGAAGGCTCATCACTATCTGTTTTGTAGGCCAAAAATACCCACAAAGTGCCTTCTTGGAAAACTGTGCATCCCTCAAGAGCAGATCTGGGGTATTTGTTTGTTAGGTTTAACTATTCCAAGATGCAAAACATAATAGGATAGCAGGCCAATACCCGGACCCTCTCTATACCTCCCTTAAACAATTTAAGGTGAAGACCTCCACCTTTAAAGTGATAGCTTTTATTTTATTGCAGACTTTTTCAAGAGCAATTTCCTTTTGTGTGTATTTTTACGTCTCTTCCTTTCCACCAAAACTAGAAACAAGAAACTTCCGTGTCAACTACCTGGGCACACATTCTACTATGCCGACTAGATAGATTATTTAGCTCAGCTGAGAGAGATTTTTTTCCACTGCATATTAAGAAACTGGGTTGGGCCTGACCTGTGGTGGCGCAGTGGATAAAGCGTCGACCTGGGAACACTGAGGTCGCCAGTTCAAAACCCTGCACTGGTCTGGTCAAGGCACATATGGGAGTTGATGCTTCCAGCTCCTCCCCCCTTTCTCTCTTTCTCTCTCTCTCTCTCACTCTGTGTCTCCTCTCCAAAATGAATAAAATAAAATTAAATTAAAATTAAAATAAAAAAAAAAAGAAACTGGGTTGAATCTCAGCTGTGTAACTGTGCTAAGTCCCAGCCAAAAACTTCTGGGGAGCAGTGGGAGAAAAACTCCTCCTCCATGAACACAGGCCAGGCTCCTTGATGTTAAATCAGATTTGCTTCTGAAAGGATTGGCATGTCTGACATGATTAGGAAGCTTCAGTTGCTCTGATTATAAATTAAAATTAAGAAAAACAGATTGATCTGGAAAATAAGAAACATAAGGGCACATCGCTGCACTCTAGTCTTTGCAATGATCTTTTAAAAGTGATGGATATGGGTGTTATTTATTGTAGGAATGCTAGGTAGGTTATTGTACAAAGATTTGCATGCTATCATCCTTGCATTGAGATGCCAAAATCAGTTATAGAAATGAAGAAAGAAAAACATCAACATAACTTGACTTGAAGTATATGAAGCATGCATTTTTCTTTCATTTTCATAAAATGTTCATGTTGGAAGCTGGGGGAAGGTGACATTAAGTAGGCAAATAGCCCACAATTTATTGAAAGAAATTGACTTATTCTGCCATTTTTTAGGAAAAAAATGTATTTTGTTGTTTTCTTTTTTCTTATTTATTTTCTTTCTTCTCATTTCCACCCATTCACCTACTCCCTTCTAGACATATTGGTGCTGATAAGAAATAATCATTAAAGTTTCAAATAGAAAAATGGAACATGGGGGATATTTCAAAGAATAAAACTGTATGAAAAGCAGAGGAGAAAAAGGACAGAAGTGTATTTGTTACACTGAATTATTATTTTAAGCCATTATTATTGAAACAAATATGCAATAATTTTTTATAATGTGGGCATATTTTTAAGAACTGATTGATTTGAACTTTATGATGGTGAAGTTAAAATCTATTTCCTGGCATTAGTACAAAATATGACTATAAATAGGTAAGGATATTCTTAGAAAATCTTCTATCATCACCAAATAATTGGAGTTTCTTCCTTATAGAAAACTTGATTGTCAAATAGGAGAATTGTCATAATTCTGCTCATCATATTAGCATATAACTTTTCTGGAAATACAGAAAATACTACATTATGACATAGATACTTTAGGTCTGGAAAGAGCCATGACTAATTTTTTCCCCATCTCCTCTCTCATATTCTCTGAAAGATGAATATATTGGATAATAAGCCATGTGAACGGTTTCATTTTATCTGTGAATGTATCAAGGGCCATAGCTAACCTCCCCCACCAAAATGGGCAACTTTCTTCCGAAAAGAAGTTTCTTCTCTACAATCTTCTACCTTTATAGAACATAATTAGAGTATCTAAAACAAATCCGTAATTTCTGAATTCTGACTGTAATACTTCGCAAAACCATATAAGCCTAGAGATCTATCAAGGATGGACAAGATTGCTTTGCAAATCAAGCTTATTGATACTATCTGAACAAGCAAAATCCAGATCCAATCTGTACCTTAAAATGGTATCCAGAAGTAGTAACTTGAAACACATAATAATTTAATTTATTCATACAATAAACATTTACTGAATGCATACTATTTAATCAATTCAAATTTATTAATTTATTTATTATCATTTGTTATGTCAAAATAATTTATTTGTTTATTCATTAATTTATTATGTCATCCAATATTCTAATTGCTGAGTATATCTTAGTAATAAAAGCAGACAAAAGTCCCTGTCTTATGTTCTTTTCTCTAGACAAGATATGGGGAATACAGCTGTAAGGAAGAAAAAAAGAGACCCATGCCCTCTTGACACTTAAAGTCTAATGAAAATGAGAGTTGATAAGCCAGTAGATCCATACAAACATGTGCACATACATGCATACATAAAGCAAAGAGTTTGAATATGTAAAACATGAGGAGTGTGATAGAGGCAGAGAAGAAACTGATGTCTAATCTAGATTATATGTAATGGTAAATATTTTTGGTGATGGAGAGATGAACACTTTTGGAATCTTCTTGAGACTTTCTTCCTGTTTCTATGACCAACTTTTCAAAAGAAATATTATTTAAATGTAACACTATCTCATTATTTTTCCAGAGTAAGATGACTCAAATAAGAATATTTGAAAGAGATGGATATATTTTCTAAGATTATTTGTAAGAAATTCATTTTTTGATAAATAATATAGAAGCAAGTGAACATTAAAATATGTTCTTAACTTATTTAACAAATTAGAGGGTTTAGATAATTATCTAGTTGATTCTAGAATACTGTTTGAAGGGAAAAAATATGATTAAAGTTTTAAGATGAAAAGATTCAGATTGTTGGTCAATATTGGTCATATCAGAAAGATTTTCAACTACTTATTTTATGTCATTGAAATATATGCAACATTATATGAAATAATTTTATAAAATCAAGAGCTTTGCCAAAGGTGTTGTTTCTAAGGTTCTGATTATGTTTCCATATATGATGTTAAATGTTAAATAGTAGCTTAAATATAAACAAACTAGTTAAAAACTCATATATAACATGGTAATCTATCTAAAAGATCCCATAAAATTTAAAGATGGGAAGACAGTTGGATTAGTCATTTTCTATTCTATTTGGACACTTTAACTTTCAATAACATTTATTTTTAAAAGCTTTTTTCTAGTCTAATTTTATTGGCTCAAACAGTAGGATTTCCAACATAATTTAAATGACTGTGTCACCAAATGTATCTCACTGCTATGGTTTTTTTCTTAACTTATTGCATTTAGATATTATATGCAAATAATATAGAGGTTTTATTGATCTATATAATTTCTACTATTAAAAGCAAATAGTTATAACAAAATATCATAAATAATTATATGTTGCTCTTAATAATAGCAATACAATTACAAAAGTTAATTAACAAGACAATAAAATACATAATGGGACTTAATGTTCTTTGTTTAAGAATTAGACCATAACTTACAGCTTATATTTAAGAATTCCAATTTGTTTCAATACCTGAATGGCTGTACAACACACTATGAAGAGAAGATTAGTTGGTTTCACTGGATCAAATAGAGAAGAAAACAAGCTGATAAACAGTAAAGAGAACAGTATCTTCCATTGAAGCAAATAATTTCAAAGTGAATATTTTTGCTTTGTTTTCTGATCATAGAATTTGATAATATCCAATCATTTCATTATGTGTGACCATATAGATCCTATGGTATTCTTGTTTTTCTTGCTGTTTAATTGACATTTGTAAAAGCTTGCATGTGAACATTTACTAGATTATTATTTTCATCTCTCATAATAAATTCCTAAATAAAGAAAAACTTTTCCTATTATCTAATGCTTTCATTTCTAGTATTAATAATTTTTAGGTAGATAAAGGAATGTGTGTGTGAGTAATCAGAGATTTATTAATTAGCATCAAAATTTTTCAATGGTGTGCATTTATAATAGAACATAAACAACATCATCATTCCCTTACTAATATATATATAAAGAGAGAGAGATAATGCTACCTATATATATTAATATATTAGGTGATTTCATTGTTTTTGTTTTGTTTTGTTTTTTCTTAAGTAAGAAGCTGGGAGGCAGAGAGACAGGCTTCTGCATGTGCCCCAAATCAGATCCACCCAGCAAGCTCCCTATGGAATTATGCCCTGCCTATCTGAGGCCCTAGCTCCATTGCTAGTCAACTGAGCTATTTAGTGCCTGAGGTGAGGCCATGGAGCCATCCTCAATGCCCAGGGCCAACTTACTCCAACTGAGCCATGTCTGCAGGAGAGGAAGAGAGAGATAGTGAGAGAGAAGAGAGAGGGAGAGATGTTGAGAAGCAGACAGTAGCTTTTCCTGTGTGCCCTGACTGGGAATTGAACGTAGGTTATCCACACTCCAGGTAGAGGCTCTACCGCTGAGCCAACTAGCCAGGGCCTATGTTAGGTGTTTTTTCTGCTCTATAAAACAGATAAAAATGAACATTAGCCTGACCTGTGGTGGCGCAGTGGATAAAGCGTCGACCTGGGAACACTGAGGTCACCAGTTCAAGACCCTGCACTGGTCTGGTCAAGGCACATATGGGAGTTGATGCTTCCAGCTCCTCCCCCCTTTCTCTCTTTCTCTCTCTCTCTCTCTCACTCTGTGTCTCCTCTCTAAAATAAATAAAATT
The DNA here is from genome assembly GCA_037038555.1 of Rhynchonycteris naso. NCBI lineage: Eukaryota > Metazoa > Chordata > Mammalia > Chiroptera > Emballonuridae > Rhynchonycteris > Rhynchonycteris naso. The sequence continues at coordinate 82,307,555 of CM072999.1, read as the reverse complement.
TAAAAAAAAAATTTAAAAAAAAAAAAAAAAAAAAAAAAAAATGAACATTGAGCTATTATCTTTGAAGAGTCTGTAGTATACTGTAGCATGAAGAAAGGTAAATAGCAGAAGTAGCAGCTGTTACAAAGGCTTTGGCAGAAGGAGCACTTGATTTTAAATCTTCAAACCAATATCTACTATTTATGTGGCCTTTCTTGTGCTCACAGATGTGTCCATTTTAGACGCTTTAATGTAGGGGGTCCAGGTAAATGGACTAGCAAATGATATCAGGAGAATCAACATAAGTAAAAAGAACAGAGAAGAGCTGAAAGACAGGTGGTTCTCATAAAAATAAAGAGCAATTTGAATAACAGGAACAAGTGTAAATAGAAGTTAGCTAAGAAGTAACCATATCTTAGCCTTTATTTTTCATGCTGCAGTCTCCACAAATCAATATTTGCACATGTCTGAGTATCAGGTATTTTAAAAACATAAACTGAGGATATGATATAAAATTATTCATTAAAGTTCTCTTAAATGTGTCTCCCCTTAAGACATAATATCCACATCCTTCCATCTCTAAGTGCAGTTAATTACCAGCCAAATAACAGAAGAAACAGTAGTCATAATTAGTGATATTTACCAATCTCTGACATTGCATTGTTTTGAATCACTGCTTCATTAGATATCCTAGCACACATTTTGTAGATGATCTCTATGTAACTATACATTTATTGTACTGTAAATCTCTTCTGCAGACTTTTCAAAGAACATCCATACCAAAGTTGGACCAATGGCAAAAGCTTGAGAAACTGGTTTCCTGAAAACATCTACTAGCCATTTCCAATGAAAACATTTGCCTTGCCAGGGAGCACACAGTGACACCTAGTAAAAACTATGTGAGGTGAAGTAAGTACCCTAGCTCACAACTTCAAGAAAATAATTTAGCCTGACCAGGCGGTGGCACAGTGGATAGAGCATTGAACTGGGACGTGGAGGACCCAGGTTTGAGACCCCAAGGTCACCAGCTTGAACACAGGCCCATCTGGCTTGAGCAAAAGCTCGCCAACTTGGACCCAAGGTCGCTGGCTCCAGCAAGGGGTTTCTCCATCTGCTGAAGGCCCGCGGTCAAGGCACATGTGAGAAAGCAGTCAATGAACAACTGAGGTGTTGCAACAAAAAACTGATGATTGATGCTTCTCATCTCTCTCCATTCCTGTCTGTCTGTCCCTATCTATCCCTCTCTCTGACTCTCTCTCAGTCTCTATAAAAATATATATATATATAATAATAATAATTTACATGGAATAGATATAATGTTTTAGTTATCCTTGTACACCTTTTCTTCCTTAATATTTAAAATCAACAATACTTTCTTCACCCAATCTAATTTATTTTTATTTAAAAATACATATACGAAGTTTTAATTTCACCCAGTAAGTATTCTGGGAAATTTATTTTCATAGTATAATCCATAAGAATTTTAAATAATTCTCTGCTGTTATTCTCTCTTTTTTTTTTTTTTTTTTTTGGCTTTAGTGAATATCTCCTTTATTCAGTTCCTTCCATATACCAAAGGAATGATGATTACTCATTATACCTGATAGAAAATAATAATGTTCAAATGAGTACCAATATCATTTTAGAACTCTTTTTAGTGCCTGACCAGATGGTGATACAGTGGATAGAGCATCAGACTGGGATGCAGAGGACCAGGTTCGAGGCCCCGAGGTCACCAGCTTGAGCATGGCTCATCTGGTTTGAGCAAGGCTCACCAGTTAGAGCCCAAGGTGGCTGGCTTAAGCAAGGGGTCATTCGGTCTACTATAGCCCCCCGGTCAAGGCACATATGAGAAAGCAATATATGAACAACTAAGGTGCCACAACAAAAAATTGATGTTTCTCATCTCTCTTTCTTCGTATCTGTCTGTCCCTATCTGTCCCTCTCTCTGTCTCTCTCTGTCACAAAACAAAACAAAACCTCTTTTTAGTAATAAGCAACAGAAACCCAACTACAACTAGCTACAGCAAAAAGGAAGCATGTCACCAAATCTAGGGTAGGGCAAGTAGACATTAGTACAGTCTAGCTCTAACTGTTGCCCCTTCCCTCTGTGTGTCAGCTTTAATCTCTCTCTCTTATTGCAGACCAACCATTTCCATGTAGCCAAAGCCATGCCCATTGACAGTTTCCACAGTCATTTTCAGAGATTGGACAGCAGCAGTTTGAAAATCCCTGGGGAAGGACTCCAGTTGACCTAGTTTGAGTTTTCTGCCACTTCTCAAAGCAGCTGTTCTCAACAGGAGTACTGCATTTCCTGGAGAGACAGTTTGGAGATTTATGAGTATATGATTGGTCACCACAATAATTGCCATTTAGTAAGAAAAGGCCAGAGAGAATGGATGCCCTGCAATACACTGAATAATCCCACAAAATGAATGTTCTAGCAATGGTTTGCCCAGAGTCACTTCAGCCTCACTTTGTTTTTCTTATAAAAAACTGTGGGTGTGTCAGTGTAACAAGTGTGTAAAATAATACACATGTATATCATATATATAAATATAAACACATAACACATTTGCCAAGATGATCTTGTGTTCTAATTAAACAAAATTGCTTTCTTATTCATACTGTGTAAGTAGCAAAATTGGCTGGATGCCCTGAAATGCAATTGAAAGTGTCATATAAGCCATCATGCTCTGTTCTATTCTTATTTACCAAGAAATCCCTCCAAACAAAATTGACAAAATGGGTCCTGCTATTTCTTTTGAAGCTGTCTTCTTGTCAATAAAGTTTACACATTTAAATGAATACTACTCTGCATAATTTTTAGATTATATTACATGTTTGCAGCTGGAACAGATTCTAAAAATGGCCATAAAGTTACTCACTTTCTACACATAACAGCTGCTGTAAGAACCTTGCTATTCTACACATTTCCGTGTTTTTCTTGTTTAAATGCACATTTTCTTTGTCAGAGTTTTATTTTTGAGGGTAGGGTGTTATTTCTTTGGATTAAGTTTGAGACAATAGTTACAAAATTTGGTACAAAAATACATCATTAATCTGTGTGGCTGTTCAATGAATATACCATTAGTTTACTGCCACCAATATTTAAAGTGATTAAGTGTGAAAGTCTGTACCAAAGTATGAAAAGAATTCCAAAAATGCCAAAGATAGAGATAATGACAAAGAAGCTATTCACAAAGTGAAACTTGTTACCTCTAGAGTGTTAGTTAATCTAAATTAACTCTATGATCATGGCTAAATTATTCATATTAAATATGTTTTGTTATTTATTAAAAAATAAAGATAATGATGCCTACTCTGTGTTCTTTTGGAAGTTAAATGTGATTATATATGAGAAAACACTTAATGCAATGAAATTACTTGGTCAGTTTGATAGATTTAAATCTATGTCTAATAAACTCTCGATGTTGTGTTATTAATAACAAGCTCACTACAAAATTAAGTAAAGTGTGACATTCATCGGAAGCAGTCATTGACGGCCATCTTATAACTTGAAACACTAAGATGACTTCAAACTACTCTACATCACCACAAAACTCACCCAGAAAATCATTCTGTCATCAGTGGTTTTAAGGCATTTTTGTATGTCTCATTTCAATCATTTATAAACTTGAACAGATAAGATTAGCTAGTTGATAATCACAATAATCATATTATAACTGCTGCTATAATCTAAGTACTCCTGAATTCTTCAGCATTCGAAACCATTCTTTTCTTTGGTGTTCAAAAAATTTAAGTCATCTCACATCTGCATAACTGCAAAAAAACTAGTCTTCATATAAGTATTTTTTAATTTCCATAGGGGAGAAAATTCATATCATTATTCAAACTAAATTTCTGTTCTGGTTTTCTTCTTGAGAATCTGTAGTTGGGTCATTTTGGCCTCTCTATACTTCTGTGGTCCTTAACCCCAAAACAGAGATTTGGTTTACCATAATATGAAAATGAAGGTTGAATTTTCATTTATTCATAAGTTATGCATACAGAAACTGTTTTCTCAGACTCTGTTGGTGGACAGTGAACAAGTAATGAGTCCCTGACCTAATGGAGTTAGTATTCATAGGAGATACAGATATTAAACAAAGAATTACAAATAATTTAAATAATGTATTACAGTTATAATACTTATCTAAAATATAGAAGGTCCTGCCTGACCAAGCGGTGGCGCAGTGGATAGAGTGTCGGACTGGGATGTGGCGAACTCATGTTCGAGACCCTGAGGTCACCAGCTTGAGTGCAAGCCCATCTGGCTTGAGCAAAAGCTCGCCAGCTTGGACCCAAGGTTGCTGGCTCCAGCAAGGGGTTGCTCGGTCTGCTGAAGGCCCACAGTTAAGGTTCATGTGAGAAAGCAATCAATAAACAACTATGGTATTGCAATGGCAACAAAAAACTAATGATTGATCCTTCTCATCTCTCTCCATTCCTGTCTTTCTGTCCCTATCTATTCCTCTCTCTGACTCTCTCTCTGTCCCTGTATAAATAAATAAATAAATAAATAAATAAATAAATAAATAAATAAATAAAATATAGAAGGTCCTGTGAAAATATATATTAGGGAGACTTAGTTTAATCTAAGAACCAGAGAAGACTTCTCTGAAAATTGGCAAACTGAAAGGTTAAGTATGAGCTGGACTTACCCAGGGAGAGGATAATAATTATAGTCATAGGTAACCGCACATATGAAGGTAATGAAGTAATAAAAAGTGATGGAGGAACCACAGGAAACCAGTGTTTATGAAGACACTGAATGAGGAGAACAGTGGCATAAAATGAGGCTATTGTAGAAGGCAGGACTAGAACATGGAATAACTCATTTGCCATAGTAAGGATTTTGGTCTGAGTCAAGAAAGAAAGGAAGGGAGGGAGGGAGGGAGGAAGGAAGGAAGGAAGGAAGGAAGGAAGGAAGGAAGGAAGGAAGGAAGGAAGGAAGGAAGGAAGAAAGGAGAAATTATGATTATTTACATTGGCATATGACATAATCTATACTAAAAGACCACTTTGTATTTTATAAGATATGAGAATTCTGAGCACATAACTTTAATGGTGTATACTCAGTTGGTAAGAACATGCTTCAAATATTGCCATCACATATTTAGTAGACAGCTTTCTGTTTGGCAGCCTGAAATTGAATCAAGGCATTTTTGTTCTTTCAGAGGAATCTTATATATGAAATCTTATATGTGAACAAGCAGAGCTCAGTCTCTTGTCAGAGAAGCCTCCTGAAAGGAAGGACTATGGATATTAAGGAAGTGACATAATAGTTCAAGAACTGGTAAGAAAGGATTTCAGTGGAGCCAAGTGTTATGTGAGGGATTTGTGGATTCATTTCTGATATGAAAAAAGTTTGGAAATCTTCCTTTTGTCCTTCCTATAAGAAAAGCTCAACAAAAGAAATTCAGCTCCATCAGAAAACTGAAGCCTTGGGGCAACCAGCCACACCAAAATCTGAAGGCATACCCAGACAGTCAAGGTTAGGATCTGCTCACCTGGGGCTGAAGCCACCCGTGCCATAAACTGATAGGAATACTTAAAGGGTAATTTGCTAGAGGCTGAGTTGGAGGCTAATGGCAAAGTGAGAAATTTCTGTGGGCCATAGTTTTAGGCCAGCTCTCACACTTTTGCTGGCTTTACTTTCAGGAACTCAACTAAGTTCTCATAGCAAAGCTTTGAGAAAGATTACGTCTTGGCTCTGGCAGGAGAGAAGGGTAATCATTGTAAAATATTTCCAGAACCTTCTCCACTAGTCTTTTGACCCACAGATATGGAAACTAAGAAATAATAAAAAGGAAATTTTATAAATAAAAACTGTAATAGAAATAAAGTGTTGAAGTGGTTTATCAGCAGACTTCACATAGCTGAGGAAAGAATTTAAAAACATGAAGGTAAATCAATAGTGTTCGTCAAATAAGTTTGTAAATATGATGTATATGTTTGCTTGCTTATAGTTTGCACTGGGGGCTGGGCAGTGCCAGATATAGTGGTCTGTGAGGTTGCAGGTTTTCTTCCTGATTGGGAGGGGCCATTGTCTTGCTATATTTATTGGAAGAGAGATTCTACCCCCACCACCGAGAGGTGCAGGAGGATTCTTTCTTTCTTTCCTTCCTGATCTCTTTTTCCTTAGCTTTACTTGTGGCTTGCCTGTCTTGGTGAGACACCAATAAACAGAATGGCCCACCATCCTCTGACTTCGCTGTTTCTTTACTGTCCGCCCGAATTTAATGAGAACCTGCATGTGAATGGCCACGATTCACAAATAGAAATTTTTGAAACTAAAATACAAAGAGAAAAAAAAAAAAGAATGAGATGGGAGGAGGAAGAGAACAGAGATCCAAAAATTGTGGGACAACATCAAAAGATGTAACATGTGCATAGTTGGAATACAAGAAAAAAAAAAGAAAAAGGATCAGGAGAAATATTTTGAAGTAATAGTGGCTGGGAACTTTCCAAAATTAATGACAGGCAGAAAACCACAGTTACAGGAAATTCAGAGGACACAAAGCAGGAAATATACCAAACACACACCAATACCCTTAGTCATATCATATTCTAATTACCGACAACCAGAGACAAAGAAAAAAGCTTGAAAGAAATTGGGGATCAGCAAGAAGAAACACCTTACCTAGAGGAACAGGGAAAACAATTACAGTAAACTTGTACAACTTGAAAAAGTAAATTACTTTTCTATATGTCAGCAATAAACAATTTAATTTTAAAATATAAAGAATGCCATTTATAATAGCACAAAAAATAGCACCAAAAATTGAAGTACTCAGGTTAAATTTAAATCTAAATATATGTTGTACACACATATATAATTTATGTGTATATACATTTATGTGTATATATGTGTGTGTATATATGTGTCAGAGTATAGTCTGTAGTCATCATTAGTCTGCATATATATGAAATTTCATAAAGAATACTAGAAAATACTAAAAAATTTGTTTAAATACCTAAATAAATGGAGAGATATTCCATTCTAAATTATGAAGATATTCATCTTCCAATGTGATCTATAGATTTAATGGAATTTCAGTCAAAATTCCAATAAGCTCATGCATGTCAACAAGCTGAGGCTAACGTTGATATGGAAAGCAAAACACCAAGAACAGACGACACATACTGAAAAACAATGTTGGAGAACTTACATTCCAGAACTTCAAGATTTACTACAAATCAACAGTAATCAAGGGACTGTGGCATGGTTTAAAAAATAGACACATAGATCAATAGGACAGACTAGAGAGCCCAGAGATAGATCTACAAAAATGTAGTCAACTGACTTTTGACAGAAGAGAAAAGACAGTTCAGTGAAAAAAAAAAAAAAAGTAGTGTTTACAAGAAATGGTGCTGGAACAACAGGACATCCATATACAAAAAAACAACCCTGAAATTAGTCACTGCTGTGGACTGAATGCTTGTGTCCCCCAACATTAAATCATACTAAAAGAAAAGATTTATTTTAAAAGGGGGTCCAGTCAGTGACATGGCCATGGGTGCCCAGTGGCTGTGGCAGTAGCAATGACAACAGGAAATAAGAAATGGTCAGTGATCTTGGCACTAAAAGCTGGTCATGGGATCTTGGCTGAATCTTACCTTAATTGTTTCACCATCCATTCATTTGATTCTGATATCTATAAAATATTTCTTTTATTTTTGCTTAAATAAATCTGTGTCAGGATTTGTTGTTTGCAAATAATAATCTTAACTCCTAACAAAATTGGTAACAGAGAATGAGCTACAGAGAAGAGAACCTTAAAGACAGGAGGAAAATCTTAGATTGATTATTAGGACCAGTTTAAAGTAAACACAGATATAATCCTGTATTCCTTGGAGACATTATTTCTCTCCTTGTGAGGCAGTTATTAAAGGATAAAAATCAGTTCTTCTCATATCCCATCCCCCAACCTCCACATATATACACCCTCCTTTATCATCTCCTAAACTGGAAATTAATTCAGAATCCACCAATGTTCACAGAGTAATTATGAGGTTGATACTTCAAGTGAATTTTAGAGCTTTGTCACATACTCTCACAGTATTTGCTAAGTAAGAGTATGTATGGGAATAGATTCAGAGTGTAAAAACAACTTTTGAATTAATATTATTTTACAGAATAAACTTGATTATTTGAACAACTAGAAATATATTAATTGATTACTTGATAGTATGGCTAAATTCTAAAATGATAAAGATCAACTCTAAATTAAGATGAAATGCTGTAAGTCTCATGGTTTAGAATAAAATATGAAATCCAAAGAATTAGGGAGATAGATATACTGGAGAAGATTTACCATGTGTCATGTGCCTTCCAGTGAGCAAACTATATTCTCCCAGAAGATCTAGAAAACTCTGAATACAGTAAAAAATATATAAATAAAAATTCAGGTGATCCCTTGGGGGCCGCCAGGTATTTCTGTGTCTGGGGATAAAAGTGAATGAAGGACTACTGAAGCTATCTAGCTGTATTGTCTACACAAGTGTCCATTTATCATTTAACTAACATTAAATATAATTAAATATTTGGTTTCTCTGTCTCAGCCTCATTTCAAGTGTCCAATACCCACATGTGGCTAGTAGCTAACATTTTGGAAAGTTTATTTTAAGATAATTTATATTTGAGAGTGTGCGCAGGAATAGATTCAGAATATGACAGGAGAGAACAACTTTTTATTGCAATATTTTTTACAGATGTGGGACAGTTCTCTTATCCCAGAAAGCTCTCTTAGACAGCGTTGCATAGAGACAGTATTGTCAAGGGCCCTTGTTCCTCAGGAACAAAGATTTAGAATGCCCTACTGGATAAGAATACCAATTAAATCAGGTATTGACTGAAAGCGAAGGAAATATAAAAAGTGGCAGAGAGGCATACATACCACTTTGGATCTCCTCAGTAACTCTAAAAACAAGGTTTGTAGCATCTACACAAACTTCTTTGCTTGTTATTCAAATATATAGCTATTTGAGCTAATATTTCCTTCTCCTTTCTTTTTCCTTCATAATTAAATGTAAGAAATGTTGGTTGTTAACATATTTCATTTCATAATGTGCAGAATATTAAGATCGGATAGTAAAAAAAATTCAGAGATATTGACCAATACTCTTAGACTTGAGGCTTGACATAGTCAATTATAAGATTTTATTTACTATTCTTTTAGGAAGAGAGTTAATACATTTTTTATTGCACAGAAATGATGTCATTGTTACTGAAACTTTTATCTTTAATGCAAGATTGTTTTGGGACAAATGGTACATGGGACTCTTAGATAGCAAACAAGGTGGGAAAAGACATTTGTTTCTTGGCTGATTAGAATTTAAAAATCCTTATTTGCAGCACATTTCAAAATAGATGGGAACAAAAACCTTGTATACAAGTACAAATCAGAGTCATATTTCTTTTTTCACTCATTCAGAGGTGTACTTACCTAGAAATTTAAAACATTGTAGAAATAAAGTCATGGTATGAGGAGTACTATAATTTACTTTCCTAATTAACTGGAATTTTTGTTGTTTTTGCTCTAGTAACTCTGACTAGATCAGCCTGCACAATAGAATTACCTAAAAAGTTTGTGAAACTAGTAAGTTTCTTCTTTGATATAAAAAAAAATGTCTGAATGCTCTCCATGTTTTCAGAATATAAATTTACTTTAGTTCATGTAATTTTGTAGAAGGACATACAGCAATCGATGGAGAAAATAAATAACACAAAACCAGAAAGAAAAACAATGTGTTTTAATTATAAAATATAGGGAATTACTACTCAAATTGAAGAACATGATGAACTTGGAAGGAAATTCTTCCCTGTTCTTAGCAACACTTTATGGACAATAAAACTGATTCTGGAGAAGATAAAATGATAGTTACTAAAATAAATAAATAAATAAATAAATAAAACTTTGCAAATAAATTGTAAGCCTGTAAGCCCCAAAAAAGAGCATTGTAGAGCAGAAGGCAACAGACTCAGGTGGACCCAAAGCTCCACATACCGTAAAGAAAGTTCATTATCACCTACAATAGCATATATTACTTTAAATATAAGTCAAAAATCTCTTTACATCTAAACCTATTTTAATCTAAAACTCTAGAAGTATAGCAAAAACACACCATAAATAAGCTTAAAAAATAATTATCCGTTTGGAACATGATATTGTGGGTTAAGAATTAGTCTGGACTCAGTTAGGTGGTTCTTCTGGTCTTGGCTAGGTTCACTGATATATCTGATGGGATAATACCAGTGACTGGGCCATGTGTATCTCATCATCCAGCAGGTTTATCCAGGTGTATTTCTTAGTAAAGGCAGAGAGATAAGAGAAAGGGCAGCTATATACTGGAAGACCTCAAAAGGCTTAGACTTGGAACTGGCACACTATCAGTTCTATTGCATTCCCTTGATCAACAAAAATCACAGCTATCAAGGCCCATCCAGAGTCAAAGGATCTTGATGAGTGCATATATAGGGACAGGTGGAACTTTGGGTTCATTTTTTGTATTTATTTTTAGAATATAATTAGCATTAGATAAAAATTTTACAAAAACAAAAGGAAGGAAGGAAGGAAGGAAGGAAGGAAGGAAGGAAGGAAGGAAGGAAGGAAGGAAGGTGGAAGGGAGGAACTTGGGAGGGAGGAAAGGAAGGAAAAGAAAAGAAAATGAAAAAGACAAGAGAGAAGAAAAAGAAAAAAAGAGAGAAGAAAGTATAGGCCTATAAAGCAAAATGTTGCAAACCTAGCTAGCATTATCTCAGCATTGTAAGATCAGACATAAAATATGTGAGATCCCAAAGATAGAAAAACTAAATTAAGGCCACTAAAGGTAATTAATGGCAAAGCTCACATCCTTTTCATCTGAATAAAAACAAGTAATTGGTGGGATGAGAAGTGCTATCTAACAAGCAATGAAAGATTTTTGCACCTAAACAGTGAAATAATATGGTGAGCAAGAGTAAAATATTTCAGTGTGCTCGATTAACTGGAAAATTCACATTGAAAGTAAATATCACATTAAGACTAGAAAAATAAGTCAAATCACTGTTATCCTTCAAACAAAAACCTATGATCTATATAATATCAAAGAAAGATGAGGAGAGAAATTTCTGTTTCTTGATGGGATATTTTTCTCCTGTTTTTCCTTTCATTTTTGTTTGTTTGCACAAGTAAAATTTTTTTAAGAAGGCAATCTCATTTACAAATTATTATACATCTAGGAGGATAGTTGGGGCATCACAAAAGAATACACAGTTATAAAAAATCTCAACATGCAAATTTTAAATTTGCAACATGAGAAACATGGGGATTTATGTTTTTCTGTGTGGTCCAAGGCAAAATGAAATTCTTCATATAGAGTCCAAAGTGTTAGATAAAGCTTAAAAATACAGCTGAAAAAACCAAGAAATAAATTATGAATTATTATTTGGTCACTGTCAGAGGTCCCCAAACTACGGCCCATGAGCCATATGCGGCCCCCTGAGGCCATTTATTTGGCCCCCCGCCGCACTTCTGGAAGGGGCACCTCTTTCATTGGTGGTCAGTGTATGGAGTACTGTATGTGGCAGCCCTCCAATGGTCTGAGGGACAGTGAACTGTCCCCCTGTGTAAAATGTTTGGAGACCCCTGGTTTAGATTCTCTACAATAATGTGCCTCCTTTATTAGTTGATTATTATAAGCCTTTGAGTTTCTGGTTTTCTTTTTCAATCAATTATAATATCTAATTTTCAAAGAAAATATACAGCAAGAGATGAAGTTTCACATGCTACAAAGGTCATAATAACCACCAAATAAATAAGTTCTTTCATTTATATGAGTTAAAATAAATGCATAGGGACTGCAGTAGAAAGTCAAATCCAAGTGTTGAGCCAAAGCAATAGGCAAAATGTTAACACTCAGAACTTGAGTTCTCTATTTTTAACTAAAAGATGTTATGAATTAAGAATCATTTTCTTTTCCTTTCTTTTTAGAGAGACAGACAAATAGACAGACAGACAGGAAGGCAGAGAGATGAGAAGCATCAACTCATAGTTCCAGCATCTTAGTTTTTCATTGATTGCTTCTTATACATGCCTTGACTGGAGGGGCTCCAGCTGAGCCAGTGACTCCTTGTTCAATCCAACAACCTTGGGCTCAAGCCAGCAGCCTTGGGTTTCAAGTCAGTGACCTTTGGGCTAAAGCCAACAACCGTGGGGTCATGTCTGTGATTTCACACTCAAGCCGACAACCCTGAGCTCAAACCGGATGAGCCTGCACTCAAGCCAGTAACCTTGGGGTTTTGATTTTGGGTCTTCAGCATCCCAAACCAACACTCTATCCACTGTGCCACTGCCTGGTCATGCTAAATTAAGAATCTTGATAAATGTCAGTTATTTCCACTTTATAAATTCTATGATACTTTATGATTTGATAACTTCTAATAAGAGTTGCAACATATTTCACTAAAATCTAGAAAATAAGAAATAAAAGTGTGTTATAATGCCTGAAGTGTTATGTTTAAGAAAAGTTTATGCTTTGTTGTCTTTAATTTTTAATTTTATTTTTATATTCCAAGGGGCAAGAGTATTAATTAACTCAGCTCAAATGAACTTTCTTAGAAATAAAGTATACAACACTGAGCAACAACCTTCAGAAAATAATATTTTTCATCCTCAAATGATTCAGTGCTAGAAGTGTTGATAATAAAAGCCTGGCTCTTGCTCATGAGTGAAGCATCCACTAGTTTCTATTCTCACTTTCAAAATCACCCACTAGGGTTTACGGATGGCAAAGACATAAATGAGAAACTTGCTCTCAGAGGCCTGGTGGGTTTGTCATGAAGCTTTTCTATATAAATAAAAGAGACACTGAGAATGGAAATTACATTATTTTTAGTGCTGTGTTAAAGGGAAAGGTCAAGTTAACCCCTTAAGAATTCAATGAGCAACATGATGTACTATGTGTCCAGCAAAGCAATCCCCGAATGGCGCTTGTGGACATCTGGTGTAAATCATCCATCTTTTTGCCCCATTAAAATCAGTGGCACCTTATTAAAATAGTTCAGCAGCTGAGCGCACACATTATTCAGTTTTCAAGGAGTTAACGGAAATAGCTGTAAGGATCAGGAAGATTTTTGCCTTCAAGTGCTCATAGTTACCCAGACAAAGAAGCTAGTTGAAGCATTTCAAGAAGATCTAGTTTCCCTGTCAAGGTGAGAAAGGTATAGCCGTTTTTGAAATGGGATTTAAAAAAAAATCATCTCTGTCTTCTGAAGACCCTTATATTGCTGGCAATTACAGCTTTTGGGGTCTGATAATTCTCTGGTCAGTAACAGATACTGTCACATGTACCTTAACCCTGACCTGAATGAATCAGTGAGTTGCTAAGAAGATATTTCAACCAAACCAGATGAGTATTTGGAAGTGTTACATTGTGGTGACCCCAATCATTCAGCCTTCAAAGCAGGGAAGTTTGGTGGCTTGAAGGCAGGGACCTGCATACTTTCTTTGACAAAACAGTGATTTAGGGGCACAACTGGGTCAAATCATTCAATGTTACTCTGAATCTGTCCTTTACATTCCCTATCTTACTCCATATTTATTTTCATTCCCTTGCTAAAAATCTTTAAAGGAACGTCTACTCCGGCCTTAGAAAGGTAACTCAGTCAGCTTTGTGAAAATAACGCTTAAAAACACCATTAGTTGAATAGTAACAACAATAGTGGAAATTAGCACCAGTGACATACATTATGTTGTCTGTTACACAAGACCACATGCTCATAAAATTACCTATACACCTTATATATTCTTTTTTAAAATATTATTTTCCATTAATTTGAGGGGGAAAAAGAGAGAAATATCAACTCATTGTTTCACTTAGTTGTTCCATTTAGTTGTGTAATCATTGATTACTTCTCGATCGTGACCTGACCAGTTTCAAACCTGCAACCTTGGCACTTTGAAATGATGCTTTATCCACTGAGCAACGTGGCCATGGTCATACTTTATAGTTTAACTAGGTAAATCATATAAAATTGAGTTATAGACCATCACCTGCTTACTGTATAAAGTAAAACATTTTTATTACCTTGGTTATACTTTCTCAATAAATTTAATGTTCTACTTTAAAAAAAGTTAATATAGATAGGCAATAAGTCAGTAAACATAAATAAAACCATATCTTAAAAACATGCAAACACGCCTGACCTGTGGTGGCGCAGTGGATAAAGCGTCGACCTGGGAAAACTGAGGTCGCCAGTTCAAAACCCTGCACTGGTCTGTCAAAGCACATAGGGGAGTTGATGCTTCCAGCTCCTCCCCCCTTTCTCTCTCTCTCTCTCTTTCTCCTCTCTAAATAATGAATAAAAAAAAATAAAAATAAAAAAATATTTTTTAAAAAATTTATAAATATGTGTCAGGTCTTATATACAAGGTTGTTTATTATAACATATTTTATAATAGTGAATATAGAGCTATAATTTAATTTTTCAGTGTGGGAAATGGGTTAAATACTTTAAGGGATAGCCACAGAACAGATTATTATACAACCATTAAAAATGGGATTATAGTATAATAATTATATACAAAAAACACACTTATAATTTTAGCAAAAAAAATGTATTTTTAAATATTTCAATGTAAACTTGTGTATATATGCACATAGAATTAGATGACTATACATATACATTCCATAATATATGATGGTACATGAGCATAAAGATTATAAATGACATGTATTTTTTTCTTTTTGCTTATTTCTAAATTTTCTATTAATAGGTGTGTCATTAGTATCTTTATAGTTTTAGAAAACTCTACCAAGCCCTGGCCGGTTGACTAAATGGTAGAGCATGGGCAGGGCATGTGGAAGCCTCGGCTTTGATTCCTGGCCAGGGCACACAGGAGAAGCACCCATCTGCTTCTCCACCCTTCCCCCGCTCCTTTCTCTTTGTCTCTCTCTTCCTCTCCTGCAGCCAGGAGTTCATTGGAGCAAAGTTGACCCCAGGGCATTGAAGGTGGCTCTATGGCCTCCACCTCAGGCGCTAGAATGGTTCCCATTGTAGCGAAGCAATGGCCCAAAGGGGCCGAGCATGGCCTCCTGGTACGCAAGCTGGGTAGATCCTGGTTGGGGCGCATGCAGGGAATCTGTCTGTCTGCCTCCCGCCAACCACCTCCCCACTTCTCACTTCGGAAAAAACTAGCTTATATAAACAAAATACATTTGTATCAGATAACTAAGGAGTCAGATAAGACTCTTTCTTTCCAGGCAAATTCACATCTTATAAATGGAGGGTTTCTGTATGAACACAGGAAAATAATATTATGAGGGGGAGTGAAATATTTCAGTGTGCTTGATCAACTTTTAGTTACCTCAAAAATAAGTATCTGTTTTACCTTTTCTATGTTCTGCTTTTGTGTCGTTGGTCCTTTTCTTGAGCATTTCTACCTTGGCAATTTGAAAGGCACTGCTTTTTTCCAAAAGTAAAAACAGAGTCCAGGCCCCAGCATTCCAAGAAGAAGTCTTGTGACCCTCATTAAACTTACAAGTTTTCAAGTGCCCACTCCAAACCCATTCCCTTTTAAAAGATGTCATTTAATGTGCTGATTGGCTTAAACTATTCAAGGGCATCCCTAGAAGCCAAGTGTGGCATCAATCTCATGCAAACCACTTAGCTGAGACTATGAAAGAGGACAATTTATTTTCTAAAGGATATTAAGAGGCCTGCTCCTAGAAGAGATGGAAAGGATCCTTGGAGAAAACAAACAAACAAACATCCACTGCAAACATATAGGATACTTACAATATAAAAGAAATAAAAGTTACCATATTAAAATGTATATTTTTGTCTTACAATACCATCTGGATCAGAGGGACATAAAGAAATTCCCACTCAAACAAGGCAGGCAGCCTCCTGGAGACAGCCATCAATAAAACAGTGGAATCATTACAATTACTCTGTTATTTGGACTTTATGCATCCCTCTACCTTTCATGGTTTAAGCTTTCCCCAATGCATCCTGCTAGAATATGCTCTTCATCCATGCCCAGCACAGATAGTGCCTCCTATGTCCCAGCCCCTTGTTTATGCTGTCTTGATCAACAACAAGTTTTCTAAGAACCTCTGGAAGGGCACACATATTCAGCTACCCAACTACAGTCACTAACATCTCTCTGGCTTAAGCATGGCTTAAGCATTGTGTCAGGTAAAGATTATCTCCAGTTCTAACAATGGCCCTACCAGGTCATTACTATAACTGAATGAGAAAAAAAGAGGCTCAGAAAGCTTAAATTTTCCAAAGTTAAATTTTGAACAAATGGCACAAGTAGTTAATCCCAGCTCATTTGGAAACAATCTTGCTATAAATCCATGATACGTTGTACCCCTGGGTGAGCCTTGCACATGACCAAAGGCTCTGAAGTTAGACAAAATATGTCCTTGTTAAAGCAAAGGATAAGGAGAACTTTTCCAGATTTATACTTTTATTCCACTGAGCTGAAATAATTAAGACATTTAAATATTTATTCTTTTTTTATTTTATTTTAATCAAGTTACAGGCAAGGAGGCAGAGAGACAGACTCCCACATGTACGCCAACAGGGATCCACCAGCAACCCCCTTTTGGGGCTGATGTTCTGCCTATCTGGAGCCGCTGATTTTTTGCTCAGAAACCGAACTATTTTTAGCACTGAGGCGAGTACATGGAGCCATCCTCAGCACCTAGAGCCAATTTGCTCATTCAAGCCATGGCTTCGAGAGAGAAAGGAAAAGTTGAGAAGCAGATGGTTGCTTCTCTTGTGTGCTCTGACCAGGAATCAAACTCAGGACTTCCACATGCTGGGCCAATATTCTACTGCTAAGCCAACCAGCAGGGGCTAAATATTTCTTAAAAAGTCTTTTTCTTTCAGAATCTCTGCCTAAAATGTTCTTTTGGGTATGGTTGTCTTTATAATTATAATTTGCAGCAAATTCATAATGAATACCTATACAGACCACATCTGCTTTCTGAGTTTTTAGTGCTCTTAAAGAAAATTTCTTTTTATGGGGGGTTGGGGAGGCAGGAGGGGTAAATTATTTTTCTATGTTAAAAGATGCAACTCAGACCCCAGATTATACTTATAGAATTATAGAACATTATAAAACATATAGAGCTTAAAGAATATTGGGATTTATAGAAGTTCAATGTCTGATCCATGATCACAGTTCACGGAAATGCCACCACCAAAATTTAGGCCTCTGAAATAGAATAATTTTTTTCTATTCAACCACAAAACCTACTGTTAAGATAAGGTGTATTTTCTTAATAATTTAATGGTGTCTTAATTATTTTTTTCCAAAGAGAGAGATACTGAAAATTAAAATATTGCACAAGAAATTTTCATTAAAATAAATAAGAAAAGTACATTTTACTTAGTTTTTTTATTACTTATAAGTCATTAAATGTGAATAAAATCCCATACAGTTCTAATTTTCCAAAATATGACAATGTGTCATCATTTTTTTTAGCTAAAATATTTGGCTTTGTTCAAGCTCAGTACATTTTAAAAATTCAAGTTGCATAGTAAATAGATTTTAAGACTAAAGTTTACTTCAAGATTTAATATTTTTTCTTAACTTGTTTATTCAGAATTTCATTTAGTTGCTGAGGTTTTAGGATATAATTTTTATTTCCTTAAAGAAGCAAAAATAATATATGGTCTTTCAAATTACATCATATATTTTTGGGTATATCTAGATATGATTAACTTCTTGTCCTAAACTGTCACATTGTGAAATTTCCTAGTCTTCCAGTTTCCTAATAGAGTAAAGTCTTAGGCAGGTAAGACATATAGTTTAGTATTTAGGTAATCTTTTCAGAAAAAAATGTAAAACCACTTTACTTTATTTTGCTTATTTATGATCAAAATAAAGTTGAACAAAAGTATGGGATTTAAGTATCAAAAAAAAAAAAAAAAAAGAGGCAACATTCAAAACAGAAGTTTGTAGCTTCCACTTCCCTAGATCAGAAAACAAGTAAATGTAAAATTATGATCCTTGCCATGCATTTCAGATTAAAGACACATGACATAAGAGTTGGCTTTAAATCCAAAGGGTCAGAATGGAAAGTGTAACTTTTAAGTAATTCATCTTCTAGCACTGGTATCAGACTACTGTTATAGTAGAGGAGACACATGCAGAAAACCTGTGGTCCCTCCCATAAAGGCTTTGATGTGGATTCTTCTTTTTTTCCTTTTCATAAAAACATAACTTGAAAGAAAAGAATAGCTCTACCTCTGAAAAACGATCCTGCTCTATTAAGAAGCAGACAAGGCAATAAGTTTAAAACAAAATTTAGGTGGGAGGGGGAGAAATAACTGTAAGATTTAACCTAAAAGTTCAGTAAACCTTGCCAAGACATGTGACAGTGCTTAACTTGCCCAGAGTAGGGACTCTCCTTAGAGACCTCTCCAAACATTATCAAAAGCATTCCCTTTGAACGAGGCCAACTCCTGATAATAATACAAGGAAATCAAACTCAGGCATCTCCCCAAATGGGATTCAGATTCCTCACAAACTTGGGAGTGTTGAAGGTTTAATTACCCAGTAAAACAAGAAAAATGCATTATACAGTAGAGATAAATGAATAGGAACACTAGGGAAACATGTTTCTCCATAAGTCATTTGGTCACATGATTTCTTCCCCATTTCCCTTCCCTATTATTATAGCCATTTTATTACACTGCCCCTAAATAAAGATAGAGGGCAAAAAGCAAAATACTCACAGCTTCCTTGAAGTACCTCCCAGATTGAATAAAATAGAACATGAGTTTCTGAAACGGCTCAAAGCTTTACAAAAGTTTCTTTTTAATGTTTCACATATAAAAACAATGGTCAATGTCAAGTACAATAAAACCAGAAAATGACAAACAGTGGATTGAATGTGTTTATATATTTCTTCTCTCTCTCTGTCTCTGTCTCTGTCTCTCTCTCTCTTTATAGGAGTATTTTTCTTGTGATATGATAGTGACTCTTTCAAGGCTACATTAATCATTTTAAAATACCTAAATTAGTTAGGGTATAGGACTCAATAACAATAGTCAAGATCTAAATTACTCTTTTTCTATACCTCACCCTTCATACTCTCCTTTCCTGGGAAATTCTAAGGTTTAACTTTATTTATGGATGTTAAACCAAGCTTTGAAATAAATATTCTACTTTAAGTGACAGATATAATAATAATGAAGACTAAATAATTTCAAACTATGGAATTGAAATATGTTTCCAAGGAAAGTCATAATGACATAGATTTCCAAAGTTATACAATGTGAAACCAATAAGTTTTAGACACAAACAAGTAAATTAAGAGGAAAGCAAAGAAGAAAAGAGAATCCTGCTGCATTGCTGTATTAATTTTCCCCCAAGACATGAAAGAATAAAATAAAACATTTAAAACATTAAATATTATTAGGAATAAAATGACTTTGAAACTGCAAGAATATATAGCCATATAAAAACATACTTCCCCAAATAACTCTTTATAGATTTCTTTATAGAGACAATATGTACAATTAAAATTGAGGACTGAAATGTAAGAAAGAAAAAATGCTGTTTGTTTCTGTTATAAAGTAGGGGGAAAACCCCTGAAGGCTGATAAATACATGTAAAGAATCTTAGTATGAATATTTTGTAATTGTAAAGTAACAAATGGAAACAAAAGCTGAGAGCATATTTTAAATAGAAAAGAATTGCAATTCATTGTCTAAAATTGTGGTTCTATCTAAAGAATAAAATTCTTACAAGACAACTCAGCATCTTCAGCTCTCATTCTTATAAGAATTCTCAAGTACATTATACTGAGTGAGATAAGTAAATCAGAAAAAGCTAAGAACTGTATGATTTCACACTTCAGTGGAATATAAAACTCAGATTCATGGACACAGATAAAAGTGAAGTGGTTACTAGTGAGAGGGGTTCATGGGGGAGGCATGGGGAAGAAGGGTGTAAAGAGGAACAAATATAAGGTGATGGAAAGTGATTTGACTTTGGAGGATGGGTATACAACATAATCAACAGTTCAATGCTGTAGAAATGTTGACCTGAATGAAACCTATATCCTCTTATTGATCAATGTCAGCCTGTTAAATTTAATTTTCTAAATAAAAAAAAATAAATAAAAGAATTATCAAGTTCAAATGAAAGAAAAAGTCATCATACCCAGGTGAACCTAAGATAAGATATGTCCATAGTTACTCTTGCATTGAGTCAGTAAGTGTTAATTAACTTCTCAACAGCTTCTCTGAAAACATTTCCAATCACATTGTTTTCCCTTATCTGTACTCTTTTCTGTCTTTGTAAGGTGGCCTTCATCAACATCCTAACAGTGCAGAATAATCTAGCCAAAATGCCCCATTCTGTCATTTCAGAAGTAATGACAGCCTTTAGAACTATCATTATGGTACTTCAGGCAAGAAAGTCTAAACTGGGATTTTTGCTTGTGCACATATAGGACCGGGCTAATTTATAGTTAGTGCAGTCAGTAACCCTAAACAAGCTGTCTAATGCACCCACCCCATTTCTGATTCATTTCTGGTTGACTACAAAGCACAGAGATTAGTACCCATGCCATGTCAGCAAGAGCGACATGAGTTTGACCTTTCTTCCAAACAGGAGAGAGACAGCGCTTCCACAGCCTTTTCCTGTGTGAGCTCTTTGCAGGGCATTGTAACATGTCATTACCAAGACAGTGCTGCCAAGGGCTGCCATTTTAAAGAAAACATACAAATGGTTCAATAATGGGTTTCTTCATGCGTTAATGGAAGCCAGTAAAAGGAGCTTTGTTTGTGTCCTTATTGTCTGATGTACTGGAACTGGAGTGCCTTTTTGACCTTTGCATTGTTATTCATATCTCTCAAACACAATACAGTCAGGCTAAGAATTGAAGAAAAATTGTTTATAGAAATCAGCAGTAATAGTGTTGTCTCATCTGGCCAGTCTGGGACCAAATGTGTCATCTAATGTCCATTCACATTGAGCTAAATGGGAATAAGGATTCAGGATTTATTTATTTTTTTGCACATAGAGCTGGCCTAGTGGGCTAAAAGTCAGACGTTCTTGTCTCCCTATAGCCACGGATGCATAATTTCCTCCTCTGTCAAAGCTTGGTCTTAAGTACAAGAGTGGTGAATGATGATACCTCAGCCACAGGGCTATTTACACAAAGAGGTGGTAGACAAGGAAATGGTGTTGTTAGTTCAGGAATATACTTATATATAAATAATTTGAAAGTAGAATATTTTAACATAGAAGACACTTGTGGCCTTTGTTACTACAAAAGATGGATTTTAAACAAAAGGGAAAACTGACTTATAAACATTTGGTAAGCATACTTCTTTGGATTGCATCTATTGCTTCTTTCTCTGTCATTAGCCTGGATTTGGTTTGGGCTCCTCCCACCTCCACTCTCGGTTCAAGGTTCAAGTGCTTTTGTGGGGCTCTGCCACTATCTCAGAAGTGATGTTGTGCCAAAGGCCTGAGCCAATCTGTGGGTGCATTTTTCTGCCACGAGGACTGGAGGAGAGGGTAAAAAACCCCAAACCTTAAACATATTTGCACTCATACAAGCATGTACAAATCCATGGCTTGAACCCATTTATTGATTTTAGTAGGTTTTTCATCTGTTTGACTGACTTTATCAGAAAGAGAGAACAGGGTTTATAATTTTTAAATTTCTAAGCACATATACTAAAATTAACAGTTTATTATAAGAAACCATGTAATACATTTTGTTTGACAAAACATAGGGTCATACACCGCTAACACTATTAAATAATACTAGGTTGGAGATGCCTTTATAAAACTCAATTGTTAAATAAGAGCTTTATAGAAAATATTCAGTTTTATTAAGCTAAGCATGCATTTCTAATGCCTACAGGAGATTTTTTTAACTTTATATAAATGGAATTATATAACATATCTTCTTTTGTACCTGGATTCTTTCACTCAACATTGTCTTTGTGAGATTCATCCATATTGTTTCACATAGCTCTACTTTGTTTACTTTTACTGATATATATTCACTATTATTGTATGACAGTTAGACTGTAGTTGTTGTCTATTACTAAACTTTACAATATTGCCATGAACATCCATTTTGTTCTATAAACATTCTCATACATGTCTTTCGAAACACAGGCATGCATTTTTCTTACATATATACCCAAGTGCTGAATTACTGGGCCTTTAGCAGATGAACTTGGCAAACTCATTCCTCTTTAACTTTCAAACCAATGCAATGCACAACATTTATAAAATATACCACAATAAAATAATAGAAATAAATTATATTTTGATAAAATTATGTTGGCAATTAGTGTATCAAGACAAATAGTTTTAAATAATAATGATAAATAACATCAGTAACTTTCTACAATATTATAGAGGGCAAAATATCTAAACATTGAACAAAACCAGGGAGGTGATTTTCTTGGGTACTAATATCATATTAATTCCTGAGTTTTTCATCTCTACTGTTCTTATAACAGGCCGATGCAATGAGACAATGACAGTTCAGTATTTTACTTTTCAAAAGATCAATACAACCAAAGTTTTATAGGTCTACATTTAAAGTAGCATTGTCCCTTGGCCTCAGGGTCTTGGATATCTGTACTGAACTAGCCTCAGACCAACAAAGAGTATTGTAAATCCTAGTTTTCTTGGTTCATGAGGTAACTGGTCAGTATACACAACTGCTACACTAAACCCTAATCTCATAGGAATGCCATCTTTTATTCTTTGAATGCACCACCTTTGATTTAGGATGTTATGTATTTTTAAAATAGAATTCATACTGTTATCATTTCATGCATCTCCTCAATGATCACTTCATTCTTATAAGAAATTCAAGCTTAAATTTGCCATATAAAATATAGGACACCAGTTAAATTTGAATTCCAGAGAAATAATAAACATTTTTATAAAAATACACAATCTTTTTTATTTGTTAAATCTGGCATCCCTACCCAGACTTAAACTTCCTTATTCTGACCTGCCTTTATGGCCAGTATACACTTTTATCTATCTCATCCGGACCAATAAGAAATCTTACCGTTTGCAAAAGCATGAATCGACTTAAAAGGTATTATGCTAAGTGAAATAAGTCACTCAGAGAAAGACAAATACCATATGATTTTAGTTATCTATGGAATCTGAAGAACAAAATAACTAACAAAATTGAAACAGACTCATAGACACAGAGAGCAGACCAGTGGTGCCAGGTGGGAGAGAGTTTAAGGGAGGAGGCAAAAAGGTAAAAGGATTAAGAAGTACAAATTGGTAGCTACAAAATAGTCAGGAGGATGTAAAGTTCAGCAAAGAAACTATAGGCAATAATATTGTAATAACTATGTATGGTGCCAGGTGAGTTCTAGAAATACTGGGGGTAGAAACAAGAAACACTTTGTAAACTATATTATTGTTTAACTGCTATACTGTATACCTAAAACTGATACTAAATAATATTGAAAGTAAAAAAAAAAAAAAAACACAAAATAAATAACTAAAGAGGCTCTTTTCTCCTCCCTGTTTTTTAATTCAATGGTAACAATAACAGAACTGGCTTTGAATATTGTTCTTGTGACAACTTTAATATATATAGTTAAAGATCTCAAAAATAATATCTAGAGTTTACAAATATATAATAAGCCAGATGTCAGACAAGAGACTCCTTGCTTCTAGGAAATTACTAAACTTGACTCAATGATTGTGTTCTCTGTTCTGTCCCAATGAAACATGGCATACAAGCTCCTTGCCAAGATTTCAGCACATTCCTGAGGACTTGATTTCATGACCCTCTCTTTCCCTGAGCTCATCTCCCTATTTATCAACTCAATGCTGACCTGTAGTTACTTCCAAACAATACTCAATCTTCCTTCAACTTCTACTAAAAAAATCCACACACAGAGGCTTCTCAGAAGATGGGTTCCTATAACAGCAAAGCAAACAACTTTATAGTAATATTTTGGGTTTGTTTTTTAAATAATGATATTTATATATCATTGAAACTCTTTATTTTCTTCAGGGGGTTACTAGTCATTTAACTAGTTTAGGACTCTTGAGATCATTTTCAATTCAACATGAAAAAAAAATTCCCACTTGCATTATACAAAGAAGTTACTGGCTACTAAGCACACAAGGAGCTTACTTTCTACCATAAGCATGTATTATTTTCCAAACAAAAATATTTTAAATAAATTTTGCTCTTAGGTTTTCAAAATATTAATATTAAGAGTTTCAATGGTATATAAATAGAAGCAAGTTGAAAAATACTTGTAAAATATAATGCCAATTCTTTATAAATCTCAACTAAAACACATATATAAGGTGTATATATATACATATATATATGTATGTATATATATATATATATATATATAAATAAACATTAATTGCCTCTAATGGTGAAATAATTTATATTTTATTTTTACTGTTTTTAATATATTCTAAAATTTCAAATATATATATATATATATATATATATATATATATATATATCCCTTATACATATATAATAATTATATTTTGGTAAAGAGACACATCACTTTTTTTTTTGACAGAGAGTCAGAGAGAGAGAGACAGACAGAGAGGAAGGGAGAGAAGAGAGAAGCATCAATGTTTTGTTGTAGCACTTTAGTTGTTGCTTTATCATATGTGCCTTGATCGTGGGGTTACAGCAGAGCCAATGACCCCTTACTCAAGCCAGCGACCTTGGGCTCAAGCTGGCGACCTCTGTTCAAACCAGATGAACCCACGCTCAAGCTGGCGACCTCCGGGTTTCAAACCTGGGTCCTCCGCATCCCAGTTTGATGCTCTGTTCACTGTGCCACCGCCAGGTCAAGCAAGGCACATTACTTTTTTAGCAGTATTTAACTCTTAGACATTTTCACTCTGAATTTTTATTCAACTAATAGCATAAATGTTGTGATTTCCTTTCTTTTTTCAGAATAAAAAAATTCCTAACTTTTACTAATACAAAAAACTCCAAATTATTGTTAGCACACACACTTTACTTTTTATGATATGATTGATTATTGTTGAAGGTTGAGTGTTAAGCCATCAACAAAACATATGACTAGACACGGACTTTGCTTACTGCAAATATATTACAGAGTGTACATTTGTTTCATAAACAATAAGATTCTATTTAAGAAACCTTCATTACCATCTGTCCACATTTCATTCATTCAACACAATGTTTGAAGCATCTGCTAAGCACCAGGCAAAGTTTTATACACCAAAAAGATAATAGAAAAGAAATCAAAGTCCTTTTTTTACACAGAGGTGACAGATACTACAGAAATACATATATAATTTATTATAACTGACATTTAAGTGCTATGAGGAAAAGCAAAGAAAGAAGCTGCGTGAAGGCACACAAAGAAGGAAAGTTCTTGCTATTTTACAGTAGATTGTCAGGGGAGTCCTCATAAGATAACATTTGAGATAAGACCTGCATGCAGAAATCAGTAGGTAGTATATGGTAGATGCAAAGGCTCAGGGAACTTTACTGTTAAAGTAGAATTAGAAAAGGAGAGACAGCTGTATACATTTTTACAAGAAACTCCCTGTTTATAAACTCTGAGTAACTTCAAGGCTATTTTTCCCCCTTTTTATATACCTCATGGTGAGTAGTGTCTATTCCCACTCCTTCCTGTGACTCCTCTCTTAAAAATTATGGCCAATTGTTTTCTATTTCCACCCCATTTGGCTATCATTCATCATACCAGACAGTGTCTTTTTTTAGTACCAAAAAGCATGCCCTCATAATGATAATATTTACTTTATATATTTGGATTATATATTTGGCTTTGAAATGCATTAGGGTGACTTATCAATAAAATTCAGAGTTGAATAGGTTAGAATACATAAAACAAGAACAGTCATTGGTAAGCATAATGATTTTAAAATATCAGCATAAAATTATATAAACCACTAAAAAATATAACCATTAATCTAGGAGCCAAAAAGCAACTTTCATCCCCTTTCTAAAGGTTATCTTTCAGACAGACTTCATTAAGACTGGGAAAAGATGGGGTGTTTTATTAGTAGGGATGCCATGCTATTAATGAGAAGATTCTGCTTTCTGCTCTCCTTAGACACACAAAAGAAAACTAATATAGGAGGAATTTGGCAGTGGAAGCTAATACAAGAGGAATCTCAGTGACAAATATTTGGTCAATTGCTGCCCATCACAAATTAGAGCTCTTTCTTACTGCCTGATATTTCTATTGAGCCAGACCTCAGTTGTTTTCTTTCTTATTTTGAGATACAAGACTCTTCTCATGTGTAGTCAATATCTACCTATGACTCTTTTGGGATTAGGTGAGTATAATTTTGCTCATTATGATTGAAAAGTGATCCAATAATTATTAGCCACTTAAGGAGACTTTTTAAAGTCCACACAGCTGTGGCCAGGTAGTTGACTATCCTCACAATAGCTTTTCTTTAATGAATTGTTCCAAATGCTGTTTCATCATTACCTGCAGTTTTACATGAGCTCAATACAACTGGACTGAAAGACTGTGCTCACCTGTACTGTCCCATTGAGAAAGCAGGGTAATAACAAAGCAGTCATTTGTGCCTACCAGTTCTGTACTTTTGGACAAAGGGATTATTTTCAAGTTGGAAAAACAACAAAAGAATTCATTTAAAAGAACTGAACCTAGGATATCGAAGCCACTACACACAGATTACTAAATATTTATTTGAAATAGAAAAAGCAAAAATTCATTGTGGTTACAAGTACAGAGGGGTAACTACCATGGAGCATTGGAGTGAACTCTGCACCAAGTTTTGGTGTGAGCCTTCACTGGTATGGCCAAGAGTCACATGTCTGTCCTGTGACTCTGTGTAATCTCTTTTTCCTTTTTCCTACTTTTATGTTATGTTTCTATATTATGTGCAGCACTGGAACTGCTAAAGCTTGCATTCTTTATTTTGCACATCTTAAAAAATATTCTTTGAAAAATTTCTGTTAATGCTTTCTGCACCTGTAGTGATAGAACTTTGTTTAGAGTTCAGAAAAAAGAGACATCTGGACTAAAATGCTGTAGAGAATACTCCTCTATTTCCCAAAGCGGCTTGTTTTATAATTCTTATTGGCCACCTGTCTGCATGCTTAGAATTAAGAGCAAGTCCCTTTTGTCTGACTGTAACTTTTATAGCATTTTGCATTTAACTGTTTCTTTAAAAATGAGAGCTACAAAGCATGAATGAGGTATAGTCACACAATAAGTAATGAAGCAAATATCTGTCAATACTTCAGGGTTGGGATTATGTGCAACAGTCTTGTTAACTCTTCTGATCCAAAGTGGACTGCTATATTAGCTCGCAATCTAGCCAAGCTCCATGGATTACCTTCATTATGATTCATTCGTCAATTTAACAAAAATGTGAATCCCTACTATGCAGGGAGACCCACTTTAGGTTTCAAAAAAGACATACATGGTGTCTGCCTCATGAAGCTTATGGCCAATCTTATGTATTTATCATATTTTCTTGCACTGTTTAGAACATGCAAAGACCAAAAAAATAATAATAATAATAACAAAACCTTTGTAATATAGCACCAAAATAAGTAGGTAATGATTCCCTAAGATTTTCTTGAAGATGCTATAGTATTATCAATAAAATGGCTTATCTGAGATCCATTTCAGGTTCTGAGTGTTTGTGCAAATGGCTGGGATATTATTTACCTGAAATATACCATTATTTTACTTGTATTTACTTGGTGAAATGCAGTCTGTTTTTTATATCTCTATACAAGTCTTGTGGACTATTTTTCAGTTTAAATAGTTCATGATTTCAGTATGTCAGAAGTTTAAATTTACAGTTAAGAGTTTTTCTAATGGCTCTCAATAGGGCATGTATCCAAGCAGAATTCTGCCGACTTTAATCTTGAGCTTTATAGTAAGAGTTCACTATATCTATTTAATGCGAGAGAATGTGAGTTGGCAATACATTATTCCATATGTTATATATTTATGAGGTCTGCTTATTCAGAACTCACAGCCCAATTACTACTGTAGCCAGAAACCTTATTTCTAGATGTATGTTTTCTCCTCATGTACAGCTGTAAACCACAAGTGAAGTTTCTAATGTTAGACAAGGTGTATCCATTAGTTCCACTAAAAAGCTCTAACCACCGGAGCTCATTGATTTTTAGTTTCATATATCTTTAATGAGGAGATTAAATACTTGTTTAGGAAGCAGAGCCTAGCTTAAGTGGTGTTTGTTCCCTCAGCATGTACAATTGAAGACCTCCATAATCTCTCCCATAGGTCATGCCATGGAGCAAGCCTTTTACCATAAAACATAAACTTCAAGTATATCTGTAATTATATAAATGAGCATATTATAATAGTTTCTTCAGGTAATTCAAAATTAATACCCACAGGAAAGGAAATACAGATTTATAATTGTCTGGTATCTGAGCATATCTTTTAGGCAATTACTAATTCTTCATAAATGCTTAGCAATATACCAAGTTCAGTTTTCAAATGAAGATAAAATTTGTTTGGATCCCATGTTAAGAGACATTCTTAATTCAAGGCCAAAAGCAGGTGCTATTTCTTTTGGGTTCTCAAGACAAAAATTAAAAATTGGTCAGTCTTAGAAGTACCAAAAGCATATAATAAGTATAAAACAACTGCAATAATAGATTATGCCAACTCACTGGTGGCATACTAAACAAAAGTGTGATCAGCATAAGAAGTATCACCTGACCTGTGGTGGTGCAGTGGATAGAGCATCAACCTGGAACGCTGAGGTCATTGGTTTGAAACCCCAGGCTTGCCTGGTCAAGTAAGGCACAGATGAGAAACAACTACAAGTAGATACTTCCTACGCATCCCACCCAGTCTCTCTCGCTTCTCCTTAAAAATGAATAA
This sequence comes from Rhynchonycteris naso, assembly GCA_037038555.1. Taxonomy (NCBI): domain Eukaryota; kingdom Metazoa; phylum Chordata; class Mammalia; order Chiroptera; family Emballonuridae; genus Rhynchonycteris; species Rhynchonycteris naso. The sequence continues at coordinate 82,278,673 of CM072999.1, read as the reverse complement.
AATAAAATCTTAAAATAAAAAAAAGAAGTATCAAGCCACATTGGCTAGCTGATTACGCATCTTAACACTAAGTATTGGATGCTGCAAGTCCCTTCAAATAGGATCGAGCAGAGTGGTATTAGCATTTTCTGCACACAGAGCCTTTTATGTGTGGTAAGCAACCCTAAGAGATCTGCTGCAAGGTCCCTCGATAATTTAAGACAGTGGGAAGAGAAGATCAATTGCTTGCTCACTCTACTTGAAAAAAAGAAAAGCTTTCTCCTTCAGGGTAAAACAGAGAGAAGGTGGTAAGGGGCAGGGGTGGGGATGAGGGACATGTGGAGAAAATAGAAGAAGCATGATCATCCAGGGAAGACTAAATCAGTTGAAATTTACCTACTTCCCTTAGAAAATGTTTTCACCTAACTTTAAAATTTTTGTGATTAGTTCTTCATAATACTAAAGCAATCATTCATAATTTCTGAGTACAAAACTGATTTTATTTTAATAATTTATATAGTTCGCAAATGGGTCATTTAAACAAAATTATTTGGAGGCTATAGCAGCAAGATAAGAGATAGAGATACAAAAAATAATCATTCTCAGCCTGTGGGAAGATATTTGTAACAAATACAGTGAAAGGTAATATCCTCAATATAATGAGCTTTAAAAATATCACTAAGAATAACACAAACATCCTCAAAGAAAAACAGACAAATGGGGTTTATAAGGAAAGAATATGAAAAAGTCTACAGCTAATAAGCATATCTTAAAACATTAAACCTCTCATGATTTTATAAAGTATTTTTGTAAAACAATTTGATAAAATATCAGAATTAGTAAAACAGTCAGAACTTTTGGCCCAGTAATTTCAGTTGTAGAAATCCATGCTAATAAAAAAATTAAAAGTATTTCTAATCATATAGAAACTATATACAAAGAGGTTGGGAAAATTCTAAATGTCTAATAAAAAAAGGAATACTGAAATACTAATATATATTCATTTACTAAAATATTCTTCAGTCATTAAAATTACATTGAGTAATAATTTTAATGACATGAGAAAATGCTCATGTGAAGAAAGCATTTATTTATAGCATGATCATAATGGTGGGAAAACTTGTAGAAAAAAGAAAAAATCTCAATAGTTTTAACAGTAATGTCAACATTGTGGAAATTTATCTGTAATTTTTATTTTATTTTTCTAACATTATGGTTTTCTGTATAACATTATGGTGGGTTTTTTCCTAAGATTTCTAAAATGAGTTTGTATAGCTTCTAATTTGTCTTTAAGAAAAAAAAAATAAGAAGCACCAAAATGTCTAAGAAATACATCAGTCCTCTAAGGAGAACAGAAACATAGTAACATCTATTTGGCAAGTGTCTGTCTATTGGCAATAGCCCAAGATTTTTCATGACATCAAAATTTAGCTAAATCTGCCTTGGCCCTTCAGCTCAGTCAGTTAGAACGTTGTCCCCAAACGAGGTTGTAGGTTCAATTTCTGGTCAGGAAACACATGGGAAGCGACCAATGAATGCATAACTGAGTGGAACAAAAAACAAATGCTTCCTATTCCCCTCCTTCCTCTCTCCATTCCTCTCCGTGTCTCTCTAAAATTCAATCAATCAATAAAAACTTAAGCCCTAGCAAGATCGCTTGGTTGGGCACACACAGAAACACCTTGCTATTTGTTCTTGTCTCTCTCTTTAAGCCTCACTCTAAGAAGAAAAAAAAAATTGGCTAAAATATATCATTTCAGCTACCTAGAAGAGTGTGACTGTTGAAAAATAATAATATATTCTTATACCATGAAGATTTTGTTCACATTCATGGGAACTTCTCACACATAGAATATTTAATATCCTCCACATTAATTTTTGCACATCCCAGAAATTATTTTCAGTAGACTCAGTAGCCCAAAAGAAACTTTTTTCTTCCATATACATAGATAAAGAGGCCAAATCTATCTTTTTATATATAGTGAATCAGTGTGCTACAATTCAGCATAAAAATGTACTAAGCACTGAGGGTCACCACATGTCAATTATTTATTTTCAAAGACAATGTTTGGGTCATGTTTGAAGTAGATACACATTCACTGCACTGCCTAAGGCCAAGACCTCTAAAGGTACTCTGAGGCAAACTGGGTTCTACATTCATGTTTAATCTTTGCACAAGTTTAAAGTAGCCTTAATTTTGTCCTCATTTTCATCTTTCCCCTCATTGAGCTAACAACACTTTAGAAGATGATTCAGAAAATTATCTTTAGCATGCCCAAAGGCAAAAGAATAATGCCCCTTTCTACTAAGTCCGGACCCCTAATATTTTTCTAGGCGAGACCTTGAGAGAGCTAGAAAATTGAGAGGGTGAAGGGGAATATCTTCAAAAGCAGCATGCCTCTAAATTGATACCACGTAAACCTCTCTGAGCATAGGGAAACCACTGCTGGGGGTAAATGAAATGAATTCACTGGGGCATCTAATCCTATTCCTGGAACATTTAAATGCTTTAAATGCACTGGCGAGCAAACAAACTTCAAAGCAATCATTACACCCCAGACACTGTTGCTTGTGTGGCTGAAATCTTTATGAGATTAGCCCCCTACAGGGAGAGAAGTTAAACATGACCAGAACCTCTTTGAAACTGTCAGGAGGATACCCATTTACCGGCTGAGAATCAGGGCAAATGTGCCTAATTCCCAAGGTAGCTCTGCCCTCACAGAGACGTCACCTCTGAGCCTAACTCTCCCCTCTACTTCTGGAGACCTTCGTTCCTTCGTTGGAGATCTCATGGTCACTGACAACGCTGCACCAGTGTAAAAATCTCATGTTCCTGTCTTCCCTGGGTAAAAATTAAATGCTGGGTGAAGTATATTGAACCGATATTGTAAAAGAGCATTAATTAGGAAGTTTTTGTTTTTTGTTTTGTTTCAAATATAGGAAAAATGAAAATTACACATAGGAAAATATATTGTTAGTTTTTCTTTTTCTGTCAACTTTCAGGTTCTCTCACTTCTTTTATTTACTCAAGTTAAATATGTCCCAAAATTGTCTTCCTTCTTCATCCCAGATCTTAAATCTATAATGCAAATATATTTCATTAGTCAGCCTATTTATAAATAAAACTTTTGGTTATTCCTAAACTAGCAAAGTAATTTTTACTTATGTACATAGCACTAAAAAAACAGCAATATTAATTCATGTAACCAACATTGACTGGCTTACCATAATACAAAATCAAAATTGACACTAATTGCTGCAAAGACATAAATCAAATAAAAACATTCCATCAGGCCTGACCTGTGGTGGCGCAGTGGATAAAGCGTCGACCTGGGAACACTGAGGTCACCAGTTCAAAACCCTGCACTGGTCTGGTCAAGGCACATATGGGAGTTGATGCTTCCAGCTCCTCCCCCCTTTCTCTCTCTCTCTCTCTCTCTCTCTCTCTCTCTCTCTCACACACACACACACACACACACACACACTGTGTCTCCTCTCTAAAATGAATAAAATAAAAAGAAATTTAAAAAACATTCCATCAGAGGGCTCCAGGGCAATGGTGGGTATGTTGAGGCAGACAGATCTGAGGACTCCAGGTGTGTGTTTCAAATTCACAAAGAAAGAACAAGCAGACGGTGATGGAAGTCCGAGTATGTTTTCTTTCTCTGATCTTTTCATTTTCACGGTTCTTATTTCTGAAATTCTACCTTTCTTAGATAAGGTTATGCTACCAGTTTTTAGACACAAATTTCAGAGATTGAAGTTATTTCTATTTGATTTGTCTTTGTCAATTCACACTGAAAACCTTATGAAAACATACATTAGTTTTTTATTTACTCTCTGACATGTTGCTGAATTAATTTGGTTCTCTCTAAACATCATGGCCAAGAAGGTGTTTCCCATATTTTTAGAGACAGTTCACATTGAGCAAAATGTTGGCACATCCTGGAGTCAGGTCACCTCTGTGGAGAAACATGTTCTTGTTGCTCCTTGAATTTCATAAAAGCAGGTTAATCTTGTTCCCAGCAGGATTAACAGTTAAAGTATATGGCTCAGCCAGGTTTAGTCATTTACCTAGACCAGGTACTTAAAAATCTCAATCTCAAACGAAAAACAACAAAATTAAAATAAGAGAGAGAGTCTCAAGAGAATGCAGAGCCTATCTAGTCATCAGCCTACTTTAAAATCTGTCTTTCATTATGCCATTCCAGCAGGAAGCATCACCCCTCAAGCACATTCTATTAGCTCCCCAAAGATTTATTACTTTGTTGCTTTGGGGTATAATTATATCAGGCTATACGTAGTAGAAGATTACAAGTAAGCTCATTGTGAAAGTACTGTAAGAATATTGTCTCCCATGTTCCAGTGCTTTCTCTGAGAATTCACAAGAGAAATTAATCTCTGGGTATAGAATGGGGAAAAAATAGAATATTCATAAGCAATGACCTGGTTTGTTTATCTCAATAAACACTGTGAATAATAAAGATGATTATTTTCCTTTAAGTTGGCTGCTCAAAACTTCAGAGCCATTTCCATGGCCCAATTCACTCAAGAATGAAAAACTCCCAATGCTTCATGAGTACATTACCCTCAAATCCAATTTATTATCTTTCTACTATTCTTGTTCTTTACTCCATTCCTTTATCTATTTTAAAGGTTAATTCTATCTGGTTGGATTGTATGCCTTTTGTTAAGTAATTTTTAATCTTTTGTTGAGTGTAATAGTTATACAAAATAAAACCAATAGTTAAATTATCACCATTTTTAGAGATGCCCCTTTCCCTCTCATCCTTATATGACTCTAGCTTTTCTTTCCTATCTGACAATGCTACTATTGCTTGCCAATCCAACAGAAAGTTTTACATAAATGAACTGATAGAATAGGATGTTAACCTGTAATAAGAGTTTGTCACATCACTGTCATACTACAGGAGATCTACCATTGAATTTTTGGTAAATATGGCAGAGTGTGTTCCTCAACACTGAATTTTTCTGTGACCATTTTTCTTTTCTGCTGCTTTCTATTCTGCTGTCTTCAGGTGATATTTAATAAAATGGTCTTTTTTTTTTCAGCATATAAGATCATACTGACATAGCTCATGGAGCCTATACAGAACCTGTCATCTGTTTTGCCATGAGTGCATTAGTAAAGCTTGCCTTCATTCTTTAATAGAGCACAAAATACAAGTTAGGTGGGAAAAAAATTATCATCTCATAGATTAAAGAGCAAGCCTGGGCCGTGTCTCCTCCAGGTCATTTAGGTTACTCAAACTCATATAGGCCTAAGGACAGTTTCTTAACTTCTCAAAAAATGAAATTCAGAGTATGATAAAGCTGCATGGCAATTGTTGGAAATGTCTTTCCATTTAGGCTAAGTTGTTCCTTCTGGAACTTTATGCTGTTCTCATTTAATGTAATCACTATTTCTAATTTAAACCCTTTAGAAGGTCAGCTATGATAAGGTCAAGATGGCTTCTCACTGGAGAAGTACTGTTCTCTCATACAAGCTGTCATTTACCTTGCAAAATTATTAGAATCCAGGGTCTGGTTCTTGTACTTGTACAAGCTTAGAAACTTGCATTCATCAGCAAGGGGAGAATGGAATTATTAGTCATAAAATGTAGTCAACAAAATTTACTGAGATTAACACATAGAACTGACTTCTTTTCTTAGTGGCATGACTAATCCTTTAGCTAAATTATCATCTCTCTGTTCCTGGGTACACAGGGCATCATAAAATTGGAATATGGGAAGCCTATTATTCAATTAGTTGTCCCATAGACTTTGAGCATCAACTATGTAAAGATATATAAGATACTAAGTCAATCAAGACATATTCTCTAGCCTCAAGAAATGTGTAATCTCCTAGGCAGGCAAAGACATAAACACAAATTTAGTAATAGTTAAGCTATAGTTGAAAGTGAATGTTCAAATACACTACATCAAGTCAGGCTCTTTATTAGGAAAATGTTTGCCTGTGGAAGAGAAATATTTAACTTCTGCTGTCCAAGAGACTCTCTATTCTAAAGAAAGTAATTGATTGAACCTAATTCTTGGATTGTTTTATAGTTTATTCCTCAGGGAGAAATCTTTCCCTTACTCTTAATTTTCCCCTTCATCTATATATATACTCCCACCAAGTCAAGTACAGAGTTTTAAAGTCACATTTGTTCATCTCCTTTTGCTTAAATGGCATAATTAAAAAATAAAAAGCTTTAATGATTTTTTTTTCCTGGAGAATAAAATCCAAATATCAATGTTGGAACATCATGGGAGACCTCTACTTTCCACCTTGTGTTTTCCATCTCCTTTGCCCGTATTTTATGCTCTTGCTAAGTAGACTGTTTATTCAATCAGTCTACAAATATTTATTATATACCTACTGTGTTCCAAGTACTGTGCTTATGATGAGAAGCCAAACAGACCATACTTGTTCCCTCAGTCATTAAGTTGATACCTTCTCCATTTGTTTGTTTAAAGGCTACATATTCAAGGCATAGCTCAAGTTTCATTTCCTTCATTATATTGCCTGAAACTACCCAATTGAAAGAAATCACTTTTACATATTCCAATCCTTAATCCCAGGTACTTTCTTGTAGCACTTAATTACCTCCTGTTTAATTTTGCCTCCATTTGCCAACTAGTATGTAAGTTTCCTGAAAGCAGGATTTGTATATGATTCCTCTTGGTTTCCTTCTGGCATTGTAAACATAGTAGTTGCACATGGAATAAATGAATATGTACAGCCAATTTCCATCACTATGTCTGGAACTGCAAATCTGATGGTACAATGATTTAAAAAGAACTCACTAAGCTTTGAGAACTCTATCGATACAGCAGTGTATTTTTATTTTGTCAAAAAGAAAAGAAAAGAAAAGAAAAAAACCTTTGCTACTGTTGAAATACACCATGCCATTTTGGCTTGTACTTGTATATTAAAATAAATGGTAATGTTTTCTTATTACTTGTTTTACAGCTTCTATTACAGAAAATAAAGTTTTTCCCTTTTTAATACCATCTATACAGAAATGCTAGCAGATCATTTCCTCTCAAAAGCTACACTTATTTTCATGGTCCTTCTCAGGGTATTTCATGCAAAGCATGCATCACATAGGAAATGTATCTCTGAACAGATTTAATGCTCTGTTGGCTATTGGCTTAAAAAGGGTCCCAAGATATTAATTTCTGGATAGCTTTACACCATAAAGAAATTAAAATAGAGTGTCTCAGTTTCAAGTTGACTCAAGAGAGGAAGAAAACATGAACCCTAAGGAATTGTTATTTAAGCATTTATGACCATTTTACTTTAGCAACTGCTGTTCTCTTTATGTCAGCATCTTGGAAGTGCCAAGGCTGCGCTGCTCAATGGACCCCTTGGAAATGTATGCCTTAAAACCCACCAGAAAACCATGTGAGTGAGTCAGGACAGCATCTCCTGTTGTCTAATTTCTATATTTTCCTAGAGATGAAACCTACTGTTTCAGACTAACTGTTTTATGGGAGTTTATACAGCTCAGTTGTCCTCTTTCTCTCAGAAATTTTATATTTGATACCGTTGGTTACAAAAAAGTCTCCTCTTTCCTTTTGGCAGGTAACCTACAAACTTTCCCTTTTAAATACAAATGCCAAAGGCTCTCTTACTTCTCTACCAGATCTGATTCATTACCCCCATTTTTTAGATGTTCTTCCCCAAATCAGTCTGGCAAATATGGTATTCATGAGTGTTGGGCAGATAAAATGTATTATGCTCAATTTGTTGGAGATGGCGCTGTCCATGTGCAAGTTTTAAGAGAAAGCCTTTCCCCACACCCTTGACTGATTGGATGATGTAGGGTGGTGCACTCTCATGAGGAATCCTCCCAGTATGTCTCAGATAAGTGACTTTGTATCAGAGACTTCCTTGTTTGTAGATTGGATTAAAGGTTTGGATTTCTGCACTATAAAGTAGGGCAGACCAGGAGCTAGCTTTCTTGGTTCCTGAGGTTAGTATTAGAGAGGAGAGCAGATTAAGGCCACATGGAGGCCAGGAGAAGCACCCAAAATGGCGGAGTGCTGAGGGAGAAGCCAGTTTGAGCAGAGTTTGTGCTGGAGAAGGAGATGGGGAACAGAGGTGAATAAGTCTGGTGAGCTAGAAACCTTTGATTCTAGGAAACTCGGATAAGTCAGTAGCTTTGTGAGCACTGAATGAGTGGGTTTTGGAGCCCAGTGTGTGTTTTTGCTTGCCTGCTGGGTGCAAGATAGAATTAAAGGTGATGGTTCACCAGTTCTTGGCTTCATCGTTTCATTACCAACTGTTCGAATCTAATGCGAACCTGCATGAGCCAGGCGGCTGTGTTGGTGGCCTTGGCCACTGGCTTTACAATGAGAACATTGTTTGCTTTATGCCTTTTGTGCTTGAACCCCAGTTAAATGATAAAGATTGAAAACATGGAACATTCATTTATTATCAACCATCATTATAGTTTCTTTATATTTTTAGTGACTAACTGCAGGAGGGTTTCAAAATGTCCACATCATCATTTTTAATCCCAAGAAGAATTTAATTTACCTGTTAACTTAAAAAAGAGAATGATTTTTCAATGAAAACCTCACCAATGATGAAGTTCATAGATGTTGGTATTACCAACCTAGGAAAGAGGAAGAGCTGGGCTTTAAAATAAAAAAGAACTCCTCTTTTTCCTTCCTTATTTTAAAATTTATTTTATTATGAGAGACATTTTAGGGAGAGGAACTTTAAGTATCAGCTTAGTCCTTATTGCTGAATTAAGTAAAACAAAAAGGGAAAAGGATTGACCTGTCAAGGGGCGAAAAGTTAAAATTCAGCGAGAATAGAGTTTTTAGAAAGAGTAACTCTAGTTATAACAGAATTTTATTTCAAGAATTTAAGTTCTCTAAGGATGAAAACTATACCTACATCCACAAAGAGGAGCTGCCAATTACCTGGTGAACTGAGCAGTTAGTTATCTGCTGAATTTGGCCAATCTAAAAAAAAATAATAATTCTAGCCTTAAACTTCTACTTTCTCCTCAATAGTGGATTACTTTTATTTGAAATATCTGGCTAATTAATTCAGCTCTGCACTTCATTTTGCTTGTGTAGACAGAGGTTGAATGTCACATTCTTATCTAATTTCTAGAGATAGAAAGATATTAGGGGTGCCAGTGTGGTAAGGTACCAAAAAATTGCAAAATTAATATTGATATTTTAGGAGGAAAGATCAGGCTTTCTGTCCCATTCTTTCCTTGGGGAGGGGAAGGAGAAGAATGTTGAAGTTTCTGGCTGGCAAGGACAATGGGTCATTTAGTTTTAACTATAAAGTAAAGATTGTCTGAGGAACTTCTTTTCTCTTTCAATCAGAGACAGAATTTACATACCACTCTACATTGATTTTGGCTCTTCCTCCATTCCTGGAATCCTGAGAGTAACATACCTCTAGGCCAGTGGTTCTTAACGTGGGTTCTATCAAACCCTAGGGGTTCAATGAGTTGGTCTCAGGGGTTCTGAGAAGCCTCTGCCACGGAGGTAAAGACACTTGTGTAAAGTCGTGATGACACACCCCACTTGGCCATCACTTGCTGCAGAGGATCACGTTACATTGCTTGGCCAACCAGTGCTGTGGGGAATTTAGTGCACGCAGTAGTCAATGACTGTCGTAGTTGCACGTCGTGTGGTTTCTTTCTTAATATTTTAATCCATACAAAATATGTCCAGCAATAAAAGAAAGTGGTCGGATGAATATGTACAACATGGATTCACATGTATCACAGAATGGGATGGGAGTCAGCGTCCTATCTGCGTGATATGCAATGCCAAGTTGAGCAACTCTAGTCTCGCACCGGCAAAACTAAAGGAACACTTCTTGAAGCTGCATGGAGATGGTGAATACAAGAACACAACGCCTGCTGAATACAAGGTGAAACGAGCCAGATTCGATGAAAGGCCACTCTGCCTGCTCTTGGATTTGTACCCATTAACAAACCGATCCTCACAGCATCGTACGAAGTTGCTTACTTGATTGCTAAGCAGGGTAAGCCATACACCATTGGTGAAACACTCATAAAACCAGCTGCATTAAAGATGGCAAATCTGATATTCGGAACAGCGGCCAAAGGTAAATTATCCCAAATTCCTCTTTCAAATGACACCATCAGCGACAGAATAGAGAACATGAGTAAAGACATCTTGGCTCAAATAGTTGCAGATCTAATTTCAAGTCCAGCAAAATGCAGTCTTCAACTTGACGAGACCACAGACGTTTCTTATTTAAGCCAGCTTGCTTTTTTTGTGTGCTATGTGAAAGAAGACATGATAAAAGAAGATTTTTTATTTTGTAAGCCTCTTACAACAACAACTAAGACAGCCAAAGTGAAGAAGCTTCTGGATGACTTCTTCAAAGACAACCATCTTTCATGGGATATGGTTTCTGCAATTTGTATGGACAGAGCTCCAGTCACGCTGGGAAGAAAGTCTGGTTTTGGTGCGCTAGTAAAAGCCGATGCACCACACATCATTGTTACGCATTGTATTCTGCACAGGCATGCGTTGGCAACTAAAACCTTGCCTCCAAAAATGGCAGATGTATTAAAAACTGTGGTGGAATGTGTGAACTATGTGCGAAATAGTGCTCTGAGGCACAGCATCTTCAGTGAGCTGTGTAAAGAAATGGCCTCTGAATTCGAGGTACTCCTGTACCATTGTAATGTTTGGTGGTTATCCCGGGGACAGGTGCTGAATCGTGTTTTTGCCATGCATGTGGAATTAGCCATGTTTTTGCAAGAGCAGCAACATTGTCATACAGATTGCTTCAAAAATCCTGAATTCATTATAATTTTAGCGTACATGGCTGATATATTCGCAGCTCTCAATCATCTCAATTAGAAGATGCAGGGTGGTGGAGTCAACATCATGGAAGCGGAAGAAAACCTGAAGGCTTTTCAAAAAAAACTACTGTTATGAAAACAATGAATAGAGAACAATAACTTCGCAAACTTTCCCCTTCTGGACGACTGTGTAAGTAAGATCGAAGATGTGTCTGATATCGGAGATGGTTCTGTACCCATGAAACTGAAGCAAACAATTGCCACACACTTAGATGAGCTTGCAAAGTATATTTCCATACAAGAGAGTCATATCCAGCATGTGTGAGACAGCCATTTACGTTTACTATTGAGACAGCGGATGTCAATGATGAACACCTGACAAAATCATTGAAATTCAGCAGAGCAAGGGACAACTGCAGCTCTTCAGAACAACAACACTCTCAACTTTTTGGTGTCGACAAATGGAAAAGTACCCAGTTATTGCTAAGAAAACCCTGAAATTTTTTATACCATTTGTTACAACATATCTTTGTGAGCAATCCTTTTCGAGGATGCTGGACATAAAAACAAAGAAAAGGAACAGACTTTGCTGTGAAGATGACACTTGTCAAGGTGAAACCACACATATCTGAACTGGTCTCCCAAATACAACAGCAGAAGTCACACTAATTTGCAGGTATGTAATTTGGGCAATGCTTTATTCTGGCCCAAAAAAATTATTTTGTGGATTCAAAATGACAAAAAACAAATTAAATTTAAAATTAAAAAAAAATAAGTTATTAAAAAATGTTAAATTCTTAAAAAAATCCAAATTTATTTTTAATTAGTAAAATAGTAAAAAAATATTTTGGGGGACTGAAATTCTTTTATGGGGCCAAAATATTTTTGGGGGCCAGAATAAAGTAATACTGTAATTTGTTGTGAGTTCATGCATTTTGTTGGTTTTGTTCTTTGAGGAAGGTGATGTTCATGCATGGCTCATTTTGTGCACCAGTAAAAAAACATACCTATGTCTTGAATTTGGAAAAAAAATCATATTTTATTTATCACTAAAGAACGGTTCAGTGAATGCGCATATGAAACTGGTGGGTTCGGTACCTCAAAAAAGGTTAAGAACCACTGCTCTAGGCAAAGGAGGGGAGATAGATACTAAAAGATTTATAAATGTCTTTGATTATATTACTTTAAAAAGTTTTAATGTTTCTTCTATGGATTCCCTAAACAAATGTTATACGCTTGTGCCACGATTGTCATGCTCCCCCAGCCTGAATGTAATCAAGGGTATATAATCAGCCTCTGAGATGTATTTGGCATGCATGATTTGGGTCTGCAGTGCCCCGTGTTAGTCATATGCGGCCAGCATATTTAATAAATCTCCTCCTTTAATAAAACCCTTCAAAATTCATCTAGACTTGGTGTATCTACGTAAACCTGCAGAAGTGAGGTACGGGTACTTTACAACACCGAGGAGGGCATCATTTACATTAGAATTTCTCAGAATGATACTATACTTCAGTGAATTAATATAGAATTAAACTAATTTGCATATTCAAACAATTTTTTATTATAAAAATAGAGGTACCAGCCTGGTGTGGATTACCCTAAACCACAGGCATTTGAGAGAGAATCATATTAGGCATCAACTCAACTGTTATGAAAATTTCCATTTAAAAGGAGAGTTGTGTTGAATATATTTGTGTGCTAACTCTGACACTTCTGTAAAGAATTTTAGCATCTCAAAGCCCAGATGAAAGTATTATAATTGCTGAAATATAGAAGTATGACTAGCAAACATAAGAGGATCCTTTTATTCTTAATAGTAGAAAATAAGTCCAAATATTTCAACGTTCTGGTGAGACTGTTGCAGGACTGTAAATCAACATGTGAAAGCAATGACTACAAATTCCTCTCTTCTTGCTTTCTTTGCTCAACCCAGATGTAAATTCAAATTAGAGAACAGTACAATAGTTAAAAGAGTATTAACAAAGTCAAGAGGCAGAGAGCTGAGCCAAGAAATAAACCAGATAATTCATTTCTGAGAAAGTAGAAATTCTTCAAGAAGCGTTTTAGGAAAAATCATGATACACAGGAGAAAAAAGAAATCCAAATCTTTAAATAGTCACATTATTTAACAGCAAGCTAGCCTATAATTTCCCCTATGAAATTTTATAAAGTACAGTAAGCCTTTCAAAACCTTTAATAATTCTATAAATGCAGGATTAAAATAATTTATAAAGCAGCAGGATTCCTTTTTAAGGCTAGTCATTTATACCAAAAACAACCACAAAAGACATTGGTGGTTATTCTGCACTTCAGTGGCCTGATTTTGCTTAGAGTACAATGAACCATAAAGATCTTTTATGATGGTGACTTGGCTTACCTGGGTCTAAACCACTATCTGACACAAAACCCTTAGCAAAAGGCAAATGCCTGCCTCTGAAAATTAAAAATTATACATTGCTATAGATTTTTGGTACGTATATAGCTACAGAACCATTTAGTAAAGAAAAAGGCACATACTATTCAACGACCAAGTTAATCTCACCTCTAACCAGCCAAATAGCATTAGATAAATGCCTGGTAGGTTACACAGTTAGCTGGGGGCTACGAACATCCTGTTATTCTCCAGCAAAAACCTGAACAGTGTATTCTAACACTCTACCCCATCCCCACAATAACCATAAAAAATATCAAACAGATTATACATAGTCTGTTGTTTTGCAAGACCTGATAAACTCTCTCCACTTTCAATTATAAGCAAAGCATACAAACTAGATAAGGATTATGTTTTCTTAAATCTGTACCATAAAAGGAAAGAAAAATTGGTCTAATGAGATGGAGGAAATGAAACCTATAAAAATTATTTTAAAAACAAAATAAATAAGAAAAATTAAGTATATATCTATTTGAGAATGCATTACTTTACGTCCTCCATAAAATATAAGAAAACATAAACTTTACCCAACAAGATAAGATGAAAGAGAGCTTTATTAAAAGATAAAGTATAAAGCAAACCAGCTGCATTAGGAATGAAGACGTGGCATGATTTCAGCTTTCCTTCACTTCTATCATTCACATTAAAAAAATAATAAAAAGATAAAAAACAATAATCTTCATCCTTATGAAATCAGGATAGAGTCACAACTCCAGGTCTCAGTTTATAAAAAATAGCTGCCAAATACATTGAATGTAGGATGAAATTGAATAAGGGTCCTGAAAGCTTGCACAAAATCCTCCAGTCCTCTTTAAAAATGTGGTATTTCTTGAAGGTTTTAGATGGCAGATCAATAAAAGGTCCAACATGCTATCTCATAGTTAGAACAGTTTGATCTGAGGGTGTAGGCATTACACACATTGATCCCAACAACGTTCTTTTACACCATGAAGCATGAGGTAAAGCTAAGTGAAGGGGAAAGCTTATGTATAAGCCACCTAGGCGCACACGTGGGCCTAGGTGATTTGCTCGAGATTAACAACACTGGGCACCCGTATGAGCACCACCAGCCTTTTTTGGGTACCCTGGATCCACAATCACCTACACAGGGTGTGCATAGGAGTGCTAGGCTCCACCTCCACCTTTGGAGGAAGCAGGTGGAGAGAATAACAAGGTAAAGGAGCAACCACTTGGAGCCAGTTTATGAAAATTAAAAATGATTAATTATGGCATAAAGTACATTAAAATTGTAAAGTTTTGTAATGAACCACATACACCTTTTACTCTGATAAGGAGTAGAAATCTGTTCTACAAGAGAGGAGGAGAGAGAAATGGTGGCGTGAGAGATTCTCCCAAACTCTATCCTTGAAATTTCAACAAATTTAACAACTAAACAGAAAGAAAAAAAATTTTAGGAGCACGAGAAATTTACACACACCATACAAAGGTATAATTGGGTGAAAAGTAGCAGAATATATAAGATGGGAGGACTGGGCATTTCATTATCTGCACTGATCTGAGGTAGGAGCACTTTTGTTTGGAGGCGGGCAGAGAGGAGAGGCTGAACTAATAAGGATGGAGCGGAGGTAGGTCAGGCGCCCAAACAAAGAAAAGATTACACTGGCTCTGCCTGGGATCTCAGACACTGGGCGTGGATGTGGATGGTGAGATCCTCCTAAAATTAGCAGCACAGGGTGCCTATGTGGGCAGGTACCAGCCTCTATGTGTATTCCCAGCAGCACGAGCAACTCCACCTAGCATCACCAGCACGAGGAGCGAAGGGGCACACACGTGGGCCTAGGTGATTTGCTCGAGATTAACAACACTGGGCACCCGTATGAGCACCACCAGCCTATTTTGGGTACTCTGGATCCACAATCACCTACACAGGGTGTGCATAGGAGTGCTAGGCTCCACCTAGCATCACCAGTACAGGGAGCCAAGGTACTTTGCCTGAGATGAACAACACTGGGCACCTGCATGAGCACAAGCATTTTGGGGCACTCCCGGCTCCACAATCTCCAGCACTGGGTGCACACATGGGCCAAGACTCTTAGCCTGAGAATGCCAGCACTGGGTGTCTGAATGGCGGCTGCAACCGTCTGTGTGCAGTGTGGGAGCTAGACACACATGTGGCCTGTTGTGGGCGGCTAAGCAGCGCAAGCAGGTAAAGCCCATAGAGATTAAAACTGTGGCACACTGAGGCATGCCAGATCAGCCTGCTGGCCCATAGAACTTGGCCTGTGTGTAACATAAAGGAACTTGGCCCATGGTCTGTGCTCTGCCCTGAATGCTCACGCTGGCGGCTCTAGTTCTCACTGCCTTTCCCAGTAGAGTACTGTGCTTTGAGCAGTGCTGGAGGAGAGACCTGGCTATATGTATAGATTCCCTTGCTGCAAGGACAGTAGCTGAGGCAGACCCCAAAGCTAAGTCTCTGGGCTACTAGCTACAGTTGGAGGGACATGCAGAGAGGTGCCTGGAAAACTGAGACTCCCATTACTAGAGCCAGATATTTGCAAAGCCCTAACAAGCCCCACTTGTCAACAGGACTGAGGTCCAGCCTACATCACTGCCACAGCAACACACCAGCAGACCTCTGCCCAAGAGTTGTGCAGAGGCAAAACTCGTAGAACAGTGACACCTGCCGAAATAAAAGGAAGAAACTATCTCTCAAAACCAGGGAAAAAATTACACTTTTTTTTAACGGTTTTTGTAAATTTTGTCATTTTTACTTCTTTCTTTATTCTTTTATTATTATTTCCCTTTTGAACTACATTATCCGCAGTTGTTATATTTTTCATTCTTGTTCTTTGTGAGGGTTTCATTTTAAAAACCTTTACTTCTGTTTTTTTCTTTTTTCTTTTTCTTTCTCTTTGTTTTTATATTCTATTTTTTGTCCTTTTTTCTCCTTATTCTCCTTTCTTGGTTCTTCCTCTTTATATTTTTTTTCTTTTTTTTTTTCTCTTTTGCTCTCATTGGATCATCATTTATTATCAAATTATTATATTTCAGACTTATATTTTTCTTTGTGACATTTTGCTTGTATTTTATTACATTTTTTCTCTATTTTTTCATTCTCCTAGTTCCTAATCCTTGTTCTCTGTAGTTTTTTTTCCACTTATCATTATAGAATTTTCATTTTTCACTGTATTTTTTCAACTTTTATTTTACTTTCTTAATTATCTCTTATTAGTGTTATTAACAACACTACTCTCAAATACCATTAAGAAAAAAGAAATAAAATATTATGGATATAAAAGACAGAGATGTAGCACAGATAATGAAAAATCACAGGAAAAAATTTTAATTATGTGGAAACCATGAAGTAAAATGACAGGGCATTCAAAGTTGGAGTCCTAGAAATACTCAGTGAAATACAAGAAAACTCTAAAAGGCAATTTAGTGAGCTCAAAAAACAATTTAATGAACAAAAAGAATAGTTCAAAAAATTGAAACTATAAAAAGGAACCAAACATAAATGGAAAATTCAATACATGATCTGAAAAATAAGATGACAAGGTTAGCTAATAGAACATGCCAGATAGAAGAGAGAATTAGTGACATAGAAGACAGGTAACTAGAGATACTATAGAGAGAAGAAGAGAGAGACTCACATATTTTAAAAAAATGAGAAAGCCCTATAAGAATTGTCTGACCCCATAAGAAAGAGAAATATAAGAATAATGGGTGATGGGGAACCTGGTGCAATACCATTTGTAGACATCCTTCTTCTGGGTCAAGGTTTGATCAAACAAATAATTGAAGTCTGTTCAAGCTTTGTCCTGACCTATTCTGGAAGTAGAAGAATACCCTGGAGAAAGGAGTATTGTAAGCAGAAAAGTAAGACTCCTCAATTCTGGAAGAGAGAATTAAAGGCTAACCCTCAAAATAATGCTTATAGGGACGGCAAGATGGCGATGGAGTAGGCGGACATACCAACTTCCAACTCCCAGAACCAAAGTGGATTATAACTTAATTTTAATAACTATCATCTGCATAAACCAACTTTGAACTAAACTGAGTGGACTATTCAACCAAGGAACACTGAAGAAGCCGCACTGAGACTGATAGGAAAAGCAAACGGCAGCCTGGAGAGACCCGCGTGGCAGGAGGAGAGTTTGGCGGAGAGGGAGGGAACTGGGTCCCAGGAACAAAGCCCCAGCCTGCAGTCCCAGAGCCAAGAAGAGGTGTTTGGACAGTATTGAGCTGTGAAACAAGTGAGGATACTGTTAGTGAGAAAGAGACAGTTTTCTCAGACCCAAGATTATTCTTAAAGGGACAGCACAGAAAACCTCTCTCACAACCACTCACCCGGGGATCCGGGGAAAGGGGACAGAGGAGAGAACCAGAGCAGAGGGAAGAGAGTATGGACTGGAAGGCACAGGGACAAACACTCTGAGGGACAGCCACCCTAACCCCTGGGCTGAGTCACTTCGCTAATCAAAAACTAATATTTCCCCTTGAACTAGCAATACCAACAAAGGAAGACAGGACACCAGCCAAACAAGCTCTCCCGCAGCACTTAGAGCAGAGCTGCTTAGATGGAGGGAGCTTCCAGGACTACAGTATGAAGTGTTAGGGTCTGAGCTGCTGTGCCCCTACCCACACTGCTGAGGGCTGGCTGGAGGGACAGTGGCAGCAGGACGGTAAAACACAGTTCTGTCGGCAGGGGCGGAAGCCCAGCCAGTGTGAATTCGGTCTAGCCCAGCAGGGGTGGAGGGGACACACAAAAGCGGTCAGGTAGCTGCGGGCTGCCTGCAGCCCCACCTGCAGGGGAGAAGCAGGAGGCCAGGAATGGGCAGAGATCTGCTCCATGACCCTGCACAAGCTGGCCCGGACTGCAGGGGTAAGGCTAGAACTAAGAACAGGCGGAGGCTCGCTGCTGAGTGCACGTCAGCAAACCTGTCCAAACCAAGAAACTGTGGCTGCAGGCTCTGACCGCAAGGGCTGGGAGGGAGCCCAGGAACAGGCTGGGTCCACAGCTGAGCAAAGGTGCTCACCTCTACCCTTGGTGCTGAGGCTTGTGGCTTGAGTGAAGTGCACAACCCCACCTGTGGTGGCGAGGCGAAGGCCCAGGCAGGCTGAGACTTATAGAGCCGGGCACCAGAACAAAGCTTCACCTGCGGAGGAGAGGCGGAAATTACAGCAACAGCTGCAGTGGGCCAGTGCTGGCAACGCCCATACCCAACCGCCCTAGGCAGCGGCAGAGGGGTGGCGGGCCTGCAGACAGACCACATGTAGGGAACACAGAGGCAAAACCCATTGCACTCCAGCGGCCACACACTTCTTATACACAGAAAAAATGGGCAGGCAGAGAAATGCAACCCAAATGAATCAAGAGAAATCCCCAGAGAAGGACCTGAATGAACCAGATATAACCAAATTACCAAATGCAGAGTTTAAAATAATGATAGTTAGGACATTCAAAGAGATTAGAGCAACAATGGATAGTCATTACAGACACCTAAATAAAGAGATAACAAGTATAAAAAACAAAATTGAAATATTAAAAAAGAGTCAGACAGAAATGACAAATACAGTATCAGAACTAAAGACCACAATGGAAGAAATTAAAAGCAGGATTGATGACGCTGAGGATCGAATAAGCATTTTAGAGGAAACAATAAACAAATGCAAAAAAGCAGAGCAGAAAACAGAAAAGAGACTCAAAAAATGTGAGAAAACTCTAAGAAAGCTCTGTGACAACATGAAGAGAAATAATATCGGCATCATAGGGGTTCCCGAAGAAAAAGAAAGAGAACAAGAAATAGAAACTTTGTTCAATCAAATTATAGCAGAAAACTACCCTAAATTAAGGCTGGAAAACATTTCACACATTCAAGAAACACAGAGAACTCTATTAAAGAGAAAACCAAAGAAATCTACACCAAGAAACATCATAGTTAAAATACCAAAAGCTAAGGGATAAAGAGAAAATTTTAAAAGCTGTTAGAGAAAAAAAGGCTATCACCTACAAAAAAGCCCCCATAAGGAAGACATCAGACTTCTCAACAGAAACACTTGAGGCCAGAAAGGAATGGCAAGATATATTCAAATTAATGCAGAACGAGAACCTACAACCAAGACTAATCTATTCAGCAAGGTTAACATTTAAAATTAAAGGAGAAATAAAGAGCTTCCCAGAAAAAGAAAGCCTCAAGGAATTCATTAAAACCAAACGAATTCTGCAAGAGATGCTAAGGGGCCTAATGTGAACAGTTCAAAGGGGGAAAGAATATAGCAAAAGAAGAATACAGCTTAAAAGAATAAAATGGAAATAAACAACTACATATCAATAATAACCTTAAATGTAAATAGATTAAATGATCTAATCAAAAGACATAGGGTAGCTGCATGGATAAGAAAACAGGACCCAATAATATGCTGTCTACAAGAGACACACCTTAAAACAAGAGATGCACATAGACTGAAGGTAAAAGGATGAAAAAATATATTTCATGCAAATGGAAATGAAAAAAAAAAAGCCTGGGTAGCAATACTTATATCGGACAAAATGGACTTTAAAACAAAGGCTATAGTAAGAGATAAAGAAGGACACTACATAATGATAAAGGGAACAATTCAACAGGAAGATATAACTATTATAAATATGTACGCACCAAATATAGGAGCCCTGACATACACAAAGCAGACTTTGATGGATATAAAGGGCAAGATTAACAGCAATACTATCAGAGTAGGGGATTTCAATACCGCACTAACAACACTGGATAGATCCTCAAGAAAGAAAATTAATAAAGAAACAGCAGATATAAGGAGACACTAGATCAACTTGATTTAATAGATATCTTCAGAACTTTTCACCATAAAGCAGTAGAAAATACATTCTTCTCAAGTGCTCATGGTATATTTTCTAGGACCGAGCACATGTTAGGACACAAATATGGTCTCAACAAATTTAAGAAGATTGAAATCATATCAAGCATTTTCTCTGATCACAATGCCATGAAACTAGAAATTAACCACAAAAGAAAAAATGAAAAATACTCAAACACTTGGAAACTAAATAGCATGTTATTAAATAATAAATGGATTAACAATAGGATCAAAGAAGAAATAAAAAAGTTTCTAGAAACAAATGATAATGAGCATACATCAACTCAAAATTTATGGGACACAGCAAAAGCAGTTCTGAGAGGGAAGTTTATTGCACTACAGGCATATCATAAGGACAAAAATCACATGATAATTTCAATAGATGCAGAAAAAGCATTTGGTAAAATCCAGCACCCATTCATGCTTAAAATTCTCAGTAAAGTGGGAATACAGGGAACATTCCTTAATATGATAAAGGCCATCTATGACAAATCCACAGCAAACATCATACTAAATGGGCAAAAATTAAAAGCAATCCCCTTAATATCAGGAACCAGGCAGGGGTGCCCCCTTTCTCCACTCTTATTCAACATAGTTCTGGAAGTCCTAGATACAGCAATCAGACAAGAAGAAGAAATAAAAAGCATCCAAATTGGAAAAGAAGAAGTAAAACTGTCACTGTTTGCAGATGATATGATATTGTATATAGAAAACCCTAAAGTCTCAGTCAGAAAAATACTGGACCTTATAAATGAATTCAGCAAGGTGGCAGGATATAAAATTAATACTCAGAAATCAGAGGCATTTTTATATACCAACAATGAACTGTCAGCAAAAAAAATTAAGAAAACAACCCTCTTCACTATTGCAGCCAAAACAATAAAGTACCTAGAAGTAAATTTAACCAAGGAGGTTAAGGACTTGTACTCGGTAAATTATAAAACATTGATAAAAGATATCAAGGAAGATACAAACAAGAGGAAGCATATACCATGCTCATGGTTAGGAAAAATAAACATCATTAAAATGTCTATATATTACCCAAAGAAATTATAAATTCAATGTAATACTAATTAAAATACCAATTAAATACTTTAAAGATATAGAACACATATTTTAAAAATTTATATGGAACCAAAAAAGAACACGAATAGCCTCAGCAATCTTAAAAAATAAATAAATAAAGCAGGAGGTATCACTCTTCTGGATATCAAGGTTTACTACAAGGCCATTGTACTCAAGACAGCCTGGTACTGGCATAAGAACAGGCACATAGATCAATGGAACAGAACAGAGAACCCAGAAATAAACCCCCACCTGTATGGACAACTGATATTTGACAAAGGAGGAAAGAGCATACAATGGAGTAAAGACAGCCTCTTTAACAAATGGTATTGGGAAAATTGGACATCTACCTGAAAAAAAAATAAAACTAGACCAACTTACATCATTCAAAAAAACAAACTCAAAATGGATAAAAGACTTAAATGTAAGCTTGAAACCATAAGCATCTTAGAAGAAAACATAGGCAGTAAGCTTTCCGACATCTGTGGCAGCAATATATTTGCCAATTTATCTCCACGGGCAAATAAAAAAAAAGGCAAGATAAACAAATGGGACTATATCAAACTGAAAAGTTTTTGCACAGCTAAAGACAATAACAACAGAATAAAAAGACAAACCACACAATGGGAGAACATATTCGACAGCACGTCTGATAAGGGGTTAATAATCAAAATTTATAAAGAACTTATAAAAGTCAACACCAGGAAGACAAACAATCCAATCAAAAAATGGGCAAAAGAAATGAATAGAAATTTCTCCAAAGAGGACATACAGATGGCCAATAGGCATATGAAAAAATGCTCAACATCACTAATCATTAGAGAAATGCAAATTAAAACCACAATGAGATATCACCTCACACCAGTCAGAATGGCGCTCATCTGCAAAACAACACAGAATAAGTGCTGGCGAGGATGTGGAGAAAAGGGAACCCTTCTGCACTCCTTGTGGGAATGCAGACTGGTGCAGCCACTGTGTAGAACAGTTTGGAGATTCCTCAAAAAATTAAAAATCAAACTGCCTTTTGACCCAGCTATTCCACTTTTAGAAATATACCCTAAGAGCACCATAGCACTGTTCAAGAAGAAATGCGCCCCCATGTTTGTGGCAGCATTGTTCACAATAGCGAAGATCTGAAAACAGCCCAAGTGTCCTTCAGAGGTTGAGTGGATTAAAAAGCTTTGGTACATATATACTATGGAATACTACTCAGCCATAAGAAATGATGACATAGGAACATTTATAACAAAATGGATGGACCTTGATAACATTATATGCAGTGAAATAAGTGAAACAGAAAAAAACTGAGAACAGCATGATTTCATACATAGGTGGGACATAAAAGTGAGACTATGAGACATGGACAAGAGTGTGGTCGTTACGGGGTGGGGGCAGGAAGGAGAGAGTGGGAGAGGGGAAAGGTGAGAGGCACAAAGATAACCAGATAGAAGGTGAGAGAGGACAATTTGACTTTGGGTGATGGGTATGCAACATAATTGAATGATAAGATAACCTGGAGATGTTTTCTTTGAACATATGTACCCTGATTTATTAATGTCACCCCATTAAAATTAATAATAAAAATTTTAAAAAAAGAATGCTTGTATCACAAGCATTAGTCTTGTTTGATGTATTTGACAAATACTATTAGAGACCACTGAAGATGGAGAAGTAAAATATTATATTATTTGGACGTTTAAGGACTTATTTTCCTGAATGGAGTAGCAATAAACTTGAATTTTGAAAGACAGAAAAAAAAAGAAGAAGTATGGGTATAACAGAAGGCGAAGAGCAAAAAAATGAAATGGAGAACATATTCAAACAAATAATCAAAGAGAATTTTCCAAGCCTATAGAAGGTATTAGAGCCTCTAACTCAAAAAGCAAGCAGAACACCTAGTTACCTTAACCCAAACAGACCTACTCCAAGGCACATAGTAACAAAATTATCACAAATCAATGACAAAAAATAAAATCCTCAAGGCAGCCAAGAAAAAGAAGACTACAACATATAAAAGAAGGCCCATTAGGTTATTTTCCAATTTCTCAGCAGAAACTCTTCAATCCAGAAGAGGGGTTCCTTCAAATTTGAAGGGGAAATAAAATATTCACGGATATAGAGAAGATAAGAGATTTTATCACCAAAAATTTCCCACTCCAGGAAATACTAAAGGGAGTTATACAACCACATACAAAGAACAAAACAAAATCACAAGTAAAAGCTCCAAAAAGAGCATGATAAAAACAAGAATAATCTGTGACAACAAAAACAAAAAACGGGAGAAGACAAAAATTAGCAGTAACAAAGGAGGATGGAGTGCAGAAACACCAATGAGTTAATGAACTACAATGAATATAATACATATTTTTTTAATTACCTAACAGTAATGACCCCTAAAATACCACTATTGAAACACATAGCTTAAAAGAAAAAGAAACAGAAGAAAGAAGTATGGAGTATAATCAAATAAAAAATATACAGAAAAACAAAAGAGAAGAACCAAAAATAAAAAATACAGTTATTAGAAAGCATTATATAAAATGGCAATAGGAAACACCTCAAGTGTCAATAATTACATTAAATATAAATGAATTGAACTCACCAATAAAAAGACACAAAGTAGCAGAATGGATAAAAAAAAAAAATCCAACTGTATGCTGCCTTCAAGAAACACATCTAAGCTACAAGGATAAAAATGGACTCAAAGTGAGAGGCTGAAAAACAGTACTTCAAGCAAATAACATCCAAAAAAATTCAGGTGTAGCCATACTCATATCTAACAATGCTGACTACAAGACAACAAAGGTTATCAGGGACAAAGATGGTCATTACATAATGATAAAGGGGACACTGAATTAAGGATATATAACACCTCTTAATATATATGCACCAAACCAAAGAGCACCAAAGTATATAAGACATCTACTAACTGATCTAAAAATAAAAACCGACAAAAATACAATTATAATTGGAGACCTCAATACACCACTGACAGCTCTATATCATTCATCCAAACAGAAAACTAATAATGTAATGTTGGTCTTAAACAAAACACTAGAACAATTGGATATGATAGACATCTGTAGGACATTTCATCCCAAAACATCAGAGTATACATTTCTCTCCACTGTACATGTTACATTCTCAAGAATTGACCGTATGTTGGGACACAAAACTAACATCAACTAATTCAGAATGATTGAAATTATATCAAGCATATTCTCTGACCATAAAGCTTCAAAACTAGAATTCAACTTCAAAAAATAAGTAAACAAACCCACAAAAATGTGGAAATTAAACAACATACTTCTAAAAAATGACTGGGTCAAAGAAGAAATAAAAGCAGAGATAAAAAGATATGTAGACAAACAAAAATGACAACATGACATATCAGAATCTCTGGGATGCAGCAAAAGCAGTACTAGCAGGAAAAATCATATCATTACCAACTTATAACTTATATGAACAAACAAGAGAGAGCCCAAGTAAACAACTTAACATCATATGTTAAGGAACTAGAAAAAAAAATAAAGGCAACCCAAAACCAGCAAAAGAAAGAAATTAATAAAAATTAGGGGAGAAATAAATTAAAGAATAGAAAACTATAGAAAGAATCAATAGAACAAGGAGCTGGATCTTTGAAAAGAACAACAAAATTGACAAACCCTTGGCAAGACTCATTAAGGAAAGAAGAGAAAGGACTCATATAAACAAAATCCAAAATGAAAGAGGAGAAATTAGCACAGATATCATAGATATACAAAGAATTATTGTAGAATACTATGGAAAACTATATGCCACCAAATTCAACAATCTAGAAAAAATGGATAAATTTCTAGAACAATACAATCTTCCTAGACTAAATCATGAAGAAGTAGAAAGCCTAAACATACCCATAAGCAGGTAGGAAATAGAAACAACTATCAAAAACCTCCCCCCAAAATAAAAGTCCAGGGCCAGATGGCTATACTAGTGAATTCTATCAAAAATTCAAAGATTTGTTTCCAAACCTCTTCAAAGTCTTTCAAAATATTGAAGAAGAAGCAATACTTCCAAACACATTATTTGAGGTCAACATAGCCCTCATACCAAAAACCATTAAGGACAACACTAAAACAGAAAACTACAGACCAATATCTCTAATGAATACAGATGCAAAAATCCTAAACAAAATACTAGCAAACCAAATACAACAACATATTAAAAAAATAATTCACCATGATCAAGTGGGATTCATCCCAAAATCACAAGGATGGTTCAACATACATAAAACAATTAATGTAACACACCATATCAACAAATCAAAGAAAAAAAATCATATGATCCTATCAATAGATGCAGAAAAGGCATTCGATAAAAGACAACATCATTTTATGTTTAAAACACTCAACAAAATGGGTATAGAAAAATATATCACAACATAATAAAGGCCATTTATGACAAACAATCAGTTAATATATTAAAGGCAAAAAAGCTGAAAACTTTTTTCCTCTAAAATTAGGAACAAGACAAGGTTGCCCACTCTATCCACTCCTATTCAACATAGTGCTGAAAGTTCTAGCCAGAGAAATCAGACAAGAGAAAGAATTAAAAGGCATGCATATTGGGAAAGAAGAAGTATACTTTTCACTTTTTGCAAATGACATGATCCTGTATATAGAAAACCCCAAAGACTCCACAGAAAGACTATTAGAAACAATAAACCAATACAGTAAGGTTGCAGGATACAAAATTAACATACAGAAGTCTATTGCTTTCTTATATGTCAACAATGACACTTAAGAAAATGAACTAAAAAAAATAATCCCTTTTATGGTTACAACAACAACAAAATACCTAGGAATAAACATAACAAAGAATGTAAAGGACCTATGTAATGAAAACTACAAAGCATTGTTAAAGGAAATCGAAAAAGACACAATGAAATGGAAAAGTATTCCTTGTTCTTGGATTGGAAGAACAAATATAGTTAAAATGACCATATTACCCAAAGCAATATACAATTAGTGCAAAACTAATCAAAATTTAAATGTCAGGGTTTTTTTGTTTTTTTTTTAATGTCAGTTTTTAAAGAAATAGAAGAAAATATTATCAGGTTTATATGGAACCACAAAAAACCTTGAATAGCCAAAGTAATCCTAAGGGAAAAAAAGTAAAGCTGGGGGCATTGCAATACCTGACTTCAAATTATACTACAGAGCCACGATCATCAAAACAGCATAGTATTGGCAGAAAAATAGACACTCAGACCAATGGAACAGAATATAAAGCCCACAAATATATGCTTAAATCATCTTTGGTAAAGGAGCCAAAAACACACAATAGAGAAAAAAAATTCTCTTCAATAAATGGTGCTGGGAAAATTGAAAAGCCACGTGCAATAGAATGAAACTTGACTACGGTTTGTCTCCTTATACAAAAATTAATTCAAAATGGATCAAAGACCTAAATATAAAATCTGAAACAATAAAATGTATAGAAGAAAACATAGGTACTAAACTCATGGACCTTGGCTATAGAAAACATTTTTTTGAATTAGATAGACTCCAAAGGCAAGGAAAATAAAGGCAAAGATAAATGAATGGAACTACATCAGACTAAGAAGCTTCTGCACAGCAAAAGAAACTGACAACAAAACAAAAAGACATTCAACTAAATGGGAAATGATATTATTGAACAACAGCCCAGATAAGGGTTTAATATCCAAAATATACAAAGAACTCACAAAACTCAACAGTAAACAAGCAAATAATTCAATAAAAAAAATGGGAAGAGGACATGAACAGACACTTCTCCCAAGAAGAAATACAAATGGCCAACAGCTATATGAAAAGATGCTCATCTTCATGAGCTGTTAGAGAAATGCAAATCAAAACTACAATGAGGTATCACCTCACACCCGTTAGATTAACTATTATCAACAAGACAGGTAATAACAAGTGTTGGAGAAAAAGGAACCCTCATTCACTGCTGGTGGGTTTGTAAAGTAGTACAACCATTATGGAAAAAAGTAGGGTGGTTCCTCAAAAAATTAAGAATAGAACTATTATATAATCCAGCAATCCCTCTACTGGGTATATACCCCCAAAACTCAAAAGCATTGGTACATAAAGACACATGCAGCCTTATGTTCATCGCAGCATTGTTCACGGTGGCCAAGACATGGAAACAACCAAAAAGCCCTTCAATAGAAGAATGGATAAAGAAGATGTGGTACATATATACTATGGAATACTACTCAGCCATAAGAAATGATGACATAGGATCATTTATGACAATGTGGATGGACCTTGATAACATTATAATGAGTGAAATAAGTAAATCAGAAAAAAAAAAAAGAACTGTATGATTCCATACATAGGTGGGACACAAAATTGAGACTCATGGATATAGATAAGAGTGTAGTGGTTACCAGGGGGAGGAGAAGGGAGGATGGGAGGGGGTGGAGGGAGGGGAGGGGCATAAAGAAAACCAACTGAAGGGGAAGGAGGATGGTTTGACTTTGGGTGATGGACATATAACATCATTGAATGTCAAAATGATCTGGAGATGTTTTCTCTAAATCTATGTGCTCTAGTTGATCAATGTCACCTTGTTAAAATTAATTGTCTAAATAAAATAATTAAATAGAGAGAAGCGTTCTGCAAAATATTTTTTAAAACTTTATGATTCATATACCAACCAATCAGAACCAAAGGAGATACATGTGATATACATGCTGGAAAAAAGGAAAATATTATTTCCATATGCCAATAGCATTATCATACATATGGAAATTTCTAGCGAATCAACTAAAAAGACAAGTAAAGCACAATCACAATTCAGCAAGGTAGTATATACAAATATCCATATACACATGACTTAGAAAATACAAGGAAAGAAAATATAACATTTTGAAAACTAAAAGATAAGATATCTAAAGGTTAGTATACAAGGAATATGTATGGCTTCCTTGGAAAAAGAATGATTTAAGTTATAAAAGGCCCTAAAAGAAATGGAAAACCAGAAAGATAAAACCAGTTATTAAATAACTTAATGAATGCTACATAGTTAAAATTCTCCATAAATTAAATTAGAAGTCAAATGTAATTTCAATGTAAATAAAAACATCATCACTGGACAAAAAGAAGAGTACTTGACAGTAGTCATAAACATTCTGGAGGTGGGGACAGAGAATTGAAGTAGAGTATTCATAAAAAATAATAAACCATATTTTAAAGCTACAGAAATTAAAGCTGATCTGGAAATATATGGCATATTAGCTGAAGAGAACAGAAAGTTTGGAAATAGGCACAATTTTTTATATTATTTACAATTAATATGACATTTTTCAGGACAGTTGGGAAATAGTGTTTGTTCAATAAAATGATGTTTGAATGTCCAGTTTATCATTATAAAAAAATAAAGCTAAATTATCTAAAATATTAGTATTCTATAGTAAAATAAATTTTAGGTGGATTCAAGTTATACAAGAAAAATTGGAACTTTAACAGTATGAAAACAAAATATCTACTTCTAAAATAGTTATCTTGGAGTAGGCTGCTTGATACAAGTTACAAAAAAGCAAACATAAAAAAATTTACAGCATTTTATTTCATACAAAGCTTTCAATATAATAAAATTTTATAAATTAGTAGGAAAAATATGAACATAATAAACAGAAACAAAAAACAATGCATTAAAAATGTATGGAAATTGTTCAAACTCTACCCCTTAGAATTAAGGAAATACATGTTAAAACTAGATAATGTTTTCAAAATTCAGTTTCAGAAAAAAAATAATTTTGATAATATATAGTATTGTCAAGCAACAGGGATAAAAGTCTTATTCAAAGACCATTGCCAGAAATAAAATTCTCATAAACTCATTGGTGGGAAATAGTTACCGTGTCTATAAATTTAAAATACAGATTAACTTTTGAACTATCAATTCAGTTCTAGAAATTATTTTGTAGTTATCACCTGTGGAAGTGGAAAAAAGTCTATATAGAGGGATGTTCCTTGCAGCACTGTTTATAGTACCAGCAGACAGGACACAATAGATTGTGTCCATCCTGAGAGAATGACCAAATAAAGTATAATAAATGACTATAAATTATACTGCTCACAAAAATTAGGGGATATTTCAAAATGAATATGAAGCTATAAAATATCCCCTAATTCTTGTGAGCAGTATAGTAGTATACAGTAGTTAAAAAGGATGTAGCAGCTTTCAGTATAACAAATATTAATATAATACACTTTACTACTATATGAAAATTTTACCATATGCAAGTACTATTTTCATGTTTAAAAATGTTAGGTAAAATTATATTAAAATATTAATTTTTAAAATATGTAAATAAACATACTCAAGGAAACAAAGAACACAATGGTAAATTTAACAGCCACATATGGGACAGGAAAGGGCAGAAGAGGTCAAAAAGATTACTATGATAAAAGATAGAATAGATGCACTCAACGTTACATGTTGTCCCCTAGGGCATTAGCAGGAAGTGGATAGATATAAACAAAATGTATTGTTAGAAACTATTAGTTATAATTTCATCAAACCTGAGGTTCCACTGATTCTAAAGCATATCATTATTTTCAGGTATACTGTGAAAGAAAATATGCTGCCAATTAAACTGACATAATGTGGTTTTTTTTTTTTCCTTTTTCTTTTTCTTTATTTTTTACTCAGTGAGAGGTGAAGAGGCAGGGAGGCAGAGAGACAGGCTCCAGCATATGCCCTGACAGGGACCCACCAGCAAGCCCATGAGGGGACGCTGCTCTGCTTATCTGGGGCTGCTGCTCTATTGCTCCGCAAGCAAGCTTTTTCAGCACCTGAGGCAAGCCCATAGAGCCATCCTCAATGATTGGTGCCAAGTAGCTCAAACCATTCAAGCCATAGCTTTGGGAGAGGAAGAGAGAAGGGAGGAGGTGGTGGGGGGTGGGGGGTGAAGAAGTAGACGGTTGCCATTCCTGTGTGCCCTGACTGGGAATTGAACCTGAGACTTTCACAAACCAGGCCAATGCTCTATATAGAGGGATGTTCATTGCAGCACTGTTTATAATACCAGCAGAGAGGACACAATAGATTGTGTCCATCCTGAGAGAATGACCAAATAAAAGTATAATAAATGACTATAAATTATACTGATCCAATCACCAGGGCCAACATAATGCTAATTTTTGATTGAAATGTGTTATAATATGCATTTTGTAATTGTGGAAAAACTATATTTGAAAAATAGCCAATTCTGCAAATTACCTTGGCAGCATTTTTAAATTTTAACAGTAAATACAAAAATTCTATCAGCAACCATAAAAAAAGAATTACAAAGATATAAAAGTTAGACCAACCTTAGCTTCTCTTATAATATGAATGCCAGAATACAATGGACCAATCTTAGGAGTTTTGAGTAGAAGATGAGATACGAAAATTCTGTGGTCAAATGTTACAGAAATATAATGTTATAGTAAGCAAATATATAGAAATATAAAATATTACAAAAGATATATAGAAAGAAGGATATAAAAATATTAAAAGCCATTAAAGCAAGTGAACAAGGCTATGCCTTCTGGGTGGGAGCTAATCTAGTGTGTACAGATATGATAGGCAAGAATATGCCTTCTGCACAGGGCCCAGTTACTGTATGTGTAAAATTTTATTTAGATAAAAAGAGCTCCCTGTAAGGAACTCCATAAAAGTGGCTTGATGTGATAATCCCATAAATTAACACCTTTTAGAAGGCACGTGCCAGAAAAAGTACTAAAGCCGAGGGGCCCCCAGCTGTTGTCAGTCATCCAGACTCCAATGTTGAAGGTGGATTGTCTCTACACCACTCTGACCAAGGAGAGCTGAGAGGAGCACACGGAGGCCCCATTAGGCTGTACTCAGGCACGCTATAGGATTCATGAGTAGTAAACTGCCTGTGTGACTCTTGCAACTAACGTGTGTGTTTCAGTCATGTCTTTCCTCCAGTGGCAATTGGTCTTAGGACCAGAAAGTAGACTCTTCATACCCGCTTTAAGAGTAGTTTTGAGGAGATTGCCAACCCTGCTGTTAAGCAGGAGTGTCCCACTGAATGGGGAAGTCAAATCAGGGATGTCTGATTGATGTAGAGCTTGGGGTCTACTGGGACATCAATCAAGATTTTTTTATGTATGGAAGAAATGAAATAAATGTTCTCAAATGGAGGTCATTCCAGAATATACACAAAAGGCATATTCTTGCCTGTCATAGCTGTACATGTTAGATTAGTTCCCACTCAGAAGGCGTAGCCTTATTCACTTGCCTTAATGACTTCTTATATCTTAATTTATTTCTATATATCTTCTATATTTTTCTATATTTCTATATATTTAATTACTATAACATTAATTACTATAACAAAAGGCTCTGAAAATATGTTACTATGTTCCAGAAAAACTTACTAAAAACATGTCAGAGTATAAAGGACCAAAGTAATTATTAATTTTACTGAATTAGATTTTAAGTATATTAAATAAAAATTAAATGGAAGATAATATTGAAAGCTTTCATATATAATATCAGAAGAGTAATTTAATAATTTCAAAATAATATGACCTTCTTACTTCAGCAACTTAGGAAAGTAAAAAAGAAACTACATTCACTATATTAGGCAAGAAAAATTATCCCATAGTACTTGTTTCACAGTATTTAACATTAATTGTCATACTTAAAGTTTTGAAGTACAAAACTAGCTGACCCACAGTGCACACATACACACACACACAAACACACACACACCATTTTAAAAATATTTACACTAAAGGGCTCACACTATGTAAACTAGAGAATAATATTGTTCGGTGCATTCAGATTATACTGTTCAAAAATTGTTTCAGTTTATCAGAGTTCCTTGTCAATCCTGGTAACACATTTGTTTTTTTCAGTGTACAAGTCCCATGTGGTTTCCAAGCAAAGAGGGGAACTAGCCTTGCCTTCTTCCATGTCTCAAGAATGAACATAAAAGTCAAAAAAAAAAAAAAAAAAAAGAAGAAGAAGAAGAAAGGAAATGAAAAGAAAAAAGCAACAGCTTCCCTCCATAATATTCAAGACTGCTAAACAAAAGGACTCTCTACTCACCTGAGATTGTGAGCAGTTAAGACCTAATGAAGCCTAGAGCTATTGGTCAGTCATCTTTTCTGCCATTTGTCAAGACCTTTTCTATATTATTCAGAGTAGGCTAATTGCTATAACAAATAAGTGCAAAAATAAACAATGGCTCAAAGAAAAATAGAAGTTTATTTGTTACATAAAAGTTGAAGATGATTCCATTTTGGAGAGAGCAGTGGGAGAAGTCTAATCCAAACAGCAATTCAGTTGTCACAGGTCATGTTGTCTTCAGCTGTAGGTTTTCATGGACATGCAGGAAAAAAGCTTAGGTTTTGAGGATGAAGGCCTGGAAGTGGCTCATATCATTTCCAATCACATTCCACTCACTAAAGCTCAGTCACCTAGCCACAGTGAACTACAGGTAAGACTGAGAAACACAGTCCAACGTCTCTGCCACGGTCTTCCATTTCACTGGGACGGCATCCAGCTAAAGTCTCAAACACCTGGGCAAAGCACAAGACTTTCTATCAAGTTTCAGAGATGCTTCCTCAAAGTCTGGTAACTCCCGACTCCAACCCACTATTTAATGGTAAAGGAAGAACAAGGTAACAAGGAAGTAATGTAAGAATGTAGCTGGCATTGTCTGCCTGCTTGGTGGATGAACCTGGTTTTGTGTTTACAGATTTGTTTAAATGTCCCGTATCTCCTTAGTTAGGATGCAGTCTCTCACACTCACTCCTGAGAGGTTATCCTTGAGTTTTAAATCATCTTCCCAGTTTATTTAGAGGTCGAAAGTCAATAACTATTTCAAGAATTTTTAAATGAGCACTGTTAGAAACTTCCTGGGTTAATATCGCTCTCCCTGCATTTTTCTTTTTCTCTCAGAGACTTTTGAATCATTTATTTTAGCTCTTGACCACCAATGCTGCTAATTTTTGGAGGAGCAGAATAAACTCTATGAGATTATGAATATTTTACCTTAATGCTCCATTTTCTTCCGGTCAAGAGAAATCAGTATGGGGAAATTCTAAGTTTTTACTTTTTCTACTGTGATCTTTTCCTAATAGGTAATGGTTCTATAGGGAAGGAAGATTTATTTTCCTTCTACCCTTCCTAGTTCTTGATTGAGACTCCCTGCAATAAAAGATTACTATTAATAATAATAACATTAACAAGATAACTATTAACAAGAGAAAAACAAACAGAAGCTTATCAGCATGTATACCTCATGTACACATGGTAGATACCCAGAAAAACAAAGCAAAATTCTTGGAAATGACCCAAGCCAGCATCTTAAATACCATCTTCAGCCAAACACACACACACACACACACACACACACACACACGCTGGAGTGTGGGTAGGCAATTAACAAAAAGGAAAAATGAGATGAGATACTATACAGTTAATTAAAAATATGCTTTCAAAGACAATGACATGAAAAAGATATAATACTATTGCTATTATGTAATCCCAATCACTAAACCATATAAGGCCCAGAAGAAAAGGAAACTAATATTAAACATGGTTAACCCTTATTTTTAGAATTATTGATTTTTTAATCTCATTCTTTTTTATTTGTTATTTCAAATATTTCTCAATTTTTCTATACTTTATACTGAAAGTATTTGAAAATACATAAACAAATAAATACCAGCTATTTTTTTTTAGTTCCCTCTAATTTTTTAAAGAAAAGTTATCATTACTTAATTGCCACACCCTGCATCATCCTAGGAAAAATAATGAAATGAGATAATCAGTTTATCTGTGGATTGGCTGTGTTATTTCTAGTGCTCAGAGGACTTTCATGAGCTCACTTTACACTCGTGTTATGGAGCAAGAAGAGGGAAAGAAAACACAGCATGAGAACAGTGTGAGGCATGTTCAAATCCACTGCTCACAGCAGGGAAAAACAATTGCTTCCTCTCCTGTTTCTAGTGACCTAGCTGTGTGTGAATCACAGTGTCAGAAAAAGTATCCAAAACTGCCTTCAACATGGCTTCCCTCTGTTATTTTTACATTAGTAAATGCATAGTCCAAAGGACCCTCCGAGAAACCTCAAGGCCTTATACTGCCCTGGTTAGTTCTCTTGGGCTAAAAAGTCTTCAAATAGACATCTGCTTATTTTATGAGACAGACAGTTTCATAATAGGAGTCAAGGACCCCTACAACTACCCTGCAACCTAAGAATGACTGCATCATTAATTTTTAAGGACATTACTAAACTCTTTAAAATAATTATCTGTAATTTTTTAGACCCCTGTAGACTTGGAGAATTCTTTTGTAAATACATATTTCTTCATTGCAAAGAAAAGAATTTGCATATTATTTGTCCCACATTGCTTGTTTACTGTTTTTGTATCAACCCCAGTCATGAAAGCTTTCAGGGTAGGTGCTGAGAACAAAGATGAAAATAGGTGAATTCAAATGTTTGCTTATAAAGATATTTGAAGGGATTAATTTTATCTGGCCATTCATATAGGATTAAAGGGATTAACTTGAATAATAAAGGCATAATATAAATACATATGTTGCCTCTAATTAATAGGTTCAGATATGAATATAAGACATGTCAAAATTATTACAGAATAGCCTATGATTACATTGTTTTTCTATAATAGAAAGGAAACCCATGACTCATTAATAAAGAGATGATTTTGAAATGAAGCAAACTCATTCAGCAAATATAATGCTTTGCAAGACACATTTACTATTTATATGTACAGTTAATAACATCTATTATGCAGTCTTAGTCCTAGAAAGCCTGTGTTTTTTGAGAGAAATACTTTAAAACAGAAGCTTAATTACATAGTGCTCAAGTCTCTGGCAACATCAAAAGGGAGAAAGTCATTTGTACTTTAATGAATATTTTGAAAGAGAAAATAAGTTCTTAAGTTAACTCTACAAGTGAGAGACCATAAGAATGTAGAAGATATAAAAAGTTAAGATTCTAATTTTTTTTCTGTATATGATAACAAATGCTATAAGGGGAGAAAACTGATATATATGTATACATACATATGCATGCACATAGACTACCAAAGTAGTCTTTATATATACATATATAAAAACCTATATATAGCTATATAAAAGCTTATAAATATATACAGATATATCTATATCAATAAAGACAGACAGGAGAGGGAGAGATTACAATAGCCTTGTCGTTTCTATCCCAGGGTTTTGTGTTTTGTCTCTGAGAAATACTCAGGCACATTACAGATGAAAATATTTATTTTCAAGGAAGAGACTCCCCTTTAGCTCTCTTTAGTCAAATATTCCCTCAAACACTATGGTTGTCATATTTTGAAGGAAATTGCTGAAAAAATCTAGTGACCATGCCCAAAGGAGCCAGTAGATGACAACAGCATTTCCAAATCGTTTTAATTTGATACGATTTTGACAAAAAGAAATTCACAAATTAAAAATTCACATATAAAATGACTATCAATTTGTGCATGTTGACAGTAGGAGAGATAAACTTGATGGTATCTAATTTAACTTGTAATTCTTAGAAGTGGACAAATAGGTTTTATTCTTTGGTACAATATATTTTATAAGATAGAAAGACATTAGACACCATTGACTACCCTCATTTAATAGAATAGGTGCAAAGATGCTGAAAGCTCATATGCTTGCCAATCTCTAATCTTCAGTCCTTGGATCGACCAGAGGCCCACTAACTAGCAAATTTATCAAACAAAGAAAATCAATACGTTTTTGAAAGGAAGAGTACTTATGTTAAAGACTATCTGCAAGAACTTTCCGGAATTGTGTTCAAGCCCCAGCCTTAGGCAAAACAGAAAACAACATCAAAATTAGTTTTCAATTCTCTCTTTCCTTCCCCATGTGCCTACTCTTTCAATCACTGTCCTTTGTCTCCATGTATAGCTCAGGCCAAAGCACTCAAGCCACACCTACACCTATACCTATTAGCACCTCTTTTTGCCTTCCTGACCTCTTCATTTTTAATAATTTCATTTTCACAATGCTGCTAATAATCATATTTTACCTTAGTGAAGCATGTTCTGTTTCCAAACTTGGAATCTTCAAAGCACATTATTGTATCGCAAGGAAATTACTCCTTCCTCTCTCCTTTCATTCTTCCTCATTCTGTTTTTATCTTTTTGTTTTTAACCAGGGATGACACCAAAATAGCCTACTAATTTCTGTCACATACCAAACATTCCTATTACAAACACATCATATGTGCAAGAAAACCAAGTTACTATGCTTTCCTAAGCTTAATGTAGAATAATTCTCAACTATTACCAGTTTCATTGGTTACTCTGATGAAATTATACTTAAAAGAATGTTCTACAAATCAACCAAAACCAACCACCAAATCTCTAGAATGCTGCAATCATCAGCAACTTTCTGACTGCACTTTAAATGTCATACAATACCTAAAATAAAATGGGAGCAATGGGTCTATTTTCTTCCCTTTTTAAAATAGTTTGCCTAATTCTTCTATCTCTCTTGCATATGTGGTTTTAAGTATTTTTCCTAAAGTTATGTCAACTCTGCCCTCCCAGGACTTGGCTCTTGAAGTCGCTATTAAAAGGAAAGAGTATGTAAGATGTAACTTGATTGTCTCAGCCATGGTTCTGGATTCCTAGTACTGTTGTCATATGTGGCACTACACTGGAAGACCCCAAATATATCTGTTACTGCAACAGATATCAAAAGGAAATCTAGATCATCATTTAACACTGGCATTCAATTTTGAATTTCACATCTTGGGTTCTCATGGTTGCCTTATTACAAGCCCTTCTTTTTGCCAACACTTCTTTGAACTCTGAGAGATGCATCCATCATGATATGAGATTGGATCTGTAGCTCAAGGAACAGGAATAATAATCAGAGAGGTATATATAATCTGAAAACCTGTGCATTTCTCCGAACCAGTCCCTGTCGTAGGAATGCTAAAATAATGCTAATGCAAGAAAAGATATTCCAGTGTCATTTTAGATTTCAAGCATTGCACATTTGTACCCATGATTATGTCAAAATATACACATAGGCATCATTTGAGAGAGAATTTATTATAAAAGAAAATATAAAAAAGCAAAGCTGGCCTCACCTTGCTTTATTTATTTTTTTAAATCAGTGCTTGAACTATAGTCGAATAAATTTGTCCAACTTAACATGAAATTGTGTTGGTCTGAGAATAAAAAATAAAACTGGTAAGCCTATTCATGTGGAGTGAAAAGAAGAGAACATAAAAGAAACATAAAACATCTCCCTTCTGGTATTAAAAAGTGCATTAAAAAATCAAACATACTTTTTAATAATATGCTTTATGTAAAAAATAAAGAATCAAAAGCTTCAGAAGTAAGGAAATTCACACTTAATTCTGGGATCTCTCCTGGGTAGGTGGGGGGGGGCAGGAAGTATAAGAAATAATATATATTTTTTAAAAGTCTGAACAGGACTGCAAGAAACAAGGATTAATGAATTTTTATCCTTTCAGGTTTTCATGCCTTTGTGAATTTTATTCACTTCACATACCTAGACTTGTGTGCCTAGAAATAAATATACTAATCTTTAAGAGATTCATCAAATCATTTATTTTAAATCAAGGAGAATTCAATTGATTCCAATTTTGCTTTCTGAACCCAGATCAATAGGAAGCATTTCTACTTAGCTTGTTTTTTGCTTTTGAAATGCAATATTCTACGAAATTAAAACTAAAAGAAACAGGCCTAAATTGATTCTCTGTTGAAATTTTTTGTTACTTTTTAGGTCTGTTTGTTTATCATCATGAATAGATTCCCTTTGGACCAGACTGTTATAAGTGCAGCATAAAGTTATATATAGTAGGTATGGAAACTCAGAAATGGTTAAGAGATTAGTTTTAAAAACTCACTAATTTCAAGAAAGGACTTCTAGTTATTACTGAGCCATCGCCTTTCCTTAGAGTGTATTTGGTGAAACATTATGGTAAAGATGAGACACAACCTCCAAGACCTTATTATTTCTAAATAGTTCTCTACGGCATATATACGAGATTTAAAGGCTCGAATTCTGTAAACTGGAAGTTCGTTAAGTAAAACTGAGTGGAAACTGGAGAGGCAGTCCTCAGTCTAATATTTCTCACATCAGGGCCTCTTTAAACTCAGCTGGACTTACTCTGTCTTTTCAGAAAAAAAAAAAGAATGAAAGAAAAGCCAACAAGGAAAAAGATCAGAACCTACGTTCTAAGTTTCAGCCGAGAGGAAATTTTTAGCTGTAAGTTATAAATTCCAGAAAATAAGGGTTTATAAGGGAAACAGGGACAGAACCTTAATTATAGCATTGCAAAGGGCAATGCTGCAATAAAAAGGAATGACCCCTGAGATGAAATGCTTAATCTTTGAGTGAGATGTGGCCTAATAACTCAGAGTGGCGCGATGATTCAAGTCCTCGCACTTGCAGGCGACTGTTGAGTGCCCTTTATGAAATTCACCGTCACCTTCAACTCCTTCCTTTTGAACTAAGAGTCACTTCATTCTGGACCAAATAGCAAAGAAAGGTCACAATGAACCAAGCAATGGCAAGTTACGACTGGGGGGAGGGGCGGTTGAGAGGGGAGGTGTTGGCAAATGCTGTTTTTCTGCATCTGTCTCAAAGAATCAAAGAAGCTGGAGAGAATGAAGATGGGCCCTCTGGCCCAATCTCCGTTTCTCTCTCTTGGCAGATAAAGCCTAAATCATCAAAGACAGAGTAAGAAGGTAGCCCAAATTTTCCTTCTTAAATAAATGAGGGAGAACTCACATTTTCCATTAGAAACCCTGTGCTGGCGCCTGCCCTGTGCTGATGCAATGACCTGGAACACTCAGGTTGCCTGTTTGAAAGCCAGGCTTGCCCAGTCAAGGCACCTACAAGTTGATGATTCTCCCTTTCTTTCTCTCATTCTCTCTCTTCCCCTCCCTCTCTAAAAGTCAATAAATAAAATCTTTTTAAAAATCAGTGCTGGCTTTAAAGTAAAAAAATCATTTTGTTAAACCCAGTTTTTTTTTTATTTTTTAACCCAGTTTTTAATTTAAATGGCTTCCTCAGCCTCACACCGTTCATTGTCTGTAAACATGATGCGCCCTCTGTAAACATGCTTCAGATACTTGGAGGCATTTACGAAGCCAACACTTAGCTCTGTTGGTCAAATAATTTCAAGTCTCTTAATATACATTAGACAGTGAAGGTTCAATTTCCTAATCATTCTTTTTAGGCTTTTGGTTGTTTTTATTTTCCCCTGTAATCTTGGTATTTCTAGCTTTTTCTTACAATGCATATTCATCATTATAACCCAAACATCTAGCACAATACCTTGTCCATAGTAGGCATATATTAATTGTTTTCAAGTGAAAGAATAAATGTCAGAAACTAAAAAGTAGACGTGCAAGTGGACATTAAACAGCAAACCAATTAAACAACCAAAGAACCATCTTAACTTCAGTTCTATTTAAATCTTATCTGAAATATAATTAATTCATTGTGTGTCTTGGTTTAAATATCATAACGGTAAGTAAATGCAACCTATTTATCTGTCTGGCAGTGGTGTTATAATACAAAGAAATTATTTTTATGCCCAACAGAACACTATTTTCAGAAAGTATATAAATTAGCAATGGTCATTTTTT
The DNA here is from genome assembly GCA_037038555.1 of Rhynchonycteris naso. Taxonomy (NCBI): domain Eukaryota; kingdom Metazoa; phylum Chordata; class Mammalia; order Chiroptera; family Emballonuridae; genus Rhynchonycteris; species Rhynchonycteris naso. Next base: position 82,238,855 of record CM072999.1, on the reverse strand, counting down.
CACTCATAGGAAAACAAAGCTGAATAGAGGCAAAGCAGTGCATTCATACATTGATACGGTATTGTTGGGCAGATAAAATATATTATGCTCACTTTGTTAAAGATGGCTCTGCCCACGTAGGAGCCTGTCACCCAGGTGATGATATTAGTTGCCCTTCTTGCTTGGGATGGGCGTGATTATATTAATGTGTTTTGGGGACAGGCTGTAAACTGACAGGATTCTTATAGCTTAAGGCTTAGTTTTAAGACTAAGCCTTTCCCACCCTTTTTTTTAAATTTATTTTTATTTTTATTTATTCATTTTAGAGAGGAGACACACACACACACAGAGAGAGAGAGAGAGAGAGAGAGAGAGAGAGAGAGAGAGAGAGAAAGGGAGGAGGACCTAGAAGCATCAACTCCCATATGTGCCTTGACCAGACCAGTGCAGGGTTTTGAACTGGCGACCTTAGTGTTCCCAGGTCAACGCTTTATCCACTGCGCCACCACAGGTCAGGCCCTTTCCCACTCTTTTTGATGTAGGGTGATGTACTCTCATGAGGAATCCCATTATGCCTCAGATAAGTAACTTTGTATCAGAGACTTCCTTGTTTGTATACTGGATTAATGGTTTTGGTTTCTACACTATAAAATGGGGCAGACAGGGAGCCTGCTCTCTCTTAGTTCCTGAGATTAGCATTAGAGATGAAAGCAGAGAGAGGAGAGCAGATAAAGGCCACATGGAGGAGAGGAGAAGCATCCAAGATGGCAGAATGCTAAAGGAGAAGACAGTTTGTGCAGAGAGAAGGAGATGGGAAACAGAGGTGAATAAGACTGGTGAGCTAGAAACCTTTGATTCTAGGAAATTTGGATAAGTCAGTAGCTTTGTGAGCACTGAATGAGTGGGTTTTGGAGCCCAGTGTGTGTTTTTACTTGCCCGCCGGGTGCAAGCTAGAATTAAAGGTAATGGCTCACCAGTTCTTGGCTTGGTTGCTTCATGACAGTCTGTCTGAGTCTAATGTGAACCTGCATGGGCCAGGTGGCTGTGATGGTGGCTGTGGCTACTGGCTTTACAGGTATGCATCCCAATCTCCCTTAAATCTATATCAGTCCTAAAACTGAATGTTTGCAGCTATTTGCCAGAGTTTCAAAGTAATGGTTAGAATGGTTCTGGTTGCATAGCTGAAGGCACCTACTTAGTTACAAAAACTAAGAAAGTCCTACAAGGCAAGATATAGCCCACCATATTTTAGATTCATATTGGAAAAGAAATAGAGAAAATGGGAAACAGAGAGTATTAGGCAAATCAGTATATAAAATCTGTATTTACTGAGTTTGCTCACTTTTATTTTTAAAAATGGCCACTGCCCACATGAATGGCACTGCCCAGGTAAAACTGCTAGTTACCTTCCTGCTTGGGAAGGGCCACTGTTATGCTAATGTTTCTGGAAGAGGGGTTTTTGCACTAAGAAAAGTTTGTGAGGAAGAAGGAGAAAAAGAAAGAAGCCAAGATGGCAGGGAAGGAGAGAGAAGCCAGTTTTGCAGAGGAAGAAGCCATGTTGGCAGATGGGGAACCAGAGGTGACTAAGAATAGGGGGGGGGGGGATTTGATTCTAGGAAAACCCAGATGTGTCAGTAGCTTTGTGAGCTCTGAATGAATGGGTTTTGGAGCCCTTTGTGTTTTTACTCGCCTGCCGAGGGTGAGGCTGGAATAAAGGAATGGCCAACCATGTTTTGGCTCCACAGTTTCTTTACTGTCTTCCCAAATCTAATGTGAACCTGCACCTGCATGGCCGTGGCAGCTGCTACTACTGGCCATACAGAGAGGCATCCAGAAACACCATATTAAACTAAGATTTTATCTTGATTATTTTTTCTCCATTTCCTTCCCCCAAATAAGAGACTCCTGGATTTCTGTTTGTCATGAAAACAAAAAAGATGCTATCTGAGTCTACAGTAAGCTTTGTAACCAAGTATCAGTACTAACCAACTCTCTCAGAATTTCTCCAGAAAAAACAACCTGCTAGTACTCTCAAAAGAAGTGGTTGCCTTCTAGCTAGAATTTGGGAGAAACAATGAGATAAAATCATCTACAGTGTATCACCTGTGCATGCAATTTATAAGTGAAAGATATAGAATCCCTTTCTTATCTGAATCTGAGACATTGAATATGCCTCAGAAAATAAAGTCACCAAGAGCATAGACCTCAATAGTTGATGGTATGATTATGCACATCAACATGGTATTTTGCCTGACTTTACAGTTATAAGCATTAGTTTTCATGTTTGTGTATCTCATATCATTTTTCTTTGATACACTTTTATGTGCTATTTTTTTTACTGTATGTACAATTTTATTACTTTTTCACTTTAGAACATATAAACATTTTACTGTGTCATTTAAATTTTTTCAAAAGTAGCTAAAATTAGGCTTACTTTTTTCTGATAGTCATTTAACAAAATAGAAAAATTTAGAAAAGTCCAAAAGAAAAAGTAACACTTTTGATACTATTTCATTACTCAGTGGTAATCATGTTCAATATTTTAAAATACTGTACTTTCTTATCATTCTGGTCTTTTCTGTGCACAATAGAATTTTAATCAGTGTCATACTGTTTTAGACTTCATTTTTTATTTATCATTATACTGTTAGCATTTTTATAACACAAAGTATTCTTTGAACATTACATCTGAAAAAGAGTCTCTAATGTCAATTTTACCTCCTAAAAATCTTTCAAATTGGTCTGCTCTCCTCCAGCACCACCATTATCCCAGTTTAAGCTTCTGCCATCTTCCTTAGATTGCTTATTTTCCTGCCTGCTCTGTCCTTCCCTTTTTGGCCCTCTGCAGGGATTCTTAAACTTACTTTATGACATGTACCCATTGGCATCTTGGTGAAACTATGGACTTCTTCAGAGAATGACATTATAAAATGTGTAACTACAAAAGAGACCAACATAGTTATCAAAATACTATTTTTAAAATACTTGTGATCATATATAAGTGTTCATTCATTATTTTAAGGTGTGTCTCTTGTAGACAGCACATGTATGGGTCCTGTTTCTTTATCCATGCAGCTACCCTATGTCTTTTGATTGGGTCATTTAATCCATTTACATTTAAGGTTATTATTGATATGTAGTTGTTTATTGCCATTTTATTCTTTAAAGCTGTATTCTTCTTTTGCTCTATTCTTTCCTCCCTTTAAACTGTTCACAAGAGGTCCCTTAGTATCTCTTGCAGAATTGGTTTGGTTTTTATGAATTCCTTCAGGCTTTCTTTTTCAGGGAAGCTCTTTATTTCTCCTTCAATTTTAAACGTTAGCCTTGCTGGATAAAGTAGTCTTGGTTGTAGGTTCTTGTTCTGCATTATTTTGATTATATCTTGCCATTCCCTTCTGGCCTCAAGTGTTTCTGTTGAGAAGTCCGATGTCATCCTTATGGGGGCTCCTTTTAAGTGATAGCCTTTTTTTCCCTAGCAGCTTTTAAAATTTTTTCTTTATCCATTAGCTTTGGTATTTTAACTATGATGTGTCTTGGTGTAGATCTTTTTGGGTTTCTCTTTAATGGAGTTCTGTGTGCTTCTTGAACGTGTGGAGTGTTTCCCAGCCTTAATTTAGGAAAGTTTTCTGCTATGATTTGATTGAACAAAGTTTCCGTTTCCTGTCCTCTCTCCTCTTCTTCAGGCACCCCTATGATGCAAATGTTGTTTCTCTTCAGGTTGTCACAGAGCTCCCTTAGAGTTTCCTCACATTTTTTTAGTCCCTTTTCCTTTTTCTTCTCTGCTTCTGTGCCTTTGTTTATTGTGTCCTCTAACTCGCTTATTTGATCCTCAGCATGATTCATCCTTCTTTTAATTCTTTCCATTGTGGTCTTCAGTTCTGATACTGTATTTGTCATTTCTGTCTGATTCTTTTTTATTATTATAATTTCGTTTTTTATACTTGTTATCTCTTTATTTAGGTGTTCATAATGACTATCCATTGTTGCTCTAATATCTTTGAACATCCTAACTATCATTATTCTAAATTCTGCTTCTGGTAATTTGGTTATATCTGGTTCATTCAGGTCCTTCTCTGGGGATTTCTCTTGATTCATTTGGTTTGCATTCCTCTGCCTACCCATTTTGTCTGTGTATAAGCAAGTTGTGGCCACTGGAGTCCAGTAGGTGTTGCCTTTGTGTTCTCTAGGTGTGGTCTGTCTGCAGGCCCCCCACCCCCTCTGCCGGTGCCTAGGGTGGTTGGGTATGAGCGTTGCCAGTGCCGGCCCACTGTGGCTTTTGCTGTGATTTCTGCCTCTCCTCCGCGGGAGGGGCTGTCACTCAAGCCACAAGCCTCAGCACCAAGGGTAGAGGTGAGCACCTTTGCTCAGCTGCGAACCCAGCCTATTTCTGGACTTCCACCCAGAACCTGCAGTCAGAGCCTGCTCGCCACAGTTTCGCGGGTTGGGCGGGGATTTTGACGTGCTCTCAGCTGTGAGCCTTTGCCCGTCCGGAGCTTTAGCCCCGCCCTCGAGGCCAGGGCCCTTCTGTGCAGGGTCGCAAACCCAGGTTTATTGGGCAGGACGTGTTTTCTGGCTTGAGCTCAGCTGCGTACTTTCGCTCGTCCCGGACTCTACCCTGCCCCCGCGTTCGTTCGGAGTCCGCTTGTGCACGTATAATGGCAAACCGACCACGGTTTCTCCGGCCGGGCGGGGCTGGTAGCGTGAGCTCAGTCGCGAGCCCCTGCCCGTCCCTGGTCCTAGCCCAGTCCCCGTGGTCAGGGCCGGCTTGCGCAGTGTTGCAGAGCAGATTTCTGCCCGTTCCTGGCCTCCCGCTTTGTCCCCGTCAATGGGATTAAAGGCAGGCCCGCAGCTTCCGGACCACTTTCACGCATCCCCTCCGACCCTGCTGAGCTAGGCCGAGCTCACACCGGCTTGGCCTCTTCCCACACCGACAGAACCGCGTTTCAGCATCCTGCCGCCCCAAACCCTTAAGCAGCCCTCAGCAGACTAGGAAGGGACCTAATACTCCACACTGTAGGCCTGGGAGCTCCCTCACTTGTTTCACAGCTCAAAATTGTCCAAACGCCTCTTCTAGGCTCTGGGACTGCAGGCTGGGGCTTGGTTCCTGGGACCCAGGTCCCTCCCTCTTCACCAAACTTTCCTCCCACCACGCGGGTCTCTCCGGGCTGCCGTTTGCTCCGGGGAGCTGGGCAGCCCTCTTCGCGTTTTCGCTATTCCTACCAGTCTCAATGTGGCTTCTTCTGTGTTCCTTGGTTGAAGAGTCCACTTAGTTCAGTTCATAGTTGGTTTATCCAGATGATGCTTCTTTAAATTGAGTTGTAATCCACTTTGGTTCTGGGAGTTGGAAGTTGGTACGTCCGCCTACTCCATCGCCATCTTGCTTCCCCTGTGCTATTTTTTAAATTGCCATTCACAACTTCTTTCGGAAACAGTGGGAGTGTGGCTTATTTTCCAATCTTATCCAAAGAAGAAAGGGAGGAAGGGAGGGAGGGAGGGAGGGAGGGAGTTGAAGGAAGGAAGGAAAGAAGGAAGGAAGGAAGGAAGGAAGGAAGGAAGGAAGGAAGGAAGGAAATTTTTAAGTTTTCTTAGAGAAATTATAAGTAGTCTTTTGCTTGATTCTTTTATATGGTAAAATGTTTTTAACTAGAGCAAATTAAATGTTGATTAAAATGTCTAAAAACAAATAGATATGATGGGGGGAACTACTTTCCATAATTCCTGTAAGCTAGAGTCCAGATAAACTATGCCCAACTAAGGTGATCAACTTCACAAGTTAGATATAGACAGATAGACATAGATACACATATATGTGTTGGGCAAATAAGTTTGTAAATGTGTTTTTTAAGTTTGCTTGCTTATATTTTGCATTGGCCTAGGCAGCGCCATGTGTATGTAGTCCGTGAAAGGCTCTGGTGCTTGCCGTGCTGGTGGCATGTTGCAAATTGCAAATTACCTTCCTGCTTGGGAGGGGTTATTGTATTGCTAATGTTTGCTGGAGAAGGGAATTTTGCTCCAGCCCAGTTTTGCAGGAAGAGAAGGAGTGTAGATGTGGAACTGGAACTGAGAGGCTTTGGGAGTTCCACTGAGAGTGGTAGGGGCCTTTGATTCCAGGAGGAACCTAAGATTTTCCAGGTTGTGGAACCAGAGAATGAGTAAGGGCTTTAAAAGCCTTGAGTGAAAGGGAAGTAGTATTCCCTGACTGTTTGCTCCTCTGCCAGCACAAGACTTTAATAAACGGAATGGCCCACCATTTTTTGGCTCCACTGTTACTTTACCATCTGCCCAAATCCAGTGAGAACCTGCATGGCCACGACATTGGCTGTATAATATGCATACATATCCTTCTGTGTTTATGTAGGAAACATTTACAACAGATATATACCAAACAGAGCTTATACCCAAAATACTAGATTTATCTCTGGTCATAAAAATTACAAAATTTGTGAATTTTTAAATGTAATTTATACATTAAATTTATAACTACATGTGATAGACTTATTGTGAAATATAATACAGTATTATAAGATAGAACATGAAATATTTCCATTTTGATCTAAAGTCTATCAGTTTTATGTCAGTACAAAAGAAGGCTTTCCAACACAGAACATTAATGATTTTTACATTTTCTCTTTTTTGTCATAAATGTTAATGATCATTTGGGGATTATAGCTACATTCACAAATGCTACTATATGAAAACAGTTGTGTAGTTTGATAGAAAGCATCCATATTACTAAAAAGCCTTACTTTAAATAAAAATTGTTTTCTGCTCTGTGTGACTTGAGCATAACAATGTGGGACTCCTCAGACTCACACGACATCCGAGTTGTCTGTTGATAACATCAGGTTCAGAAGCTTGAACCTGGGTGACATTTTGTAGATCAGCCACCTGCCATTCATGCTTCCCAATATCCTGTTCAAACTTGCTTGGAAGAATCTTATGTACTTTAATCTTCAAAACCTTAAAAAATGATCAGTGTGCCACAGGCATTACACCCAAAAACTTTTTGTGACCTCTCCATTAAATTCCAGGAATCTTAGTCTGATCTAACAGTGACCTGGGTAAAGATTTTAATGCCTGTTTAATTCACACACATTTTTTAATTTTATTTTTTATTTTTTTTACAGGGACAGAGAGAGAGTTAGAGAGAGAAATTCAGAGAGAGGGATAGATAGGGAAAGAGAGACAGGAACGGAGAGAGGTCAGAAGCATCAATCATTAGTTTTTCATTACCATTACGACACCTTAGTTGTTCATTGACTACTTTCTCACATGTGCCTTGACTGCGGGCCTTCAGCAGACCGAGCAACCCCTTGCTGGAGCCAGCGACCTTGGATCCAAGCTGGTGAGCTTTTGCTCAAACCAGATGGGCCCACGCTCAAGCTGGCGACCTGGGGGTCTCGAACCAGGGTCTTCCGCATCCCAGTCTGACACTCTATCCACTGCGCCACCACCTGGTCAGGCCACACACATTTTTTTTTAACAAGATTGGTCTCTGTCACTTTATTTACAATGCTGAAAAACTGGAAGCAATGTAAATGTCTCTACAGAGGAGTCAGTTGTGTCATACCCACATGACAGACAATTAGAAATCCATTAAGAATTAAATGTTTGATGCTGAAATATTATAGAGATTTAAAAAACATGCAAATCAACCTAACTTTAAAAATGTTAATGTAAAAAACTCTAAATAAAATGTTAACAATGAGAATCTATAGTACTTTATGCAAATTGATTCATTTCAGTTATTCAAAAGTATTTAAATTTTAAAAACCCATTAATAAAATTGATTATATAAATAGTTCAAAGGTGAAAACTATTACCAAGAAAACTGTCAAAAGCATTTGATAAAATTCAAATCTGCTTCATACCTCCAAAATGAAAAAACTTAGTTTTGGAAAAAGGGCATACTATATATTCCCCCAAATTAAGAATCACACTCACTGGCAACATCGTAGAAGAATCTCCATTGAAGTCAGCCATATTACATGGTGACAGTCCTTTATATTTGTTATTCAACATTCTCCTAAAAGTGTCAGCCAGGATGAACACACAATGTTGTGTTCCATTGCCGGTGCTCGGTCACTGTGGGTAAATGCCAATGCATCTGGGGGAAGAGTTTTGAAAACAATTCGACAGCCTAAAAAGTTCCAACAATAAAACAGAACTCTTTGCATTGCAAAACCAAACAAATAACTCGGGCAAGTGGAATTGAATAAATCCTGAGCTTTGATGCAGATGGCTGTTTTTACTGCCTATGCTGGGATCTGCTGAAGGTTCTTTAGTTTCCGTGTGTGTGTGTGTGTGTGTGTGTGTGTGTGTGTGTGTGTGTGTGTGTGTGTGTGCATACAGAGTTTATTTTGTATGAGATTTGGCATATTGCACATGGCAGGCTGTTGAAAAATGAATAAAGACAGGAGAAAAAAGGCAATGTGCATCCCATTGGTAATGAATGCGAGCCAGGTTGCTGACTGCCCATGTGCCAGTTCTCCAGGATTGCCCACGGGCTCCCAAGATCATTTCTTTGCCCCCAGATTTTCATGTTGAATTATCACTCACAATCTCTAAATGAACATGCCTCTTCTTTTATTTAAGACACATCGGGCACTTGAGTCCGACTTCCTGCTAAGCAATACAATATTTAGTGCAGGATGCATGCACAAACGGAAAGAAATGAAGAATGCCATATAAGCCTAATTTCAAATTTATTGTTTCTTTTTCTATGTTTGAAAAGAGATAGCTTTGCCCTAAGCTTTCAAGAGGCAGACAGCAAGGCAAAAGCATTTGTTCTGTGTTGATTTTGTCTGAGAAAGTCTGGCCACTAAGGTCTACAAGAATTCATCAGAGGCTGTAGGCTATGGCCTCATGGCTTTGGCCTGAGGCAAACCTGGGGGTGAAGAACTTTTCATGTGGGGGGTAAAGAATAAAGCAGGCACTCATCATGCCTGAATTCTTACAGTTGCTCTAACTGGTACCCAGAAGCCTCTCCCCTTAAAACGTACTTGTATCTGCCTGTGCTGCTGCTAAAATAGAAACAAGCAGCATCATAACTTATTTGTGACCTACTTAGGAGAATTTCAGATTTGTCTGCAATGGCCAAAAGGAGTACAAGTTGAGAAGAACAAAAATGCTTTCTCTCAATAGAGCAGTCAAAAGGAACACAGGTTAAGATGAACAAAAATACCTTTTTCCTAATAAGTGAATGTCACACTTGGCTTCAAATGACCACTTCTTTTTTACGATTTTTTTAAATGTTTGGTGATGAAGCAATTTTACTTAATGTAGTAATAATTTTGTAAATAAAAGAGCTGCATATGTAAGGTCCCATCTCTTTTTATTTCTTTGGCTTCATCAAGAATTGCAAAAATAATCTAGGCTGTTAATTTGTTAATTGCTTCTTAACTTGTCTCTGACCCAGAGTATTCTCTTGTCAGAATTCAGGTATATCAATGATTACTGTTGTTTTTAACTTTTGATCTCCAGCGACAACATTTTTCTTTTTGGCTCTAATTATGACTTTAACCACCTGCAAAATAGAGAGAAAGGGCACCTTATAAAGTTTTAGATAATTGTGAGTTCTGATATTGTTGATAGTACCTTACTTTGTTTTCTGGGCTATATTTGTCTTTCTATATTTCTGCCCCACCCTGTGGCCTCCCTTGCCCCATTCCCTAAGAGAACAATAGCTTTAATAAAAATGGTGTGAAAGTATAAAAACATTTAACACAATAACCTCTCAAATATAATATTTTTAATAAAATTATGTACTCCATTTTAAAACACAATTTTTTTAGAAGGAAAAACAAAATTCCCAGAAATCAATAGCTGAGGTGTGGTCTATTGTCATAACAAATAGACTAAGATAGTATTGAGGACAGGCTAGAAAACCAGCTCTGAACCAGACTGAATCAGAATGTTAAAACACATGTGCTATCTCATAGAATTTTCTTATTGAAAATGATTTTTATTCTAGTAAGAAAACTTCAGGTATTCCATGCAATTATATCAAGTGCTACTAGGTTAATTATAAAGTAAATGTAGACTTTTAACAGCCTAACCTTCAAAACAATCACCTCCGACAGGCAGAGAGATATAAAACCAAAAAGAGTAGAAATACAGGCTCAATAATTGTCTATTAAATATACCTCTATACCTAAAGAGTTGCTCTGCCTCAAATGCTGCTAATTTGGAGGAATTAAAATAGTTAATCTTTGGAGTTTAAGTCTAAACCTCTAGCTCTAAATACAACAGACAGATTTCAATCACTTTCACAGTCTGCCTACTATTCAGTTCATATACAAATAGGCCACTTTACCATTACCAAGTCCATAGGTGAAAAATAGTACATTGCGCAACTCAGTCAAGGAATGGGAGAGTCACTTGTATGTTCCTCTAAGTGATAATGAAGTATTTTTATGAAAGTTTGCTATTCTCATAATTCTAATATTGTTATATCATTGTAAAGAGAGGTAGGTAGTATGGTTGAGAGTGAAATGAAGAATGTTATTAGTATCTTCCAAATATCCTTTGTGATGTTTCCAAAATTAATTATAAAATTTTCCAGACATACAGCCTGACCAGGCGTCGGCACAGTGGATAGAGAATTGGACTGGAACGTGGAGGACTCAGGTTCAAAACCCCGAGGTCGCCAGCCTGAGCACAGGCTCATCTGGTTTGAGCACAGCTCACCAGCTTGATCCCAAGGTCGCTGGCTTGAGCAAGGGTCACTAAGTCTGCTGTAGCCCCTTGGCCAAGGCACATATGAAAAAGCAATCAATGAACAACTAAGGTGAAGCAACAAAGAATTGATGCTTCTCATCTCTCTCCCTTCCTGTCTGTCTGTCCCTGTTTGTCCCTCTCCCTGTCTCTGTCACATACACACACACACAAAAAAAAATTTCCAGGCATACAGAACAGTTGAAAGAATTGCACAGCTGCCATCCTATACACACCACTGATGTGCTACAATTAACATTTTGCTATTTTGAGGTACATATTATTAAATATCTATCCACTCATCAATTCCTTCTCTATTATCTATCAATATGTTTAATGTTTTGATATAATTAAAAGTTAGTTGCAGACACAGTATACATTACTCCTAAACATTTCAGCATGCATATCATTAACTAGAGTTTAATAAACGGTTTTCTTTTTTTAGGTAAAATTTACATACCTTCAATAGCACAAATCTTAAATGTGCCATTTTGTAAGTTTTGAATATTCATACACTCAGATAACCCAAACCCCTATCGTGATATAGAAAATTAACATAACTTCTGAAAGTTTCTTCATGTTCCTTTCAGTCAATCTCCCCTGCTAACACCTCCAGAGCAACTGCTTTGTTGACTATTTTATTATATGCTTATTTTGCCTATTCTAAAAATTTATATAAATAAATTACATGATATGTACTCTTTGTATAAAGTTTCTTTACACAGCATGATGTTTTCAAGAAGGATTTGCCCATTTTGGTGCTTGAATTAGTTGTTCCTTGTTTTTAATGGTGAATAGTATTTCCATTGTATAAATATATCACAATTCAATTTTTCATACTCCTGTTAATGAATATTAGACTGTTTCCATTTTTACTATTATAAATAAAGCTATAATAAACATTTTTGTACAAGACTTTTGCTTATATATGCTTTCATTTATCTAGGGTGACTATCTAGGAGTGGAATTTCTTAGTTATAGAGTGGGCATATATTTAGTTTTATATTGAGTTGCTAGCAAATTTTCCAAAGTTGATGTACCATTTTAAATTCCCACAAAGTGCATGAGAATACTAGTTCCTCCTTTTCAATTTTAAGCCATTCTGGTGGAGATATAATGGGAATATCATTGTGATTTATTTTGCATTTTCCTGATGCTCAATGATAATGAGCACTTTTTTTTACACTCTTACTAGTCTTTCATATATCTTCTTTTGGGCAGGATCTATTCAAATTTTTTGCCTGCTTTTAACTGGTTGGTTGCATTTTTTTATATTGAGTTGTAAGAGTTCTGTATATATTAAAAATAGAAATTCTTTATCAGTCATGTGTTTTCCAAATATTTTTTCCCGGTCTTGGGCTGTCTATTCATTTTCTTCATGATGACTATTAATGAGCAGAAATTTTTAATTTTGATGAAGTCTAACTTTTAAAAATTGATCATTGTGTTTTATGCTTAAAGATATTTTCCTGTCATCAAGCACAAAGATTGTTATTTAATATTGTTCTTCAGAAGTTTATTACTTGAGTTTTTATGTTTAAGTCTATGATCCACCTCAAATAATTTATTTGTGTGATAAAGGATATATTGTTTTCTGCTGTGTCTCACTGTCCCACTCTCTTATTAGATAAATAGATGATAGATAGATGCTAAATGATAGATAGATAGATAGATAATAGATAGATAGATAGATAGATAGATAGATAGATAGATAGATAGATAGATAGACAGATAGACAGATATATGATAGATACAGATAGGTCGATAGATGTATTATGTATTATGGGCCCATTTGATAAAAAAGGTTATTATTTTCCCACATATTGTCTTAGCCCCATTATTAAAAATCAATTGACCATAGCTGTGTTTTTTCCTTCGCTTTCTATTTTGGTCCATTGATCTCTATTTGTACCCTTTTACTAATACTCACTGTCTTTTTTTTTTTTTACAGGAACACAGAGAGAGGAATAGATAGGGACAGACAGACAGGAATGGAGAGATATGAGAAGCATCAATCATTACTTTTTTGTTGCCATTGCGACACCTTAGTTGTTCATTGATTGCTTTCTCACATGTGCCTTGACCGCGGGCCTTCAGCAGAGCAAGCAACCCCTTGCTGGAGCCAGCAACCTTGAGTTCAAGCTGGCGAGCTTTTGCTCAAGCCAGATGGGCCTGCGCTCAACCTGGCGAGCTCGGGGTCTCAAACTTGGGTTTTCTGCATCCCAGTCCGAATCTCTATCCACTGCACCACCGCCTGGTCAGGGCAATACTCATTGTCTTAATATAACTTTATAGATAGTCTTAAAAGCAAATAGGGTACATGTTTCAAATTTGTTCTTTTTGAAAATCATTTTGTGTATTAAAACATTTTACATTGAATTTTCATATATTTTAGAAGAAAAAAATGCAGAGTTGACGTTCTCAGCTACTTTCCTGCTGAACTTTAGTTGAACAGTGATTCTTTCCTACTCTCAAAGCTGTCGTTCCATTTGGTTAGTCATCTCTTAAAGATACAACTACATTCACTGGGTTTGGGGCAGTCCTTCAGCTCTTGCCCTTCCAAGGCCAAGGAGTGGTAATTATTCATTGCTGTTGTTTAACCAAGGTATTTTACCTTCCTTTGTTGATGAACCTTGATTTTGTTCATGCCTTTGAAAACTGTTCTTTCATTGAATGTTCAATATAGTTCTTTTTCACTCACTATATTTAAGTGTGTCAAATCTTTACCAGGCTAGCTCTTCTTTATCTTCTCAGCAACTACTTTAATATCACCTTCTGAGAGGTGACTACTATATTGACATAGGTCCACCTCTTCTCACACTTTTAGAACATTTCCAGACTTCTCAGCATTTGATTTCCTCAAAATTCATCCGTAATTTTTGTTATTTACTTATTGTAAATAGTTAATTTTATAAGGGCATGGGTTATATCCATTTATTTATTTGTTTGTTTGTTTGTTTATTTATTTATTTATTAAAGGGGAGGAGAGGCAGAGACTAATTTCTGCATGTGCCCCAACTGGAATCCACCCAGAAAGTCCACTATAGGGCAATGCTCTGTCTTTCTGGTGCATTGCTCTGTTGCTCAGCAACCGAGCTCTTCTTAGCACCTGAGGCAGTGACCATGGAGCCATCCTCAGCACCCAGGGCCAACCCATTCCAATTGAGCTATGGTTGCAGGAGGGGAAGAGAGAAAGAGAAGTGAGAGGGAGAGGGATGAAGAAGCAGATGGTCACTTCTCCTGTGTTCCCTGACCTGGAGTTAAACCCAGGACATCCACACAGTGTGCCGATGCTCTACCACTGAGCCAACCAGCCAGGGGCTGAGGTTATATCCATTTTATTCACAACTATGTAGCCAATGAATAGTGGAATGCTCAGCAAATATAAGCCAAAAATAATTATTTATTGAATTATCAGTACCTTATAAGAGAATTTGGAAAGATTAGTGCTGATAGGTTCCACTAAATTATTGTAGTATCAATTAAAGTTATCACTATCAACTAGTAGAATACACAGCAATTATCTTCAAGAAACAACAGATTAGTTGGAAAGATAAAACCCATTAAAAAAAGGATACAAAATCTTTCCAAAAACTTTTAGATAACTAAAAATGCAGCTTTGCACAATAGAATTCAAAAAGTACAGTATCACTAAAAAATCTGGCAAATAAATACATTCAAAACTAAAGTTTGTTTTAAAAATTTATATCCTAGTGTCCGGTAGTTGCCTCTGGGTTGGGTAGTGAAACCCTCCCTGGCCCTGAGCTTTCTGATATTGTTAATCTTGCTCAAACCGCACACACCCAAATTCTCGAAACTGTCTGTCCCCAAGGCTGTTCCAAGAACTGCACGCCCCACCAAACCGGTCGACCATTACCATCCTTCCCCTCTGCAGATATAAAAAACCCAGAAACCCTCCCCGGGCGCGCCTTCACAGACTCACATCCGAGGGTCGGTGAACTCGCCCGGAGTCCTCCCAATAAAGCCTGACTTTTGCTCATTTGGCTGTTTCGGCTCTTCGTTCGTTCATCGGCGGCACCCGGCAATCTTTCACCTAGCAAATGACTTTATTCCCTACTTGGCAATTTATTTTTCTACATTTAAAAACAGTAGTTTTTTCCTTAATGAATTCAAGTTTTTAGAAAATGCTTAGTATTACTTAAGGAATTTAGGAAGACATCAGGATACCTTTTGAAGCTGCCATTATGTCCTCAATAATAAATTGAGATTGTACTAATCTCAGGCCTTAGAAGAGAAGCTGCCCTACCTAAAACCTCCCCTCTGGACTTTAATCATCTCCTACTAGGTCTTTTTACCTCCAGTTTTTCTTCCTTGAATTTTATTAATTATGCATTCCTTTGCTTACCTAATCTTCCTAAAATACAATATTCTTCATGTTTTCCTGTGAAAGAATCTGAAGTCGTTCCTTCCTGTTTCTAAGATCCTATCTGATATCCCTAAATATTCGGCAGATATGTAAAGTTTTCAACCAACAGGTAAAACCAGCTTCTTCACCACCCCATCATGTCCAAGGTCAAACAGCTAGACACCACAGTGCTCCATCCTGCCATTGTCTTTTGCACATAGCATGTCGTCATACCCTATCCTAAACATCATTGCCAGGATGACCTTTGCTGCTAAATGAATTCTTAAGATTTCTCTTAGATTATAACTCTCAGAATTTATGAATTCTTATTTAGATTACTACAGTCCCCAATGATGTTTTAATTAGTTCAATTTCCTGTTACAATTACTAAGAAATATGTACTTGAGTATCTACCATATGCAGGACCCCTAAGCTAGGCCCTGCATATATATATATATATACAAAGAAGCAGAAGATTCAGTGCCCAAACTGGGAGTTACATGTTCATTTAACAAGATCAAGATAATGCAGAGACCAAGGCTTTATAAGTCACTACCCGCAATGCAACCATCCTACAATCATGAAACCAAAGCTTACACACTCAGATCAATGAATGGGGAGAAGATAAAAACTGATTTCCCTGAATTCCCCAATCTCCCTGTAAGGTGAGTAAAATGAACCTCTGGTTAAGCAATTTTTTATAGGTTTCTGCTTACGTGCAGCTTAATGTAATCCTAAATGATAAAATTTATTATCAGAGTTTGATTTAAAGGAAGAAGTTCACTCAGTTTGAAAAATAAAAAAAAGATGTTACTAAAACCCTTTTCCTATACACATTCACCGTGTATGGCCTTTTGTCTTTTTTTAAAGAGAACTAATAAAACTTCCATTTGATTGTTTTTTGATTTTTTTAAAGGAACAAATGTTTTATTGCCATTGTTATCAGGGTAAAATAAAAGACAATTCAAAGGAGGTTTCTCACTATCTCTGAGCCACTATTTTTGAAACTCAATATATTTTTACTTTAGGACAGAAAGTTCACATCAGTAATGGGGTGATTCATCTTTCCTTAATCAATGAACAATTAATCTTCATTAGTATACTCAGGTCAGTTTAAATGTGCAGTGAGATGCTGGATCTTAGCAAGAAAGCCTCAAACACAATGGAAGTCATTAAAATTACATTACATCTGGCATTCTTGATGAGGCAAAGCTGGCACCAATTCCGCAGTAATCATAAGCACTGAGGCTCATGGCTGAGTCATTTGGAGAATGTGGACAAATGTGTTAATTTAAGTATCATCACTTGTCCCTAAGGCCAAAGTACAAGCTGCCTGCAACTTGGAAGGTCTAAGAATGGTTTCCTTAGCAACCGTTGGACATGTCACACTTTTGCCTTACTCACTATTGCTGACACTTCAGGGTCCACTTGATTCTGATCTCTGAACTCGGAGGCACATTTTTCAAACACTCTAGCCTATACAGGTATGTCTGTTTATCTAGTTGTTTTCAGCCTTATGCATAGAAATATTACTATGTCATCATTACCAGTATTATCACAGTGCTCTGTATTAAATGTTTAGTTTGTACGAGGCTCTCTCTCAGGATATTGATGTTTATCATTTCAAACAAAAAGTTGATGATCTTATTTCCACCCTACAGAAATGAAAATGCAAGTTCTAGTTAAAAAACTGGCCCAAAGTCAGTCCTGGGTAAACGAAGCCTATCTGCCTCCAGAGTCATTCCACTCCACGACACTGCCTTTCAATTAATTATGTGTTTCCTTTTGCTGTCTTTGCATTTGCCAGCACTCCATGCTGTCAGTTCCCTGAGGGAAGTGGTTTTGCCATATATTTCTAGGTATGTCTTAGATTCCCAACACAAGCTGGACACCGTCTGGTAAAGTTTTGATGAATGCAGTGGATTTGACTCTAGTCCAATGCTACTAACTCTCGAAATCTTCAATCATCCTATTTGACACAAGAATTATCTGTAGATTTGGAAAGTGATTTTTAAAACTGTATGGCTGAATTTGGTTAGAGAGCAAGCTCTCATGGGCTGTTTATCCTTCCAATCATGTGCATAAATAGAAGAAGGGTGTGAGTAGGGCCTTGAAAAGACTGAGTTGACTCATCAGATAAATGTCTCTATCAGTCTTTAAAAATAGGCTGTCTTTTTTTTTAAGACTTCAATTTAATTAGAATTCCTTTTCCCATTGAGATAACATCTTCAATTGATTTAATCCTTTCTTCTACATTCCTTGCATCCTGAGAGGTAGCAATGGTTTTCATTTTACCGTCTGGTTTTACAGCATGATAAACAGCTAGTGTCAGTTTCAGTTTTCCTTCCCCTGACCAGTGGCTGCAGCAGTGGGGGCAGAGCAAGGTCAGGGAGCTGGCCTCCAGTCATCTGCAATTCCCAACAGTCTCACTCTTCACCGCTTCATCCCCTCTTCTTGTGGTTTGACTCATCCTTTTGTTCTCAGAGATTGGGTTGACTCTAGTTAGAATTCTAAAATCACTTCAAATTTTACAGATTGTTTTCATTATAGACATTTATGAAATAGCAAGCACTCTCTTAAACTGTAATTCAATATCACTTTTTACATTACAGATCTTTAAATACGTCTCTGCTTTGTTTACTATAAAAAATAACTAGAAGGGAAAGTCTGTCCTATAATTTTTCCTCCTAATTAGTTATTATTGAAGACTATACATTTGCGGGTGGGGAAAGAAATACAATAAGGGCAAGAAATAAAGACTACTGAATATACCCAACACTGTATTTCATAGAGCAATACAAATCATATGAAAATATAGCAATAAATGAGTTATATAACAATCATCATGTCATGAATGTCCAGGAGGACTGACTCTCCTGATCAGTGATGAAGTTTGCAGAGCCAGGACCACAATGTGTTAATACCTGTAAATGACCATTCAAATTTGACTTCCATTGTATCTAATGTGGTTATTCAACACCAAGTGTTCTAAACATTTGCTATTTGAGTTTATTTACAAAGGCAAATATTTCCGTTGCAATAATTGTAGGATTTTTATCTTTGCAAAGTTATTATGACAGAAGTTTTATTTTCTTTTTGTGTAAAAACAAACTATTTCTTCTATATCAAATTTTAGAAAAAGAACCTTTTTTAAGATTTCATCTATTGATTTTTAGAGAGAGAAGAAGGGAGATGGAGGAGAAGCAATAAAAATCAACTCATAGTAGTAGTTGCTTCTCAGATATGCCTTGACCAGGGAAGCCCAGCACTCCAAACAGCAACCTCTGCATTCCAGGTCAATACTTTATCCACTGTGACACCGCAGGTTAACCTATATCAAAACTAATTTGTGGCCCTGGTCAGTGCTCAGTGGATAGAGCACTGGCCCAGTGTTGGGCAGATAAAATATAATATGCTCACTTTGTTAAAGATGGCGCTGCCCACATGGAAGTCCGTCACTCAGGTGATATTATTTGCCCTTATGCTTGGGATGGGTGAGGGGGAAAGGCTGTTATGTAAGCAGGCCAGGTTGTTATGACCTAAGGCTTGGCTTTAAGAGTAAGCTTTTCCCCACACCCTTGACTGATTAGATAATGTAGCGTTGTTAGGCAGATAAAATATATTATGCTCACTTTGTTAAAGATGGCGCTGCCCACATGGAAGTTCGTTGATATTAATGTGTGTTCTGGAACAGGCTGTGGGCAGGCCGGGTTGTTATAGCCTAAGGCTTAGTTTAAGAGTAAGCTCTTCCCCACACCCTTGACTGATTGGATGAGGTAGGGTGGTGATGATGTAGGGAGGAATCCCATTATGCCTCAGATGGGTGGCTTTGTATCAGAGACTTTCTTGTATGTATAATTGGATTAAAGGTTTGGATTTTCTATGCTATAAACTGGGGCAGTCTGGGAGCTTGCTCGCTCTCTCTCTCTCTTGGTTCCTGAGTTCCTGAGGGAGGTATTATAGAGGAAAGCAGATTAAGGTCATGTGGAGGAGAAGTAGCCAAGATGGCAGAGTGCTGAGAAAGAAGCCAGTTTGTTAAGAGTTTGTGCAGGAGGAGATGGGAAACAGAGGTGAATAAGTCTGGTAAGCTAGAAACCTTTGATTCTAGGAAACTCGGATAAGTCAGTAGCTTTGTGAGCACTGAATGTGTGGGTTTTGGAGCCCAGTGTGTGTTTTTGCTTGCCCGCTGGGTGCAAGCTAGAATTAAAGCTGATGGCTCACCAGTTTTTGGCTCCTGTGTTTCATTACCGACTGTTCGAATGCAATGCGAACCTGCGCGGGTCAGGCGGCTGTGATAGTGGCCTTGACTACTGGCTTTACAAGGGTGGTGCACTCTACTGAGGAATCCCATTATACAGAGATTTCCTTGTTTGTATAATTGGATTAAAGGTTTTTGATTCTACGGTATAAAATGGGAGAGACCAGTAGCTTGAGCTCTCTCCGTTCCTGCTATCGCCATTGCAGGGGCCTCCCTGATCCCTTGACCTCCATGGGAAAAGCTGGTTTTCTGCTTCTCCCTTGTATTCTCTGTGGCTTGCCTGTATTGGTGAGACACCAATAAACAGAATGGCCTACCATCCTCCGACTCTGCCATTTCATCACCGTCAGCCCGAATCCAATGGGAACCTGCATGTGAATGGCCACAATGGTGGCTCCTGGCCTTACACCCAGCATTTGGAAGTCCTGGGTTTGATTCCTGGTCAGGACACACAGGAGAAGCAACCATTTGCTTCTCCCCTGACCCCTCTTCCTTCTCTTACTCTTTCACTCTGCAGCCAGTGGCTTATTGGTTGGAGCATGGTCCCAGGCACTGAGGATAGCTCCATTGAAGCAGCATCAGCCTCAGGGGCTAAAAATAGCTCAGTACTCAAGATCCACCCCAAATGGGGTTGCTGGGTGGGTCCCAGTTGAGGCACATGTGGGAATCTGTCTTACTATCTCCCCTTCTCTCACCAAAATAAATAAATAGATAAAGAAATAAGATTAATGAAAAAAAAACTAATTTGTTAGCAAAAAGCTAGATACGGCACAAAAAGTGTATGCTTGCATTAATTTGTTTACTTTAGAAAAATAAAATGGTATGTTAGGTGATTATAAAGCCAATAGTCACGGCCATTATCACAGCTACCCAGCCAGTGCAGATTCACATTAGATTCGGACAGTCGGTAATGAAACAATGGAGACAAGAACTGGTGAGCCATCAGCTTTAATTCTAGCTTGCACCCAGCAGGCAAGCAAAAACACACACTGCTTCCAAAATCTACTCATTCAGTGCTCATAAAAGCTACTGACTTATCTGAGTTTCCTAGCATCAAAGGTTTCTAGCTCACCAGACTTATTCACCTCTGTTTCCCATTTCCTTCTCTCTGCACAAACTGCACAAACTGGCTTCTCCCTCAGCATTCCGCCATCTTGGCTGCCTTCTCTCCTCCACGTGGCCTTAATCTGCTCTCCTGTCTAATACTAACCTCAGAAACCAAGAGAGAGCAAGCTCCCAGCCTGCCCCACTTTATAGTGTAGAAATCCAAACCTTTAATCCAATCTACAAACAAGGAAGTCTCTGATACAAAGTCACTTATCTGAGGCATAATGGGAGCATTGCTCATGAGAGTGCACCACCCCACATCAAGCAATCAGTCAAGGGTGTGGGGAAAAGCTTACTCTTAAAACTTGCACATGGGCAGCGCCATCTTTAACAAAGTGAGCATAATATATTTTATCTGCCCAATAGTGATGTAGTCCCACACTGGTTATATTGACTGTCATGAAAACCAACAATCACAATACAAGCCCTTGCCTCTAGATATTTCTTTGATGAATCAAATCTCTAAATAAAATTTAATATCTAACTCTTTGTTTTATAGTTTTCTAATTTATAACCTTTTATTTTTTAAATTTATTTATTTATTCATTTTTTGTGGCAGAGACAGGGAGAGTCAGAGAGAAGGACAGATAGGGACAGACAGACAGGAAGGAAGAGAGATGAGAAACATCAATTCTTTGTTGCAGTTCTGTAAAGCCAGTAGTCGGGGCCACAATCACAGCCTCCTGACCCATGCAGGTTCACATTAGATTCGAACAGTCGGTAATGAAACAACAGAGCCAAGAACTGGTGAGCATCAGCTTTAATTCTAGCTTGCACCCAGCGGGCAAGCAAAAACACACACTGGGCTCCAAAACCCACTCATTCAGTGCTCACAAAGCTACTGACTTATCCGAGTTTCCTAGAATCAAAAGGTTTCTAACTCACCAGACTTATTCACCTCTGTTCCCCATCTCCTTATCCAGCACAAACTCTGCACAAACTGGCTTCTCCCTCAGCATTCCGCCATCTTGGCTGCCTCCTCTCCTCCACATGGCCTTAATCTGCTCTCCTTTCTAATACTAACCTCAGAAAAAACAAGAGAGAATAAGCTCCCGGTCTGTCCCACTTTATAGCGTAAAATCAAAACCTCCAATCCAATTACACAAACAAGGAAGTCTCCAATACAAAGCCACCCATCCGAGGGATTCCTCAGGGATTCCTCATGAGAGTGCACCACCCCACATCATCCAATCAGTCAAGGGTGCATCCAATCAGTCAAGGGTGTGGGGAAAAGCTTACTCTTAAAACTAAACTTAGGCTATAATGACCCAGCCTGCTTACTTTACAGTCTTTCCCCCACACCCATCCCAAGCATAAGGGTAAATAATATCACCTGGGTGACGGGCTTCCATGTGGGCAGTGCCATCTTTAACAAAGTGAACATATTATATTTTATCTGCCCAACAGGTTCCTTAGTTGTTCATTGATTGCTTTCTTATAGGTTCCTTGACCGCTTGACCCGGGGGGGGGGGGGGGGTTGCTACAGTGGACCAAGTTACCGCTTGCTCGAGCCAGAGACCTTGGGTCCAAGCTGGTGAGCCTTGTTCAAACCAGATGAGCCTGCGCTCAAGCTGGCGACCTAGGGGGTCTCGAACCTGGGTCCTCCACATTCCAGTCTGATACTCTATCCACTGTGCCACCACCTGTTCAGGCCTAATTTATAACTATTTGATATTTTGTTACACATAAAATACAAACTAGAAAGACAAGTGATACATTGTTTATAAGTAATTATTCTGTTTACTTCTATCTAAAAGAGATAGCACAGGTATTTTTAAAATTTATTTATTTATTATTTATTCATTTTAGAGAGGAGAGAGTGAGAGAGAAAGGGAGGAGGAGCAGGAAGTATCAACCCCCATATGCACCTTGACAAGACAAGTGCTGGGTTTTGAACCGGCGACCTCAGTGTTCCGAGGTCAATGCTTTATCCACTGCGCCACCACAGGTCAGGCCAGCACAGGTATTTTGACTCAGGCAATCGTAGGTCCAATTACAAGTATTATGGAGTTAACAAAGTTATTTAGTCTTCCTGAACCTCAATTTAGCTATCCATAAAATGGGAATGACAATACCTATATCAAACAGTTATCTTAAGTGGCCAATAAGATTAGATAACATTCTAAAATGCAGTCCAAGGCAGTAGTTAAGAGTATAGAACATGGGCCAGGCAACTTACTTTATCTCTTTGTTCTGTTTTGTTTTTTGGTTTTTTTTAATCTGTATAATGGAGATGATAATAGTTAGGGAGTGAGGTGTTCATATATGGGAAGTATTTGAAATAATGCTGGAGTCCCATAAGTCTAAATCTGCTCAAGTATTGGTACTCTTGTTATTATTTCACATGAAAGTGCTTAGCGTAGATGGAATGTAGAAGTGCTGCTTTCCTCTTGTGTTGTCATTAACATCTTGTTTTCCCACTTAGTTATTATCACCCAACAGTGGCAGCCACAGAATTTCTTTATAGGAGTCTCTGGTATTGGGGAAATATGGTAGGAATGTTGAAGAGCTGTAAGGTTTGTTTGAAAGCAATGTTTGCACAGTGGTTTAAATAAGATTTAAAAAATATGTATTTTTCATAGATAACTGGTGCGTAAGGCTACTGCCAGGGCCAACACCACCTCAGATTGTGAGTCATACAGATATTCTCAATTAGCAGAAGGAAGGATAGATAAATTCTCAGTAAATCAACCCAGCATTTTTAGCACAACCAGGTGAGAACATCTGTGGGGTAATGTGATCCACTACTCAATGAAAGACAATAATTGGTAACTGAAATGCCTGAATTGATTGGGGTTTAGTCCATTAAGCAACCTAGATAAGTTCTTTCTACCTAAGACATTCTAGCTAAGAAGTAAATAAAAATGGCAAGGTCTTCATTTATTATTAATGGCAAGTTTCAAAGTATTTCAATTTATAGAAAAATTTATATCCAATCTAAAACATCCCAATTTACCCTTATATGAGTCTATTTAACCCTTTCAACAGATTTTACCACCATCCGCCCAGTAATACTTTCTTTCTCTCTCTCTCTCCCCCATCCCCCTCTCTTTCACACATACACACACACACACACACACACACACACACACACACACACACACACACACACTTTGACTGCCAGTCTTCATAAAGTGCAAAACTCTTTGGGAAATCTTGGTAATTATTTACCTGTTCCCTCATTCAACAAAATTTTACAACAAATCATAAAATCATAGTAGGCACAAGGGAGGAAAGGCCATAAAGTCTGGCCTTACAGTCTAGTGGGGGAAAAGACAAGTAAACAACAAATGTTAAGGACAATATACTCACATTTTCTACCCTGCAGAGGCCTATGGCCAATCCAGGAACAATAAGCACCCCTGGTACTCAGAGTTTTCTCTCCCAATACCATTTTCTACAAAAAAGGAAAAGGAGATCCTTTAAGAAATTGCTAATTCCCGATCTGGAGCAGGAAATATTTATATAGGATTATCTTGGTATAAGCAAGAAAGCTATCAACCTGCATCAGGAATCCACTTGAGTAAGCCTTCCTTTGCCAAATATGGAACAACTGAGCATCAATAAATACTATATCTGAAATGTATGAAAGACATTAAATATGCTTAACTACAGGTGTCCTTGATAATGCTTAAACAACAATTGATCATCTCTGGAGCATCCTAGAATACCAACTCTATTTTATTTTAAAAACTGATAAAAGTAAAAAATAAAAATATGATTTTGACTTTTTGTGAACTGTATTTCAGAAGTAACAAATATGTGACCAGGGGAAATTTCTCTTTTTAGAAGTGCTAAGATAATAAATTAAGAAGAAATAATTATTTGAGGTTAAGTGCATAGTGTGCAGACAAAACAATAGTTGCCATAGTGGATAATTATTAAAACTGGGAGGTGGCACTATTATGCTATTCCGTCCATTTGATTATGTTAAAATTTTCATAATAAGATGTTAAAGAGGAATAATATGTTCTGATTACTGTAGCTTTAGGGTAAGTCTTCAAGTAATGTAGTGTAAGTCTTCTAAATTTATTCTTCCTTTTCAGGATTATATTGACTATTCTTGGTTGGTTCCATGTATACTTTAGGATCAATTAAGCTATTTCTACAAACAGATTTTTTTTATTGCGTAGAATCTGTAGATCACTTTGGGAAGAACTAACATTTTAACATTACAATCTCTCCATTTAGTTAATCTTCTGTGAGTTCTCTCAGCAGTGTTATACCCTTTTTGATGCTTGCACAGAATCCTTGCACATCTTTTGTCATATTTATTTATAAGCATTTTTATCTTTTTATTAGTTTAAATTGTATTTTTAAATTTTACTTTTATTGTTTGCTAAAAATATGCAAAATTACAATTGATATTGTATAACGGCCTTATATCCTGCAACTTTATCAACTGTGTACTTATTCCTAGCTGTCACTTTGTAGATTCTTTATTTTATACATAGAGTATCATATATGCACACTTTTACATAGTATGCAAATACAGACTGTCTTGCTTTTTTTCCCCTAATTTTTATTCCTTTAATCTCTTTGTCTCACCTTATTGCAAGTACAATATTAAATAGGCGTGGAGGAAATAGGCAGCCTTTTGTTTTTTTCAATCTCAGAGGAGAAATATTCAGTCTTTTACTGTTAAGAATGTTGTTAGCTATAGATTTTACATAAATACTGTTAACAGACTGAAGAGATCCTCTTCAATACCTAGCTTCTTACGGTTTTCAGCAGGAGAAAGAAGGGCATTTTCTTTGTAAGATTCTGGTATCAGGGATATACTAGCCTCATAGAATGAATTAGAAAGGATTCCCTCCTCTATTTTCTGAACATTTTACACTGTTTCTATAAACATGCCTCTTATTTTTTAACTGACTTTTTTTAGTATTTTATTTTTTAAATATTATTCCGAAAATTAAATTTGATCAATAAGAGTACATAGGTTTCAGGTAAATGTTTCTATAGCATTTGAACTATTAATTATGTTGTATACCCATCACCAGAAGTCAAATAATTTTCTGTCACCTTATATTTGTCCCTCCCCCACACCCTTCTCTCACAATCCCACCATAACCACATCACTTTTATCTCTGCCCATGAGTCTCAGTTTTATTTCCCACCTATGTGTGAAATCATACAGTTCTTAGATTTTTCTGATTTGCTTATTTCACTCAGTATAATGTTCTCGAGGTCCACCCATGTTGTCATAAATGGCACTATGTCATCATTCTTATGGCTGAATAGTATTCCATTGTATATATGTACCACATCTTCTTTGTCCAATCCTCTATCGAGGGACACTTTGTTTTTTTTCATGTCTTGGCCACTGTAAATAATGTTTTGATGAACATGGGGTATATGTTTTCTTTACATACCAATGTTTTTGAGTTTTGGGGGTAGATACCCACTGAAAGGATTGCTGGATCATATATTAGTTCTATTCTTAATTTTTTGAGGAACCACCATACTTTCTTCCATAATTGTTGTACTAATTTGCATTCCCACCAGCAGTGAATGAGGGTTTCTTTTTCTCCACAGCCCCTCCAATATTTGTCATTACCTGTCTTGTTGATAACAGCCAATCTAATAGGTGTGAGGTGGTATCTCATTGTAGTTTTGATTTGCATTTCTCTAGTAGCTAGTAAAGATGAGCATCTTTTCATATATTTGTTGGCCATTTGTATGTCTTCTTGGGAGAAGTGTCTGTTCAAGACCTCTTCCCATTTTTAATTGGATTGTTTGCTTATTTGTTGCCAAGCTTTGTGAGTTCTTTGTACATTTTGAATATTAAAACTTTGAGTAGTACAAACATTCATGTATGTTCTCATGCTTCCTGACCATCCAAAGCACAATTATAAAAAAAAATTATTTTAAAAATGTGTAAGGCAACATTAAAAAAAGGCAAATGTATTTTCTTTTTGTTTCCATAAATTGGTTATCAAACAAACATGATTTTAAGTTAATAAAACTGCAACTGGAACTAATTTCATTTTTTGAAGAAAAGAAAAACACTCACTCCTGGGGGTCAGCAAGCATGAATAAAACTCACTACTCAAACGGTTTACCCTTTATCGGAGCTGTTGTTTGCAAATATCATCTCCCATATAGTTGGCTGCCTATCTGTTTTGTTATCAGTTTTTTGTTTTTGTTTGCTGTGCAGAAGTTTTTTAGTTTAATATAGTCCCATTCATTTATTTTTGCCTTTAGTTCCCTTGCCTTTGAGGTCAAACTCATAAATTGTTCTTATGGCCAAGATACATATCATAATAAATGGTGAAAAACCATTTAATGGTGACAAATTGAAAGGTTTATCTCTAAAATCAGGAACAGGACAAGGCTGCCCACTTTCTCCACTCCTATTCAACATAGAACTGAATGTTTTAGCCAGAGCCATTAGGCAAGGGAAAGAAATAAAAGGCATTCATATCAGGAAAGAAGTAAAGGTATCACTTTTGCAGATGACATGATCCTGTATATAGAAATCCCCAAAGACTCTAACTAAAAACTATTAGAAACAATAGATCAGCACAGTAAAGTCACAGGATACAAAATCAATATACAAAAGTCTATTGCTTTTATATATGCCAATGATAAAACTTTCAAAAAGAAACTCAAGAAAACAATCCTTTTTAGAGTTGCAACAACAACAAAATACCTAAGAATAAATTTAACAAAGGATGTAAAGGATCTATATACTGAAAACTACAAAGCATTATTAAAAGAAATTGAGAAAGACACAATGAAATGGAAAAATATTTTATGTTCATGGATTGGAAGAATCAACATATATTTCTCTCTTTATTTCTTGAAAAGTCTCACTAGGAGTGTATTAATCTCATTAATATATTCAAAGAAATCACATTAGACTTTGTTCATTTATCTATTGTTTATCTTTTCTTTCACTGATTTCTGGTTTTATCTTTGTGGTTTCCATCCTCTATTTACTTTTCACTTAATATTATTTTCTTTATTTAGTTCCTTAAGGTAAAAGCTTATTTTAGTTTAAGCCTTTTTTATTTTTTATAATATAAAGCTATATATTTCACTTTAAGCATTGTCTCACATAAGTTTTGAGATGGTGAATTATAATTATTATTGAATTCAAAATATATCCTTATTTTTTTACAATTTCTTCTCTAACCGATTTTTTACCTAAAAAAATCTGCTTAGTATACAAATACCTGGAGCATTTCTGGATATTATTGCTATTGATTTTTACTTTAATTCCAGAGGACACTATCTATAAGAATTCAATCTGTTAAAATGTGTTAAAACACTTTTTAGCTCATTTTATGGTCTATCTCTGTGAATAGTCATGTTCATTTGAAAAAAACATGTATTCTGTAGCTGTTTAATTAAGCATTTTATAGATATCTGTTAGGTCAAGTTGGTCACTTATATTGTTCAAAGCTATATTCTCAATAACATTTCAAAAAATTTACACATTTTAAAAAATAATTTTATTTGAAAATTTTGTCTTTATCATCAGTTTATTGGTTAGCATCATGGCCAATTAGTTTTTGTCTCCATGTCAGTTTCTTCCCCTTTTGATTTCTCAATTACAGTTGACATACAATATTATGTTAATTTCAGGTGTACAACATAGTGATTAGACATTTATATAATTTACAAAGTGATCACCATAATCAATCTATTACCATCTGACACCATATATAGTTATTGCAATATAATTGACTGTATTCCCGATGCTATACCTTGCAGCCCCATGATTATTTTATAACTACAAATTTCTTATATCTTAATCCTTACCCCTTTTTCATTCATCTCCCCAACTCCCCTCCTATATGTCAAATATCACATTATTTTCTGTTGCTGAGTTTGTTTCTGCTTTTGTTTATTTGGTCTTCTAGATTCCACATATAAGTGAAATCCTATAGCATTTATCTTTCCCTGACTTATTTCACTCAGCATAATACCCTCTAGGTCCATCTATGTTAATGAATTGGCAAAATTTTATTCTTTTTTATGGTTGAGTCATAGTCCATTGTACACACGCATCACTCTTTTTTTATTCATTCCTCTATTGATGGAAACTTATGTTGCTTTCTTGTCTTGGTTATTGTAAATAATGCTTCAATGAACATATAGATGCATATCTCCTTTCAAATTGGTGTTTTGGATTTCCTCAAAAGAATACACAGAAGTAGAATTGCTGAGTCCTTTTTTCTCTTGCTATAGACTTTTTTTTTTTAAGTGTATTTTGTCTGGTACCAGTATTGCTAATCCAGTTTATTCTTTTTGCTTCCATTTTTTTTTTTAATTTTTATTTTATTCACTTTTTAGAGAGGAGACACAGAGTGAGAGAGAGAGAGAGAGAAAGAGAGAAAGGGGGAGGAGCTGGAAGGATCAACTCCCATATGTGCCTTGACCAGACCAGTGCAGGGTTTTGAACTGGCGACCTCAGTGTTCCCAGGTCGACGCTTTATCCGCTGTGCCACCATAGGTCAGGCTTTTTTGCTTCCATTTTTATGAAATATCTTATTCCACCTATTTACTTTCAGTCCATGTGTGTCTTTCAATCTGAAGTGCGTTACTTGTAGACAGCATATGGAAGGGTATTGTTTTTGTTATCCATTCAGCTACCCTCTGTCTTTTGTTTGAAGCATTTAATCCATCCACTTTAAAAAATTACTTGGATATTAAATTTAATGGGGTGACATTGATCAGTAAGAGTACATAGGTTTCAGGTGATCATCTCCATAGCATTTGAACTGTTAATTGCATTGTGTGTCCATCACCCAAAGTCAACTCATTTCCATCACCATATTTTTGTCTCCCCTTATTCCCCTCCCTTATCCCCACCACCTCTAGTAACCACTTCATTTTATCCATGTACATATCTCACCTGTGTGTGAATTCATATAGTTCTTAGTTTTTTCTGATTTCCTTATTTTACTCAGTATAATGTTCTCAAGGCCCATCTATGTTGTCTTAACTGGCAAACTTTTACCATTTACTTTTTTAGTACTTGTTGATAAATATATGGTTATACATGCTTTTTACCTTTTTTTCTTCTTCTTAAGAAAGTTCTTCTAACATTTCTTAGAATACTAGTTTTTGGTGATGAATTTCTTTAACTTTTTCTTGTCTGGAAAGTTGTCTGTCTCTCAATTCTAAATGATAACTTTGCTGGGTAGAATAATCTTGGTTATAAGTTCTTGCTTTTCATCACTTTGAAAATTTTGTTCCAATCCCTTCTGGCCTGCAAAATTTCTGCTCAGAAACCAACTGACCATTTATGGGAGCTCCCCTTGTAGGCCACTAACTGCTTTTCTCTTGATGCTTTTAAGATTTTCTCATCTTTAACCTTTACCACTTTAATGATGATGTTTTAATTATGAACTTCTTTGTGTTCATCTTGTTTGGGACTCACTGTACTTTCTGAGTTTGTATTTATTTCATTCACTAGGTTAGATAAGCTTTCAGTCATTATTTCTTCAAATAGGTCTTCAATTTTTGTTCTGTCTCTTCTCCTTTGGTATACCTATGATGGAAATGTTGGCATGCTTGATGTTGTCCCAGACATCCCTTAAGCCAGTGGTTTCAACCTTTTTAAATTAGGGGACCAGTAAAAATAAGATAATTATTTCAGGGACTGCTAAGGCAGAAGTCACCCTAAGCATAAAAGCAAATTCGACTAAGATCATTAGGTCTATAATCTTCATACAGTATCAGGGTGGTTAACTCTTTTGTGGACTGGCATGGAATTTCTGTTGAACCAGTCAGCAAACTGGAGTTGAAAAACACTGCCTGAAGTTATCTTTATATTTTTTAGTTTCTTTTTGTTATTTTGATTGGGTGTTTTTTGTGATCTTTTATTTCAAATCACTGATTCGATCCTCTGCTTCATTTACACTGTTGTTGATTCCCTTTGATATATTCTTCATTTCTGACTTTTTAATATTTTCTATGTCTATTTTTATGTTTCCTATCTCTTTTTTGAAGTTCTCATTGAGATCACTGAACATTCTTATAACCAAATGTTTTGAACTCTGCATCTGATAGATTGTTTTTCTCCATTGTGTTTAGTTCTTTTTCTGGAGTATATTTATGTTCTTTTATTTAGGAAATGTTTCTTTGTCTCCTAATTTTTGCTGCCATCCTGTGTTTATTTCAATGTATTAGGGAGGGCTGCTACATCTCCCGGTCTTGGTAGAGTAGTCTTATATAGTAGGTGTCCTGTGGGGCCCAGTGGCATCACCTACCTGGTAACCTAAGTTGGTTTCCCTGGTATGTCCTTTGTATGGGTTGTATGTGCCTTTCTAGTTGAACTTTGATTACTATTGGCATGTCAATGGGAAGGACTGGACCTCTGGTTGATTAGATGAAGATGAGCTCTGACCACATTGGAGGAGGTGTTGTGCAAGGGCTGACCTTATGGAGTCAGATTCACTTTAGCAGCATTCTGGTGCCTGTTGAACCTGCCCTTGGGGTGTGCCATTTGTGGAGGTGATTAGGTAGTGCTCTGGAGTGGTTTTGAAGCTGGTTCAGAGCTATTGTTTGAGTCATCTGACCAGCTCTACAGCATGTACTATTAACTTTTACCCAGGTCATTTGGAATATAGCCTTATTTCAATTGACATATAATGCTAAAACTCATTGTTTTATCCAAGGCACTTACTCATATAACATTGAAACCCATTATTTTATTTCTGTAGGTGCATAATCTTGATTTCTACAATTGAATTGCTGTGTTTATCTAATTATATCAAACACTTGTGATTTTAAGTATAAAATTATTACTAAATCTGTGTAATACTTGTCCCGTTTTGCAACAACTGATTTAGGTAGTTTCAAATCAATGTATGTTTCCACAATTAATCACTGTATCCACAAGAAAATTACTGAGAAAATACCACATGAGATGAGAGATTTTGCAAGGACTTGATTATAAGAGTTCTCTTTCTTTATGCATGTGTGCGTATGTATAACATTACACCTTTTTCTATATATATAAACACAGTATCACTAGTTTTTCAAAGCTAAGTTACAGATCTTTCACAGTTTTCCTAATGTCCCTCTTAATAGTAGGGTATAAATGGCAAGCCAAAATTTTTATTAAGAACTAAATACACTAGATATTCAGGGGAATTTTAAAAAAATACTGCATTTAGCTCAGGATTCACCTTGTTAACAAGTGAAGTGGACTAATGAAACACATAGATAATCCTGAAACCTCATTTTAGCCATTAGTTTCAATCTTGTTCCCTGCTCCTGCTTTGACCAAAATTGCTGACAAGGAGTAAAGTGGGGCTGACTAGGACTTCTTGCCCTGCACACCTCTGGTAGAGGTGCTAATGAACTGCGGAATGGCCACAAGGCAGCTCTCCCAAAGTAGAGAAGAGGCAAGAAAGTAAGGTAATTCTTTAGCTGAATGCTAAACTACTGATAATGCCAGCTTAATCTCCACTTCTGTCACCTATCCAGAGGCAGCAATCCTATCCTTCTACTCATAAATACTGAATAATTAGAAAGCCTCAGCATAAACAATGGAATTGAGCTATTTTCAATTACAATTCAATTATGATTATTTTCTGTAAAAGATTTCATTTGACTCTTTTAGGAGAACATATAGCAAAGGATATATCAATAGTTCATTTACACTACCAATTAGTAGCATAGTAGAAGGATTTGCTAATCCAAAACACTCTGTTCCTACTTAAATCGTCTGTTGGTTTAACTGTGCTGACATAGATTTAATATCCTACCAAGTTTGCCTTAATGATTGCTTGAAGGATACACTACATTCAAGCTGTTTTTATTAAATATACACAGTGCCTACATTACAGATATATAACAGATATAAATAATAAAAGTTAAAGACTATAATATATCCATTCATATTATATAGTATTTCAACAAAATTCAGCATAATTATAAAATTTATTAAGCACCTGAGAAAATAGAGATTTGCTGATAAAGCTTGCCTTTTCTTATTTCAGAATAAACCCAAGTGTCACACAATTCAGTTCACATCCTTGTTAATGTATTCTTAACCCAAAATTTTAGTTTCCTCTAACAGATTATTGCAGGCTTCAAAAACGCTTGTATACACTGAAATCTTTTCTTTCAATGACAAACAACTTGCTGAGAATTTGGATGATGCCAAGAGTATGAAACCCCCAAGACATCATTACTCAATGAACTCATGGAAAAATAAAAAGTGAAACTGATTAGAAACAGGAAAATGTAAGAGAAACCAACCAATTTAGTTTCATTACTTTAACTGAGTGAAATGCAAAACATAAACATTGTATGGAGATACATGTCCTTTGTATTTTAGCAATTCTTAAATTTTTAATAATTCTGGGTCTGTGGTAGCTTGGGAGAAAATGTTTTAATGTAAGATTCATCATGACAAGAATGCTTATAACAATGGTACTGCTTAGAATAGTCCAATTAAAATTTTTGTATTTGGTATGTTTGCATTATATAAAAAGTACAAAATGGAATGTGAATCATTATCAATTTTCTTTCCTGGAATCAAAATACTAAATGCTGTATGGCATCAAAATTGTTCCTCCTACCCTTGAAAAAGACCAATACTTCTAAATATCAAACAAGTTAATTAAGTTCATATGGGGAGACAGGCATCGGGAACTGCTTACTTCTTAAAAGAAAGTATATAGATTAAAACCCACATATGTTAGCTTTCATTATTTTTATCTTTGTTCAACTATTTTTAACTACATAATTATTTGTTTTTATTGTCACCCTTCTCCAGAGAGTACACTGCATAAGAATTGTGTCTGTTTTCAATTTTTTTTAACTATTATATGCCCAAATGCCCAGATTTCATGGTTAAAATAGGGCAGAAAACTAAACTAGTTCTCATCCTAATTTATCTAAATAATTACAGCAGTTCCTCATGTTTCTTGGCCATTAGAGAATCAACTGATTGGCTTATTCTCAGCCAGCTGATATCTAACAATGCCATCACTTGCAAATCTCCATTTAGTTCTAACACCTCCTTCTCCCTACCACGTACCCCTGGATTCCTGGATCCTAAACTGAACCAAGAAATGTCCAGTCTAGGGTAGGAAATGTTTAAAAGTCAGTAATTTTGCATATAAACCGTGTATAAAAGTCAATGTCTAAAGATCTAGTTGGCTTCTGAGGTAGCTGTCTCCCAAAGTATCCCAGCATTACCTTAGCACTGACACAAATTCTCTATCTACCAATAACATTCCCATTGCTACATAAAAAGTTATTTGGGGATAAATCAATTTCATCACCTCATTGCATAAATAAGTAGTTTAAGTCAGGGAGAAATCTGAAGGACTGTCTTCACAACACTAAAGTCCATCTTTGATATCCACAGCCTGTGAGTCTCAGACCACTATTGAACTTAACAAAAGACATTTCTAGAAAATCTTAGTCTTCGCTATAACTCTTGCTTATAGTCATCCCTTAACTCAAACAACACACAAAATTCCCTGGAGCTGCCAAAAATTCTTCAGTAATAGAAACAAAAATATTTTGACCAGTCAGTGAACAGAAAATTCCACTCACCAGGAGGTTCTAGTGGTGAAGTAGGTTGGATTCCAGAAAGTTCCTAGCACATTGTGGACGGAGAGTAAACTCTTTCAGCTATGACTTCTATTCCTCTGTATCCCCCCAAACTTACTGCAAGGCCAGGCACAGCCCTAATTGGTTATAAATAGGACTGTAAGTAAGAAAGAAAAGTTAAAATGGAATATCTTTAGAAATTGTATTTAAATCGTTCTTCAACTTTATGATTAAATTAACATATTTTATCAGATAGATATGAATAATATAACAGTAATTATGGTTTAAATAATATCTTGCATGTTATATCAAAACTCACATGTTCAGGGCTTACCAACATAAAGATGCTGTCTATAAAAAGAATTAGATGACATAGATAAAAATCTTTTAAAACTTTTTTTGGAGGAGGAGCAAGATGGCGACGGAGTAGGCGGACGTACCAACTTCCAACTCCCAGAACCAAAGTGGATTACAACTAAATTTTAAGAACCATCACCTGGATAAACCAACTTTGAACAAAACTAAGTGGACTCTTCAACCAAGGAACACAGAAGAAGCCACATTGAGACTGGTAGGAATAGCGAAAACGCGAAGAGGGCTGCCCAGCTCCCCGGAGCAAACGGCAGCCCGGAGAGACCCGCAGGGCCGGAGGAGAGTTTGGCGGAGAGGGAGGGACCTGGGTCCCAGGAACCAAGCCCCAGCCTCCAGTCCTAGAGCCTAAAAGAGGCGTTTGGACAGTATTGAGCTGTGAAACAAGTGAGGGAGCTCCCAGGCCTACAGTGTGGAGTATTAGGTCCCTTCCTAGTCTGCTGAGGGCTGCTTAAGGTTTTGGGGCAGCAGGACGCTGAAAGGCGGTTCTGACGGCGTGGGCAGAGGCCAAGCACCGGCAAAGGGGGTGGGGGACCTGCAGATAGACCACACCTAGAGAACACAAAGGCAACACCTACTGGACTCCAGTGGCCACAACTTGCTTATACACAGAAAAAATGGGCAGGCAGAGGAATGCAAACCAAATGAATCAAGAGAAATCCCCAGAGAAGGACCTGAATGAACCAGATATAACCAAATTACCAGAAGCAGAATTTAGAATAATGATAGTTAGGATGTTCAAAGAAATTAGAGCAACAATGGATAGTCATTATGAACACCTGAACAAAGAGATAACAAGTATAAAAAATGAAATTGAAATAATAAAAAAGAATCAGACAGAAATGACAAATACAGTATCAGAACTGAAGACCACAATGGAAGGAATTAGAAGCAGGATGGATGACGCTGAGGATCGAATAAGCGAGTTAGAGGACACAATAAACAAAGACACAGAAGCAGAGAAGAAAAAGGAAAAGAGACTTAAAAAATGTGAGGAAACTCTAAGGGAGCTTTGTGACAACATGAAGAGAAACAACATTCGCATCATAGGGGTGCCTGAAGAAGAGGAGAGAGGACAGGAAATGGAAACTTTGTTCAATCAAATTATAGCAGAAAACTTTCCTAAATTAAGGCTGGGAAATGCTCCACACATTCAAGAAGCACACAGAACTCCATTAAGGAGAAACCCAAAAAAATCTACACCAAGACACATCATAGTTAAAATACCAAAGCTAATGGATAAAAAAAAATTTTTAAAGCTGCTAGAGAAAAAAAGACTATCACCTACAAAGGAGCCCCCATTAGGATGACATCGGACTTCTCAACAGAAACACTTGAGGCCAGAAGGGAATGGCAAGAAATAATCAAAGTAATGCAGAACAAGAACCTACAACCAAGACTACTTTATCCAGCAAGGCTAACGTTTAAAATTGAAGGAGAAATAAAGAGCTTCCCAGAAAAAGAAAGCCTCAAGGAATTCATAAAAACCAAACCAATTCTGAAAGAGATACTAAGGGGCCTCTTGTGAACAGTTTAAAGTGAGGAATGAATAGAGCAAAAGAAGAATACAGCTTTAAAGAATAAAATGGCAATAAACAACTACATATCAATAATAACCTTAAATGTAAATGGATTAAATGATTCAATCAAAAGACATAGGGTAGCTGCATGGATAAAGAAACAGGACCCATACATATGCTGTCTACAAGAGACACACCTTAAAACAAAAGATGCTCATAGACTGAAGGTAAAAGGATGGAAAAAAATATTTCATGCAAATGGAAATGAAAAAAAAGCAGGGGTAGCAATACTTATATCAGACAAAATGGACTTTAAAACAAAGGCTGTAGTAAGAGATAAAAGAGGACACTACATAATGATAAAGGGAAGAATTCAACAGGAAGATATAACTATTGTAAATATCTATGCACCAAATATAGGAGCCCCGACATACATAAAGCAGACTTTGATGGATATAAAGGGCGAGATTAACAGCAATACTATCATAGTAGGGGATTTCAATACCCCTCTAACAACACTGGATAGATCCTCAAGAAAGAAAATTAATAAAGAAACAGCAGACTTAAAGGATACACTAGATCAACTTGACTTAATAGATATCTTCAGAACTTTTCACCCTAAAGCAGTAGAATATACATTCTTCTCAAGCACTCATGGTACGTTTTCTAGGATAGACCACATGTTAGGACCCAAAAATGGTCTCAATAAATTTAAGAAGATTGAAATCATATCAAGCATTTTCTCTGATCACAATGCCATGAAACTAGAAATTAACCACAAAAGAAAAACTGAAAAATACTCAAAGACTTGGAAACTAAATAGGATGATATTAAATAATGAATGGATTAACAATGAGATCAAAGAAGAAATAAAAAAGTTTCTAGAAACAAATGATAATGACCATACATCAACTCAAAATTTATGGGACACAGCAAAAGCAGTTCTGAGAGGGAAGTTTATTGCACTACAGGCATATCATAAGAAGCTAGAAAAAGCTCAAATAAGCAACCTGACCCTGCATCTAAAAGAACTAGAAAAACAACAACAAATAAAACCCACGACAAGTAGAAGAAAGGAAATAATAAAGGTCAGAGCAGAAATAAATGACATAGAGGCTAAGGAAACAATACAGAGGATCAATGAAACAAGAAGCTGGTTCTTTGAAAAGGTAAACAAGATTGATGAACCTTTAACTAGACTCACCAAGAAAAAAAGAGAGAGGACTCAAATAAATAAAATTAGAAAGGAGAGTGGAGAAATAACAACTGACACAACAGAAATACAAAGCATTGTAAGAAAATACTATGAAGAACTATATGCCAAAAAATTAGACAATCTTGGTGAAATGGACAAATTTCTTGAATCATATAACCTTCCAAAAATCAATCTGGAAGAATCAGAACACCTAAACAGACCAATTACAGCAAATGAGATAGAAACAGTTATCAAAAAACTCCCAACAAAGAAAAGTCCTGGGCCTGATGGCTTCACAAGTGAATTCTATCAAAAATTCAAAGAAGAACTAACTCCTATTCTCCTCAAGCTATTTCAAAAAATTCAAGAGGAAGGAAGACTTCCAAACTCCTTTTATGAGGCGAGCATAATTCTGATCCCAAAACCGGGCAAAGACAACACAAAGAAAGAAAATTATAGGCCTATATCCCTGATGAATTTAGACGCTAAAATTCTCAACAAAATATTAGCCAACCGGATCCAGCAATATATGAAAAAAATCATACACCACGATCAAGTGGGATTTATTCTGGAGAGGCAAGGCTGGTTCAATATTCGCAAATCAATCAATGTGATTCACCACATAAACAAAAGGAAGGACAAAAATCACATGATAATTTCAATAGATGCAGAAAAGGCATTTGATAAAATCCAGCACCCATTCATGCTCAAAACTCTCAGTAAAGTGGGAATACAGGGATCATTCCTTAATATGATAAAGGCCATCTACGATAAACTGACAGCAAACATCATACTAAATGGACAAAGATTAAAAGCAATCCCCTTAAGATCAGGAACCAGGCAAGGTTGCCCACTTTCACCACTCTTATTCAACATAGTTCTGGAAGTCCTAGCTACAGCAATCAGACAAGAAGAAGAAATAAAAGGCATACAAATTGGAAAAGAAGAAGTAAAACTGTCATTATTTGCAGATGATATGATATTGTATATTGAAAACCCTAAAGTCTCAGTCAAAAAACTACTGGACCTTATAAATGAATTCAGCAAGGTGGCAGGATATAAAATTAATACTCAGAAATCAGAGGCATTTCTATACACCAACAATGAAATATCAGCAAAAGAAATTAAGGAAACAATCCCCTTCACTATTGCAGCCAAAAAAATAAAGTACCTAGGAGTAAATTTAACCAAGGAGGTTAAGGACTTGTACTCAGAAAATTATAGAACATTGATAAAAGAAATCAAGGAAGATACAAACAAGTGGAAGCATATACCATGCTCATGGCTAGGAAGAATAAACATCATTAAAATGTCTATATTACCCAAAGCAATTTATAAGTTCAATGCAATACCAATTAAAATACCAATGACATACTTCAAAGATATAGAACACATATTCCAAAAATTTATATGGAACCAAAAAATAACACGAATAGCCTCAGCAATCTTAAAAAGAAAAAATAAAGCAGGAGGTATCACTCTTCCTGATATCAAGGTTTACTACAAGGCCATTATACTCAAGACAGCCTGGTACTGGCATAAGAACAGGCACATAGATCAATGGAACAGAACAGAGAACCCAGAAATAAACCCACAGCTTTATGGACAACTGATATTTGACAAAGGAGGAAAGAACATACAATGGAGTAAAGACAGCCTCTTTAACAAATGGTGTTGGGAAAATTGGACATCTACCTGCAAAAAAATGAAACTAGACCATCAACTTACACCATTCACAAAAACAAACTCAAAATGGATAATAGACTTAAATGTAAGCCGTGAAACCATAAACATCTTAGAAGAAAACATAGGCAGCAAGCTCTCCGACATCTGTAGCAGCAGTATATTTGCCGATTTATCTTCATGGGCAACTGAAATAAAAGGCAAGATAAACAAATGGGACTATATCAAACTAAAAAGTTTTTGCACAGCTAAAGACAATAGGAACAGAATAAAAAGACAAACCACACAATGGGAGAACATATTCGACAGCACATCTGATAAGGGGTTAATAACTAAAATTTATAAAGAACTTATAAAAAGCAACACCAGGAAGACAAACAACCCAATCAAAAAATGGGCAAAAGAAATGAATAGAAATTTCTCCAAAGAGGACATACAGATGGCCAATAGGCATATGAAAAAATGCTCAACATCACTAATCATTAGAGAAATGCAAATTAAAACCACAATGAGATATCACCTCACACCAGTCAGAATGGCACTTATCAGCAAAACAACACAGAATAAGTGCTGGCGAGGATGTGGAGAAAAGGGAACCCTTCTGCACTGCTGGTGGGAATGCAGACTGGTGCAGCCACTGTGGAAAACAGTTTGGAGATTCCTCAGAAAATTAAAAATCGAACTGCCTTTTGACCCAGCTATCCCACTTTTAGGAATATACCCTAAGAACACCATAGCACTGTTCGAAAAGAAGAAATGCGCCCCCATGTTCGTGGCAGCATTGTTCACAATAGCGAAGATCTGGAACCAGCCCAAGTGTCCGTCAGAAGACGAGTGGATTAAAAAGCTTTGGTACATATATACTATGGAATACTACTCAGCCATAAGAAACGATGACATTGGATCATTTATAACAAAATGGATGTACCTTGATAACATTATACGGAGTGAAATAAGTAAATCAGAAAAAAAGAAAAACTGAGAACAGCACGATTACATACATAGGTGGGACATGAAAGTGAGGGTATGAGACATGGACAAGAGAGTGGTGGTTATGGGATGGGGGGAGGGAGGGAAGAATGGGATAGGGAGGGGGGGAGGGACGCAGGGAAAACCAGATTGAAGGTGACAGAGGACAATTT
Source organism: Rhynchonycteris naso (assembly GCA_037038555.1). NCBI lineage: Eukaryota > Metazoa > Chordata > Mammalia > Chiroptera > Emballonuridae > Rhynchonycteris > Rhynchonycteris naso. Next base: position 82,198,990 of record CM072999.1, on the reverse strand, counting down.
GACTTTTGGTGATGGGTATGCAACACAATTGAATGATAAGATAACCTGGAGATGTTTTCATTGTACATATGTACCCTGATTTATTGATGTCACCCCATTAGAATTAATAATAATAAAATATATATATATAAAAAAAAAACTTTATTTTGTTACCCTTTGAAACCAATCCATATCCTCTTAAAATACTTAATGATATTTGAAGCCAGAGATTTTTTCTCTTTCTGCTAATTTATTGGCTGTCTTTGTGTTAAATAGCATACTTTAAGGATGATATAACAATTGGTTTTTGATTCTACTTTGGGGTCAGGCTTTACTCAAAACTGTTTTTTCTCTGGGGAGGGAGGCTCCAATATACCTCTTAGTACAGATTTCTTTGTAATCTACTTCAAGGAGCCACATCGTCTGGCAAAGTTGAAGGAAATGTCTGTGTCTGGCTTCATTATCACCCAGCCTATGGTAAGAGTGTTGAAAACGTAGGCTACCTAAAATTGAGGTTGTAGTTATAGTTGGGTCACAGTCCACTGATAAAATGTCACCAGCTCCTTTTTTCTAACCTAGTAAGGTGTCATCTAAGAAGGTTCTGGGGGGGGGATAAAATGTATAGAGGGAAAGCTGTCACTTAAGAAGATCTCAGGCACTGCAGAAAAAATATTGAACAGAATATCAAATCACATGGTGTGGGACATCATGAACTAGTACTCTTTGAGGTCCCAGATTTCAATCAGTTGGGATAAAGGATGCCAAGTTAGCATTAGTCATACCAAAACAGATTGTAAAATAAAGATGATAGTTTCTTGAGGAAAAAGATAAACAGAATGTGTAAAAATTCTTAGGTATAATTTTTTTTGTTTCTTTTGGCTATATTTGATACTGTAACCTAATCTGTTCTAAAATGTGGTTTGTCACTTATTACCTATTAAAACAAGGTATTTTTTCATTGTTAAGTAAAAAAGAAAGAAACAATAGGAGTTATTTTAATAAGAAAGGAAGAGAAGGAAAACCATACCTGACATTAACTGGAATAATCATTTTATATTTGAGACACATAGTTGCCAAATAACTTAATATCTTATTTCATTTTATCACTGAATAATATTTTATTGTCTGGATGTACCACTGTCATTATCCATTCACTTACTAGTGGACATCTTGGTTGCTTCCAAGCTTTGGCAATTATGAGTAAAGCTTTCATAACATTTGCATACAGGTTTTTGTGTGGACATAAGTGTCTAGTGCCTTTGCATAAATCCCAAGAAGCACAATTGATGGATCATGTAGTAAGAGTATATTTAATTTTGTAAGAAATTGCCAAACTGTCTTCCAAACTGGTTTACCATTTTGCATTCCCAACAGCAATGAATAAGTGTCTCTCTTGTTCCATTTCCTCACTAGCATTGGGGGTTGTCAGTGTTCTGCATTTTGACTATTATAATTGGTCTGTTCTAATTTGCAATTCTTTAATGACATATGATTTGAACATCTTTTTATATGCTTATTTTCCATGTGCATATCTTTCCGATGCGTTGTCTTTTCAATGATTCGTCCACTTTTAAATCAGAGTGTTCATTTTCTTATTGTTGAGTTTAAATATTCTTTGTCATATTTTAGATCACAGTTTCTTATCATGTATGTATTTTGTAAATATTTTCTCCCTGTCTGTGGCCTTTCTTCTCATTGCCTTGATACCTTTTTCAAAACAAAAGTTTTTAATTTTAATAAAGTCCAGTTTATTTATTATTCTTTCATGGGTTCTGTAATTGGAGTTATACCTAAAATTTACACTGTATTCAAGGTCATTTAGGTTTTCTTCTACTTTTATGTTCTATGAGTTTTGTAGTTTTAATTTTTACTTATAGGTCTATGAACCATTTTGAATTAGTTCTTCTGAAGGGTATAAGATCTGTACTTAAATTCTTTTTTTTTTTTTTTTTTTTTTGCATGTGAATATCCAGCTGTTTCAGCACCAGCACCTTTTGTTGGAAAGATTATCTTTGCTCCACTGTATTGCCATCACTCTGTTTTTAAAGATTGGTTGACTGTATTCATGAGTCTCTTTTTGGGATTTTAATTCAGTTCTGTTGATCTGTTTATTATTTCACAAATACTACAGTGCTTTGATTAATATAGCTTTATAGCAAGTTTTGGAGTTGAATAGTGCCAGACCTCTGACTTTGTTTATCTTCAATATTTGATTGGCTATTCTGAGCCTTTTGACTCTCCATATAAGCTTTAGAATCAATTTTTTGATTTCCACAAAATAACTTGCTGGGATCTTGATTGGAACTGCATTGAATCTATATGTAAAGTTTCTAAAGAACTGGCATTTTGACAACTTGTCCACAAATATAGAAAATCTCTGTTCACATAGTTTTTTGAGTTATTTAATCAGTTTTAAAGTTTTCTTCACATAGATCTTACACATAATTTGTTAGATTTATTTCATTTTGGGGTTACTAATATAAATGCTATTGAGCTTTTAATTTCAAATTCCACCTGTCCACTGCTGATATATAAAAATTCTAGAGATTTCCTGGAGGTTTCTCTCAAGTTTCTATGGCCTCACATGCCTTGCCCTGTCAAATGGAGGAGAAGAAACTCTTTCTTCTCTTGACTTTTATTAACTACATGATATTTTACACTACAAAAAGGATACAGTACAATGACCCAGGACTCATACCAACCCATCTGGCAGTAAAGAAGCCCTACCGCTTCACTGCTAGTGAAGAGTCAGATGAAGCTTAGTGAAGAAAAAAGACTTTCACCACTAAGCACTTGTAACAAGTGCAATTCCTTGTGGTGTCGTTAGAGGACTAGCGGGTAGTTGGAAACTCCAGTCCTACCAGCAATAATGAGGAACCCCTTTTCTACTTGGGTGAACAAAGGCTGAGTAAGGAACTTGGATTTCTGGTCCTGCCTGCCAGTAGCCAAGCAGCACTCTCCACTTCCCATAACAAAATATAATTAAAGAAACCAGATAAAACAGAAGGTGTAAATTAAATTCATAATGTTACAGACACATATCCAAAATATCCAGATACAACAAAAGAGTCAATTACTAAGAATATCAATTTGAATAAAAATGACAAACAGTAGTTTCCAATACTGAATTTATAGAAATGTTAGAATTAGCTGACAAAGATTTATTTTTTGACAGAGACAAGAGAAAGAGGGACAGATAGGGACAGACAGACAGGAAGGGAGATAGATGAGAAACATCAATTCTTTGTTGCAACCTCTTAGTTGTTTATTGATTGCTTTCTCTTATGTGACTTGACCAGGGGCTACAGCAGAGCAAGTGACCCCTTGCTTAAACCAGATTAGCCCACTCTCAAGCTGGCAACATCGGGGTTTTGAACCTGGGTCCTCAGCATCCCAGACTGACACTCTATCCACTGCACCACCGCCTGGTCAGGCAGCTGACAAAGCTGTTTAAAGCAGCTACCATAAAATACTTTAATAAGCAATTACAAATACACTAGGAACAAATGAAAAAATAGAAAGTCTCAGTAAAGAAATAGAAAGTCTGAACAAAAATATAAAATATAAAGAACCAAATTTAAAATTTAAAACTGAAGAATGCAAACTTTTAAATAAAAAGGATTCAATGGATAGGCTCAACAGCAGACTGGAAGAGGAGACAGAGAAAATATTGGTAACTAGAAAATAGAACAATATACCAGACACCTCTCAGAATGGCTACCATCAATTAACCAACAAACAAATGTTGGTGAGGATATAGAGATAAGGGAACCCTTGTGCACTGTTGGTGGGAATGCTAATTAGTACAAGCCACTTTGAAAAGCAGTACAGTATTTCCTCAAAAAATTAAAAGTGGAACTGCCTTATGATCTAAGGATTCCACTTCTGGGAATATCTCTGAAGAAATCTGACACACAGATTTGAAAGAATATATGCACCCCTATGTTCACTGCAGTATTATTTATAATAGTCAAGCTTTAGAAATAAACCTAAATTCCTATTATTATACGAGTGGATAAAAAAGCTGTGGTACATTTACACAATGGAATACTATTCTGCCATAAAGAAAAGAAGGAAATCTTACATTTTGTGACAGCACTATGCACCTGGTATTATGCTAAGTTAAATAAGCCAGGTAGAGAAAGGAAAACACCATATGATTTCAGAAATATGTGGAATCTAATAAACAAAATAAATAAACAAACAAAATAGAAACAGACACATAGATGCCCAAAACAGACTGATAGTTGTTATAAGGTAGGGGAGTTTAGGCTGCGTGAAACAGGTGAAGGGATTAAGTGGGGGAAAAGCAAACAAACTTGTAGACACAGACAATAGTATGTGATTACCACCAGAGAAAGGGGGAGGTAGAACAGAGTAAAGGGGAGATAAATGGTGACAGAAGGAGACTTAACTTTGGGGGATAGACATACAATATAATATACAGATGATATACTGTAGAATTGCAACACCTAAAACCTATATAATTTTATTAATCAATGTCATCCCGATATATTAAATAAAAATTTTTAAAAATTAAAAAGAAAATAGAACAATAGATGTTCATCTGAACAACAGATAAAAAATAGACTTAAGAAAATTGAGCCTCAGCAACCTTTGTGACCACAACAAAAGATCAATCATTCTTATCTTCACAGTACAAGAAAAAGAGGAAAAAGAGGGCAGCCTGAAAAGAATACTCAAAGAAATATCGCTGACAACTTCCCAAATATTGCAAAAGATATAAACCTACATATTCAGAAAGCTGAGCAAACACTAAATGGGATACAACAAAAGAAATACATGCTAAGCAACTCACTCAAACTTCTGAAAACTAAATAGTAAACAAAAAAGTCTTGAGAACAGCAAGAAAGAAACATTTTACCTATAGAAAAAAGAAAAACAACAACAACAGTTTAAATGGCAGCAGTTTTATCACCTGAAGTTACTGAAGACATAAGGAAGTGGCATAAAACTTATAAGAGGAAAGAAGTCTCTATTTTCAACAGATATAGCACTACACATTTTGCGTTTTGCAGACACTGCTTTGTTTTACAAATTGAAGGTTTTTGGCAACCCTGCACTGAGCAAATATTTCAGTGCTATTTTTCCAATAGGCTTAGATCATTGTTAGCATTTTTTAAACAATAAAGAACTTTTAAAAAATATTCAGTTACAGTTTACATTCAATATTATTTTGTATTAGTTTCATGTGTACAGTGTAACAGTTAGGCAATCAGATACTTTACTAAATGTTTCCTTTAAGATATCCAGTATACACCTCAAACCAATATAGTTATTATAATATTACAGACTAAATTCCTTATGCAGTATTTTACATCTTCATGACTAATTTGTAACTACTAATTTGTATTTTTTAATCCCTTTGCCTTTCATCCAGCCCCACAAAATCCTCTCCCCTTTGACAACAATAAGTATGTTCTCTAAGAATTTTTAAATTAAAATATGCATCTTTTTTCTTTTAGACATAATGCTATTACACACTACTTAATATATTACATTATACTATAAACATAAGTTTTATATGCACTGAGTTTATGTGACTTATTTCATTGTAATATTTGCTTTATTGTGGTGGTCTCAAACTGAATCTGCAATATTTCCCAGGTATGACTGTATATCTAAAAAAATTATCTTTCAGAAATAAAAGGAAATAAAGACATCCTCACACATAAGAAAACTAAAAGATTTGCTAAAGAATTTTATAAGCCTGACCAGGGAGTGGCACAGTGGATAGAGCGTCGGACTGGGATGCAGAAGACCCAGGTTCGAGACTCCGAGCTCACCAGCTTGAGCACGGGCCCATCTGGCTTGAGCAAAAGCTCATCAACTTGGACTCAAGGTCGCTGGCTCCAGCAAGGGGTGGCTAGGTCTGCCGAAGGCCCCCAGTCCAGGCACATGTGAGAAAGCAATCAATGAACAACTAAGGTGTCGCAACAAAAAATTGATAATTGATACTTCTCATCTCTCTCTGTTCCTGTCTGTTTGTCCCTATCTATCCCTATCTCTGACTCTCTCTCTCTGTCTCTGTAAAAAAAAAAAAAAAAAAAGAAAAGTCTGTTAGAAAAAAAGAAAGAAACACTCCTGGCACTATGAGTCTTATCAATGAGTGCAGATAGTGGCCTCCTTTGGCTAGATGAGAGGTAAGAGAGCTAAAATGTTTCTCCATCTGATGTATGGGTGTGTGGGACCTGATAAAGAATGTAGTCAATGTAGGAGCTCTAAGGAGAATCCTTTAGGCACTCATATCCAATGCCCAGATAAAATGTATTGAACATGCCCTCAAATCATTTGAAGACTGCTGTGGACTAAATCTAACTAAAGCAATAATATGGCCCAAATCAAGCTCAACTAAAAATATATTGACCCAATGCTCACATTAGCATATGGCAGAAGATGTAAATCCTCTCTTGGTACAAATACTGTAAACTTTAGTCTCTACTGACCCAATGCTCACATTAGCATATGGCAAAAGAGGTAAATCCTCTCTTGGTACAAATACTGTAAACTTCAGTCTCTACATTTATCTCACACAGAATATACAGCATTCAGTAAAAAACTGAAATATTCAAAGAAACAAGAAAATGTAACCTAGCATTAAGGGGGAAAAAAATAAAAAGAACCAGATCCAGATACAGTTCAGATGTTGAAATAATTAGAGAAGGCTTTTAAAATGAATAAATATGATAAAAAATGTTGAACCTATTATTTAAAGACACAAGTGAGCATTTCATCAGTGAAACAGAAACTTTATTTTAAAATATCCAAGTGAAAATTCTATAACTAAAAAAAAGAAAAGAAAGAAAGAAAAGCGATAGCATATTCTATCAGAGTTCTTTTCATCTATTCTTATCAGCTTACTATGACCAAAGAAGGAAAAAATGAGTGAGCTAAAAGACATGCTGATAGAGATAATCTGAATTACAATACAAAAAGGAAGTATAAAAAATACAGCATCTGAAATCAAATGGTTTGACATATGCATAATTGGAATTTTATAGAAAATAAAGTAGGGTAGAAAAAATATTTGATTAATTAATGATGGAGAATTTTTCAGAATTAATAAAGTCATTTGCCCACAGTTACAAGAAACATATGTTCCACTGTACTTACCCCAAGCAGGATAAATACAAATGATACCATAGTCAACATGCTGAAAGTCAAATATAATCCTGAAAGCAGTTGGAGAAAAAAAATCACACCTTATGCACCAGTGAACAACAATCAGAATGAATTTGACTATTCATCACAAACAATGGAGAACAGCAGAAAATAGAATGACATTTTTAAGTTTTAGAAAAAAAAACTGTCAACCCAGATTTTGTATCCAGTGAAAATATCCTTTATGAAGGAAGAAAAGTAATTTTCAGATAGACAAAAGTTGAAAGAATTCATCCCTAGCTGACCTGTACCATAACAAATGGTAAACAAAATTCTTTAGTCTAAGTGAAATACCAGAGAAAAACTAGTCTAACAAAGAACATTAGGAAACATACATATATGGGTAAATATAAAGGATTTTTCAAAATTATCCTGATGTGTGTGTATACACACACACACACACACATGTATATAAAATGTAAAAGTACTTTAAATCCTATAAAATTACTGTTACATATAAAACATAAATTTTAAATTATAATAGATCCATAGCTATGCCTTTATTGAATAGGTAGGTAGATAGATGATAGATAGATAGATAGATAGATAGATAGATAGATAGATAGATAGATGATAGATAGATAGATAGATAGATAATGCTAAGTTTTTAAAAATCTATTGACTGTTTAAAGTCAAAATTGTATTAACACATTATGGGGTTTATATCCTATGTCAAAATAAAACATATGACAAAAGAACAATGGGAAGACTTGGCCAGTTATTGTAAGTTTACAGTTCTTAGACTGATTATAAAGTTAATATTTTAGTATCTAGAACAACCACTAGGAAATAATACTAAAGAGGTATAACCTAAAAGTGGAGAAAATCTAATAGAATATTAAGATATACTCGTTTCACTCAAAAGCAGGCAGGAAAGGAGAATAGATAAAAAGAAAGCAGGTAGCACAAAAAACAAACATTGAGATAGAAAACCTAATACAATCATATCAATAATTAAATTGACTGTAAATGGACTAATCACTTACATCAGAAGGTAAAAATTGTCAGGCTGAAAACAATTAAAATTAGGCCTAACTAATGTTGCTTACAAGAACATGCTTAAAAGATTAGGACAAAGATTGAAAGTAAAAGGATGAAAAACATATATCATACAAACACTAAATATAAAGCAAGTTAACATGGTACATGAGTGTCAGCCAAAGTAAACTTTAAGAAGAAAACTACTAACAGATAAAGAAAGAAATTTCATAATGATAAAAACATCAAGTCATCGACAAGTTACAAGAATCTTAAATGCATATGAACCTAATAACTAACTCCAAAAATATAGGAGTCAACAATTTCCAGAAGTTATTGAAGAAAGAGACAAATCCACAGTTGGAGACATAATCCCCCTCTTTTGGTAATTGATAGAACAAGTAGATAAATTAGAAAGAGTATAGAAGATTTGAACAGAATATTAACATTTGGCCTGATATGCTTTTTTAGAACACTATATCCAACAATAGAAAACATACATTCTTCCCAATGGTAAATGAGTTATTCACCAAGGCAGACCATACCAAGTCATTAAGCAAGTCTTGGGGAATTCAAAGGCTAAAAATAATACAATATATTCTGTGATCAGAACAGTATTAAATTAGAATTTAATAACAATAAGAAATCTAGAAAAATCTCCAAATATTTTTCAGTTAAACAAGAATAGACTTTTAAATAACTCAAGGGTCAAAGAAGAACTCTCAAAGGAAATTACAGGCCTATTAAACCCCAGCTACCTTTATATCTTCATGAGAATGAGGTTATCAGAACATTTCATAGAGCAGATTTTAATTAGTGGATCACAAAGCAAGGCTTGGAGTACCTACAAGGAGAAAAAACATTGAATATAAGAGTTAGAGGGCTGGTACTATTATTTACTATCTATGGGACTTCTTAAAAACCTTTTACAGAATGCATTTGTTCTTCTGAAAACAGGAATAATAACACTTGCATCATCACATACTTATGAAGTTAAATGCAATGCTTACAAAAGCGCCTACCAAACAGACGGCTTGGTCTGTCCTAGTAGATGCTCAACAAACACTGGGTAGATGAAAAAGTAGCTTGGAGCTCTCAAAAACAAGTTTTATAAAATTTGACTGGGGCTTGACCGAGCAAGATAGAAAACAAAATAGATTAGTTACATGTAAGGAATTAAATTCATACCTAACTAGCCCATAAGAGAATTTTTAAAGAATAACTGAAAAGACAAAATATTTTAAAGCTATCCCTTTGGAGAGAACTAGGAGTTGAGGAAGTTCCCAGTCTTCCCTTTCCCTTAACTCAACCAATGCATTCCAGCTTCTTAAACAAACAGCATTTCCACTTCATTGCTACTTACAGCCATAGCCTAAAGCATCAAGATGAAACTCAGCATCTGATTAAACTTAGTTTTATAAAGAATGACAAAATAATTGGTAAAAACATTTCAACTTGGGTATGAAAAATAGAAAAAACAAAGCAGCAAACATTCAAAGCACAATGGATTTTGGGGAACAACACTGTCTTTTCTCTTTGGCATTTCTCTAGGATTCCTATCTTGGCTGGGTGACAAAAACCTGTCCATCAGCTGCAAGCCTGAGCCTATCAGCCTTACAAATCAGAGTTAATAAAAGTCAATCAGTGATAGTTTAACTTGCTTGCTACTGCCTGAAGCACGATTCAGCCCAGTGCCTGTCATCCAGTTAGAAAACACTTTCTATGGCCACCCATAAATTTAAAAAATTTACCCATCTACATTTCTATAGATAGGAAAAAGTGATTTCTATAAATATCTACCAAGCAAACAGAGATGCATATGAACTCCCTGTAGGTAAATGCACAGATATAAACTTATTCCTTCATAATTATAGAAACATAGAAAGATGCAGTTTTCTTAAACAAAAGAAAGAAAGAAATTGTCCTCTTTACAGGAGTTTTATCTTTTCTATACATGTCTTTCAGTATAAGTCACTTATGCCATAATTGCCTTTACATGTATGTTGGCTTGTGGCTTTTTCAATATGTGTTGATGTACTCATTTTCAAATCCTTACAACAATGGCCACCTAAGATTATAATACTGGACCTAAAATTCTCAAACTACTAGAGCTATTGTTTGATCCTGTCAGGTCCAAGTCTTTGTCCATCTACATGGACAACAGAATATTCTGCCCCAACCAGGAGATATCTACAGACAAATACATTTGTGCTCTCAGAAATGTCAATTAGCACAGAACCATAAGGGAAGAAAAATCTAAAAGAAGCTATCAGGACAAATAGTAATCAATTCCTCTTCTAACAATAGATTCTTTAGTTTTTGAGTCAAATTTAAAACCCAGAGGTAATGTCAAGCTTAATCTAGGTAGACTATAACATGTACTCACTTATTCTTTCAACAAACATTTGCTAAATGACAACTATATCTTTTATACCTATGCTATAATGTAAGCCATATATGTAATTTTAAATTTTCTAATAGCCACATTTTAAAAAGTAAAAGGGAAATGAATAAAATTAACATATTTTACTCAATCTATCTATGTATTATTATTTCAACACACAATCAATACAAACACTTATTAAAGAGCTATTTGTCATCACAATTCAGATGAGCCACATTTCAAATGCTCAAAGTCACATGTGGCTAGTGGCTACCATATTGAACAGTGCAGTTCTAGATACTGTGAATACTGCAATGAACAAAGCAAAATACGGGCAGGGACAAAAGTAGGTTCATAGTTGTGAGTATGGGAAACACAGAGTTGATTCTTGAATTGTTACTTCTTAAGTATTGTATTATTTTTTATATGAACGACTATAAACCTACGTTTGCCCCATTCTATACTTGCCCTTGTGGAGACTAATCATTGTGGGGAAGACAAATAGTAAAGAAATAAATAGAAAATATCAGGTGGTTAACATGGCTTAGAAAGCCTCCTCTCCAAACTCATCATCATCACCATCTTCTAATGCTCCCTGCACTCACTGGGCCACCGTCATACTGCCCACCTGCCTGTCCTTGTAAGCCCGTCAAGCACACACCATCATGGGGTATTTCCATCCACCTGGACCAATCTTCCCCTAAACATAAAAGCACTTTAAAGACAATATACATAATAATAATACAATAATAATTATTATTATTGTATTATTATTAATATAATTATAGGGTATTTACTATACCATATTATATATTTATTAATTAAATTTCACAATAAAATGATAAGATAGGGACTCATGCATATTTTATACATAAGTAAACTGCTTTATACACATTCTGAATATATCATTTATTTAACCAATCTCTCCACTGTTTGATATTACTTTTGATTGTTAATATTTTGTGTTCAATGACTATTGCCTTAGAATTCATTCTTACAGGTGGAATTGCTGGGTCAAAAAGTAGGTGCAGCCCTGGTCAGTTGGCTCAGTGGTAAAACGCCCGCTTGGTGTATGGAAGTCTCCACCCTTCCCCCTCTCCTTTTTTTCTATTTTTCTCTTCCCCTCCTGCAGACAAGGCTCCATTGGAGCAAAGTTGGCCAGGGTGCTGAGGACGACTCCATGGCCTCTGCCTCATATCTCTCAACGGTTTTCAAATTTAGCATGTTTTCATTCTTTTTTATCTTTAGCAGTTCGGTATAAAAAGAAATTGCATCTTGATGTTTTAAATTTTTTCACTTATTTTATTTTTTGTGAGGATAAAAATTTTCTGTTTGTTGAAAATTTATTGTTTTCCCCAATTTTACCTCCTGTGTCTATTGCTATTTTCCATTTCCATATTTTCCTTTTTTGTTGTTGTTAATAAGCACTATCCTAAAATAGGGTTAGTAACTCTTTGCTTATTTCTTAATTTGCAAATGTCCTTCTAATTTTGCCTTTTGTCTTTTCATTTTGTTTTAATCCTATTTAACCTTTTTTCATTATGATTTCTACTTTTGTTGGTATGCCTTACAATCCAACTCCCAAAATTTTGGAAATGCTTCTCCATACTATTCTCGCCAACTGCCCTGACTGAGCCTCTGATGGAGCCATTGTCTTCCCAAGTTTGAGACACTGTCCTTGCTCAGCATATCACAAAAGGGCTTGTCTGCTCATGTTCCCATTCTCCCCTTTCTTCAATCTTCCCTTCTCGGCTGCCCACAGAGCTCGTAAAGCCGCTGTGCCAGAGCAACCCAACCTATGTCACTTTGTGATCTAGCTTATCCCATCTTCCAGCAAAGCATTGGTCTCACGTGCTCACTTTAGGTCACTGCATTTTTAACAAATATCTGATAGATTTTTAGAGAAATAACAGAAATGAAAACACTCTTTAAGTGTAGGAGAGAGAGCACTAAATTAGAAGTCAGATCCCTACATGCTAATCTGGTTCTGCTATTAATACATGGTCCTTACACTTAAGTTTTCTGGACCCACCATTTCTTCTTCTTCTTCTTCTTCTTATTATTATTATTATTATTATTATTAAGTGAGAGGCTGGGAGGCAGAGAGACAGACATGCGCCCTGACTGGGATCCCCCCAACAAACCCTCTACAAGGTGATGCTCTTTCCATCTGGGGCTGCTGCTCCATTGTTCAGCAAGTGAGCTATTTCAGCATCTAAGGCAAGGCCATGGAGCCATCCTCAGTGCCACGGGCCAACTTGCTGAAATGGAGCCATGACTGAGGGAGGGGAAGAGAGAAAAAGAGAGAGAGAAAAGTGGGAGGGGTGGAAAAGCAGATATTGATCACTAATATTGATCACTTCTACTGTGTGCTCTGACCAGGAATCAAACCCAGGACTTATACATTCCGGGCTGATGCTCTACCACAGAGTCAATCAGCCAGGGCTGGACCCGTAATTTCTTATAAGATAAAAGGATTGGTACAGTGACCCTCAGCTGTATTCAAAGGCTAATATTTTTTCATTGACGGCAAGGTTCTGACTCTTCCTTTTCATATGGCCTTGGAAGAAATATATTCCAAAGTACAGATGGGATAATCTAATTATGTGACCCATATAATGAGAATTCCTGGCATAAATAATTCTAAATGAGGATCAATGGTTTAACTTTGTTCTTCTTAAGGCCATTTATTGTATGATAAATCTGGGAAATCAACTTCTCAACAGGTCAAGATGTCATTTATCAGTGAAGACGATGATCAAGACTTGGAATTTCTATATATGGTCATCAATTCAAATAGGAATTACTTCTAATTCAGAAATATCATGAGTAATAGAGAGTTGACTTTTACCTGAATTAAAAATAACAAATTTTATTGGTCTTGGACTCATCAGTAAAATATTAAGCTTCTCTTTCATATCCTACCCAATGAATAATGAGCTGCTTCACTGGACTTGAACTTATTTTTGGACATGAATATATTGGACCATTTTCTGAGGTTAGAATTCCAGGCCAGAATTATATGTTAGTAACTGAATACAAAAGTTGGCCTTTGTCTAGTATAGGAACTGCCACTTCTTCTAAAATACAGAACAGATTTTCCAGTTCGTTTTACAGAAATGGCTTTCATGGGATTTGACAACACAAGAGTCATTCATTAATCTAATTGTCTTCTGCATGAAATTATGCTTAATGTTAGTAATGTGCAGACAGTAATATTATAAAATATGAACTGCTAAAGTAGCCTAAAATACCCTGGCAATTTCCAACCACTTGATGGATTAATGTCTAGTTCTGGTAAATTTTAGATAATGATTGACGGGACTGTTTAAAAGCAAATGTAATTAGTTTTAAACGTTATTTACCATTAAATTCCACATATTTAACCCCTAAATATAATAACTGGTAGGAATGAGAAACTTAAACTGAATCTAATCTTAGTTTGTATTTTCTCCTGTACTATTTCCTAGCTAATATTTTCTTGGCAGTATAAAGTATAAGAAAATTCATCCACATACATCCACATGTATACATATATTTTCACCCACTCTTTCCCCCTTTTTCTTAACTACTATAATCAGAGATAATCTAAAAATTATATTTTCTCAACATATATTTCCCCTGTGGGGAAAAATATTCTTTTTCTAGTTTTATTTATTTATTTAGGGAGAAGTGGGGATCAGACAGGGACAGACAGACAGAAAGGGAGAGAGATGAGAAGTATCAACTCATAGTTGTGACACTTAGTTGTTTATTGATTGCTTTCTCATATGTGCCTTGATTGAGGGGCTCCAGCCAAGCCAATGATCCCTTGGTCAAGCCAGCAACCTTGGGCTCAAGCCAGCAAATATAGGGTCATATTTATGATCCTACGCTCCAGCTGGTGATCCTGTGCTCAAGCTCAAACCTCAGGGTTTCAAACCTGGGTCCTCTACATTCCAAGCTGATGTTCTATCCACTGTGCTGCTACCTGGTCAGGCTACATTTTCCTGATTTTAATAAATAGATAGAACACTGATGTGGGACACCAAGGTTGCCAGCTTCAGCATGAGCACGTCTGCCTTTAGCATGACCTCGCCAATTTGAGCACAGGGTCACTGGCATGAGTGTGCAAACATCAACATGATCACATGGTCACTGGCTTGAGCCTGATAATTGCTGATTTGAATTCCAAGGTTACTGACTTCAGCCCAAGTCACTGGCTTGAGCAAAGGGTCACTGGCTCAGCTTGAATGCCCCCCACCCTGCCAATTGAGGCATGTATCAGAAGCAATCAATGAACAACTAAAGTGAAGCAACTACAAGTTGATATTTCTCATCTCTCTTCCTTCCTGTCCCCCCTCTCAAAAAATAAATAAATAAAATAAAAATAAATAAGTTTGATAAAACTTAAGTGTTTGGGACTAAAATACCTACAAATTTTGATCTGTTTAAACATTATTTACCTCAAGTTATAACATTTAAAGGTCTGTGTATTTAAGGTGTCAAGTGTTTTCGATAAATGTGTTGGCCTAAAGAATGATACTTGTGTTTTTTCTCTGTTAATCATTAGTGTTTTCAGAAGTGAGCTCACAGACTATCATAATGATGTAATCTTAAATCAAAGAAAGAGGTTAGCCCAGTATTTCTGTGGTAAAAAATTGGGAGGAAGTATTTGTTCAGTGTTTAAGCTCCCATGGATCCCCACAGTAGACAAGTGTTGCACACGTCACAGAGGATCTGTGAAGCACCGTCACTGGCCCTTCCAGCCCCCTCACATTCTCTCCAGTCATAAATAAACAATAAAATCAAAGAGTATTAGCTGAAAAGGCTTTCTAGGAAAGGGTTTTTATTATGTTCTCCCCTTTCCTGAAAGAAAAAAACAAACACCTAGTTGCTACATGTTATATGACTTAGGACATCTGAAATCCCTGTGCCTCAGTTTATCTTTTAAATCCTGCCATCAGCTTATCTTAAAGGAATGCTGCAAAATTACATGCCTTAGAAAGGTCTTCAAAAATCAAGCTAAGCCTAAATAAGAACAAGGCCATCTGGTGGAGTGCTAGTCCCCAGCATGGACAAACACAGAGATGCAGTGATGGATGTGTTGTAGAACACCCCCAAAAGCACAGTGTACCCCTTTCAGGGGCATTCCACAAGCTCACTCATCAGAACATCACAATAGATTTTGTTGTCTTCACTCTTCTTGCCCTCTGAAGAGCAACTAAATATAATAGATTATTAGAGCTCACATTCATTTAGAGCTGACTTAAGTAATTTAAATTCATTTTCTGATGATTCCTCACTGCAGTTCTATGCACTTACAGATGAGAAAATTAGAGTTTAGTCTAAGGTCATGCTATGAGTAAAAGATGAAACCTGTATTCAAGCCAAGATTCTGTGGCTCCCGGGGCTCAACTAGGAAATAGAAGAGGAAAAGAATAATCAATCTTTCAAAACTATTTTCCTGCCCACAGGTGCTCATAAAAAAATTGGCAAAGATAACATCTCAACTTTATCCTGGAAAAAAATGTTTCCATTACTTTTACTACAAATTATCATTTGATAACCACTGAGAAGATATAGTAAATGAAATAGTCAAACATGAAAATGATGACACTAATAATCTCAACATTTTTGCACACCAGATATTGTTTTAAGTGCTTTTTGCTCACTGGTTTAGTAATTTTTAAACTTTCTTTGTCTCCTACCACACATAAACCAATCACTAAAATTCTGTGGCATACCAAAACATACATTATACTTTTTGTCAATCTGACCAAAAGAAAAAAAGGTATAATTTTGATTCATTCACCTCAGAAGGCTATTGCTGTGTTGGCTGTTGTCATTTTTTTTTTTAATTCTACAATCTAAAAGAAAAGAGATCAGTGCCTCTGACTAAATAATCAAGTATTGTATGTTTTAAAAAGTCTTATGGCACATCAGCTGAAAATTGCTGTGTGAATTCATTAAATCTTCTCAGCAGTCCTGAAGGTAGGTACTCACATTATCATCATTTTACATATGATGAAACTGAGGCTCAGATATAGTTCTGAGAAACTCATCCATATTAAGATATTAATAATTTTATATCTAAAGATAGAACTTTTGCCTTTAAAAAAGTTTTAAAAGTACAATTATTTACAATCTAATTTTTTCCAATCTGATGTTTCTACCATAAAGTCTGAAAATATTTTTAACAACATTTTTAAAGTTGTGAATGGTCTAAGGAAAAAATGGAGGGAAAGAATAGGTATCTCCACCTCTCTCTCCACCCTCCGGTCTCTTCCCAGTGCTCAACACTAACAAAACCCAACCATAAACCCGGGGACACAGGAGTGTGTTTATTGCAGCCCCACAGCAGCAAAGTTAGGTGGAGGATGGATTAGATGGAGAAAGCTGGGGCAACCAGCATTGCCACTCTCCTAATTGAAAATAAGATCCAATGAAATACATTTGATTTGGTGCCTAATGTTCACCTAGAAATAGCAGAAGTGATATGGGAAAATTCCTATTGTCTTATTTGCAAATAAGTAAAGTAATAATAATGCCAATGTATAATTTTTTAGAGTGCTCTGTACAGTAGTCTACATATATTTAACTAAATACTAAATGTCAAGCTCCATTCCCCCTTGATTAGGGAATAACCCTTCATCAGTGTGGGTGAGAGAATAGTTCCTGAACCCTTTCCTGTGTCTTCCATGTAGATTTGCACCACCCCATTTGGGAAGACAAGCACTTTTAAATTTGGGGTTAACCACAGTTGGTGATTTGATTTCCTAGGCACATTTAAATTCTTCTTACTTCTCTTTAAAACTGAATTTATTTTTTCTATGATAAATTCTTAGTTGTTGAACCCTATGTTCACCTAAGTAAAAGCATGTAGGTGTCATCGTACTCCACATTTTCTTATGTCCAATGAATGCTATTTGGTTTTAATGCATCCAGAAACTTTTTTTTTTTAATTTTTGAAATGGTTTGGTCATCTTTTTGAAAATTTGAGCTTGTAGGTATTAAAATTGCAGATCTATATTTATTCTAATCATTTTGTCAAAGTGTTATTCTGTGTCTGAAGAACATGGGAAAATTGTCATATATTTTCATTTCAGCTGATTATAAAGAGTTAGCCATATATTTTTTTGACAAAAGAAATGGTTTGCCATAGGTAGCCCTCTTTGTTATCTTGACTACATATATTTCTTGAGCCAGATCTCCAAAGTCAAAGTTGAAACAGGTAAGAGATAACCATTGGGCAGTTTTCACCTTCATGAGAATTATGTTGACTGCACTTTTCTTCTTTATTTTCAATGAGGGAACCGAGCACACAGAAACCAGAGAACAGTGGCGTTACTCTGATACTTTTAATTTAAAAATTGCATTTAAGCATTGTATCACAAAATGTTTGTGGAGCAATAGATATTCTGATATAATAGTGGTAAAAGTATAAATCGGTAATCTGGCAAGGTCTAATAATGCTAAACATGTAAATGCTTAGTACCCTCCAAATCCTACTCTTTGTGTGTGTGCCCTAGAGAAAATATACTTGTCAACAAAAATACTTGTAGACAAAGACACATGGCTGACATGTAAATGTATTCATATAATACAATACTGTGCCACAGGTAAAACAAGTAATTTAGACCTAAGGTATCAACAGTGGTAAATTCCAAACACATAATGTAGGTGAAATAAGCAAAATGCAAAAGGGTGCATAGAATATAATACCATATTCAAAAAGTTTAAAAACCTGTAAAATAACATATCTGTTGTTTGTAATTGCAAAAATATGTAGCAAAGTAAAATAAAGAAATTATTTGCATGCATAAATTTATGACAACTATTTCTTTTGAAGACAGAGAGAATAAATGGTAGGGGATACATAGGAGTCCTCAACAGTATCTGTAACATTTATTTCTTTAAACACACACACACACGCACACACACACACCCCTGAAGTATAATGTTAAGATTTGATAAAGTTGTGGTGTGGATCCATGGATTATTTTTATATTATTCTATATAGTTGTCTGCATGTTTGAAAGATTTCATTATGAAAAAATATTTTTAAATCATCCAAGCACAAGAATATTTCTCATAGGAATCACCAAAGCAGGGAAAAATAAAACATACCACTCAACTTCTTTTCCCTACAAGAATCTATGAATTATGGAGCAAAGAATGTCTTGTATTTATGACAGGGATCCTTTTAAAGGATGCCTCACATTTACAAGTGAGCATCCTTATAAAGATTTCTGCTTTTTTATCCTGAATTCCAGACAAGGATATCCCACATGGATTTGGTTCAAGCTTATGATCCCCAAAGTATTAAGGCTAGTCTGCTTAACATTTTATTTCTTAACAGAACACTTCAGGAATTCAGAGAGAGGATCACCCAGCTAGATTAGGGTGTTACCCTGCCCTTGGAGCAGAGGGGAGATAAGATAACTGTGGAAATGAAAGATGGAATGAACTAAGCCTTCAGTTTGCAATGTTGTTTATCATACTTGTAAGACCATGGCCATCAGAACATGTGTGTACATTTTTCCCTTAAAACATTTTTTGAGTGGTAGTCGTGTGAAACAATGATCTGTTGAATTTAATTCACAGATCAAAGAGGGAGGAAATTAACCAACACAGTAAATTGATTATTTCATGGGTGACATAACCAAGGCAATGATTTATCTTAATAAAGAGCAACTTCCCTCTAGTCCTTAACTGAATTCCAGCCAATGCAATAATACTCGGCTGTTAATGACTTTGATGTTGATGTGGAAAAGTGAATGACTGCATAATCACTGAAATGGGACCTCATCACAGTTGGAAACGTTTAAGCCAAATCATTTTGGACTGTGAAAAGAGCCCTGAGTGTCGGAGATTGGCTGGGTCCCAGCTCTTCAGTCTTAACTAAACAGGGCCTGAAAACTTTATCATGTTGCACCGCTCTGGGCTGGACCATAACTCTGACAGCTCACAGGGACTTGAGTTTAATGTATAAGTCTGTGGCCTCACAGAGGAAAGAGAATTCCAGGGCTTACAGCACCGATAATAAATACATGTCTATCAGCATTCAGCTGAAAGTGTAATTAGTTAAATCCGTCTTTGGGAGAGGGAATAGAAGAAAGGAAACAGAAGTCAACTTAAAAAATATTGAACCAAAAGCTTATTTTTATACCCCATGTTACTAAATATGGCTTAAGAGCCTGCAAGACAGAATTAGTCATAGATGGCAGCCTCTACCCCTCCCCTCCTTCACTCCCCATTTCTAAATAATAAAATGAACTAAAATTAGAGATGCTTTCAAGTATGTGAACCTGATTACTATTATTGGAGTTACAGCTGAGAAGTCTATAAGGAGAGGGAACACCCTTGGGAATATAAGTGACTCCCCAGTGCTCACATTTTTGACTTCTAAATAGGCAAGAGGAAAACAAATCCTCGGTCCTGATGCAATCACCATAAGCCAACCCAACAGATTTCCTCTTCTGCTGATCAGATCCTGGATAACATCAGCTTCCTAGAGTTAAATTATTACATCCATGTATTATAATTCCAGTCCTTAACAAGTCTCTCCAATCCACCCCTATTTTGTCCTCATCCCCTCCCTTGTCTCCACAACATCCACCCTCCTTGCCACCTTGCACTGTCCCCAGGTCCTCCTCAGTAGAAGTTTCAAAGAATTGTCTAAGAGAACTAAGACCAAGCTCTGCTGCCAAAGCTAGGTGACTTGGTCTTGCAAGACATACAGCTGCAGCTGTAGCTGGAGGAATGCCAGGCACTTGCCTATTTAAATATCACAGAGTCCCCAGGCTCAAGGTGCCTCATTCTGATCATTTGAGAAAAAAATAATTTTTTTGGTTTACAGGCAAGGATTGTTAAACTGTTCATCCAGGCCTGCAGCTGGGGTTGACTCAGAGTGTAAAACTGAAAAATGCGCATTATGCAAGATTAGAAACTCATTTGTGTGGTTCGTGTGGCCTTGCCGGAAGCCTCCTCCTCCTCCCCTCTCTTATCATTTTTAAACCCAGCCTTGATCAGTTTATTAGTTTAAAGACACACTTTTCCTGCTGGGTCCCTGGCCCCTCAGGTCTTCCCAGGGCGTTCATGACCTTCCGAGGTTTCACTCCTGTTCGGCAATCTACGTATGCAAGGTGATCTGGGAAACCTTCAGATCGTCTGTATATTTTTCCTTTTTAAAAATGTTTGCCCTCCTCAAACTGTCCTCCCTCATGCACACACAAATCTTTTGTTTCTTTCTCTTTCTCAAGTTCGACCTGAAGCCAAGTGCTTTTAATTTTTTATCTGCATTTGCAAGCCTGGACTTTCAGGAATACATGTTATGAAAGCAGGGAAAGAAAAAATTTTCTTGTCATCAAAACCATAATAATTATGTGTCAAAGATAATTACTGCTTGGTGTATAATACATCTAATATCAAGTGACAGAGAAAGTAGTCTACCGTCAGACAAGAGTAACTGCCGGCTGGCTGAAATCTGATATAAAATTAACCACCAGGCTCAAGCTCTTTGCCCACTGGATTTTACCAGATAAAGTCCAACTTCAACCCCAAAAAAGAAATTCCAAGCAATAGTTATTCTATTTTTGTTTGTCATTTGGGTGGTTTTAAGAAGTATATATATTTGCATATGTATAAACATTAGTTGGGTCTCTCATAAAGATATAAGGCTACGTTCTAAGTGCCTGAGTTGCTGTTTGATGAGTGATATTATTAATAAAATAGCTAGGGAGCACAACTGAATTCTGGGTGAGAAGCCTTTAGGGATATGCTAATAGTTTTGCTTCATAATACCTAGATTTTAATTTAAGTCTTACCTGGGAAACCCAAGCATAGAAGGCAAAGTACTGAAGATGTTTAGGAGATGGAGCACACCACTATTGGAACAAAGGGAGGCAAAGAGGGATCTGGAGATGTTACCAAAGTAAGACATAATGTTGGAGAAATTTCTCTACATTAGGCTGGGAGTAACATAAAGCAAGGATAACTATTAAGAATAGCAAGCATGAGAATTCTGCTCAAAGGTCCCTCCAGGCAACTTTATTGCTGAGGATGAAGCCCAGATTTCTTTGGCTCAGTGGTCTGTATGCCCCTTTTCAGCATGAGCAAAATCAGCCATGCCAGGGAAAGCTGATGTGAGCCCAACAAAGGTGAATGTTGGTTGCCAGTAGGCAGGACTACATGGTTTATGCATCATTTGGTGTCAGGCTGAATCTTACCTACCTCATCAGCAGCGAAAATTGTCTCTACAACAGCAGGAGAGGCCAGAAAGTTAGAAAAAGGACTGAGTTGTTGCCAACTGTTCCCCAATTAGTTGAAATCACTAATCACCTTGCAGTCTGCTCACTCTCATGCAGTGAATGGGCTTAGTTTCAGTTTGGACACAGAGGCACAGTGTGGAAAGTGTTTAGAGGGCAGAAGAAACCCTCTGAGATTCCAAGGTGACTTTGTGGCCACCTATCTTCTCTGTCAGGACTAACCCAAAATCTAGCACAGTATCATCCTTGCAGCCTTAAAAATGAATCCTATGGGTACCTGTTGAGTTCATACATATCCCCATCAAAAACCCTGCTATTGCTTTATTGAAATAAATAATTTTGATTTAGTGCTGAACTGCTGCTATTCCATTTGTCCATTCTGTACTAACTATACAGGAATCTCTTGTTAACTTCAGGGTTACAGTCTTGAAAAGTACTGAGGTTGACAAGACCACATTTGACAAGCCCTAAAATCAGAAAATAATCAAAATGGTATGAAGGCCATATACCTAATACTAATGAATAAAATTTCTAGAATTTATTCTAGGCATCTGATTTCAGAAAACTTGATTTACTGGTATTGGAAATCTCTACTGGTAACCATTTATTTGTTTAGGAAATATTGCTTCTTCATCATGACTAGATGAGTCAGAGTCGCTTGTAAATTTTATGCAACACAAACTGTACCAGCTAAAAAAATTTTTTTTTAACCATTCTGCACTGGATTACAATTCACCGTCCTTTGCATTTAGGTCTTTGTTTCTGTTTGTGCTATATCTGTGAAATTCTTCTGTAACTGTCTCTTCCTTTTCTAAGCATCAGCCTGCTTAAGTGTGCATATTACTGGGAGTCGGCTTCAATTTGAGAAGATAGAGCATTAAAAATTCCCTTTACACCACCCTATGGACCCTAGTACATGGTCTGCTGCGAGAGTGGAAGGAGAGAGATGAAATTATTTGAATTGCACATAGGAAAAAGATTGTTTTTTTCCAAACATTTAGTATGTGAATACAAAACTGTGCTGATCTCAAACCCAATGCTGATGAAGGATTACAAATTTACCTTCCCTCTTCGCCTCCAAGATTGTGACATTAAAATCCAAAGCTGTCTTCTGATTTGGCTGTTCACAAGAGAAATTAAGGATGGTGAAAAATAAAATATGGAGACATAAAAGTAATTATACCAAGTCTCAGGAAATAAAAATAATATTTATATTATGGTATCTGTGTTAATATGTTTCATAATTTTTTTCACAACATATGAAAAGTATATTTCCACTGTGGTTTTCTCAATACAAACTACTATTTTAAGCCCACGTTGCTTTTCTGAAGAATAGGTATTTTTTGGAATGATTTAGATTTATTTTTAAACACCTAACCAAAAGATTATTTTTCTAGCAAAAGAAAAAGTAAAATAGGCTTTTAGTTATATATATATTAATATATTCATATTTCATAAATATTAAAATATCATACTGTTCCAATATTATTCTTAGTAAGCCTATTCTAATTTTAATATTCTTAGGATTTGTTATTAAGCTTAAGACAAAAGCTAATGGCTAAAATAGACTATATGATCCAGAACACATACAAATAAAAAAAATAGAAATACAGTGTGGTGACATTAACCAAAATAGGTTCTTGACTTTTATTTATCACATGGATTATTTAAAATCTTAACAAATGAAAAATAGCTATCAGAACACAGTATTCTGTTGTATATGGTATTTACATATAGTCAGCTTAATAAAGTTTCTCTAAGCTACATCACTGTGAGCCACTAACAGTTTATTCCTATCTGGAACTCAAAATAATATTCTAAAAATTTGTCTTACGCAGACAGTTTTTCTAATCTGTTTTCTGGTATACCAAGTTATTAGATGTCAGTTCTCAATTTGCTCAGCATACCATAAGGTATTAACACTATTGAAAGGCTGTGGCATACCTTACTGAATGTTCCAGCACATTCTACTTCCACTGAATGTTGATCCCTGGGACAGGCTTTAGTGATTCATCATTTCTGGTATCCAACTTTCTTGAGACATCTGATTGGATTGAAATAATGTAAAGAGAAAGAGAAAATATGCAAACCAAAAAAAATCTCTCTTTCTCACACACACACACACACACACAATTCCACTGGGTTTCTCTTATTCTCATTGTTATTAAAGAAAACTCTTCAGATGAAATATATTTCTTTGAAGCCACACACGATAAGAAATAACCTTGGAAAAATGTTAAAGAAAAGCTGCCAAACAAGGTACAAATAACAAATGGCTAAGATGCTTGTTTTTGCAAATCATTGTCACAACACAGTGCAATATCATGGCTCACGTGTTTTACAAATCTATGTCTGTCTGTTGTATGATACAATATACCCTCCAATAAAGAACAGTGGATTTTTGGTTAGTTTCTTTGTTTTATTTCCAACAAGAAAGCAATAAAAATGGCACCTAGAAAAAAGTGAGAAAGTGGCCGAGCCTAGTGTAGTAAGTTGCTTTGTCCAGTGGAATGAATGAAAGTATTTCTGGGTAGCCCTGAGTGTCACTTGAACCATTTGTTATTCAAGTGTCCTAATAATACTTTTTTCTCTCTGACTATCTGTTTTACCTGTATTTAACTATCTCACAAATCATCAAATGTAAGCCTTACATCTTCCTGGATTTCTTTACTTCTTTTCTAAGGATAAGGGCTACAATGATCCTCATCTAATAGCTACCATTGCTAGTGTTATCCAGCTTGTGAAATGTAATAATTCCCTAAGGGTCAAAAGTAGCTTTAAATGTTAACAAAATCCTCTGGGTTTTGTGTAAGGAAGACTAGTGCAGAGTGTCCATTCAAATGCTCTATTTTTACTAGCGCCTTTTCTCTTTGCTTGGAAATGCTTTTGTTTAGAGTGATGTTAAATATCATCTAACCAGACAGTGATAGGAGCATTGATCTGCTTAGCCTTGCAATGAACTGAACATGGCTCATTCATTCCCACAGCCAAAACCTGGGCCAAATGTTTGAATGGCTCTGACAGGGAAAAGTGGGAGCTTCCCTGATTAATAGCTAAGATGCTTAGTATTTGAAAAAGAAATTAGAAGAATGCATTATCTGGAGACATTTCCTGCCACCAAATCACCCCCACTTAGGCTGATGACTGAGAAATCCCAGAAGGCGTCCTCGTCTGAATGTGGCCTGCGTCAATGGCACATTTTTGAATTGTCAGGCTGAAAGCCCATCAATAGTCATAAAGAGAAGGATGTGTCCTCATTGGGGGTGTGTTGATGGATCTGATCCAGAACATGAGAGGTGATTCCTGGGTTAGTTGGAAGTTGGATATATTTAGGTCTGGTGATGGTGCTTCTGATTCTAAATCAAAACCAGTCTCCCCGCTTCACTCAGTGCATTACATAATATGAGTAGGGCTGTCTATATGCATAATTATCATTGCTCATGAGAAACAGGCCCCAAAGAATTCTCTGACCTTGTGCTGATAAATTGTACTGAAGAAACAAGGGGCTCAGAACTGCCAGTCTCAGTTACAGACTCTGAAAAATTAAGTTGGACTGAAGGGAAATCAAGCTTCTGCATGGCACATTTCTCAGTAGACTGATACTCTAATCTATTGAAGTCTGTTCCTTGGGATGCAGTTCAAGCCCTACCTCTGCTCATCAGTCAGCACATCATTCCCGGCACTAAACAACATGCTTGTAATTTCCAACCTGACTGGAATTAGCTCCTGAGAGGAGCAGGGAGGGGGAGTAGAGGGGGAAGGAAGTTGGAAAGAAATGGTTCAAAAAGTGCTCTTTCTAAATCAGAAACATCTGCTAGAGTCATAAATGGTTTTAAGTAGAAATCAATGACAAGGGCGTCCACGTAGGAGAGGTAGAAAAGAATGAAGCCACCCCTCCCTGAAAGTTCCCAGGTAACTAAAACAAACAATATCACCATATATTAGAGCAAACTTTTGAACCTGCTTGGTGGCTGACACTCTGGCATTTTGAATTTGGCTCCTATTACAAAGAACCATGTCATGCTACTAAGGACCTCTATGCAGTTCTGAATGCCTGAAATGCCGGGCTGACTTGGCTACTTCACACATATTGGTTGGCATCCATTAATCTCATTGAGGACCCTTCTTATTATAATTCCTCAGCGAGCTTTTCAAGAAGAAACAAAGAATGAGAGAAGACTCCTTTTCTACAGCTCTGATAAAATCTGCACTCAAGAATTGGAGGATCTTCCTAAAGACACATGAAATAAAAACACAGAATGGAGTGTCAGCTTCCACTTCTCTGGGTTCTCCATGTGTCAATGTGCAGTTTCAGTTTAGAAAGATCTTAACATGAATATTCTAGAAGAAAATTGTAATCTCCCAAACTTGCCTGGAGAAAGCAAATAAAAAAACCTTTTTTTTAATTACGAAAAGGCAGCATGAGTTTTAAAATAATGTTGTCTCCAGCACAGCCATTCTTTAGACATACGTTTTATAAATTTAGTCTCACCATACACAAAATATAATTCTCTTTCTAATTCGTATTTTAATTAAAATTCAGACACTGTTAGAGTTCAACTAACACTGACCCCACATATTATAAGAGTTTGCCTAAAAGGAGAGTATGCCCCCCAAATAAACAGATACCTCAAGAGTAATGGGAAGTTTGAAAGTAACAAATAAACAACACTTTTCCACAATTTGCACTACTGTAACAAACGTGGAATTAAGAGGGAGTGAGGAATAAGAACAGAAAACATAATCCAGCAGTATTTTAATTCAACCCTGGAAATCTGAGTGAGATGAATATTGCTTTGCTACAAAATAGCTGGAGGCGGACGGGAGATGGGGGAACAGTGAAATAAAGAATTTCTTTAAAAGCAGACATCAAATTGCAACCACATCAATCATTCCCTGATTTAAAAAAAATAAATGAGTCCTTTTCTCCACAGTTGGAAATTTCATTACTTTTGTATGTTCTCCTCTTTGTTTATAAGCTGACTAAGAACTCCTGGAAGTTTTGCTTGCGTTTGGAAAGAGAGGTCAGACTTTTGATGGCCCCAAATGTACCCCAGGGATTCTGCCTCAAGACTAAAGTTTAACTTATTTTACCTTCATTGCTTGGTTTTTTTCTTGTGGGGAACAATAAATATATCTTTCAAATATATGGTTATAAAACAGGCTCCCTGCCACGCTATAGTATCCAAAGAGTCACTCATATTATGGGGCTCTAATGAAATACAGATCTTTCAAAATCACTTCTAAAATGTCATTTTGCACATGACTAGTTTATCACATAAAACTCAGTGGTCAAGCAAGCAAATAAGTTATTAAATTGAATTAAAAGAGAGGGTAAAAGGCCTTTTTTATATACTTTTTTTTATACTTTGCCAAAAATTATAAGTTAGTAACTTGCTGGGATTTTTTTTTTAATATGCAATGTTTCAGAAACCTTAGAATAGGTCCATAGATGGGCAAGAACAAAAATGATTAATGAAAATGGTTCTAGGTTTCTATTGAAGAAGAGATAAAAATCCTGGAATTAATTATCTCCAAAAATAATACAGTAAGGAAAGTACAACTTGGAAATGACTTTATAGCAGTTTCTCCTACAGAGCTCAGAGTGGAGGCAGAGAAAGAAAAACAAATGGGATAATAAATGATACAGACAAACACCAGCCAAGTAAGTGTCTTTCCAATGATGATACCAAAACACATTTGGCAATATCTGTGGGCTCTTAAAATCTTATTTTAAGATATGAGGTGGAATATCAGAAGAACTAAAAGTGATTTCTTTTTATACCAAAAGACCTGCAAGTCCTGTATATTCTGATATTATTTATGGTTAATGCTGACCTTTCAAGTATTGTTTTAGTACCCTTTTATAGAACTTGATTCAGGAATACATTCAGATAAAGCAAAGAAATCCTTATAAGGCAAAGTAAAAGATGTGCATATCCTACCTAATCCGAACTCTGCTCTTACGGAGATTCCGTGTGCTGCCTACCTCGTTTTATTGCAGTCTGCTTTATTGAGCGTCAAAGATGTTGCTGGATTTACCTTTTTCTTTTTTGTTTTTCTTTTTTTTTCCAAATTGAAGGCATGACCCTCCAACAGAAAAAAGATTACAACTCACTTTATTGTGATATTCATTTTATTGCAGTGATCTGGAATCCAACCTGTAATATCTCTGAGGTATGCCTGTAATTAAATGTGCTTTAATTGTTTCTCACCATGTTGTGTGTTTTGATTATAAAAGTAACTTTAAAAAAACAACTGTAATTTTAACATGAAGGGATTTCTTGTTCACTTTTTCACTTCTGGGAATTTCATATGACATGGTAGTGGGAGGAGAAAGCCAAATTGCTTTTATTCTGCTGAAGGACCTGTCACTCTGAATTCTTGTTCTCAGTTTCATTCTCTAGAATTGTCTTTGTCATTTGATTCCTGGAGTAGCTCTCTTTTTTTACCCTAGTCTATGCAGAGCAAGGAGTTCTGCTTCATGATAGCTACTACATGTGATAAAATCATATTACAATGTTGCACAGACTGGAGAGCAACACAAAAGCAATTCAAATATTTTTCTTCCAACCCTCTCAGTGGAATTTCTTACCAGTCAGTTTTTTCCTTAAGCCCATCGCTGACAGCAATCCTAACATCCTTTCCTAGCTCATTCTTCCAGGATCCACAACCTCCAATTCTTTAGCAGCTCTGCTCTTTCTTATATTAAGTCACTGATATCCAGGATAAAATATTTCAATTTTGTTTTTTAGGGGATGGGGTTTTTCTCCTACATTTAGGCCACTCTTTCCCCCTTTCCCATCTCCATTCATGAATAATACTTAGCAACAAGGCTGAAGTTAAGAAAAAGGAGACTAGGAAGAGAAGTCTCAGCTACAAGGTAAGAGAAAATACATATATTTTAAATCTTACCTCCTTCAGCCCTGGAGGGTCATGAGAAGAAAAAAGAGGGAGGAAACATGGAAGCTGGAGATGAGCAGAGTAAATTCCCTTCTCTGCATTCAACCTGGGGAGAGAATGGTATGATAGATAAATTGAGGAGAATATCCATCCTGAAGGACTCTGGGACGAAACTGGTGTACAGATGCCCCTGTGCAAACATACCCATGGGTCATCATAGAAACATTGATTGGGTAGTGACTGCACAGTAATTAGGCACAGGAGTTGCTAGTTTAGCTTTCCTGCACTATGTGTTTCGTATATGCAGAATGAGGCCAGGCAGAGACTCTGAGGGATGGTGAGGCTGCAGGGATGGCCACACCTGCAGACTTGTGGACCACCACTTTAGCCAAGACAGCCAGCTGGGCAAGCAGGCATCAGATACAAAAGGACATTTTTACATAGACCAGAGCATCTGGGGGACATCGTGGGTTCAAGGTCCCCTGTCCCTTGTGAATATATAATCAGATGTCATCTTAGAAAAAAAGGGAAGAGAAGTAAAAGTTTGGATACTTATCCAAATGACATGGAAATTACCAAATTGGGCTCAAGTTAGCACCCATCCCCTCCCATCCATTCCCCTATTTAATTGGTCATGTGGTGGACAAAATAGATCAGCTAGTGAGAAAATAAAGAGCTAATATTTCTCTCTATATCTGAATGTGGTATAAATACATTTTTCATTTTACTTATTTTGGTAGAGTTTTGCCCTCCCTATTTTTCTTTTTTTAACCATTCCCACTTAAAAGTTTTCATAAATAAAACTATTAAAAAAAAAAACCTATGAAGTCAAGTCTGCCCCTTCCTCTCCAATAATGCTGAATCAATGCAGATTTTTGTTTTTCTTTCTTTCCTTTTTTCTCGCTCTCCTTTTCTTTTCCTTTCTACATCCTTCTTTTCTTCCTTCTTTTTTCTGTATCTCCCTCTCTCTCTGCTCTTTTTGCTTATGCTATTTTTTTTTCTTTCTTGGGAGTCTTATCATTGAGGCTGCTTTTGGTATTTTTCAGTATAGGTCAATCTTACAAAAAGGATCTGGGCAAAGCTAGAAAATATCTTGAATTTCCTTGCTTACCATGAAGCAATCCTCTCTATTCATTACTTAGTGGATAAAAATATTTTCTTTTTGAAAGGCATTTCATTTGTTATTTTTAATACCTAACAGGAATTTCAAAGACAGAGAGCAAATTAGAAACTAAGGAGGCCCTTAACCTCTATCCATTTTCTGAAGGTTAACCTCTAAGATTTTCTATTCTATAACATTAATATACACACAACCTATTGACTCTAAGAGGATAGAAGGGTACAATGATACATTCCTAAGACCTCTCTGACTTTACAGAGTCAATGAGAAAGTCTAAAACCCACAAATTGATTTTCTTATATTTATCAATACAATTTTAATATATCACAGTAGAATAATCAAACTTAAATATCATCAGAGCAATCCTGGCTGTCTGTGACTTCTCTAATTATTGCTCCTGTGCCTTCAGGACTATAAAGGCTTCAGTGTTTTCTTTTTCACTCTACTTCATTAGTCAAGAGCTCACCTGCTCTTGTTGCATCTGGCACAATAAAACTTTGTTTCCAAAATATTAGCAACTGAGCTTGACAAAGCAAGCATTATGTTCCTTAAATATCAATGCTTATTGAAGGAAATTAACTTCTGGTTTTGTGGTTTTTTGTTTTTCTTTTCACAACTACCTTGTATTTACATCATACATTTCCCTGAATGACACAAAGTGATTTACAGGTGTTAACTGAGTCATGCTTAGAAAGGAGGCAGAGGAAGACACAATAGTTAGTCCCAATGTTAGAAATAAAGGTACAGATAAGTCCTCACATGCATAAAGTCAGAAAAATGATGGAAATAAAAATCTGCCAATTGAATCTCCAGTTGACCTCATTCACTCACCAAGGAAGAGCACAGTTTAAGAACCTATCAAGGTCAAGGTGTCAGATAAACTAGCTTTACCAGATCTCTATTTCCTATATTTAAAAATTAAAGTGCTTGGTTAAATTTGGAAGCCTGCTGAATTCAAACCCCATCATTATGTTTATTCATCTAAGCACATTGCACTTGCGCGCAAACACTCACACACACACACACACACACACACACACACACACACACACAGATTTGTTTAATTCAAATAAGATAAAATTCTACCCTCAATTTTTGTTTTAAAAGCAAAAGCCATTTGGTCACATTAAGTATGGCAAAAACACATTTTGTCATTTTGTTTATTTCCAGAGAAAAATACCATGGGAAGACTAATACCTATACATACTTCTTACAAGCCATTTATTCCACATAACTTTCTGTTTCACTCCTGTACGTTCCTCCAACACACAACCATTAGCAATATTGATTTCATGCTAAAGTATTGATGTAATAAATCAAAATATTTTACAATTTTGGTAATTATATTTTCCTAATTGATTTTCCATAATTGAAATTTTGAGCACTTAGCATTTTAAAATATGCTCTCTCATATGCCCATTCTTTATCTAGCAAAAATGTAAAATTTGTGAATATTAATGACTGACTTTGTTGGTTTTTCTTTTTACTGCTCTGGTCTTTTATTTGGATCCTGGGTATGACTATGAGTGTGTATGGTTACATAATCGGCACCCTTTCCTCATCTCTCCCAGCCTTTCTCAATTGGTTTTACAGTGAGTGAGCTAGTGCCTACCCCTGACACCAGGACAACATAATACTCTGCTCTACTTCCCTTTCCATCCTGCACTGAGAGATTAAAAAAACAATTCATGATGGAAAACAACAGAAGATTTTTCTCATCACAATACTGAGAAACCTATAGGACTAGAGTCCCTTCCGGTGGCCATACCAAAAAAATAAAAAATAAAACATGTGTTTGGTGCAGATGTTAAATTTTTCCAAAGGTACAAAATTAATTCAATTCTGTACTTCCTATACTGTGAACTACTTTGTTATATGCCCAAGAATATTGAAAGTACAATTTACAGTTAAGAGGAAAAGTAATCAGAGTGTTAGATCACACCGAGTTGCTTTTAGCCACACTATAGTAGCTAGGACCAGAAAGAGTGAATATTTTTTGTATGTATTTTATTTTTTTGTTTTGGTTTTGGTTTTTAATCTTATTTCTCCTGGCAATCTTACATTATATCAAAATGAGATCATAATCTTGGTCAACTTGTGACTTGAGAAGAATACTGTGATAATCTAAATATAGTAAAAAACAAATGACTGTCACTGATATCCAGGATAAAATATTTCAATTTTGTTTTTTAGGGGATGGGATTATTTTAAATATTCCAAATTAAACTCAACAGGAAAACTGCCTTATTTTTTTGGGTAAATCAGGAAAACAGAATGAAATTTATGAATAGCAAGAATGCGTAGTCATTTAAAACAATGGACTTTCATTTTTGAGGAGGTTTTGGGGGGGAATATTTTTTGTTTTCTGTTTTGTTTTTTTACATCTGCTTGAATCAATAGATGAGAAATAGAGGTAGGTCAAAACCTAGATTTGGGGATTCCTCTCTTCCAGGCAGATGTATTCTTCTGGTTAAGAAGGTCAAAGTGGAGAGAATAAAGAACAATGAGAAATAGTTCTTTTTAAAAGGATCATGTACATTATATTTTAATACTTTTGATGATTTGTCAAATAGGTATTTATTAGTAATTTTTCTTTCCAGAATGATATGACTTTGAAAAATAAAGATTATTAAATACCAGAACTAACCTAATTCAAAATAAATTCATCCTCATCATTACTGATAATGATTATCACTCACAAGACATATTCTGATGTCCTCTGCATATTCATTCAATGAATGTCAGGCATATAACTCTAAGTAATCCAGCTATCAACCCATGTTTTATGTAAAAGGTAGAACACAAGACTTTTATATACTAATAATTTAGGTGGGGGCAAAGCTTAAATCATCATTATAACTTCTAGTCAGTTAATTCTAAATGACTCGGACTGAACTTTTCATAATGTGTATAAAGTTATAAAGAAGTACTTTTGATATTTGAGAATTTAAAAATTTTGAAATTTGTCAAATAGTTATTACAGCAATGATTCATCTTCTAACAAATAATATAAAGTTGCCTATTATTTTAAGAATCAACACATTTCCACTGACATGTATTTCTTCTTAAATTGCCTCAAGTTATTTTCCATTATGTTAAACAATCATTATTCTACAGATCTGAACTAGAACAACCAAAGTACACATCACTGAAAGTCTTGCCATGAGTCATTTAGCAATTACCTGAGAATAATTATCCTTAGAATTCTGAGTCACAAATAATTTAGCCACACTACCCACCTTCTTTGTGCAAAAGCTTAGTGTGAAGTGGGAACCAATGAAATAAAATAAACGTCTGTCTTCAATATTCAGAACATCTGCATCAGTAAAAATTATTCAAAAAGATGCCATGAATTTTTAAAATGAAATGCAGCATATAAAAATTAAGCACCTGGTCTTTTCTTTTATATTTCATTTAAAAATTCTAAATAGACTATCACCAGCTGTACATTTTACTGCATTTTATATTATGGCAGACAGTCAAAGCAATACTGCATCTTTTCACATCTGAATTCCACATAAAAATTAATAAAAAGAAAAGGTAAAAATCAGAGCATGCCTTTTACCAAATACAGCTAAGAGTTAAGGATGCCACATGAATCAATAACAGATCATAAAAATGATCCCAAAATAAACTTGATTCCAAATAAAAGTTTGAGAAGAGAAAAAGTGATATTATTTGATTTCTTATTAATTCAGACTTTCTTAAATTAAAAAAAAAACACATAAGAATCTGTATAAGGTATTTCATTTAGCTTTGAAGACAGTATGTACTTAATTTGTAAGTAAAAACTGAGGAAATAAACCTGTTTATTTTTTGTCATATAACCTGATTCATAAACCAACCAAAAAAGAATATACATGTCATAAGCCAAAAAGCAACACTCTCTAAATTTGATGGTTGGCACTTTCTATAGTGTCAATATCAACCACACTTATATATTTTTGAGAGAAACAAGGCATAATTGGGGAAAATGGTCCTAAGATAAGTAAGACTCATTAAGTCTCAAATAGGCAGGTAAGCCTAAGTTACAACTGACATATCTAATTGTTTTGTATGAATTGATTAATCAAAAATTTTGAAAAGTTTGCCTCTTTAACTAAAAATATTTATTCTGAAACATTTTAAATACTAATACTGATAAAATACTTCATAAATAATGCAGAAACTCAACTTAATAGTTTTTTATTTTTTGAATTTCTATTTTAATCAAGTTTTCTATATCTACAGTCATGTGTTATGAAGATCAGTCTCTTCTATATGACTGTTTTTGATGACTTCTTTTTATTTAACAATAAAGGGGAAGGTTCTTAGCCTGGAGTCAAATAACTTCAGTTTAATTCCAACTTTACCTACCATGTCCCAGAAATATCATTTATTCATCAACTATGGACTAAGCACTTAGTGCTTAGGTGATGAGGAAACAAAGTAAGCAAAGTGATCATGGCCCATACCCTCAGCTTCATCTATAAAAATGAGAAATAGTATTGAGATAACATCTTAATTAAATGTTAGTCCCTTCTTGAGTCACAAGGCCATGAAGAATGAACACCAGATAGATAAGATCCTTTAGGTAAGTAACAATATGTGCCTGTTGTTACCTTTTGAAAATGTTTATTGCCTTTAACAATTATGGCTATAGTCCTAGACATAGAAGGTATGAAAATAACATATTATTGGATTTTTCTCTTTCAAAAATATTGTTGAATTTTTAAGGTAGTATACCATGTTCTTGTATAGCAGTTAATTTATTGTGGTGATTTTAACCTTTTTTTTTTTTGTATTTTTGTATTTTTCTGAAGTGAGAAGCAGGGAGGCAGAGAGACAGACTCTCACATGCACCCAACCGGGATCCAACAAGCAAGCCCAAGGTGGGGGGCAATGCTCTGCCTACCTGGGGCATTGCTCCTTTGCAACTGGAGCCATTCTAGTGCCGGAGGAGGAAGCCACAGATCCATCCCATCCTCAGCGCCCGGACCAACTTTTTCTCCAGTGGAGCCTTGTCTGTGGGAGGGGAAGAGAGAGATAGAGAGAAAGGAGAGGGTGAAGGGTGGAGAAGCAGATAGGCACTTTTCCTGTGTGCCTTGGCTGGAAATTGAACCTAGGACTTCCATATGCCAGGCTAATGCCCTACCACTGAGCCAACTGACCATTGTTTTAAACACACACAAGAAAAGATGTAAAATTTTACACTTGATCTTAGCCAAAAGGCTGAGAAGCGATAGGATGTAAAATTTTAAATAAGCACTCCCACATAATTACAACTTATATAAAAATACTTTTTCTACTAAACAACTCAACTGTTGTTTAAAAATTTTGAGATTTTCAGTAAACTAGAAACTAAGGGAAACAGCATTATTTTTAAAATGCTATAGAAACACTAAACATCATTATGGTGTATTATAAAGTTCAAACATACTATTTATGTTCATATTAAAACATGTGTATGCTGTAATTTATAGAAATAAATGTAATATTCTGTAATATATGCCTTTTAAACCAAAACCAGAGAAGAAAATATGAGACATAAAGCATGGGCTAACTTCTTTGATGCTTAACTATAGTTGCTCTCATATTTGTAAAGTCAGGTGAAATTACAATGTTAATATTGTAAAACAAATTAAAATAATATAACTGTACATTATTTTCTATTGTTTATGAAGTCCTAAGAAAACAGAGTATGATCAATAGAATTATTACTAGGAAATTTAAAAAAATACAACTGACAGTATTATTACAATATCCTCTACTTGTTAAGAGAAAAAGTAGAAAGAAGAATTAAGAATGTGATGTCTTTATTTCAATACCATACTAACTCACTTAGCATATAGCTGCATTAGGACTGATAAAATTGTATGGGATTTGTTTCCATTTCATTTAAATTAAAATTTGCTCGTGTGTTCGATCTTGTAAAATTTGCTAGCGTTGAGCTTTGCGTGAGTGATCGACTTTTTCCTTTCCTTTTTTGTTGTTATGACTTTGTCAAATTTTGCTACAATCTTCTTGAAAAATTAATGTTTTCTTAATATTTAGGCCTTTAGGAATAAACTATTTCAATTAAAAAAATTTCAATGGCCCTATTTAATTTAAACTATAACTTCTCAGTATCCCCTAAAGAAGGGCAAAAACATTTTCAAGGAAAAAAGCTATTTTAGTGACCTTTTGTCTCTCCCTAAGAGGAAGAAGTCTGACAGGTAGATATATGGAGAGTTTGTTATTGTAAATTCCAGATCTTGTGATTATCTCTGACTCAGCTTCTGGGGTTTTATCTGGAATTCCTGTGAAGGGTCACCAAGTGTATTACTGCCTGTCTTCACCTTTTTGTGACCCTAATTTTAAAACTACACTTTTTATAAAAGTACATTACAGTGCTCCATTTCAGCAGACAAACTTTGGAATGGGATGCACCTGAAAATACATAATTTTCTCAAGCAAAAAAATATTTATAATTTTGATATATTTATCCATGTCCACTTTTGTTTATCTTTAATAAGGAAAAATTAGTAACAGTTATTTTTTAGAGTCAAATGTTTCACTGCACTATTTCTTTCTGAATAAAATTTTCTTATGATATTGCTATAATTAAGTGATTTCCAATATAGATAGATATAGATCTATTTGTATAAACACATCTTAATAGATAAAACCATGGCGAAGATTCATATTATAATTTTTGAAGATAGACAGATAAAGCAACACATTTTGACAACAAAAATGAAAAGAGCAATTTTCAATTAAATTTTAAATATAAACTTAAATTGTCCCAGCTTCCAAATATTGCTCCATTGAAATTAAGTCTGGTTAAGAATGGAACAACTAGTACTGTTATGGAATGATGGAAATTGGTTTGCAAATGAAACTCTTGTAAAATGGGTGATGTTGGGCAGATAAAATATATTATGCTCACTTTGTTAAAGATGGCACTGCCCACATGGAAGTTCGTTGATATTAATGTGTGTTCTGGAACAGGCTGTGGGCACGCCAGGTCGTTATATCCTAAGGCTTAGTTTAAGAGTAAGCTCTTCCCCACACCCTTGACTGATTGAATGATGTAGGGTGGTGCACTCTCCTGAGGAATCCCATTATACAGAGACTTCCATATTTGTATAATTGGATTAAAGGTTTTGATTCTATGGTATAAAGTGGGAGAGACCAGTAGCTTGATCTCTCTCTCGGTTCCTGGGTTCCTGAGATTAGTATTAGAGAGGAGAGTAGATTAAGGCCACATGGAGGCCAGGAGAAGCAGTCAAGATGGCGGAGTGCTGAGTGAGAAGCCAGTTTGTTAAGAGTTTGTGCAGGAGGAGATGGGGAACAGAGGTGAATAAGTCTGCTGAGCTAGAAAGCTTTGATTCTAGGAAACTCGGATAAGTCAGTAGCTTAGTGAGCACTGAATGAGTGGGTTTTGGAGCCCAGTGTGTGTTTTTGCTTGCCCGCCGGGTGCAAGCTAGAATTAAAGCTGATGGCTCACCAGTTATTGGCTCTGGTGTTTCATTACCAACTGTTCGAATCCAATGCGAACCTGCACGGGTCAGGCTGCTGTGATGGTGGCCCC
Organism: Rhynchonycteris naso; assembly: GCA_037038555.1. Taxonomy (NCBI): domain Eukaryota; kingdom Metazoa; phylum Chordata; class Mammalia; order Chiroptera; family Emballonuridae; genus Rhynchonycteris; species Rhynchonycteris naso. Next base: position 82,161,644 of record CM072999.1, on the reverse strand, counting down.
AGCTACTGGCTTTACAGGTGACAAATGGTACAAACAGATGTACAAGAGAAAGAAAATGAAAAATAAATATTTAGAACTCTTCCTGGAAAGGAAGTATTGCAGTGCAATGCTTACAGAGTATGGTTTGGGTTTTGTAAAATAAGTTCCAGATCACTTGCTAGATGTACGATCTTAGGCAGGTCATTTAACTTCTGTAGACCATTTTTTTCATCAATGAAAAGAATACAAAATTGTGTCTGTCTTATAGACCTAACATGAGAATAAAAAGTTACACATTTGTTACAATATCTAGCACATCAGCTTTTGTTCTGTGAAAATGTCCATTGTAAATTTAATAAATAAAATAACTAGATGATGAATAAACCTTTCAAATATTATAGATAATCCAGTCTTATCATAAGATCCCAATTAATCTCAAATGCAGTTGAGATAAAATTAAATTCTTATTACGTATTAGAAAAGGAAAATAATTTCTATAAAGAGCCAAGCTATGAATTGTCTGAAACAGAATACATGGAAATCATGAGCTATGGGTGCAACCATTCTTTGTGTCATATTTTATCCCTTTGACATTGCTGAAGACTTATGACTAAAAGTTGAGAACATTTGAAAATTAAAATCACAAGAAATACCAAGAATAATGATTATGTGAGGTGAAGAAATTTAACACTTTCATATTTTTACCAGCAATTTTTTAGTTTCATTTAATTAGAGAAAAATGTATGCTCTTAAACATATTTTTTCACACAAATTAAATTCCTGCACTCGTTTAAAGATAAACAAGACTTAGAAGTGAAAACTCTATAAAACCATTTCCGCTTATGATCACATATAAAATGTAAAAGGGGGGTTCCTTTTAGAGTTTTGATGGCAAACTTTGTCAAGCTACATCTGAATATCCCATCATGATTCTAATTCTTCTTCCACATATACCTTTCCAGTCATTTTGGTTCAAATGATTGTTAATGCCCTAGAAGCCTCAAAAAAGTTTGGTTGATGTTGTCAAACTAGACACACATTTAGAAATACTCACAGAATGCCCATACAAAGTGCAGTACACACAGGAGCTCGCCACTTAGTTGGTCCTGCTTGGTCTGAAATAAAATAGTCTTGGCCTTTTATTTATATCTCTCTTATGTTATTGTTCTAAGATATTTACTATAAACACATTACAATTTTAGGTGTTTTTTCTATCTTTCAAATATTACAGCCAAATCTTTTGTAGGTATCTTTTGAAGTAATCTCATCAGATATCTATAAATTTACTGGACAAAATAATAGGTTGTCAGCAATATTTTTTTGAGATCTCTAATTCTGATTGATTGTGAACCATTGCTAATTTAGCATATTTTAATATCAACAGAAAGTAGGATCCTGATACTCATTTAATTCAGCCGTATTTTCTATGACAACTAAGACCCAACTGAGCCCTGTATCTTTATTTTGCCATTTCACTTTTTATTTGACTGATTAGTTCAATTAATGTACCAAATCTTCCAATAAGACATATTATAGCAACCTCAAAATATCAAATTGATCATAATGTACACATTTATTTTAACCAAGTTTTATTATTAAATATTTGTAAAGAAGGACGTAGGTATCATACAAGAAAACAGTAGTAATAAAATGAATACCATTAAGCAATTTATGTAGTTGAGACCAGACAGATATCTTTAAAGCTTCCTATTTTGTCATACTTGCTGGCAGTTCCTACTCTTCTTTCAGCAATCTCCAATAAATTTTGTATTTTTCATTCTCTCTTCTTTATAGGCTTTCCCACATGTCTCTGTATACTCATACAACCTGGGGTTTGGGTCTGTATTTGAACTTAACATAAATGAAATCATACTGAAGAAACTTTTCTGTGATATGATTTGACACTTGACATTAAGTTGTGAAATATTTTCATGACAATATTTGTTCATCATTTGATCTTAATATGACTCTATTATCTGCATATATTAAAATATATTTCTATACTGCTGGTATATGTGGGGGTTATGTTCTTGTCTGAGTTTTCTCTTCAAGTATGAGAGTGACTCAGAGCTCTATCTATTGCTGGGACATACATTAAGATGTACATACATTTTGAATTTTACTTAGAAAAGACAAATTATTTTCTAAAACATACCAATTTATAATTCCTGCAACAGTGTGTTAGAGTTCTCATTGTGTCTCATGTCTGATAATATATGGTCTTATCAGACCTTTAATTTACATCTATGTCTGATAGGTATATCATTGGGTCTTTAACTGATATTTTCCTGATAACTAATGTCCTTAAGCATCTTTCATATGTTTATTAAAATTTATGTTTCCCTTCTAAGAAATAACTGTTCATAACTTTTTTTATACATTGGCACTGACTTGTTGGATTTTCTAATTTTTTTTATCGATGGGAATATAAATGAGATATTAAAAACTTCTCACCTTTTTTAATAAACATGCTTTTAATTTTAATATAGACAAGCAAATTTTACTCTATGTTTCAGGTTTTTTAATATTAAGAAGTCATTTCCTACTTTAAGTGCATTAAGATAGTCTCTGTGATTGATGCTAAAAGTTTGAATTGCTGATTTTCAAAGTTAAGTTTTTATCCATCTAGCATTGTCTTCTGTGCATGCTGTGAGCTGTGGATCGGGTATCCTCTTATTTAATAAGCCATCCTTTTGCCAATGCCAACTCTGTTCTGTATCAAATCTTAATATATACACAGGTTCATTTCTGGTCTCTCTAACCAGATTCATTATTATAGTTCATCTCTGCATAATTATCAAACTATCTTACATAGATTTAAGTCTTACTCTGTTCTAGATCATAAGTTGAATAAACCAGATACATTGCTCATAGATAGAAGTCAAAATGTTGCCATCCTCTTTATGTCTAGGGATACTAGTACCTTATAATCTATTTTGATCTCTTTCTATACAGCCATACACACTTTGGTTTGTTTTGAATGTGCCTGGTATAGCTTTCTTTCTAACCTTTTATTTTGAACCTTTCTTTGTCTTTGTGTTTCAGTGTGTCTCTTATAAAGAACATATAACCAGGTTTTCTTTTTATTTTCATTTCGAGAATTGTGTATTTTATTGAAGAATTTAGACTATTTAGACATGTTTTGATATACATATTAAGAATTTGGAATTATTTGTATTAACTTTTCTATGTTACTTACTACATTTTTTTTACTTGTTTTACACCTCAGTTTTTAATTGTTATTTTTTTAGTGGTTAGCTAGACATTTAATTTATGTCACTTGAAAGGATCTAAGTTTGAGGGTAACATTAACTTGAACAATAATAGTATATAAATTGGAAAGGAGCTATTTAGAAGAAAGCAAGCTCAGGTCTTTGTATTATTTGAAGAGAAAGTAACATCTGGCTAACTTCACATCAGAAATACTTTGTACTTACTTTTATACTGTTTTTGTGGGACCATATAGGTAATATGACTTGGGACCTCAAACTGGCAGTAGAAAGGAATTGTTTGAGATTAGTATGGGAGTATTTTTTCATTTACCCAAAGCTAATGTATTTCCACAATCTCCCTCTGCAGGGTAGGTTTTTGTGAATGTTGTTTATTTTTCATTATTTGCTTTTTGTTGTTATAATGTTGTTTATCTGTACATATCACCTATGCAAAAATATCAGATATGATCTCCCAGTTTTTGTAAAACCAATATTTTATTTTTTTGTCGTTGAGCAGTGCATCAGCTTGCTAAACCTAACTTTCTCGGTCACTGCTTCTCAAATTACCTAGATAAAACCTGAGGTAAAGGATCAGGTGTTTTCTTTGTTTTATTTTAAATTTCCAATCCTTTGCAGAGCAATTATTTGGTAAAATACATTTAAAATACTGAAGTGATGTCAAATTACAGGAAAGTTTTTAAACACAACCTCTTTTTTAAAAAAGTTTATTGATTGATTTTAGTGAGAGAAAAGAAGAGAGATAAACATCGATTTGTTGTTCCACTTACTTATGCATTCATTGGTTAAATCTTGTACGTGCCCTGACCTGGGATCAAACCTGTAACTGGTGTATGGGGAAGATGCTCTAACCAGCTGAGCTATGAAGTCAGGGCCTAAACACAATCTCTTTTAAAGACACTGTTACAAACCACAAGACAGTTTTTTTTATTTATTTTATTTTTCTGAGTTCAGCTTTTTATTGAATGTGTTACAAAAGAGGTTTAGGTTCAGTCAGAAAGGTCAAGTCCCAAGTCATCATCAGATTCCTCAGATTCCTCTTTGTTTCCACTCTCTTCTCCTCTGCTGGGGCAGCAGTGGTGAAGGAGGCAGGACTTCCCGCTGATGCAGCATCAGCTGTTGGGGCAGGTCTTCCAGCCCCCATTGCAGACGAGGCTCTCAATGGATGTTAACATTGGCTAGAACCGTTGCAAACAAGCCTAGCCAGGAAGGTTCAGCATTAACACCAGCTGCTTTAATAAGGGCATTGATCTTACCCTCCTTCACCACTGCCTAGAGCGGGGCTAGCCACTTGATGAAATGAGGGCCTCACCCAACTAGCCTGAACTTCCTGGAAGAACACAGAGCACCTTAGCGCAGCTGGAAAAGCCACGAGGCAATCTATACAAATAAAAACTTTAAGTTCCTTATGCTTTATATGGCCAAAAATGAAAATCCTATATTTATTTTTCTATTCTTAAGAAATTGTTTCACAGAACTATACTATATGCTGAAGTTAACCTTAGAATTCTTTTCTTGAAATATTGTACTACTGACATCCATTTTTTTTTTTTTTTTTTTTTTTTTGTATTTTTCCAAAGTGAGAAGAGAGGAGGCAGTCAGACAGACTCCCTCATGTTCCCGACCGGGATCCACCTGGCATGCCCACCAGGGGCAATGCTCTGCCTATCTGGGGGCATTACTCCGTGGCAGCGGAGCCGTTCTAGTGCCTGAGGTGGAGGCCATAGAGCAGTTCTCGGCACCCTGGCCAACTTTGCTCCAATGGAGCCTTGGCTGCGGGAGGGGAAGAGAGAGATAGAGAGAAAGAAGAGGTGGAACAATGGAGAAGCAGATGGGTTCTTTTCCTGTGTGCCCTGGCCAGGAATCAAACCTGAGACTTCCACACGCCAGGCCAAAGCTCTACCACTGAGCCAACTGGCCTGGGCCCTGACATCCAAATTTAATTAAACTCATTTCTATGTTATTTTCAACATAAAGTAACTGGTAACTTTAAATTGTACTCTTGGACAAAGACCAAACTTGACAGGAGTGAACATACAATATGGTGTACAGAGATGTGTGGTAGAATTCGGCACCTGATACCTGTATAATTATGTTAATCAGTGTCACCCCAATACATTCAATTAGAATAAAAAATAGTAATTGCACTCTTTATAAAGATGAATATCTTTTGCCAATGCACATGATAGTCAGAGGTAAAACCTTTTCTTCAGGGCATTACTTTTCGACATTATAACAATATCAAAGTACTTTATATTCATACCTAAACATAAGAATAAGTGTATAAGTTTAGTTGTGTTGATAAATTATATTAACTTAATTGTTCCTAAATTTAAGATAGTATTTTCTTATGTACTATTTATAACAAGATTGTTTTATACTCAATTAAAAGGAAGGGGGAAAATATGATGATATAGACACACAAAATTAGTGATAAAAGAAAACTGGGGAGAATTAATCCTGCATTCTAAACTATATACACTCAATAACTGTTACATATAAACTTTACTATATTGGTCAGGGTGTTACAAAACACAAATCCAGACAAAAACTAACTTGCTTCTGACATTGTACTTCTTAAAAAAATTAAAGTTATAATGTCATGACTGCTGACAAAAGTACAAAAATCCAATAGAAAATTAACCTGTGAAACATGTTATCTGACAGTTAATACTGAACCTGTATTATGAAAGGTTAAAGATTTTTTTTGAGAAAGAAAAGGAGAGAGACAGGCAGGATGGGACAGAGATGAGAGCATCAACTCGTAATTGCATCACTTCAGTTGTTCATTGATTGCTTCTTATATGTGCCTTGAAGTGGGAGTAGTATGTCAAGCCAAGCCAGTGACCTCTTGCTCAAGCCAGCAACCTTTGGGCTCAAGCTAGCAACCTTGGGCTACAATCTAGCAACCTTTGGGCTCAAGCCAGCAACCATGGCATCAGTCTGTGATCCCACACTCAAGCCAACGACACTGTACTCAAGCCAGTTGAGCCCACACTCAAGTCAGAGACCTTGGAGTTTCAAGCCTGGGACCTCAGCATCTCACGTTGACACTCTATCTACTGTGCCACCTCCAGTCAGGCAAAAAGTTAAATATTTTTAAAGTTATTGCTGAAAGAAAATAAAACAAGCAGAATCTCTGAGTTATAGCTTTTAAATATATGATGTGAAAATAAATTGCTAATTTGAAAAAATGACTTGTTAAGCGATTTCTGTGAAAATGTACAACCCGCTCAAAATTTTTCATTATATTTGTTTTTCACTTATGCATTTGTGTTCTGGCAAGTATGAAATTATGCAATAGTCATCTAACATAGCAATGGAAAAAAAAGCAAAGACCTTATCAAAAGGAACTTACCATGGCTAATGTGGGTGAAGCTAGTGCAATTTTTTCCAGCCAAATTTTATATTTAACTTAATGTTTCCTATATCATTTGTAAGATTGACTGAAAAAATGACCTGTTCATATTGTATTTCCACCACCACCCCTTCATAAATCTTATCAATTACAATTTTTTATTAGACTAGAGCAATAAGTACATTTCTATCAAAACACTTACTGCATTTATTTTTATTATTGCCAAGATCAGTATAACATAATTTTAATGCATTTTAATAAATAAAGCAGAATGAAAATTTATTACCACCTAAAGACATATTTTATTTAATTACTAAATGAATATAATATTTTAAATAAACAATTCTACATTGTTCATGTCTATTAAAATAGATAAGTGTTCATGGCAAGAAGCCCCTGTACTTTTGTTCAACAGCATTATAACCTTTCTAAAACTCGTGATATTCTGTAGAAGTTTTAGAAAAATTAATGAATACCTCAGCTCCTTTTGTCCAAATATTTTGATAACTGTAAGAAGTTCTAATGGAACATTCAAAAAAGATGTTTATTCATTCACATAAACTTCTAACAAAATATATTCAGTAAAATAAGCTTAGTATAGATATTAAAATTATCTCATAAAAATTTATTTAACATCGCCTGACCTGTGGTGGCGCAGTGGATAAAGCGTCGACCTGGGAACACTGAGGTCGCCAGTTCAAAACCCTGCACTGGTCTGGTCAAGGCACATATGGGAGTTGATGCTTCCAGCTCCTCCCCCCTTTCTCTCTCTCTCTCTCTCTCTCTCACTCTGTGTCTCCTCTCTAAAAATGAATAAAATTAAAAAAAAATTTATTTAACATTAAATATACAACTTTTATGTGTTCTTTCTAGGTATATTCATCAAAGAAGTATTCCTCAGTGATATATTATGTTATAAACTGTGAAAACTATACTGACTGAAGATTGAAAATATTTCAAAGATAATGTCAAAGTAATAACTGAAAACATTATATTCAAAAATTATTGATACAATATGTTATACTAAAATTTTTGTGTACTTTAATTCAGTGTAAAGCCTATATAAAATATTTAACATTATTCAATTCATTTGTATTTATATATACAAATACATTAAAATGGTAAAAATGCTATTTCTCAGACTGAGCTATATCTAAACTTTAAAGGGAAAATTTTCAAAAAGTTGCTAGAGATATTTAATAAAAATAGAGAAATCATTGAAGTTGACTTTATTCCTTCAATATTTTTGGAATATGTTTTTAAATAAAGATTATTTATTGGACACTTTTGATGTGTTCAGTAATTTAAATTCCATACCTGTTTTAACATACTTTACATTGCTGCTTCTACCTTCCAACTACAATTATGTCCTCCCACGGAAATATGTCTTGAGTACTGTCCCCCAAAACAGAAGTAGAGAATATGATGAAATAGTATCTTTTCCAAATACGAATTAAGTACTCTGTATTGCTAACACTGCATGGATTTCTCTCTGTATAATGCATTGCATTTAGTCTATGCATTTATAATTGCAGCTAAATTTGCCATCCCAAATCCATTTTAAAGAAAAATAATTATAAACACCTGTTAAAGGGAAATAAATAATTGCATAAAAAGAATTAGGCATGTCTTCACAAATATTTTGTCTTTACAGTAGGTAGAAAAATCTCTTTCATGCTAGCGAAATCTCTTGTTGTTTCTTACTCTTCCAGTGTCACCACATATTATGAGATTCAAGTGGTGACATCAGAAAAATTAAACTCAAAACATTTGGGCATCCTGAATCCGAGCATACACTGGCAGTGTGGCAACCTGACCTTTGAAAGAGGACAATTCATGTGCACACGTCTCATGCCTGTCTGCCTTCCATATACTTAGCAGGCTGATGATTGCTCTCAGCTATGTTGATATAGTTCTATCCACTTGACTGACTGTGGATAGGAGGCAAATGATCTGTTAAAAGGTGATCTTCTTAGTAGATGTCTCACTTAATCAGGGTAGGATATTGGTACATATAAGCAGGTGTGCTACTTTATCTAGTCCCACTACTACACACCATTTTCACTTGCCTTATATAAAAGGTCACCGCAAATACTGCTATGAAATAGCTCAGGGAATGAATCCCTTCAACAAGTTCCTTGTGGTGATAGACAACAGGAAATCCTTCCTGAGAAATGGATTGTGCGTCTTCATAGATAATCCAACTATCCTGTTGGTTTAATGCCCTCAGGAAAAGGAATACATATTAGATTAAGCTATGTGAAATTGCCAATATAATCCATAAGAATGCTAACTTTTTATGGTTCAGCCTAATATACCCAATAACTTGTTATAAAATTTAGAAAGAACTGTCATTTCCTATTTTACTTTCAGATTTCTGTTATTAAAATTTCCCTTTGGTGATCTACATCTCTGCCTGAATTTTCAAAAATATTTGAAAAATGACCAATGTAGCCGAACTCCTATAGCATTTTCTATCAATACCAGTGATTTTCTAAGGAGTAATATGAGTCCCACTTGGTAGGTAAGGTGAATCTTGTGGTACAGTGATAAACATAAGACGTGTTAGAAAATATACAGCTAGCATTTCAATTCAGTATGCTTTAATGTAAAAATTTTCAACCTTTTTTATCTCATGGCACACATAAACTAATTACTGAAATTCTGCAGCACATCAAAAATATGCTTTTGCCGACCTGACAGAAAAAGAATAGGTATAGTTTGATCCATTCGCACTGCACAGCTATTGTTGTATTGGCTGTTGTCATTTTTTTAACTTGACAACATAAGGGATGAGAGGTCAGTTCTCCTGACTAAGTAGTCAGGTATTGCATGTATTAAAAATTCTTGCAACACACTCATTTAAAATCACTGTTTTAATGATAGTATAGCTTAAAATAGTTAAATTTACTTAAGCTTTAAAAATTACTCATTGAAAATATATGCATAAAAATACAAATGGTACTCATGTGGATGACTGAAATGTGTGGAAAGCACTGGTCCACATAACTAAACTTTTCATATATTACCTTATACTAGATTGTTTATGTTTTCAAGTTTCTCCAGGGAAGACAAAAGAGCTTGTGCTTGATTGTGCCATTTGAAATTGTCATTTTTGTTCATAAAAAGCAGAAAAATACTGGCAATTTCATACAGTTCAAACTTAATGTACCTCTGTGACCACACAGCATTCAACAGTATTAAGTAAAAATTAAGTTTTAATTGACTGAATGGGTTCCACACAAAGACTTTGAGTTTTCCATAAGTCTCATATGAATACAAATATATTAACAAGCCTATAAACAAATGCCAACTGAAACATAAGGATAGAATTCAACATGTTTAATGTATATGTGAATATTAGAGATACACTAATTCTTTTTACACACTTTTCCCTGATAGCAACACAAAAATAAATGATTATCCCTCCTAGGAACTCACACCTTTGTTGATCTGCATCCAAAATGGAATGAGATCAAGAATAAATTTATTTATTTTCCTCCAAAAATATGAAATTCAACAAATTAAGAGAAAAAGAAAACACTCAGAAAGCCTAAATTTTTTTTGTCTAAAATGACATAATTTGAAACAAATGATTGAAATCAAACAAGCAACTTAAGAAGACTGAATCATATATATTTTCCCCCAATTTTTGTCCTCTCTTTAGGCACAAAATAATGTAATGATGTAAAAAATTTACATTGACAAACTAATTTTAAAAAATAGCTTTGCCAGGTGTGGAGGGAGTTGGAGAAAGGTAAGGGGAATAGATGATGATGGAAGGAGATTTGACTTAGGGTGATGAACACACAATATACAGATGATGTATTGTAGAATTGTGTGCCTGAAACCTGTATAATTATATTTACCATTGTCACCCCAATAATTTTAATAAAAAATTGAAAAAAATAGCTTTGTAACTTTTATCAGAACCCAAATATTCCAAACTTTCTTAGAAATCGTATTAGTTCCTTGTAAAAAGAATAGAAAAACTATGTGTTAGTAATCTCCTTGAAAACTTATAACTCTTTGAACATTACTTGCCATATTGTGACTAGAAATAGGAAGGCAGAGAGGAGGAAATGTTGAAGGATGACCAAAGTTAGCAACAGCTAGTCTTTAAAATATTATCATGATTTCCACCCTGTTCACTTTATCTATCATACCCTTCTAGCATACAATTTCTAGCTATAATACTAGGTAAAGAAAGGACTTAGGAAAAGGCACCCTTATTTAAAAATTTATGTAGGTCAACAGTATAGAGGCACACTATAAATAGAAGTGAATGTTCTTCTGAATTCTGTATAAACAAATGATGGCATAATTTAGGAAAAATTCAGAAGTTTGAATTTAAGTGTAAGGGAGGAATATTTTTATGTCTTTGACAGTATTCCATTTCAAATCTAATGTCTGAATTTACTATCCAGTGCTAGTGCAATAAAATTTAGAATGCTTAAAATACTTAGGGTTCCCAGATAAAACACAGAATTCCGAGATAAAATTGAATTTCAGGTAGACAACAAATAATTTGTTAGTATAAGTAGGTCCCAAATATTGCATGGAAGTATTATACTAAAATATCATTCATAGTTTATCCGCAATTCAAATATAACTGGGCATCCAGTGTTTTCAAATCCTAAATCTGGCAAACCAAAATTAATGCAAGTAGAAAAGGTAAACAAAACAAAAAGTCTCTTTGTTAAATAATCCAATGAACAAAAGGGTATTCCTGGTTTTGTGGAGGTTGTTGAATCAGAAGTTTTGATTGTTCTTAAAGCTAAAAAAGTTCACCAAAACTTCTTCCAATCGGTCTCACTGACTTCATCATGTCCAGAAGTTATAGGTTATTTTGTCCCTTCCCATGCATTTTCTTTGGTATTGGCTATAAATTTCATTACTTCTTTCTCAGATGTAGAAAATCATCACAAGTTGTCTTTTATCACTTGGATTTAAAATTAGGTACAGATTTTTATATTTACATGAAGCCAAAGAAGACCAACATTAAAAAGTACTACAGCCAAACTAATTAATTTTAAGATTAGGAATAATATACTTTTGCTAATTACTCACAGCTTGGTGCCCATTTTTTATGGCAGCCAACAACTGCATGAGTTTAATCTCCATAATAACAATAATGTCATACATCATTAACCCTATTTTATTCTTTTTAAATCTTTTATAATACCAATAACAAAGATCATTAACCTCTGTTCTGTTTCACATCTAATCAGCCATTTTAGTTAAATAAATATCATAGAAAACATTAAATATCACTTTGCTAAGCTACACTGGCTCTCAAGAGGGAAATTCTTCCTAATGTATTATATTAACACCAGTTTACTCCACAAGTGTCAAGCCATGAATGGTAACACGGAAATAGATAAAGAATAATTTATGGCTTTAATCAAATTAGTTCAAAACTCTCCTTTTTAAAATAGTTTAAAATATTTGTATAATTGCATTGTATTTATGAAGTTATTTTCTGAGTCTGTTTATAGAATAGAGCTGCCCCATGAGTGAGATTTTATAAAACAATCGTGCACGAGGACATCAAGAGAGTTATGCCTAACGTTTTTGAAGAGAATTTCTGAGAATAACTGCTCTCTGAAGCATGGAAACTTGTGTGATATTATTTCTGGCCTTGGTAATAGTTACTTTAAATAGTTACTTCAAGATTATTAATACAGGCAATATGCCTGCTTGCCATAGCATTTCTATGAGTATATTAACTTAATCAGCATTTTATGCAATCAGTGACATCAAAGAACTAAAATGGTAAAGAAGACTTTAATTTAAAACATTTAGCAAAGCTTTGTCCCAGATATCAAGTAAATGGCTATTTCTCTACATGCAGGTCCCTATCAGTTTCGTTATGAAAACAAACAGGTAACTCCGTCATTCCCGCACTGCCCAGTCTACCTGCTCTACCAGACTTGGTTTAGGAGAGTGGTGAAAGAAAGATGGATCAGAATAGCAGATAATGAGAAGAGGGTTAGAGTAATACTGTGGCTTTTGGATGCCATAAATACAATATAGAAAACACAGGCATCACAAAACAGAGATTCAAAAATGATTTGGATAGAAGCATGACCTAAGAGGAGATGCTAAAAAGATTGGGGTTAGTTGGTTTTTAAAAGAATAACCTAAAAGAAAAATTAGCAATTATTTTGTTCTTCTGTCTGAGCATGTTTAAAGCCTCTGCTATTATTTTCCAAAGAAAAAGGAACACGAGTTAATAATTAGAGAAGAGATGGACTTTTCTTTGATTGATTTATGATTCTTTTACAGATTTCCAGAGTCCATTGCACAGCCAACATCAATATCTCAATGCCCCTTAGCCACAATCCATCAGAGGTGGCCTGTCTCATAGGATGTGCCCTGAAAGAATGGTAAGTGGGACCCAGAGTTTGGGAGCACCCGGTTGTGACAGACATTGCCACCATCTGCTCTCTCCTTTTTTGACTCCATTTTTTGTTCCCTTGTTGCCAGTAACTGAATAGCTATTAGTGTTCCTGAACCTGACCTCTCCACCAAAAATTATATTTTGTATTATATTACTTCCATTTCTACTATCCTGTATTTATCTAGGAGTTCCTCTACTTTATGGACATTATTTAAGAAAGCTTTAAGAAGTCTTAGATAAGGTACCCAATAATTGCAGGTACCTTATCATAACTAGCCATGGACCTGAATACTTATGGAACTGAATGATGGCGGGAAAAAAAACCCTTTGGCTTTTTGTACAATGATGTCAGTAAAAGAGAAAGTCATCTTGCATTTTCTTATGCTTTATTTTGGCTAAATTTCCTGGTTTCCTAGCTCTCAACATAAAACACTATTGACTTAAGACACTAAATGAGCTATACATTCATAAAAGATTTGTTGACTTCTCATACTGTCTTTCTTTCTTTTTCTTAAAGTTAGAGGAGTGGAAATAGAGAGATAGACTCCTGCAAGCACCCAACCAGGAGGCAACTTCTAGCTGGGGCCAATTTTAGAATCAACCAAACTATTTTTAGTGCCTGAGACTAACCAGCTCAGATTAACTAAGCTAACCTCAACACCTGGAGCTGACACTCAAACCAATTGAGCCACTGGCTACAGAAGGAGAAAAGAATGGGGGAAAGAAGCAGATGTTCACTTTTCATGTATGCCCTGACAGAAAATCAAATCTGGGACATATATCCATATGTTGGGTTGATACTCTATCCACTGAGCAAACTGGCCAGGGCCTCAAACTGTCTTTCAAATAATTTATAACAACTACCATTTCAGAGAAAAATAATAATAATTAAAAATTCGGATTTACTATAAATTAAAAAGTTAATGCTTTGTTGCACATTAGGGTACCAGAACACTGTAACTATTTGTATTTTAAAATATAAAGCATCAAAGACAAGCAATATCTCTATATAAGTCTTGGAGTTAATAGGCTAGGCTTTGGTCTAAGAAGGAATACATTGCAAGTAAAAAAATATCACTACGTGTATTTATATGATTGAATATTAACTGTGTATTTCACAATAGGTGTTTTGAGTGGACAAACATAAATATATTCTTGCTTCTTAGTCAAAGAAAAGTATTCTTGCTCTACTGGTACTATAATGGTGAGTTCTAATAAAACTGGTTCAACAAGAATAAAAATTCTTGATTTTAATATTTGTACTGTGAACCTTGCCCCTGATATCTACTACTTTAATTTCCAATAAAGTAAAATCAGTTTTAATCTCAAACAAAATGTTATGTACTATAGTAAAAAATACAAGGCAAAAACCAACAAATTTATCATAAACTTCTAGTTCATTATTAGTTAAGACTCAACCCACAAACCATGTCTTTAACCTTTTCCAGGAATCTTCTTCAAGATTACTAGTCTTGTGGAAGTAAAATCTAAAATTTTCCTTAGAGAAGGTAAACATTTGCCTTAAGAAATATTTTTTCTTCTTAAGTGAGAGATGCAGAGGCAAAGAGACAGACTCCTGTGTGTGCCCAGACTAGGATCTACCCAGCAAGCCCCCTACAGGGCGAAGCCCTGCCCATCTGGACCATTGCTTCATTGCTCAGCAACTGAGCTATTTTAGCACCTAAGATGAGGCCATGAAGCCATCCTCAGACCCCGGTGCCAACTTGCTCCAACCGAGCCGTGGTTATGGGAGGGGAAGAGAAAGATAAAGAAAGTAGGAAGAGAGGTAGGGGTGGAGAAGCAGATGGTCATTTCTCCTGTATGCCCTGACTGGGAAGCAAAATTGAGACATCCAAGCACTGGGCCAACACTCTACCACTGAGCCAACTGGCCAGGGCAAAAAGACTTTTTAAAAAGAACACAAATAGGTTGTACTCTCCTATCCATAATAGAAAGAGCCATATGAAACTTTTATTTTTATAGGTCAAAAAGTGGTCAAATATTGGGAATTTCACATAGTTCAACATAGTATCATTCTAGATGGGTTTAATGTTCCCTATAAAAGTAATTTATAAGACAAATATGTTGAAGACAGATATTCTTGGATCTTGCATTAAGTTTAAAACAGAAAATGCTACTTCTTCAATAAAAAATGAAAGGCAAAGTTTTGCATTTAAGCTAATTTCTAACTTTGAAAGTAGTATATTCTTTCTTTAAAAAATTTTTAAGACATTTTATGTCTAAACTCAATGCTTTTACTGCATATATTCTTTTGGAAGCATTTATTAAAATCTAAAAAGATTTGCAAAATTATTTTTTAAAATATCAATATCTTAAAGGGTTTTTTGTTTTGCTTTTGGAAAATATCATTTCAGAATATAAAGTTATTTATTTTGAAAACTATATTAACCACATTGGGTTTGTTATTATTGTTAAATGAATTAATAAATATTTTTTCTTTCTCTGTGTTAATAACTGATATAGAAAATATGAATAGATATAACCCACAAAAGTCAAAGCTCTGTGAGTTTTCAATAATTTTTAAGAGTGTAATGTGCCTTTGGGACCAAAAAGTTTGAGAACCACTGGGTTAATTAAAAGGATAAATCAACAAATGAGAAGGAAAACAACAGACATAAGACATTTTATGAATCCCACTATTTATTGGGTCCTAAGGAAACCCAGCCTAGACCTACTTCTCATAAGGGAGTGTTTGACTGGCAGAATATCTGAGGACTTCATCTCAGTACTCATTTGGGGATAGGAAGGGAGCCTAAGGTGAGTACAGAGATTTCCACAGGCATATTTATAAACCTGATCCCATCTAAGTTTTTACTGTACACAGGTGTTCCAGAGAAACCTCTGGGCAAGAACAATTGCATACATTAACACATCACAGTAACACGTATTCTCCTGCGTGACTCATTGGATTTAAATATAATTTCAAAGATTATCAGTTTCTTTTTCTCATCATAACAATCTTGAGAGATTAAAAAAGCACTGATTTACTCTCGGTTTATAGGTTGGGAAATGAGACAGAAGGTTTCTGTGTGGTACCTTAAGGCACACAGATGTGTTGGGGCAGATTGTGACACAATTTAAGGTGATCAAGCACAGCACTTTTATCCACTAGGTCCATGTCTTTAAAACTGATTTTTAGAGATAGAAGATTTTTGTAAGTGAAATCTTATTCAGAAGCCCCTTTATGGAGTACAGGAGAGAGAATTGCTGCAGGTAAAGAGAGAGTTGGTCATCTAGATTCCCACTCATTCTGGGTCTCTTTGCCAATTCCCTCCCTTTACTTCCCCTCGCCCTTTCCCTCTCCCCTCTTGGGACACCAGTCTGCACAAGACCTTCCCTTGTGTATCCACTTTATGCCAATATCCTGCTTCCATTACTCTGCCTTCCTAGACATCTACTTAAATATGTTTACTGTATTTCTTCAAATATGCAAATATTCTTGTAAAATATGTAGTATTATTTTTAGTGTGTATGTTTAAACTACACCATGGCATTATACTATAAATCAAGTTCTACTTCTGAGTTTACTCCTATTAACACTATTCTTAAAAATATACCCAGATTGTTATTTCTACATCTATCTGGTTCTGTTTTTTGCACATATGTTTCTATAATATATAGTAATATTAATACACCATATTTTACTTATTTATTATTCTATTGATAAATCCAACTCTTCTCCTATGACCCCTCCCCAGTTTAAGACTTTATTTGACATACCAGTTTGAGGTCAAAGGGGAGAAGTTCTCTGGGGTAGTTACTGGATTGTGGGGTATAGACAGACTGTTGAGAGTTAGGCGCCATCTCATTATTGATCTATTAACATTTCTCTGATAATTATTGATATTGAGCATTCCTTCAAACATCTGTTAGATTTTACATTTCCTTGTCTGTGAAATTATTACTCCTGTGCTTTATTGCACTGTATTTGATGTCTTTTTCTGGGGGTGGGGGGCCAGTTCTTTATTGCAGATATGAATTTCTTATAAGTTTCATATATTTCAAATATCTTTGTTAATTGTGTAAACTTTGTTTATTGTATACTTGATTCAGTAAAACCCTTCATTTTGATACTGTCATATTTCTCCCTCCCTTTATTTTTATACAAAATATGCATATTTTGTATGTATATAAAAATTAAGGAAAGTTTCTCCATGGGTTCATTATTTAGTGAGTAAATATAAATTTTGATGCTTTATTGTACAGCACATAAATGTTGACTCCAAATTTCTACTGAGGAACATACCTTTACATTTTAAGATGCTCTGCATTTAATTCAGTGCCGTCTGATAGTATTATATGGTATTCACTCAGCATCTGTGGAGAATTGGTTTCAGTATTTCCACAAATACAAAAATTTGCAGATGCTCAAGCTCCTTATATAAAATGGTGTAGTATTGACATATAACCATGCACATTCTCCTGTATATTTAACATCTATCATCTTTAGATTACTTACAATACATAGTAAAATGTAAATGCTATATCAATATCTGTTATATTGTATTATTTAGGGAATAATGTCAAAAATAAGTTTGTACATGTTCAATACAGACACAATCATTGTAGGCCTAACTATGTAGTAACCCTAACTCAACAACTACATAACAGGTTTCTAAAAATATTTTTGATCTGTGGTTGGCTGCATCTCCTGATATAGAACCTGTAGATATAGAGGTTAGACTGTATAACCTCCTGGATTGTTTTTGTTTGAGTTTGCCTAATACTTATTCTTTTGCTTTACAACTTTCTCAGTTACATTTATTAGATGTGTCTTTTACGTGTGTGTGTGTGTGTGTGACAGTCAAAAGAGGTGTTGAAATCTGTAAATACAGTGATGAACACATTAGACATGTGCCTGCCTTATGCAGGCTACATTTTCAAGGGACAATAGATGTGAAGTCAGGTATCACTTTATCCACCAGAAGCTAAGAAAGTGCCTGGCATATAAAAAGGTAAGAATAAAAATATATTGAATGAATGCACTTATTTTTTAGAAATCAGTTACTAAGGAATGGAAAACTTATGTCTGTACAAACCACCTGTACATCAATGTTTATAATAGATTTATGCATAATTGCTAAAACATGAAAGTAACCAAGATGCCCCTTAGGAGGTCAATAGATAATCTGGTCCATATAGACAATGGAATATTGTTCATCTCTAAAAGGAAATGAGCTATCAAGCTATGAAAAGACATGGGAGAAACAAACGCATATTACTAAGTGAAAGAATTCAATCTGCAAAGGCAACATAGTGTACGAGTCCAAATATATAGCATCCTGGAGAAATTATATCTGTAGAGACGGTAAAAAGATCAATGGTTGCCAGGGATTAAGAAAGGAAGAATGAATAAGCAGAGCACAGAGGATTTTTAGGGCAGTGAACATATTCTGTGTGATACTATAATGGTGGATACATGCCATTATATAATTGTTATCTCCAATCACACAATTCATGAAAGCAGCTCTGGGTGTCAGATATAGTGTATTTTATACTGAAAAAATAAGGCAAATTTCCATATTTTCTAAGGTTAACTATTTGAATCAATATGAACAGTAGGGTTTTAGAGTTTAAAAGTATGACATTGTTGGTTTACAGTTAAAGTATATGAGACATCAAAGAGGACAAAAATTAAGAAATAATTAAGCTGCTGGCCTGAATTTCTTCTTAGTATTTCTCATTAGGATAAAGAAGAGTGGAGAAATAACAGAAAGGATATTCCATAATTGCAGCCTCTTGTTGATTTACTGGTGGGTTGGGGGAAGGGTGAACCTAGAAAAAAGGAAGGAATGGCATGTCGCAATAAAAAAGGTAGTAAACAACGTCAGCAAAATGTTACTGTAATCTTTTTTTACTGGAAAGGTAAATCAGATGGGTTTACTGAAAAGTGATAAATACTCTTAAATGCACAAGCATCATGAAATTATGAATAAAAATCTGAGTAGGAGTGTCTATTTTTATTGCGATGTCTCTATGGTAGAACGCTAGAGATAAAGTGAAACTGGTCAGACACCATAGCCTCTTAAAATGATCGCTCAGGGTTTGCTGCACACATACACGGTGGAAATAAATGCTCCTTGGATTTTATTGGTTCAATCTATCCGGGATCATAAGTATGTAATCAGGTATGTTACAGGATATTACATTTAAAAATAGCATTCTTATTTTATTTGCCTAATCTCTTATTGCTTTCCAAATCAGTTATTTGTACACTAGACTTGGGCAATATATAACCTCATGTTTTATTCTTGGATTCTGTAACAGTGTAACAAAGGAAACAATTTGACATCACCAAATATAAACTAAACATTTCATAGTAAAGAGTTTTGTTCAATGCTTTACAGATTATCTAACGCAATTCTTCCCTGGAGGCAGCATATATTCTAAAAGCAAGAACATATCTATATTCAAAATAAGTTCTTTTAGAGTAAATTGCTAAGGTAATTATCAGTATGATTCAGGTATAAATCCCACTTTCACCCAAGCCTCAACTGTATGCTCATACAGAAAGATATTTTTAACCCAAATCAGGTGCATTACTATTCAATTCTTTATTTTACCTCACTAGAAACCTAGTAAGGAATGGACTATAAAAGTGAATAAAAGTTATTTGCATATATTTCTTTTAAAATGTATTTTAAAAACCATATACCTTAATTTATGATGTAATGAGAGTTGATTGAACTTGATTACAGAATACAGTTAAAGAGAAAGAAAAATGTCATCCCCAGTGTTCACTTATGTTGTATTTTATGATATTATTTACATTTTTTAGTGCAAAAAAACCCTCTGCATATTGAATAAAAAGTATGTTGGAGGTGCCTACTCTATACTAGGGACTGAGATCTAAACATCAAATATACCAAAATAAAAATCTAAAATTCAATTTCTACCCTTGACAAATACATCAGTTAGGAAATGCATTCAGCCGCTAATAACAGAGGAGTACCAAAAGTGAGGATGGTGGCTTCTGAAGTCACCAAGGTTACAGGCTTCTTTGATATTTTTGTTTCACTAATCTTAATACTCAAGGTCACAGTCTGGCTGTTGAAGCTCTAGCCAAAAATAATAGTTAACAGAAGGACCACCCTTCTTCTCATTTAAGAAACTTTTTCTCTGCTCCCTACAACAACTACAACATATATCTCATGGACAGAAATATGTTTATACCTTAGAAATATGGCCATAACTAGATGCAAGAAAAGCTGAGAATTTTTCATTAAAAAAAGGAGAATAGATATTGAGTAGGCAACAAAAACTCTCTGCCTTAATTAAGACAATGTATGTTAGTGCTGGCTTATAAAATTTCCTCTTGACCTTTTAAAAATACACATTTCTTAAATATTCTGCCTGTGTTTTTATCTTTATATACGTACAGGTTAAAGATTCATTTGAATATCTACTTTTTTCTAGCATAAAAGTGCTACATGAATTTAAAGTAAATGTAAAACTTTACTTATTGATAGTCAGTTATCAAAATGTCTCTTTACCATCTGGCTTGAGCAAAAGCTCACCAGCTTGGACCCAAGGTCGCTGGCTCAAGCAAGGGGTAGCTCGGTCTGCTGAAGGCCCGTGGTCAAGGCACATGTGAGAAAGCAATCAATGAGCAACTAAGGTGTCACAAAAAAAAAATTGGTCATTGATGCTTCTCATCTCTCTCCGTTCATGTATGTCTGTTCCTATCTATCCCTCTCTCTGACTCTCTCTCTGTCCCTGTAAAAAGAAAAAACGTCTCTTTAAAAAATGACTTTCCCATCCTGGCCAGTTAGCTCAGTGGTAAAGCATCCACTTGGCATGAAGAAGTCCTGAGTCCAATTCCTGGTCAGGGCACACAGAAGCAACTGACTGCTTCTTCTCCCCTCTCCCTCCCCCTGCTCTCTTTTTCTCCCCTCCCCTCCCTCAGCCATGGCTCAATTGATTTAAGCACATTGGCCCTGGGCACTAAGGATGGCTCCATGGAACCCATACCTCAGGCACTAAAAATAGCTTGGTTGTGAGCATTGGCCCAAGAACGGCAGAACATTGGCCCCAGATGGGGAGGGTGGCACTGGGTGGCCATTTGAGACACATGTGGGAGTCTGTCTCTCTATTTCCCCTCCTCTCACTTAAATAAAAAAATATAAATAAATAAATAAATAAATAAATAAATAACTTTTCCCTATTTATGCAGAGTTTCATGAACCTGAGATACAACTTCTGAAATGTTCTCCTTTTGAATATAGACTGCAAATATAGTAATATAAATTAATCAAGTAAGCAAGGAATAATCAAGGTAAAGAGGAAACTGCATTAATACCATTATTATTTTGTTTCTCTGTCCTCTTACTTTGATTATATCCTGGATTCAGACCCAGAAAACCAATGCCTTCTGGTGTTCACTTTAGAATGTTGGTTTGCTCTTGCTCAGGAAATCTATTTGTACAATTGTGGTGGGAAGTTATTTTCATATATTGTCACTGCATTTAACTGAAAGAAACTGAGCATTCAAATTTAGTATTGTAGGAAACAAGACCATAGTGTGATTTGAAAATGAACACTAACCTTACAGATGTTAAATTAATTAAACAAGGAGGCCATTAGACAGAGGTGGTTCTAATACCTTAGCAGCCTGTGTAAGCAAACCAAAACCTGTAAGTGCCAAAAGGTGAAGAAATCAAACCCCCATGGACAGCCAATCACAAACAGCCTTTAGTCTTTTCCAAATGGGACTGATACTTAAGTTATAGCCAAAGCAATGATTTATTTGCTTGGCTTCTGCCTCTTCTCTGTAGAAGTCTTTCCTCTAGCTACTGTCCTTGGAGCACTCCTAACTACTCCCAGTTTGGTGCTGACTGATTTGAATCAATTTTTGCTTAAAATAAATTCTTAAAATTTTTAATATGCTTTAATAACTTCAATCATTCATATTAGTGACAGCATGAGTTAATATGGAATTTTGGGGAATAATGATCCTAAAATTAAATCTTTATTTTTATTAATGTATAAATGTGATTCAAATGTGTCCACCAATACTTTTTCAAAAAGAAACATTCTATAAATAAGCAAACTACATCTGCTCACTGACATGTGTTTGGACTTGTTAGACGTCTCATTGGGCTTACTTACAGACCACTCATAATAATACATTTTTAGTATTACTAAACTTGTAGCATGATATTAAGCTATTTTAGCTTTTGCACATACATGTTGCACTTATGGTTGAAAATGCAAAAACATAAACGTTGTAAGAACTGGCATGTCAGGTCCTGGCCGGTTGGCTCACTGGTAGAATGTTGGCCTGGCCTGTGGAAGCCCTGAGTTCAATTCCCGGCCAGGGCACACAGGAGAAGTGTCCATCTGCTTCTCTACCCTTCCCCCTCTCCTTTCTCTCTCTCTCTTCCCCTCCTGCAGCCAAGGTTCCATTAGAACAAAGTTGGCCTGGGCATTAAGGATGGCTCCATGGACTCTGCCTCAGGCACTAGAATGGCTCCGGTTGTAATGGAGCAACACTCCAGATAGGCAGAGCATCGCCCCCTGGTGGGCATGTCAGGTGGATCCTGGTTGGGCACATGTGGGAGTCTGTCTCTCTGCCTCTGGCTTCTCATTTCAGAAAAAATACAAAAAAAAAAAAAGAATTAGCATGTCACTGTGGAAAATAGTATGGCGTTTCCTCAAAAAATTAAAAATGGAACTGCTTTTGGATCCAGCTATCCCACTTTTAGGAATGTATCCTAAGAATACCAAATCACTGATTCAAAAGAAGATATGCACCCCATGTTTATTGCAGCATTGTTTACAATAGCCAAGATCTAAAAACAGCCCAAGTGTCCTTCAGTGGATGAGTGGATTAAAAAGCTGTGGTATGTATATGCAATGGCATACATACTATGTGGCTGTGAAAAAAAAAGAAAATCTTATGTTTTGTGATAGCATGGATGGACCTGGAGATTTTTATGCTAAGTGAAATAAAGCAGGCAGAGAAAGAAAAAAATCATATGATCTCAGTTATATGTGGAATCTAATGAACAAAGTGAACTGAGGAACAGAATAGAGGCAGAGGCGGGGTTACAGGGACCAGGGGGACAGCTATCAGAGGGATGAGGGATGAGGGGATGGGATTAGAGAAAGTGAAGGGATTAGTGAAATTATATATACATAACACATAGATACAGATAACAGGACAGCAAATCCCAAAGGGAAAGGGGGGAGGAGTTAGAAGGAGGGGAGCAAAGGGGGTGTAATGGTGACACGGGGGGTGGAGGTGTTATATTGAGTGGGACACTTGAATCCATTTAACACAATAAATTAAAATTAATAACAATTATAAAAAAATAAAATTAGAAAAAGAAAGAATTGGTATGTCATCCTTGCACAAGGGTCCTACTAATCTCTGTATTGTTCCATTTTAGCATATGTGCTGCCAAAGGGAGCACTATGTGGCACTTTTAATAAAAGCAGACTTTGAAATACTTTAAAACAATGCTACGTTGTTATTTTGAGAGAACAGTTTGATTAAAGTTTTTTGTCTCTAGAGTACACTTTGAATATTTTTCTCTCCTCTCTCGACAGAGAATAAATATTCAATAACCTGGAAATTTTGACTAATTAAATTGCTGGGAAGTATATTTTTGCATCTCCACTCCCATCTCCTATAAGCATTACATACCAAGGGTCTTTAGCTAGCATTTCTGAGCCATGCTTATAAAGTGACCGTATTGAGAATTATTCGCTTTTTTAAGAGACAAAGATCCAGTGTTCTATCTTAGTGGGCAGAATTACCGTTCATGTTTGCCTAACAGGGATTCATTTTGCTCCAAATCCAAAAGGTCCCTGAACTCATGTCATACAGAAAAGCAAAATATAATAGTTTTAAGGCAACTGAATCCTGAGTTACAATATGTACTAGTATTTTATACATCTTAGAACCCACACATCCTGGTTTAAGAATCAAACCTCTGGACAAGTTTCTTGTGGTTGACCAGTAGGTTTTGTAGCTTATAAATGACTAGCTGACTTGGAAATCAGTTATTAAAGCTTCCTAAAAACAACATATTGATATCCCTGGGCTTATAGATTTTACTTTTTTATTTTTAATTTATAAATTTTTCCATTGATTTGAGAGACAGACAGACAGAGAGGAGGGGAGAGAGAAAGTATAGGGCGGGAGAGAGAGAGAGAGAGAGAGAAGCATCAGCTTGTTGTTCACTTAGTTGTTCCATTTAATTGTGTACTCATTGGTTGCTTCCCATATGTACCCTTATCAGGGATCAAACCCAGAACCTCAGAGCTCAGGGAGGATGCTTTATTTACTGAGCAACCAAGCCAGGGCCCTGAGCTTTTAGCTTTTATATTTTTCACATAGTTTTTACAAAAGAAACATCTCCGGTATACCAAAGTTTTGTGTAATGAAATCCCTCAGCGCAGCCCGAAATATATATAACTCTTCCCTACCTGTACTCAGTCATGGGTTAGAGCACATTTAATTTCAAACCAATAGATTCCCTGCACATCAGCACTTAAGGGATTAAAGACAAGTCTAGTTTTGTTGCCCTAAATGTACTATTATTGTTATCAATTCATGCAGCTGTGCAATAAGTTTTCAATAAATCTAAGATTAACTATTATTTTCTAACCTATAAATAAAATATAATCATCTTAAAAATCAATGAAGGAAAAACCATCATATCCATTAACCTGGCTCAGAATCCCTCCAGGCCCCTGCTATGAAACACAGCGCTGGGGATCTTTCATTTTATTGAGCTATATCTCTTTGTATGGCAACAGCAGGCAAAAGAAGAAAAAATCAAATCTAAGAATCAAAGACTACAGTTCTTTATTCTGAAAAACCACTGAGGCAAAGGCTAAATATCATTTTCTGCCTGGGGTAAATTTTTTTTTCCACTTTAATTTGCAATCAGATGCAATAAAAGGAAAAAAAATAAGAAAAGACATTGCCTCAAGTAGCTAGTGGCTTTATTACCATCTCTACCACCATCTCCACTTTTTATCACTTCCATATCCTTTGTTTTTAAAGTCACCTGCACAATCCTGCAATGTTATAAACACCTCTAGTTGTCTTCACAAACTGTCATTTTGTACCATCTGCTGTTATAATCTCAAAACCAGTAATGCATGTGGGTCAAGGCCACTTTCTCTCAGGAAACTAAAAAAACAACAGCCAAGTCATTTAGTGGTTCTTTTTTTTCCTTTTTACCTGTCAGCTTTACTATACCCTAGAGTGGACACTTTCCTTCGGTTGTGAATGTTCCACAAAAGACAGAAACTTCACAATAAGGTAACCATACAAAAACAAGGTTTTATAGACAACCCATTCTCAGCTAGCAGAAGGGGGTGATTAGTCATCTGCTCTACTTGAAACAGATCCAAAAAAATTCAAGCCAGCACTACAAAGAGAGAAATACATTTAACTCAGCATTCCAGAACTAGAGCAGTTCTGCCTTCATGTGAAGGGCACCACAGCGGATCTCGGAAAGGCTGTAAGTAATCTCAAAAGCCAAGCAGGGAGGAGCTGACCAGCTCAGCTCTCCCTTCCAAGACACAGCATTTCCCCCACCCCCACACTACTCCACACTAAATGATCAACCCTTTGCCCTCTCTTTGGACTAGATCCAGAAAGAATCACTTTTTTGTTTCTGCTTTTGTTGGCTACTAAAAATGTGGCCAGTTCCATTCAACTAATTCAACCATTTAGTCCAGATAGGTTCTCTAAAGTCATAACCTTTTCTTCAAATGAAAGAAGCATTTATCAGCATATTTTTCTCTCTTTATTTTTTGGGGAATCATTACAAGTTCACATAAAAACTTTCCACCTGTAAGAGGTCTAGTTTAACCTCAAGGCACATGCAAGTCCATGTTTTCCTCATAAATAAAATATAGTCATCTTAAAAATCAATATGAGAGAACAATCAGAACCATTAACCTATCTCAAAATCCCTTCAGCCACTTGTAGGAACCACACAGTGCTGAGTCTTTCATTTTATTGAGCTGTGTAATTCTTTGTATGGCAACTAGCAAGGGAAAAGGAAAAATAAAAGATTCGGGTGTTCTGTTCTGGAAATCAGAAAAAAAAATGGGAACGTAAGAATAGATTTTGAGCCTTTTTGATTATTAAAAAAAATAGACTTTAGAAACCAGGAAACAATGGTTTTGAGATACTAGTAAGAGATTAGCTTGGTTTAGTTTTCTCTCTCACTCATGAGCAATTTATAAACCTAGGCATAAATTTTGAAAATTGTCGGAAACTTTTCTTTTAGATTAAAAAATAAAATGCGGAGGTAAAGACTGATTTTAAAAGTGGAAGTGTGAGTCAAATGAAATGAAAACACAAGACTGATTTAGGTTCAGACCTGTAGTAGATGAGCTGAAATACACATATTCCTGGGTATCTGGTTGCTGTCACTGATTCATGGTCACTTATTGATTCTCTCCTTACTTGTTGGAATTTCTTTGTGAAATTTAACAATAAGGAAAAATCAGAGACTATAACTGGACATTAAGTCAAATCTAATTTCATCAATGTATAAAACAATGTGTAATGTCTTTTTAAAATTTGTTATTTTTTTAAATTGATTTAAGAAAGGGAGGAAGAAAGAAAGAGAGAAACAGAAAGAGAAAATCCATTTGTTGTTCCACTTATTTATGCATTCATTCGTTGATTCTTGTATGTACCCTGACTGGGCATTGAATCTGCTATCTTGGTGTATCAGGACAACTCTCTAACCATCTGAGCTACCTGGCCAATGCTGACAAGGTATAATGTTTTATAATACAGTCTAATATATCTCATTGATACACTCTTTAAGAAAATACTAAACTTCATTACAATCCTCCATCTCTTTAAAAACTGAAATACTTCTTCAATTATCACAAAGATAAATAATTTTCTAGTAGTTTATTTAATAAGTCATGAACATGTTAAAATTATAAAAACATCATTATTATATGCACACAAGAACAACCAACTGTGCATGGGATAAGAAAAAAAAGTAGCTTGGTATTTGGATATTTAAAAAGTTGAGTAAAGAGCCAATTTTTGGTAGAACTTCAAGAAAATCACGTCGTACTTTTAATATTTGTCAAGACAAAATTTAAACTATTATTTTACTCAATATCTCTAAAACACATTTGTAAAAAGAAAACTGTATGATTTTCTCAGTAAGAATGCACAAAGAAAATAACAGAATCAAAAATATAAATGCTATTTTTTATAACTAAATGAAACTCCTTTTATTAATTCTAATTTTAAAGTTTTAAATTGCAGTCTGTGCCTGATAATTTAAGTATTAAACAATAGAGACAAAAAGAGACATTATTCTTAACAGCATGTATGGCCAAGTATTTAATCCATTTGCATTTATTGGGATGGTTAGTTTTATTTCTTTAATCCCATTTTACATTTAGTATTTATTATATTTTATTATTGTTTCTTCTAGTCCATTTTCTTAAGTTTTGCTGTCTGATCTAAGTTTCTCTTCATTCTATTTCTTTCCTTCCCTCCCCAGGTAATTTGTAAATAAAATTGTGTTTATTTGTTTCAATAGTGGTTATAGTCCCATTTCTAATAATGATAATTTAAAATCTATATTCAATTAATATGTCAACATTGAATAATAATTGTGCCTTCCACCAGTAGGCTTGCTTAATCACTGCTTCCTCTTCTCACCTCTCTGCCATTAAAATATTTAACATGCCATTTAACATTTCTGGTGTTCCTATATTAAAATCTATGTCCAGTTGTGGTTACAGGTGTACTTCTAATAATGGCAATGTTTGAATAGATCATAGTGGAGCAGAGAATTCTTAAATTTTAGAAGACTAAAAAACAGGCCGCACATTTTATGGACTTAAATTATACTGGGAAACAAAATTTTTGTTGCATCCACAAAAACACTTGTTCTTATCTAAATTGAGTGTGCTGATCTCAAATCTGACATTAGTTTTTCCTAGAAACGCAAATATTTGCCTGAATAGAATTTAAATAAGTTTTGCGCAAATTTTATGATTAAAATAAGTATTTTAATATGTTCTATTTCAAAATTTTAGACAAATTCTGATGCAATCATATCTTTTAGTGTATTAGTGTATTTACTGCATTATATAAATTATTATATTTTCACAAAGATGATGCCCAAGAAGACATTCTATTCCTTTGATAGGCCCAAATCTCTTACTAAGTCATTTAATCCGGGTTGGCTAAACTGCTGAGGGATAAATGACTGCTTGGCATCAGAAGAAGACCCTTCAGATTCTACAACCATTTCCTCATGCATCTTATCAAAATACACTTGATCACCATGTTCACTTTCTTTTGTCCTTATAAGAAATAAAACCACTGAAAACTAGAACTGGGAGTGTATCAGAGTGTGGGACAGGTTGTATTGCTGAAGGAATATTAGGATATGCGATCATATGCTGTTTTTTCTTGCTGATGCCCTTTGTATGAATCAGACAGAAATAATTGTCACTGCTGTTGTCCTAGGTTCATGCCAAACCATGGGAATACCAAAAGGTATTCCTTTGCATTTTTCTTTTGTCTAGTCATAAAGCATTTTCTCACAATTATGAAACACAATATGAGGAGCTCAATTCTTGTCTTGATCGCCAAGGGGAACTTGAAAATGGGCAATATATGCACATGTCACAAATGATGAAATATTGCACCTTTGATGTTGAAGTGTGTAACACCCACATATATAACAGAAAGTGTCAGGACTATTCTTATGCCAACTCGAAGAAGTCATGATTCAATCATAAACAAAATAAGAGGGTGTTTTTATCAGATAATAATTATTAACATTTAAAAACAACTACAATTATGCCTAAGTGATGTTTGTAAAACATTAATTGCCTTGTGGTTATGTTCAATCCAAGAGTCATTGCCCTTTAACTCCAATTGAAAAACCAATGCATGTCATTAACTGTAACAAAAAATAAATAAAATTGCATAAAAACTAGAGCATGCACCAAAAAATGGATTTCAGATTTGGAATCAGCGATGCAGAGATATATAGAAAAAGTTCTAAAGCCTCATGCAACAATAATTTTTTTAAAAAAATTGTTTTCCAGTGAAATCCGCAACCATACTTACTGGTTAGACATAAAGGCTGGTTAAGCAAGGATATTTGTTATATTCCTCCTACGTGTTTGATGACATCCTCAAGCTATGTTGTCACCTTCCCTCTCATTCTGCAAGGTTCTACTGTAGTTTTACTTCTTTCAAAAGGACATTGTCCTCTAAAACTTGCTTCTTTTACTTTTCCTTCAAAATGTTCACGTTATTTTGTTCCCCAAAACCCACATCTCTTGTCTAAGTTATAGGTGGAGTAAGTCAAAATTGAAATGTGACTCTGAGTCACTGAATGTGAAAATTCAAATATCTATGATTTATATGACACATTCTATAGACAATACCTGTAATTTGAGCAACTATATTATTTTATAGGATTGTCAACACCTAGCTTAGACATTAACTAAGCTTCTAAAGACTTTTTATTAAACAAATTATGTTAATAAGAACAGTGAGAAAAAACAAAAATTGCAAACTATAAATAATAATAAACTCAAGAAAATTTGACTCGGACAAATTTAAAAGAATGAGAACTTTGAGAAAACTCTCACTTCTAAGCATGTTGGTACACACCTTTTTACTCAGATATTTAGTAAACTACAACATTCTGACTCATTAGCTCAAATGTTTGGAGTGTCCTCCTGATATGCAAATGCTGCAGTTTCGATCCCTGGTCAGGGCACATAGAGGAACAAATTGATGTTTCTGTCTCTCTGTCTCTTTTTCTCTCTCTAAAATAAATACATTTTTTAAAAAGTATGTAAATCATCCTAAACTTCAGATTTATCAAGGATTTGTCATTATTTATTATGTGTTTATTATTTAAATTTATTTCAGAAATATGCCAGACCTTACTTTAATTGACAATCCAGTTATAGAATGAAGACTTAATGCTTGCCGTTTGAGCTATATAGTCATTACACCCAGCAAAATCTATTTCTCTCTACTCCCTAATCTCTATACTGATCTATTTACTAGCCCTTCAACATTAGAATCCACATTCTGGTATTGCTATGATATTATCTTCCTATAGGTAGAAATCTGAAAAATCTTTCAGCATTTTTTTTTCTCTTATAACTAAATAATCTATTTTACTGCATGTTCTCATTCTGGGCTCTGCAATTTGCCATCTGTGTGGCATGGGGCAAGCACCTTAATATCTCTGAGCTTTGGTTTTCTCACCTTCATATTGGAAACAATAATCCCTCTCATAGATTGCTGTGAGAATTAAATGAGTATGTAAATCATTTAGGACACTGCCTGCCAACAAAATTCATACGCAATTAAAGTTAGCTAATGCAATGTCCAGAGTTCACTGGTTTTTGATGTTGGATGCATATTCAAAGTATCTAGGGAGTTATTTAAAAACACTGATTTGTGCTTGAGCCCCCTACACAGATCACTGAAAAGTAAAAAGAATAATAACATTTATTGAGTGTTTATTGTGTGTTAGGTTCTTCCTTAATCACTTTACTTAAAGGAAATGGGATGATGCATAGGATGTATACCTCTAGAATAATCATAAATATGACCTTCTTCATGAAGAAGCTCAATCAAGAGTAAGCAGGTAGTGTAGATTTTTTACAAAGAGTTCTCAGAAATTTGTTTTTTTCTAAAGCTTGGGGTTAGGAGCTCCAAAGAAATAAAACCCACAAGCCACTTATCATATGTCCCCTTTTGTCAAGTTCTCCCAGTTATGACGTCTATGGCTGAACTGAGGGTTTAGGGGAAAAGAGGAAGAGATTGTTCACTAAATGAAGGAGAACTCGCCTCTTTTTTTATTTCCTTTCCCAACTGTCCACACTTGCCCTTTTTCCATATTAGATGTATTTACTGCATAAATTATATATATTACATATTATTGATACCATAAAATAGATTTAAAAACCAACATAATGACCCCCTGTTGTTAGTCCTTGCATAGGTATTAGTATGGATGCTTTAGGAAGAAATATTAATTTTAAAATTCACTTAAAACATAAGTGAAACAATAAAGTTTTTGCAAAAAATTAACATGTACTGTGATAAAGTAGAAAATATATTCTAATGTCTGTGATATATTATAAGTTGAAAAGGGCAAAAACATAAAAAACTATGATCATTATGATCTCATTCTGCAAAATATGTTATTTTCTATTAATATTGTATACAGATATAGTCATGTGTATTCATACCAAAATATTATCAGCCAGGCATAAATGTTATGACTATACCTTTAACATCAATTTTAATCTCTGTACATAAAGTAATAATTCAAGAATAATTTTAAGTTTTCTAAATAAAGTGAGATACTAAAATGACTTCTTCATGACATAAAAAGACCAAAAATAAGGCTAACATAATTTTTCCAAAAGACTCCTGGACAAAAACGTTTAGATTATTTTGAAAGCTTATTTGCATAAAAGCCTACTATGTTATTTTTCTATATTTTATTTAATTTCTATTAAAATATATATATTCCAGATGTTCCTTAATTTCAGAAAGCAATTTTTCTTAAATCTGAACTTATTTACATTGTCAGAGATTCTCCTTTTTAATAAAAGGGTCAAAGCAGGGTTCCTTTAATGTATAGATTCCCTTGAGAATTTATACTTTTATTGAAATTAAATGTTTCAACCTCTCAAAGGTACTCATAATATCAACTGTATTGGGTGTCCACATTATTTACTTGTAAAATATATTGACTAGATTTATGTCTACTAATTTAGGAGAAAATCACTCCCCCAATGACCAAAGAGTGAGAGTGAGTATATCTATAATTTTTCTACTGACCAAGGTAAAGGTATAATGTTCCAAGCAATGCTTCTTCTATCATTCTTTAGTCTCAAAAGTTGTAGCTTCTAATCTGAATTTCTTTTCACATGAAATGAGGGGAGATAGAGAGACAGACTCCCACTTCCTGACTAGGATCCACCTAGCAACCCTCATCTGGGGTCAATGCTTGGAACAACTGAGCTAACCTTAGTGCCCAGCGAACCAATCGAGCCACTGGTTACAAGAAGCGAAAAAATAGAGAAGGGAAGAGAGAGGGGAAGAGAAGCAGATGGTCTATTCTCTTGTGTGCCCTAAGTATCGAACCCAAGATGTCTGCATGCCAGGCAAGGCTCTACATCCACTGATCAAACTGGCTAGGGCCCTAAGCCATAATTTTTAAATAAAAATTTCTTTGTAGATTCGTTATCTGAATATCTCTTTCTTAATGAATTAAAATTGTTTTCATTTATTAAAACTTTTTTTTACCAAATATGAAAAATGTTAAAAGGTAAATTTTAGGGTGAGATGATTTTACTAAGCAGAGGAATAAAAACAGAAAAAATAAAGGTGGCAGAAGAGTAAGGAACAATGAATAAAATTTGGAATACATTGAAACATGTTAATTTTTATGTTTCTCTGAGACATTCAGATGACTGCATTATAGATGGTAAATTATAGACCTGGAGCTCAGACATTAAAATGTTAAAGAGAAAAACCACGAGCCCCAAATGGCATCACTAAAAGCCTATGACACCATACTCAGATTTAATAATACCTGATCTAATTTTAGTTTCAATCTCTCCAAAAAATATAAATTTAATCAACTATTTTGGAATTTTCTGGTCAAGCATCAGTAAGGTAAACTCTCACATTTGCCCTCTCTTTCTCCTCCCACAGAAAGAGGAGGTAATCTGCATGATAAAACAAATAAAAACACTGCCATTCCCCATTCCTTTATCCCTCTTCCCAAAGATGTCCTGCTCTAAAAATAATCCTTACTTTTATTTTACCAAAAGTTCATTATCCCACCCTTCTTCCTATGAAAACCTTCCATTCTATACAACCCCTCAGTGTGCCATTCTAGTTGCTAGATGGGATTCTGCTTAATTTATGTATTCCTTAATAAACCCAAATAAATCTGCAAATTTACTGAGTTGAATATTTTGTGTTTTTAGCAAAAAGTATGGAAAATATAGTAAGTAAGTGTTAGATAAGTAAAGTATGAGATAATAAAAGTATGTATTGGTCTCTGACCCCAAGTCCCAGCATGTGGCTTCTGAAATTCCTGCAATTTTTCCTGGATGATAGGAAGTCTTTTATTTTAGTAAGTCAATTCTGGATGAACTTCTGGATGGCTCCTGGATGAGGGCAGCTCACTGAAAAGAACAGGCCATGATTAGAAATTTGGAATTTTCAGCCCAGCTCCCAATTCTCTTGAGAAGGAAAAAAGGGCTGAAAATGAAATTATTGACAGATCATGCCTACACGATGAAGCCTTCATAAAGAACCCAATCGTATGGAGTTTGGTGAATTCCAGGTGAGTGAACACATCCACATGCCAGGAGGGTGACACTCCCCAACTCCACGTGGACTAAAGTTGTTGTGATTGTGACCCTCCCAGACCAGTCCTATGGATCTCTTCATCTGACTGTTTGTATCCTTTATCATATCCTTCAATAAACTGGCAATGTAAGTAAGTATACTTCTCAGTTCTGTGAGCTACTCCACCAAATAACTAAACCTGAAGAAGGAATAAGGGGAACCTCTGATTTACAGCCAATTGGTCAGAGGTACATGTGACAACCTGGACTTGTGATTAGCATCTGATTGGTGGGAAAGGGGAAGTCAGGTAGGACTGAGCCCTTAACCTATGGGATCCGATGCTATCTCCAGGTAAGTAGTATCAGAATTGAGTTAAATTATAGGACACTTAATTGGTGTTGCAGAGAATTTCTTGGTGGTGCAGGTAAAACTTCTATATTTGGTGACCAGAAGTGTCAAAAGTAAAGTATTGTGTGTGAGTGTGGTGGTAGGTGAAAGTAAATAAAGGGTACACGGAGGAAAGATTGGGGTTTATTCTTTTTTAACATAATAAGAATGCAGGATCTGATGTGTGATTATCTCTAGGGTACTTCTGTATCTAACTTTCTAGCATTTATTGCTTAATCCTGACTCATATATCTAAAATGCTTATAGTATAGTCTCTTCTTTAATTCATAGCTTCCTTAAACTCAAAATGACCGCACATGAACATCTAATTTCCCCCTCAGCCCCTGCTCTCTTTCTTCCTCTATGTAATATATAATGTCATGACAATAAAGCATATTCTCTGAAAAGGTCAATGGGTCGAGGACAAGTGTATGGGAAAGACAGCTTTTAAGAGCAGACAGAAGTTTTCATGAGAAACCAAGCAAGAACAACATGAAAAACTGAAACTGATTGAGAAAAAATTAATGGAAACCAAGAAATAGAGTGACACAGAGGAAATGGTCAATGGTGTAGAATGCCAAATAGGGACTCAGTGAAATACAAACTTACACAACAGAATCCAAAAAATGTCAGCCACTTGCCCAAGACAGAGACATTCAGTCATTAAAAATCAGTTTAGCCTGGCCTGTGGTGGCGCAGTGGATAAAGCATCGACCTGGGAACACTGAGGTCGCCAGTTCAAAACCCTGCACTGGTCTGGTCAAGGCACATATGGGAGTTGATGCTTCTAGCTCCTCCCCCCTTTCTCTCTCTCTCTCTCACTCTGTGTCTCCTCTCTAAAATAAATAAATAAAAAGAAATAATAAACATGTTCACACTTTGGCTTTAAAAAAAAAAATCAGTTTAGGCCCTGGTCGTTTTGTTCAGTGGTAGAGTGTCAGCCTGGCGTGTGGAAGTCCTGGGTTTGATTCCCTGCCAGGGCACACAGGAGAAGTGCCCATCTGCTTCTCCACCCATCCTCCTTTCCTTTTTCTCTGTCTCTCTCTTCCCCTCCTGCAGCCAAACCTCCATTGGAGCAAAGTTGGCCCTGGTGCTGAGGACGGCACCATGGTCTCCACCTCAGGCTCTAGAATGGCTCTGGCTGCAACAGAGCACAGCCTTGGATGGGCAGAGCATCGCCCCCTAGTGAGCATGCCTGGTGGATCCCAGCCAGGCGCATGCGGGAGTCTGTCTTTAACTCCCCATTACTCACGTCAGAAAAATACAAAAAAAAAATCAGTTTAGAGAGGGATTACATTCTAACATAAACATTACAAACACACTATATAACTGCAGATTTAGTGTTTTAACAATGAAATGAAACAAGATTTGAAGGGATTTTTAAGTAAAACTAACAAAGAGTAATTCAGATTTTAGGATCTCTTTACTTCAATATTCAACAAAACTACAAATTAT
Source organism: Rhynchonycteris naso (assembly GCA_037038555.1). NCBI lineage: Eukaryota > Metazoa > Chordata > Mammalia > Chiroptera > Emballonuridae > Rhynchonycteris > Rhynchonycteris naso. The sequence goes on along the minus strand of CM072999.1, from coordinate 82,126,446 downwards.
AGTTTAAAACTGGTAGGGGAATCACCTGCAGCCACTAAACCTAAAAAAGGTATAACCAAAAATCTTAGAAAGAAAGGACAGAACAACAAAATATTCCTAGTGAGGGTGGCGCCATTCCCAGCCCCATTGGACCGACCTAGAGGGAATATCAGAAACAGAAATTGAGTTGACAAAAACCTCACTAGTATTCCCAAGAAATAGACAGACAACTCTGGGGAAAGTCTCAAGAATACACACCCCCTCCCAAATCTCTAGCAAAAATAGTTACCAGGACTGTAGCATTTTTAGTTTATCTACTTTGGTCTTTCTAGGTAAAAATCAAGGTGGAAGAGAAAGAGAAAGTGGCTGTAAACACCCAACAAACATTATTTACCCTCTGCTAAACAAGGACTCAGAACTGAAGCCAAAACAGAAGAGGGTGAGGGTGGAGGAAAGTGTGGGGCCAGGTACAGTGATTAGTGAAAATTCCCTCTAAGTATTAACAACAGGACCCAAACCTCTGGGAATCAATCTCTTTTATATTTTTCTTCTTCTGATCTAGTAGAACATTAGAAATGCAGGCTAAGAAGAGAAGCGATAATTCAGGATTAACTTTAGGCTTAGAGTTCAATGCTCAATCAAGAGAACCACCTGAAACCATAAACGGTCCTATCTTTCACTCCTCATGCCCCATGAGAACAGATACACTTCTGCTAAATTGGAGTGAATCCTGGAGTTGTTTAACAGGAGAGGCCCACCCTAATTTCAGTTTTAACACACTCTACCCTGCAACCAGATCTAATGTTTTATAAAGCCACAGTTCACTACTGAACTGGCCTCCCACACTGATTTCTCTTTAACTCATAAAAGTCTGTCACAATATTTCTAAAACTCTGGTAGAATGGATGTTCAAGGTGTGTCTGTTTTCACTGAGATTCTTTAGCTTTAAACAAACTTTGTTTTTTGCAATGTGTGTCTGCCAAATTAATTTCTTACTAAAGTTTAATTTGACATGTGAACATCATAGGATTTTAACAAAGTGCTGACTTTGCAATTGTTTCATTCCCCGTTAAATACAGTGGATTTATAATTATCCAACTTACCTAGAAACAATATTGCACTTGGTAGTTTTCTAATTAGGTAGATATTTATTGTAACATTCCATACTCTCCATGTAAATACTTGATATTAGTAGCTATTCATAACTGCAGCTTGGCATGTTCATGAAATTAAACAAAGTAATTAATTTAGTTTCCAGGCATAAAACAAGGAAATATGCAGGGCTATTGCAGCCACACGCACATGTGAAAACTCATAGACTTATCACAATAACAAAACATGTGTAGCCTGTAGTAATAAAATGATTTTTAAATTATTTTGTCAAAGAAACATTTAATTTATCATTAGTAGCCTTAAAGATACAAATTTTGATACTTCTCCCTTAAATTATCAGGCTACTTTCCATATATATGACAATAATTATTCTGTTAGCAAAACCCAAACAAAACTACTACATATGAGAAGTATTATTTCTTATATGTGAAAATCTCCTTATTCCATCCACTACAGCAAAATATCTAACAGGATAATATCATTCAAAACAACCTGTTATCTAGAATGAACACTAAGGGAAGAGAACAATGATGAATATAATCAAAGCAAAGGTGATAGAAAGGAGAAAAAGAAAGAATAAAGGTTTTCTATATCAGAATGTAACCTAGTTTAGGCATCTGATTTGGTATCTTGTTTAATCTATCAGTAACGAGAATATTGTCCTTTGCAAAGTACTTTCCAATATGTATATGAAAAATACTCTCTGGTTTTATGTAGTCACACCTGGATTTCTAATTTTCAGGTGATTATAACATAATAAATAATTATAACAATTTAACCACACTGGATATAAGTTAATCTTTCATAATTCTAAACTTTATTCAGAATCTTGCGATATCATTATTATCATGAATGATACTGAAGCTACATGAGAATTCCAGCTAAAGTGTGCATATCGTTAAAAGTCTGGGTAGCAGAGCATAAACATTTAGTTTAAAACTAAAAAGCCATTACAGTTGTATATTAAGAAACAATTCCTCATTTAAAGGATGAACAAATAAAATGCAAATGACTAAGTCAGATGTATGTATCAACTATTGAAATGTTATTTATTAATAAAACATCAGTTTACGCCTTGTATGCTTTGTACACTTAATGATCATTTTAAGGGAAAAATAACAGAAAGAAAGAAGAAAGATGAAAGAGGAAGGAAAGAACAGAGGGATGGAGAAAGGGAAAGAGAAAAGCAGGCAAGTCGAGGGTAAAGTGGCATATGGGGACCACATTTTTACGACGTAATTTTTTTCTCATACAATACTCAAAAAAAACCATTTTTCATCATGTTAAATGAGAGAGACAAAAATATCTCCTAACAATCATAGATTTTAATGCAGGACATCAAAAAGGCTAGTTATTCTAAATGCTATGTTTAGTAAAGGTGAGAAAGCAGAGAGAAACTTGCTAAGTATAATAACTGAAAAGAAGAAATAAAAAGCTATGTAGGAATTAAGGCTTTGAAAACTTCCTCTGTTGGTTTTCTCTTTCTCTCTCTTTCCTCCTTCATCCCTCCTTCTCTCTCTCTCTTTTCACTGCAAAATAGGTTAATATTTTCCATTTATTTTGCCAAACCTTAAGTATCACTTTGTTTATATAAAACAAATCCTTGAGGGCTGGTGATATTGTTTCCATTCACAAGGCCATAAAAATGTTGTTGCTCCATTTGATGGGGTCATTTTGAACAGTGGCTAAGATTTGTCCCAAGTCCTTAACAGGATGCTGTTCCTCAGCCTTCTGTCTTCACAGATGTGCTTAGCTTTCCTCTCTCATTTCTGCTGAACTGAAGCTTCAAGATGCAAAAGGAAAAATTCTTATTTATTTTTGACACTGTCAGTAATGAATATGAGGTTTAGGAGAACCCACAGTTAAAAAATTTGCCACATATACATACTTTTAAACAAACAAACAAACAAATAAGAAATCTATGTCAGTAACAAGCCTTGTTAGTTTTTCTAGCTTGACTTTGATTGTTCATTTTTGGAGTATGTTATTATGACTATTGCTATTGTTTGGTTGATAGCTTATTTTTCCCCCCAGTAAATGACCCTCCATTGATAATAAAAGCAAAATTCACCAACACTATTTCTCTTCCAACATTATATTCTGATTTATTAACATGACTAGGTTATTAGGATATGCCATAAAAATATTTTCTGTGTAATTCTATGGTTACACCCACCCCCAAATCAAGAGCCAACATATGTGGGAAATAGGTAGGGGACACTTCACCAAACAAAGCATGTTGTGATTTACAAGTTGGATCTAAGCCTGCTCAACTGATTTCCCATTTGCCAAGCATTACTATTTATCTGGTCTGACTCTCTGAAGGTTGCCAAATTTCCAAAAGTAAGAGAATCAGAATTCCTACTGTAACTGAAACTCATTCACACGTCTTCCTCATTACACCCTCTTCCTCCATTAACATCATTTCCAGCTATAGGGACCAAACTGCTAGCACAGTGTCCAACTACCTCAGTGATGACCTACAGGTGACTACTGAAAAACTGAGACTAGCTTTACCTTACAAAATGCTTGATAAATCAATACCAAGGAACTCATTCTTATTCAAGATCTACATACAGATAATGATTTTCAATAAACAAATTTATCAGAGAAAGGGGACTTAGTATAGAAGATTGGTTTATGAGAACCACTAAATACTCAGTTGATCAAAAGTTGTTTGTTTGCCTCAGAGCTTAAGCATATTGTTTAACTACCCTTTTATTTTTTGGTCTGTTCCCCAGTTATAAAATGCTTAGAAAAAACACCAGCATTCTTCCCCATGGTACAGAAGACTATAAAATGATTTAAATAACAAGCATGTATCTTTATAAAATATGACAGTGATTAAGTCAGTCTAAATACTTTTCTATTTGAACTAATTTTAAAAGATAGGTTTAGAGGGATTTTACTTGACTTGTATTCCTCCAATCTTTTCTTATACTCAAGGTGCATTTTGTTATTGTGACTTTGCTAAGAAAGTTTTAAATACGTGCATCTCTTTGGAATCTCAATTACAAACCAGATTTGAACCTATTTCCATCATATTAGCATCTACATTATGGCCACAGTTAGTGAGTGGATTTGAGAAAACAAGAAGATTGAGGAAAGGAAAGGAATGGGGAGGGAGGTGTTTCGGAAGACATTGAATAGATATCCAGGATGAATTAATTTTCTTATACAAAATATGTGTAAATCACTTGACATGACACCACTTCACAAAATATAAAGTGAAATTTGATTTATTAAAAAAGAATGAACATAAATAATATAGGGTATTATTTAGTATTACTCTGTTACATGAGTATCTCACTACATTATATATTGTGTTCCTAAGATAGTACCAGATACATAGACTAATCAGAAGCAGCTCTTGAATGGGAAAATGTCCTCTTTTCCTCATTTAAAATGAGGGTGTAATCTTCAAGCGTCTTGTGACATTGTTAGAATATGTTGTATGATCATTTCTTAGGCTCTCCCTCTCTGACTGATTCAAGCCAATGTCTTTAATGTAGCTGAGCTGTCTAAAGCAAGTTATTAGTAGGAGAAAAAGACACAAAAATCTCTCCTGGTTGGAAACCCCAATTCCAGTTTGTAGATAGCCTGCCTTTTGTAGCTTATCTATTTGAATGGTTATGTCTCCCCGTAACTGCAAGGAAACAAATAAGGTTCATGTACAGGTTTAATTTGACACTGAGCTCCCACTTAGTCCCTTGTGTTTGTTTATGGCATGTCCGCAGCTGTTCTTCTCTCTCCTCAGCCTGCTGTTTCCGCCACACTGAAGTGCTAGAACCAGCTGTCATCGCTCTTGGTTTCCCTCTCTAGTGTGTGTGTCCCATTTTCACTGATGGCCTCACCCTTGCCCTGTTGAGTAACTAAAAATATATTTTCTTCACAATATGCTTTTTAAGGATAAGTTCTAAGAGTCTCTGATTTTTCTTTTTTATCTTCCTTTTTCCCCTAAGAAATGCAAGAATAAAATTAAAACCCCACCAAATGCCTAGTGTTGTAACGTTATTAAGGTTTTACTCAAATTTTTCTCCTCTTATCCTTTTTTTTTCTTTTTCTTTTTCTTTTTTTTTTGCTATGGCTCAAGATTGGCACACACACAAATACTAAATGATGACTGATCCTCAAAACAATCTTGCTAGAAAAGCAACAACAAATTTCTAAATTCTGGGGTATGAAATTATTCAAATGTTACAAACAGAACATTAGGAACAAAAATTTTTTAAACAATACATCAGGTCTCAATGGAGTCCCTTGCAGTATAAGGCAAAGTCTAGTGGTACCATTCACCCTTAATATTGAAATTATCAAACACTCATACAGGATTTTCCAATCTGCCAAAGACTTTTCCATTCTCTTCATACTCCAATTCAGTGCTCTTAATTATTTTTGAAACCTCACCCTTGTGTATTCATTCATTCATTTATTGCACATTTATTTAATAAATATTTATTCAGTACCTAGTGCCAGACACAAAGACTTTAAAGAGAAAAGATAAGGGTGGAAGAGAATACAAGATATGGACTGAGAAGGCCAGAGTTCACTGTGAAGCAGGCACCAGGTCACCTAGTCATCTTTGCTCTATAGAGCAGCCGGGGATGGATACATAATAGGAACAAATAGGTTTTTAGTACCTTGGGCTCTCTGACTGCATAAAAAAGCAGATTCCAAAAATGACACAAGAGGTTTACATGTGCCCAGAGTCAGGGTTTTGCCATTAAATCATATGACCTCAGAAAAGATGTTAACTCTGTGGCTCTGTTTCTTTGTCCATAATATGAGAAAAATAGTAGTAACTATCTCAAAAGTGCTTATTAAATAAGTCAGGAATTGTAATTAGAACAGTGCCTGCTATTTATAAGTATATATATATAAATATATATTTATAGAAATATAATGTTCTTATATGTTAAATAGATAAAAACATATTATGTTAGTTATAAAAATTAAATGAGTTAGTACACATGTAAAATGCTTAGACTTTCACTTCACATGCTGAGGTCAGCTGTAAATATTTACTAGTCAACAGTTCCTTTCTGCTAAGCCCAGGTCCCTTCTGCAGCAATTCTCCCACACATTGCACCCCATGAGGCCCTGCCACCCAATCACAACTGACTTGACCAAAGAAATGATCTACCATGAGTAACTGGACCAATCCAACTGTCCCTATCAGGAATTTCCACAGAGGATATAGAAGAGAGCCAGTGAATTGAAAGTTAAGAGCTGAAGAGAAAACATACTGAGAAATCACATAGACTGGGGAAGTAGCTGTGTCCTACATGAGAAGGGATTTCTGGACCCCTGCTGATACTCGGCTACATAACTAACCCCCAAGTCACCTTACCATCTCTGAACTGTGATCCAGTCACCTGCACATCCAAGCATGGTGTAGTTTTCTCTGTCCCATTCTACTGAGTGCCCTGCTCTTGTTGGTTTTGCTGAGCAGTGGCTCAGTGGATTTCTTATATCCAGTGATATCTTAACAATAAACCATCATAATGCATGAATGTTCTTGCAACTTTAATGAAACTTCTCACTAAATCATAAGGTACTATTGGATAGAGAGGAAATTCAAAAGGAAGCTTTTGATCCTGTCTGGACATCAGAATCACTTGCACTGATTTTTCAAATTCATAGCTTCAACCCTACCATCCAGATGTTAATTCAATAGTTTGGAGCAGAACCTAAGCATTAATGTAAATCTAAAGTTCTATAAAATATTATTAATGTTCACCTCAGGCTGAGAATTATCAAGAATAGCCAAAGAATGATGTAAGCCAGGGCCAAGAAAAGGAAGGTGAAAAAAGTAAGATGGTGACCAGTACTTGAGAATAAAAATATTTTATGATTATAATCTCCCCACTAGTAATGTACTAATGGGCACTTTTCCAGCACATTGTAATGTAGGATATAGAATAATCTTTCTAGAACAGGTAATATTTTTTAAAACCTTCACTGACGCCCTACTGGGCATAGAATAAAGTCCAAACCCTATAACCCAGGACTTGACCCTCCATGATTCCAAAACACTTATTTGAAAGATGTATGGTATTTTTTTACTGCATTGTTTATAGTAGCCAAGATATGGAAGCAAACTTGGTGTCCACTGATAGATGAATGGGTAAAGAAGATATGGTATATACTTACAATAGAATATTACTTGGCTGTAAAAAAAACCAAAATCTTATCATTTGGGACAACATGAATGGACTTACAGGGTATTATGCTAAGTGAAATAAGTAAGAGAAAGACAAATATCATATGATTTCACTTATATGTGGAATCTAGAAAATAAAATAAGTTAATAAACAAAACAGAAACAAACTCATAGATACAGAAAACAAATTGATGGTCACCAGATGGGAGGCAGGTGAAGGGGGTGGGTAAAAAGGTAGGAGGGATTAAAAAGTACATACATTACAGTTATAAAAATAGTCATGGAGGTGTAAAGTATGGCATGGGAACTAACACCAATAATATTGTAAAAAATTTAAAGTAAAAAATAATGTATAATCACTATATTGCACACCTGAAACTAATATGATATTGTATGCCAACTGTAACTGACAAATTTAATTTTTTTTTAATTTTCCATAATACCCTGAATCATAGCACTTAGATTGTAATGATTAGCAATGATAGCTACCATTTTGGAATACTCAATATATGCCAGGCATTAGGAAAAGGGCTGTAGACATGTTTTTATAGGGCTATCCATGAGGAGACTGGAGTTTAAAGAGATTAAAAAAAATTTGCCCAAGGTTATCCAGCTAATAAATAGCAGAACTAGGCTGCTGATTACAAAGCTCATGTGCTTGACCATTATGCAATAATCCCTTTCTACCTGGCCATTTTGTCTTGTATCTTTAAAAGTTAATTATTAACATGCATTTCTCCTCTCTTCTCTAAAACTTTTTGGTTTTAGAAAACTTCTCAGGTCACATGTCACCAGTACCACTACATAATTATCTATGGTGGTTTAACCATTTTAAAAAATGCAGGAAATCTAGAAAATTAAAAAATTTCTAGTAAGTTGGCCAAAGATGAGACCAGAATCTGTAAAAACCAAATGCTCAGATGAGATTCAAATTAAATCACTTTACTTTATTTTATTTTGTAAAATTTGTCTTAAGTGAGAAGCAGAGAGGCAGAGAGCATGTGCCCCAACCAGGATCCACCTTGCAGGTCCCTTATGGGGCAATACTCTGCCGATCTGGGCCATTGCTCCATTGCTCAGCAACCAAGCTATTTTAGCATGTGAGGAGAGGCCATGGAGCCATCCTCAATACGGGAGGCCAACTTGCTCCAACCAAGCCATGGCTGCGGGAGGGGAAGAGAGAGACAGAAAGAGAAAAGTGGGAAGGGTGGAGAAACAAATTGTCGTCTCTCCTGTGTGCCCTGACTGGGAATTGAACCAGGGACTTACTCACACCGAGCCAACGCTCTACCACTGAGCCAACCGGCCAAGGCCAACTTAATTCATTTGATCTCTAATTTTGTATGCCTCATCAAATTTATCCAGAACAAATACTTCATGTAGGTTTTACTCTAGTCAAGCCTTCCTTTACCCTGCCTACCACATAGGGGTCAAATGCTCAAATGAGAAACCGGTATGAAAACTCACTTATGCAAGTATAAAATAGGTGACCAATTTGTATCACCCCCTCAGCATGTCCTACTCTAACAGAAAAGTCATGGAGAGTATGAAGTATCTGTTCCAGGAAGTTCTTTACCTCATAATTTGTACTGCATTTGTCAATACCGTGTATGTTTGCTGGATCTGTGGAATCTGCTGACTCTTTACATCTAGTATAATTAGGGTAAATAATATGAAAGGATGGTTTAGGAATCCCGTTTTTCCAGACTGCCATTGAGTGTGTCATAATCTCATACCTCAGAAACACACTCCTGCAGTGCTTCTGACAGCAGTCACACCTGTGTCTGCATTCTTTGTTCCTAAGGTTTTCATCACCATGTAACTCACTGATACTTTCAGCCTCTCTTTACCCATCTTATCTACATTATTTCTGACCTGGATCCCTTGATGATTTCCCCCACTGCCACACCTGTCTGTCTTCCAGGTGGTTCTCATTGCAATCCATTTAAGAATATCGACATTGGTGTGCATCAGTGATTCTGTTCACCCAAACAGTTTGTGACAGTCCATGCACACATTTTAATCTCTTTACATAAAACTCCATCAATGTTGCCAACTCAGACATAGAACTTTAAAACCATACATTTCTGGAGACTGTGGGCTCTGTGAATGGAAGAGAAATACGATATCTTTCTTGTTCTTTCACTGACAAAAGGTTCATTGACATAAGCTAAAATCATTTGAGGATGAGTTTTCATGATGTCTTATTTTCAACTATTGTTATCAATTCTGTCTAAATTTATAAAGATTCCAATATGTGCTCACATAAGACAAACACATACATAGTGAATCAATCTTGTCCAAGAATATATAATATTTCACATTTGTCCATTTTTAGTACTAACATTTTAGCTGCTGCTGTTAGAAAATATTTAGAATGTTGCCCCTCTGAAGTTTTTCCTGCTGATGAAAATAAGGGTAAAGTCATTGCATTTTTTTAATCCAATGTGCTACCAATAGGGTGTTTAGCTGCATCATGCCAAATCTGATTGTCAAGACTGCATTACTCTAAACACTTTCTATTATGTTTACAATGATCATATCAGCTTCCATTTATCAGTTTCTCCATGTAAATAATTAGCCAAACTGTCCTGTGCACATGCTCAGTGCCAGGACCTCTGCAAAGCATGTTACACATAGAATTTAACTTACTGTTATTACTGTGCAATACTATTATTAAACTCATTTAACAGGTGAAGAAATTGAGTCTAAAGAGATTTAGTAAAATTTTTAGAGCACCCAGCTAGTAACTGTGAAGCTGGGATTTGAAAGCAGCTGTGCCTGACTCCAAAGCCCGAGCTTTTAACTCTATGAACCACTTATAAAGATGTTGACTCATCTGCAGCACTACACAAAATGGGCATTGTGCTCTAGGCAGGGTGCAGAGGGCATTACTGACTGGTTTTTCTTTGTTCACAATCCATGTAATAGTCACACCAATTACACTGGTGTTTAGCAACTGCTATGTTTGACCTTTTTGCTTCTCAGGCCTTCCAGTGAAATTGGAAAGAATTTGAGATCAGTGATATCTTCCTCCATTTAAGTTACATAGGAAGGGTTTTTCTAGAACCTATTCTCTGTAGCCATCCATTCAGTCTCTCCACCATGTTCCTTTAAATTATTTTAGCCAGTATCCTGTGACTATGCAGTGAAAACTGACCAGGTTTGGTATCCTTAAAAATCAATTTCTGTGTCAGTACTTTACTCTCTCTGTCGCTTACTCCACATAAAAAAACCTTCCTATTCTCCCAGTCGGAGGAAAGGGGAATTGCATAACAATTTGCCATATATCTTTCAAAGTACCCTTTCAGGGGTCTCTGACATTATGTGGAGTGACCATATAAGAGCAAAGTCAAGTCTCTGGAACTGCTCTCTGCTATAGAATGACAGGTAATTTAGGATTTTAAAAAACTTTTGCCCTAGATAATACTTGAAAATTCAGCCTCATGTAAAGACTTGCTTTCTCCCCTTTAAATCTGTTCCAGGGCTTCAGTTCCTCATTTCCCAGCCTGTATATGCTATCGTATATAATGTCTGTGAAAACTATTGATTGAAAGATCAAGTCAGCAGTGGAATGGCACTCTTTGCAAGTTACCTGCGTTTAACTACTGAAAACCTCTGTAAGTGCCTCTGAGACTTGCCTTGCTGGAACTTTAATTCACTTGTACTCTCACATGGAGGAACTTAACTGCTCACTCCAGGCTTCAACCCTCCTAAGTACCTTTGGAAGAGAATGACACACCAAAAAAACAGCCTATTTGTGGGTATAAGGAGCAACTCCAGTGAAATCTTAGCCACAGAATAACATGCTGGATAGTATCCATCTGTTAGACTGGTTATTTGCCGTAGCTGTCTTGGGAATCATACATCCTATGACAGTCATGAATTTTAAAAAAGTACCTATTGACTTCTGACCTGTTGGTTTTGAGAAGGTGAGTAAGCAAACAGTAGAGATGGTGATTCAAAGTTAAACATATTTCAAGGAAAGCCTGGAGGAGAGGTCAGAGCAGTGGAACTAGAGAGCAGAGCAATGGCCTTTCCAGGAGGAACTCCAATCTCCCCGCGGGGAACATGGACTCTCCAAGTGTTCCTGAAAAAAAACACTGCACATTACATTCTTCATATTTGTGTAGACATTCCCTGATATTTAAAGGTCACTTTCTATAAAAGTCTGGAATTTTCATGTTTAGGGCTATACTGAGGCATTACAAAAATTGTGCGTAGGATACCACTAGAACTAATTTATGGGAATTTCCATTAAAAAATTTTTCAACCAGCTGTACATTGTACATATATAGGGGGACCTAGGGTCATGACAGTCTCATCAAATGACGTTTTGAGTTTACAACGTTTGCTCCCATAAAAATTTTAAAAATTTGAGACATGAGTGTTTCGACCTACGCCATTAGCATCGTACTTACGGATTATGTGAGCAAACTAGTTTTGTTGCAATGGGGTGGAAGGATACACAGCATTATTTTTCTGTGGCTTAGTTGTGTTTTTATGTTCTCGATTATGATTTTACAGCTGTGCTAGGATAGGTAAGTGACTTAGGCTAAAATGTGTTTTGATGTACACCAAAATTCGGGTTATGTCACTGTCTAAGGAACAGAACTGTGTTATAACTCGAGGACCTCCTATATGCATAAATATGTGCAAAAGATCTTAAAGTTATTTAAGGCCATACAGTAATGAGGTTTTTGATGTTTTCATATGTCTGTATGTATGTATGATATTTCCTGTCTAAATAATTAAGGGGATTATCTGTAAATTCATCAGTATAAAACACACTGAAAATAATGTTCTTTTCCTATTATTTGCATTGACAATTAAAAGTCATGTGTAAAAAGAAAAAAGTGGTTTTTTAAAATTTAAATCCCATGAATTAATCAGCATTCTCCAGAGAAAGAGAACCGAGAGGATATACATGTATAGAAAGGGATTTGTTATAAAGAACTGGCTCATGTGATTATGGAGACTGAGAAGTTCCAAGCTCTGCAGTTAGAAGTTGATGTGCTAGGAGTGTCAACAGTATAGTTCAAGTCTGACTTCAAAGATCTTATAACTAGGAGAGCTAATGGTATAAGATCCAGTCCAAAAACCAGCAAGCTCAAGATTACAGAAGAGTCAATATTCCAGTTCAAGTCTGAGGCAGGAAAAGACTGATGTCTTATCTCAAGCAATTTTCTTTTATTTAAGGGAGGGTCTGACTTAATGTTCTATTTTTGGTCTTCAACGGATTAGATGAGGTCCACCCACATTATAGAATGTAATTTACTTTACTCAGTCTGCTGATTTAAAGGTTAATCTTATCCCAAAACATTAACACACACACACACACACACACACACATCCATCCAAAATACTATTTGACCAAATATCTGGGCACCCTGTGGCCCAGTTAAGTTGACACATTAAATTAACCATTATACTCATATTGTAACCTTTCCAGTTCATTATTTGAGTCAGATCAACTTCGATCTATTACATACATATCTTACTAAAGTTTACTAAAATACTCAAAGACTTTTATTAAATTTAATAGCAATATTTATAGAATATTTAAGAGGTAAAAGTGTTTTGAGTGATAATATACCATGAGGTAGGCAAAACACATTATTTCTCAAGTCTATATATCTTTCTCTATAGTAGGTATATAGAAAACAACATGGGAATGATCCTCTTGCTGGATGCATATTCATTAATATTAACTAAGAAAGGTTTCAATAAAATATGATATGTCTTTCTACTTAGTTTTATCAGGTTGAGAGTTCTGATAAACACACAGAGATTTACTGTATAAGAAAGGTAGCTCCTTCCGACTCACCCACAAACACTTTGGCCCTCAGAAGTTTGATGTGGAAAACAAAACTATAAAGCCTCCAAATCTATCACACGCATTCTTAAATGAAACTACAAAATGACAGAGACAATTTTCTCAAGTTCCCTAGTAGCAAGCAGGGTCTAAGCAGACAAACATGTTTCAATGTTCCTGTTTTCCATAAATAGACAAATCTTTTAATTTATTTCAAGAACCATATATTATTTATTTAGTACATGCATTAATGAAGACTCAGTGTTTATCATTAAAATGGGAAGGTCGGGAGTTAAATTAGGCTGAGAGGGAAAAGCATGGTTCTTTTCTTAATGCATCTGGTCTTTCTTCAATTATTTTATCATCAATGTTATGATAGTAAACAAAAATAGTGAAAGCCAAACATGCATTTTGCATCATAACAAACCCGTTGGATCTGCAAACATTTATTTAAGGTGCTCCTTTTCCATCAGGAAAAACAATAGCATTTATTAGCGGCATTTCACTCCACTTACGTGATTTGTATGTTCTTCACTCTCAAGGTGTCAGCTGTCAAATGCAATGATGGGGACTGACAGTTCAGAATTTTAAAAGTTCAGCTCCTTTCAAATGCACTAAATGAACAGGAGCTGCCTAATTTGGGCTGAAGAAAAAGCAACAAAAATCCCCTATAAGTATGCAAGGCTTTATTCTAGTTTTGTATGCTTAGTATGCACAGAGTGTTAAATACTTTTCAGCTGGATACACAGTTAATTCTATGAGAGAGAAAGATTTCATTAGGTGAGCTTCAGGCAAGAGTGGGCTACAAATGGAATTCCCTTTTATTTTCTGAAATTCATAGTATATGATCCATAGCCAATGATAAATGGTCTATAAACTCTCTTGCTGTATTTAATTGCATAAACTTCCATTATATTCTATTATTAACACGGGAACACTTTGACACAAGATGTCAGAAGGTGGAAAAAATTAGTAAAAAAATAAATAAAAACTTTACTCTTAATGAACCAACATAATCCTAGTATCCCTCAGAATCATGTTCAATATGTAAGTTCCAAACACACAATTTTAAATATCTTTTTCAACCCATTAGTTACTTTTAATTTTAGTAGTACAAAAATCTATTAATCACTATTTAATTATCTGGAGCTCTTGCCTGCCTAATTAGTGCTTTCCGTATTGCATCATCAACTAAAGTGAGGACCCTATCAACTCATTTATCTGATACGTATTTGGTGCACTGGTGAGTTAATTAATGAAAAAAAAAACTCGTTTAAATGGCTCATTCAAAAAAAAAAGCTTATTTAAACACTTTGAACATTAAATAAGCCAGCTGATTTTATTGGGATTTTATTGCCCTAAAAAGCATTATATAAATGCAAAATCCCATGTGACATTTTTGGGTAAATATCCAAGGCAGAAGGAATCTGGAAGCAGCAGTAATCGGTTGAGTAACAATCCCTCTTAAGTACACTGCCTGAGGCAATGGCTTTTTGAAATCTCTTATGCAAAAATGGGGAGCATGATTCGACATAAGATTTTATTTGAAATTTTCTGGTGTTAGTCAGGAACACTAAGCATGATTGTAAATGAAATTGCATTATTATATTCTAGGTAATGTAGTGTAAAATGGTCTATACTATAACTATGCTTGTAATAGTAAAGAAAACAAAGACGGAATAATTTCCCAAACCCAACTCTTCCCTCCATCACATCTCCATTTCATCTGCCTTGTGAAGGGGCTCTGTGCTTGTCCTCTGGCATTCTAACTCACACAGCACCTCCAGGAAGGCTTTTTTAAGGATCCCCAGACCCCATGGATAGGTTACAGCCCCTGCACATAAACCTTTGTCTTTGCACTTACCACGAGGAAACAGTGGAATACAGTGGTACCGGACACAGTTTTTTCCTCAGAAAGATCTGAGGGCAAGTCTAGATTCAGACATCAGCTAGATTGTTAGGATTAAATAAAATGATCTGAGTAAATCATCTAGTGCCATGCCTGACACATCATAAATGCATTATAACCATTAGTTATTTTTTAAAATCACACTCTACTGTTCTTGTCTGTTCAGATGTTTCTCCTACTAGATCCTAAGCTCCTTATGGGAAGAGACACATGATCCATAATCGTATGTCCAGAGCCCAGCCAGTGTCTGAGAGACAGCAAGCACCCATATATGCCAGTATAATAGATGGACAGAACAAAGAATCTGCAGTAACGTGATCTAAGGGACTTAAGAGTAAAATAAGCAAACCTGAGTTAAATTGTCCTTCCTTATTACAGGACAATAAGAATTGTAGGGCACAAAACCATGTATACTAAATGCTTATAACATAGTTCACCTTCAAAAAAGTAGATGAACTATTTAGCTACTAACTACTATTAATACCTACATTGCTTTCTCTGGATCTCCATTAGATTGTCAGATAGACAGAGGTATCTGTTTCCTCATCTGCATATCTATTTTGTGAGTATCACCAGTTAAGATATTGTCTGTAGAAAATCAAAAAGTGTCATAACATGAAAATATTCAGTAGGTAACTGACCACTTGTAAGATTAGTTCTAATACAAATTCCCCTCTGCAATTAACATAGCATCCATTTTAGTCCATTGCATCAACACCATGATCAGTTATAATTCTGCTGAGAACTGAAGCCTACAACTTTCTACACATATAGGATGCAAAACTTAAAAGTTAAACTGAAAATCTTTCCAAAATGCAAGATTTTGTAAGTTAATTAAAGTGATATTTGAGACCCGCTCACATCACAGGCAAAGACTCTGTGGATCTATCAAGATCAATCCATCGAAAAAGGGAAAAATGGAAAGGATGAAATTCAAAAGAGAACTATTTGGAAACCAAATTTATTAGAAATACCAGTTTGAAAATTAATAAAACAATGAAATATTTTTTGTAAAATTGATCTCTTTTATGAGCACATGTTTAGTGTCTTAAACTTATGTTGGAAAGAGTATTCAAAAATCTAAAATTTGGATAACTCATTACTTGTTCTAATGATTAGAGAACAGTTTTTGTTACAACCTATATTTTGTTTTTAATTAATTTTTATATTTTTAGATAAAGTTCAAACCAAACTTTCTTTTTCTCACTATCTTTTATGAAATTTTGGTTCCAATTTTAAGTAGATTTACTCTAGTCTTTCCCCGGTATTGGTTACGTGCTGGTTTGAGAAAGATAATTTTCTTTGATGTTACCCCCACTAGCAGTCCTGCTGCCAGGGTCCACCAACTTCTGACAACTTCCAAGGGAGCTTAGGATGATAATGTGTCATTTTTCAGTTCAAGTTCATGAGCAATGCACTTTTAAAGGCAACAGAAAGCAGAGTTCTGCAGAGTGATCTTAATGGTGCAACTCTTATCTCAAGAAATGTCTGTTGAAGTAGTCTTGAATGGGTGATAGTACCCCTTTTTAGGAACCCTGTTCTTCCTGAGATATAAGGTGGTAAAATATCCTAACTCTACTGCACTAGGAAATGGGTATTAAGAGGGGCGCTATAACTAAATCATATTTAGTGCCGGACACTGCGATGTTCCAAAAAGTCAATGATGACCATGGATAGATTATATACAATATTCCAGAATGTTTTAATCTTCTCCCACCTTTTTCTTTTTCTTTCTTAATATACCCTTTTATTGGGTAATAAAAGAGAGGATTTAAAGAACACTTTAAACCTGTCTCTGGAATGTTGAAATCACTAAAAGGAGAAATATATACTACTAAACTATTTGTACTTTATCATGGAATACTTCCCAAAACACACTAAAGTTCAAGATTTTAGAACTCATCCATGGTCTGTGAATATATTTTTCCCAAGGATACTTACGTTTGTAAAAAGTAAGATAAAAACCATAGTAATTATATATCATACATGTTGTGTTTTTCAAATATAACAAGGTGTTTTTGTTTCTATTTTAGTGATACTTTTAAAAAAATTCATCAGAGTAACAAAGGTCATTTTTTTCTCTCCATCTCTCTGTCAAGTTAGCTGACCTCTAATTTAGGCAAATAACTGACAGATATCAGAGTTCTCTTTATTCATTATCTATACTTCCCTTTGGGATCATCATATTTTAACTGAAAAAAAATCCAAAAATGTATTACTAATGAAATTCTACAAATGTTATTTCTGTTCAGTGTAAAAGTAATATATGATCCTGGCTTTGTAGTGCGTCTTTAATGTTATGTTTTTGGAATATGTATAACTCATTTAGAGACCGAGAATAGGTAGTAGTAACTCATCATTTTTGCTACCTGCCTTAAAATATCTGCATTGTATCTGTTTGAAAATAATATAAACTTGTAATTTAATTGATGTCATAACTTAGATTCATCACCACATTCATTGTAAACAAAGAGATTCTGAATAATGAACAAAATGCTTATTGTTCACCAGAAGAAAAGGTCATAACATGTTATATGCTCATTTATGTCATGTCTTATTGCTAAATCTGTCTGAGCCAGTGTCCTTCATTATTTCTGAATGGGAGACTGATGATAAATGCTATTTTCAAGATTTTTTAATCCTTTTTATTTGCCAGCTAATGTAAGCACTATAAAGCATTACAAGGTCAATTCTATGTTTTGCTTGTTCAGTTATTAGGGATGTGTAACTCTCCAAAATCAAGAACGAGTTCCTAAATGTAACACTTGCGTGGGTCAACAGCTTCAGGGGAGAGAGGTCAGCTGCCCAGTGAAGAAAGGAGACATCTGTCTGCATGATCCTGATTTGTTTTGTATAATTGACATTGGGCTTGGAATTGGGAATGATTTGTTGTTAAGTTAAACAGCAGGGAAGCTTATGGCTTATTATTTTTAGTCCTAATACAACCGAAGCAATGGTGAGTAATGAGAGGATCATAGATAATCATAATGATACTAGGTAATGAGTTGTGTGTGCCTGGGCGATAGTACAGGTTTTATTTGACTGTGATGGCCAGTAAGCTAATACAAACTATAAATACGCAGATTAGTCAAATCTTTATTACATCTGCAAATAGCTACCGGCATGTTTTTTCTCTCCCACTTTAAAATTTTGATGATTCTAACTCTGAGTCTTACCTTACATCAAAGGAAATTTAAATGAAAAGAAATTGTATCATGTGATAGAAAAATGAAAATGTATCCAGTGACACCTAACAGTCACACAATTAAATCATTGACATTGATGCTGGTTTTCTATTCCTGAAACACCTATAAATTGATTCCTTGCTGAGTACAATCCCATCCAATTTTCACCCCAAATCCTTCTCTCTCCACCCATTCCAGTGGACTTAGCTTGCCTAAGATTTCTCCTTTGCTGTACTCTGTCCCTTGTTTAAACTAAAGAGAATACAGGATCAGTCCCCCCCCCCCTTTTTCACTATAAAGTCTCTTCAGAATCTAATTCAATGAGATTGTATTTGTTACAATGAATGCAGATTGTTCACTGGGGAAGATTTAAGAAATACTGAAAAGAGCTCAGGGTTTCGCAGGGTGGGGGCTAGCTGTATGGTGGGAGAGTGAAGTTTTATACATCGCCCCATGTTTGTTAAGGTCTAAAAGCACTGAAAAGGATTTGTTCTGTTTGTGTAAAGGGCCTCCGTGCTCTGGGTTTCTAAGATGTGATGCCAAGCTTTTTAGCACATGAGTTTTCTCTTGATCTTGGGCCTGACGTGACCAAAATGTAGGGACTCAGGTCCTCAGGGACTAACCTTTATTGTCACTCCAATCAGGCATCTAGGAGTCCGCTACCAAGATGATTTTCTGCAATTAACATGTTGTTTATTTTAATATATATATTTGGAAAATTGTTTCTGCATATTCTATTATTTCAAAGAGCCATTTTGTTTATTTTCACTTATCAAACTAACTGTTACTAAAAGATCTGAGATCTCCCAGAAGGATGAAGATCATTAATCACATACTGTGAAGTAAACAGTTCATTTTTAGAGTCATTGACAATTTGAACAGCCTAGACAGAGTCCCAAACCACAGGACTGCATACTCTACTTACAAATTTCCAGTCATTGACTTAGGTTTTATTCCTTGACTCCCTCATTACCCTTTTTTCTGTGACTGGCAATTAAACACAACTTCATTTCACTATTATAAAGTATAGACCAAAGGGCTTAAGGTTACTTCATCAAACTAGAAAGAATGCAACATGTGAGAATATGTAGATATATGTATGTGCATGCATGCATGTATGTATTAAACTGGCGGTACTTGACAAGGCACAACCAAGAATTAGTATTATTCTTCTTTACTACTATTTGCAAAAATTCTCTTTTAGATCTCCTTTCCACCATCTTGGAAAATATCTCAATAAGTTCACTGTGGCTTTTGTGGTCACTTTTGAGTATTAGAATAGTATTATTTTTAGGTGCGAAAATATCCAATCCAATCAAAATCAAAACTTGAACCATTTCAAAGCTTTCTCCTCTACCCCAACAAATAGCCAACTTTCAATTTAAGCACCAGAAATGAAAAAATGGGAGTATGGAGCAGCTTGATGAGGGGGATAAATGAAAAGGACAAAAATTCACTTGATAGGTGCTTATCTAATGTGGTCCTTTCTCTTCAGACTCTATTTCATGGACTATTTTGGGAGACCTTTGGAGATCCACAGACTGGGATCTGAGCACTGACCTTGTCACTATATAGGCAATATTGACTTGACCTATTTCTGGTTCTTCCTTAGCTTTTCACTCAGTGCTGTATTCCTGGGAATCCTAGCCCTGCATCTGAGTCCATTCAGGTTGCTATAACCAAGTACCATAGACTGGGTGGCTTCTAAAGAACAGACTTATTTCTTACAGTTCTGGAGTCTGGAATGTTCAAGTTCAGAGTGTCAACATGGTAGGTAAATATCATCTTCTGGGTCACAAACTTCAAATGGTGGAAGAGCAAAGGACCTTTCTTTGTCCAATTTTATTTATAAAAAGAATTCTTTTATAATGCTCTGCCCTCATGATCACCTCCCAAAGTTCCCACCTCCTAATACTGTCACACTGGGCATTGGTATTTCACCACTCCCTGGTGGGTAGTAATAAGGTCAAGGGTCCTTTCTAAATGGATCTAGCCATCAATACAAATATCTCGGTGGCCCATAGGAAAACTAAGCCCCAATGCACACTCAACTTTGGAAGTAAAAGAGCCACTTCCACCACACTCTCTCTAGGCTCTGCTCCAATTCAACAGAAGTTCTGGACCTAGCAGTTTCTAACAGTCACAGGATCCCAGCTGGGGACCTTTTCTTCTGGCAGACACCAGCAATGTCTATGTATTATTCTTTGGAGCTGCCCACATGACTGGGGGAAACCAGGAACACCAAAAACTTTCTTATACTACAAAATAGCAAAGAACCAATTAAAAATGGGCACTAGATCTCCATAGACAATTCTCCAAAGAAGATATATAAATGGCTAATAAAAATAAGTACAATATTTAATAATTTAATAAGTACATAAAAAAGATGCTCAACATCATTAGCCATCTAGAAAATACAAATCAAAACCACAATGAGATGCCACTTTACACCTATCAAGATGGCTATCATCAATAGAACAGAAAACAGCAAGTACTGAGAAGGGTTTAGAACAAGTGGAACCCTCATACATTATTGATGGGAGTTTAACTGGTTCAGCCACTTTGGAAAACAGTCTAGCAGTTCCTCAAAAGGCTCGACATAGAGTTACCATATTATCCAGCAAACCCATTCTTAGGCATATAAACCAAAGAAATGAAAACATATGAGGACACAAAAATGTTTATAAAAATATGTATAGCAGCATCAGTCATAATGGCCAAAAGTAAATCCAACTCAAAGGTCCATCGACTAATGAATGAATAAGTAAAATGTAGTATATCCATGCATGAAATATTACTAACCAATAAAAATATACCATTCACAAAAATTAGGATATATTTTATAGCTTTATATTTATTTTGAAATATCCCCTAATTTTTGTGAGCAGTACAAATGAGATATTGATGAATACTACAATATGGATGAAAATTGAAAACATTATACTAAGTGAAAGAAGGTAGTTACAAATGACTGCAAATTGTATGATTCCATTTATATGAAATATCTAGAAAAGGCAAATTTATAGAGCCAGAAAGTATATTAATGGCTGCTTAGGATTGGGGGGGGGGTCAAGGGGACAGGTGAGGATTAAGGAGTGATGGCTAAGGGGTGTGGAGTTTTATTCAGAGGTAATGAAAATGTTTTAAAATTTATTATCATGATGGTTTCACAACTCTGTGGATATATTAAAAGCTATTGGATTATATACTTTATATTGCTGAATTGCATGTTATATGAATTATGACTAAATCATAGAGCTGTGTTAAAAAAAATCCTCATTCTCTTCCTTCAAAAAGCTATTGAATTCTCTTCTATAGACTAAATGAGGAAGGTTAGTCCTACACAGATGAGTCTCACACCTTTCCTTAGAGCATGTAGCACTTACCACTGATTTCCTCAGCTTTTGGGTTCCAACTAAGACTCCAAGACAGAAAGAAAATTTAACAATCTGTTAAATTAATAAGAATCTAACACATTACTTATAACCTTTCATTTGTCTATTCTTCATGCTCCAATTTTAGAATGATTAAACTTCTAAACTTTGCAGAATGGTACATATATTTTATAGTATGCTGCATTACCCTCCCGAGTGATTCATTTTCCCATAACTCTGCTGGTCATGTATTTTAATTAAAGGATTTAGTGCTAGTCTTATAACAAATGCAATAAACACTTGGTGACTGGTTGACTGACTATTCTAAGAATATATTGTATTATTTAATAAGTTCTTATATTCTGCTCTTTAAACAACCCTATAAGGTAAGTGTTTTGAAATAATCATTTTACAGATAAACAAACTGAAGTTCAGAATGGTTAAGAAATTAACGCAGAAGATATCAGTTAATGCATGACTGAGCCAGGACTCAAATCTACAGCCTCTGTCCTGAACACAAAGCTTCTGAGATTCTCACTTTTCGGCTGCTCTTTGAGAAATGTTCACATAATTTTTAATTATAATGCCCAGTTGCTGCTTTTAAGAGTGATATCTGAAACAAGTTTGTAAACCAAACTTTTATAACCTCTCTCATACAAAATCTACGAAGAAAGAAAGAATTATAAAATAAAAGGAAAGAAAAAAGAGAAAGGGAAGAAAATTAAGAACACACAAACTTTCACAACATAATAATTGCAAGATTCAATATAAATTTGAAAAATATTGATTGTTATAAATAACATTTTTATGAATTTAGAAATTGTAAAATGAATGGCCATTTGTTCAGGTTTTGTCTATTTCTGTGTATACAAGATACTGATGTGTCATGACTTCTGTTTTGGAAATGTATTTTTACAAAAGCAGTAAAAAACAACATGGCAGAGATTATCATTAGAATAAAAACTGAGGCTCTAGATTCTGAGAAGAAGCATGAAACAATTTGAGAAATGTCAATACCCAGTTGAGAGAACGGTATCAGCTCTCAGCACCCTTTGTCATCTCAGCACTACCTTCCGTAAAGATTCATCCACATGCAAGACAAAGTCAATGTGGCTTCAAAGTAATTAAAATGTGCTCCCTTTATAAATGTGATTATCAAAAAAAAAAAAAGAAAGAAAGAAAAAAGAAACATCATGGCCCTGGCTAGTCAGCTCAGTAGATTGGGCATCGGCCTGGCATGCAGATATCCCAGGTTCATTCCCGGTCAAGGCACACATAAGAAGTGACCATCTGCTTCTTTGCAATTTCCTCTCCCCTTCTCTCTCTTCTCTTCTCACAGCTAGTGGCTCCACTGGTTAGAGCATCAGCCCGGGGCACTAAGGAGAGCTCAGTTAATTCGAGTATCAGCCTCAGATGGGAGTTGCCGGGTGGATCCTGGTCAGAGTGCATGTTGTAGTCTGTCTCTCTATCTCCCTCCTCTCACTTAAAAAAATAAAAATCATAATTCCTAATTTTCAAAATCATTTAACGGTCTACCTATTTCCTGTAAAATGCAATGTTCTGACTATGGCTCTAAGTCTGCTCCAGTTCTAGGGATTTGTGTCTGAATGTTTGTTCCTTTAGATGTGCTGCCTTCTCTTCATATCCTCCACCCTTCCATTCTTCCTCCTGGCTTTGCTAAAGAATAGAACCAAGTCATAGCATTAAAATATGTTTAAACTTTATAACTTAAAACTTCAGAGTAAGTTGAATGAAATTAATTTATATCAATTAAATTGATCCACCATTCACAAATATGAATTGACAATCAGAAAGTGGCAGCCTTTTGGGGGAAGCCAATGGCATAAAATAAAAGGGGTGAAAATGAGCAAATAGAAAATATGACCTCTGCAGAAACAGGAAAATACTTTAAAAATTCTAATTAATTTCTTCAGAGAGACTAAGAAATCTAATATATCCCTAAAATTAGAATAGGCCACAATAAGAGAATAGCAGTATAATGCATTAAACTATAGTCAGTAAAGAGATATTAGAAATATGAATGACAAAATCAAAAAAAATAGTGTACAGAATACTAAATAATAGAAGTAAGAGCCACAATAACCAAGCTGGTGATCAGGAGTACGGAATTAAGAGAATCTCCTTGAACTAAAAGCAAACCAAAAAATAAAAATTTTAAAAATGATCAAAATATTAAAATATATGGATGTCCACATCCAGCCAGCCAGACAGAAATGGAGAGACAGAGGAGCAAAGTGCTAAAGGAAATAACCTTTTTATAAAGGACAAAGTTTTATAAACTAGAGACAAAAGAAAAAATGAGTTTAGCATAAAAGAATGAGAATTCAAATTGTTTTTAAATGCCAAAAACTATGGAGCAGTTCTTCTAATGGTCTGAGAAGAAATTATTTTAACACTTCCACAAACATCATTTATAAAAAGGATACACAAGAAAAGTTTAAATGACTTCAAGCTATATGATGACCTAAGGCAAGGGTCCCCAAACTACGGCCTGTGGCCGCATGCGGCCCCCTGAGGCCATTTATCTGCCCCCCCCCACCCCCGCACTTCCAGAAGGGGCACCTCTTTCATTGGTGGTCAGTGAGAGGAGCACAGGATGCATCTGCACCCATAGTTCCCATTGAAATACTGGTCAGTTTGTTGATATAAATTTACTTGTTCTTGATTTTAAATATTGTATTTGTTCCCGTTTTGTTTTTTACTTTAAAACAGTGGTTCTTAACCTAGGTTCTATCGAACCCTAGGGGTTCGATGAGTCGGTCTCAGGGGTTCGGAGAAGCCTCTGCCGCGGAAGTAAAGACACACTTGTGTAAAGTCGTGATGACACGCCCCACTTGGCTATCACTTGCTGCAGAGGATCACGTTATATTGCTTGGCCCACCAGCGCTGCGGGGAATTTAGTGCGCACAGTAGTCAACGGCTGTCGTAGTTGTACGTCGTGTGGTTTCTTTCTTAATATTTTAATCCATACTAAATATGTCGAGCAAAAAAGGAAAATGGTTGGACGAATATGTACAACATGGATTCACATGTCTCACGGAACAGTATGGGAGTCAGCGTCCTATCTGCATGATATGCAATGCCAAGTTGAGAAACTCTCTCTAGTCTCGCACCGGCAAAACTAAATTTGGAAAAAAAATTATATTTTATTTATCACTAAAGAAAGGTTCAGTGAATGCGCATATGAAATTGGTGGGTTCAGTACCTCAAAAAAGGTTAAGAACCACTGCTTTAAAATAAGATATGTGCGCCTGACCAGGTGGTGGCGCAGTGCATAGAGCGTCGGACTGGGATGCAGAGGACCCAGGTTCGAGACCCCGAGCTCGCCAGCTGGAGCATGGGCCCATCTGGCTTGAGCGAAGCTCGCCAGCTTGGACCCAAGGTCGCTGACTGGAGCAAGGTGTTTGTTACTCAGTCTGCTGAAGGCCTGCGGTCAAGGCACATGTGAGAAAGCAATCAATGAACAACTAAGGTGTCACAACAAAAAACTGATGATTGATGCTTCTCATCTCTCTCTGTTCCCATCTGTCTGTCCCTATCTATCCCTCTCTCTGACTCTCTCTCTCTGTCCCTGTAAAAGAAAGAAAGAAAGAAAGAAAGAAAGAAAGAAAGAAAGAAAGAAAGAAAGAAAGAAAGAAAGAAAGAAAGAAAACAGTTCACTAATGTACCTTCAGAAATAGAACTGCCAAAATTTCCCCCAGCAAAGTCAAATGCCTTCTCCCTAAATAGGTCTGGAATACCCTGAGAGGGGTAATAATAAAGGTTAGTATTTCTTGAACACCATGTGTGCCTACATTCCATGCATCAGATTCTTATTTGACTTTTTTTTTTTCTCCATCCTTAACATTACCTTTCCACGTATTACCTTTCCCCATATTGTCAGTAATAGTTCCTTGACAACATGTTACAATTCCATGATCTTATTTTGCTTTAATCCTCATTAAAAGTGGTGTCTCCCTATGGATTCCAGGAAAGTTGTAGGGTTGGAGTATTGGGTTGAGAACACAGTTAAGACTTAAGGAGGCATATCAGCCCACTGGACACACATCATGTGTACTCCTCTTGAGGATTACTGACCCCAACCGTTGATTCTCACTCACTTCCATTACAGAGAGAAGCCATTTTAATTCTTGCCTTAAATCCTAGCTGTTTCTTCCATCTAGGGCTCACAGTGGCCTACACAGTGTCAGTCAAAAACAAATCTATGGCCTGACCAGGCGGTGGCGCAGTGGATAGAGCATGGGACTGGGATGCAGAAGACCCAGGTTCACAATCCCGAGGTCGCCAGTTTGAGCGCGGGTCCATCTGGCTTGAGCAAAAAGCTCACCAGCTTGGACCCAAGGTCGCTGGCTTTTAGCAAGGGGTTTGCTTGGTCTGCTGAAGGCTTACGGTCAAGGCACATGTGAGAAAGCAATCAATGAACAACTAAGGTGTTGCAATGGCAACGAAAAACTAATGATTGATGCTTCTCACCTCTCTCCGTTCCTGTCTGTCTGTCCCTATCTATCCCTCTCTCTGACTCTCTCTCTGTCCCTGTAGAAATAAATAATAATAATAATAATAAATCTATGAATTTCCTGCTCTTGATATCAGAATATATGTTTTGAAAGTATAAGTGGTCTCCATCTGCAGAGGTATTCTTATTATTGTTTTTGTCATGTCCAATAGAATACGATGAAAGAATATTGTTCGTTATTAAAAGCAGAAAAGAATCACTAACATTATTATGGTTAGATGTGACCTCTAAGGACAATCTGTCAGAGCCATTTCTTCAGAGAAACAGACGGTGACTACAGAAATGTACATTACCTCATCTAATTGGGTTTTTCTGCCCTTAAATTCTATGAAGAGATATTAAATATTATTAATGTATTAAATAAATGCCCTATGGTTCTTATAAATGCTCATGAATATTTCATAAAGTAATTAAAAATGTTAATCCTGCTCCCAATTAATTTTTAGTAATTTTAAAAACACATGTAAATAACAGCTAATTATAGTGTTTTATTATGTGTTATTTGGCCATTAAAACTGCATTTTGATGTAATTCATTTTTTAGGGCCCTATGCTATTTTTAAAGGAACAATTAGTTTATTTTGCTTTATTTGAGATTGCACTAATTTTGATGGGATTTTTTTTTTATATATATATATTTTATTATTATTAATTCTAATGGGGTGACATCCATAAATCAGGGTATATGTGTACAATGAAAACATCTCCAGGTTATTTTATCATTCAATTGTGTTGCATACCCATCACCAAAAGTCAAATTGTCCTCTGTCACCTTCAATCTGGTTTTCCCTGCGTCCCTCCCCTCCTCCCTATCCCATTCTTCCCTCCCTCCCACCATCCCATAACCACCACTCTCTTGTCCATGTCTCATACCCTCACTTTCATGTCCCACCTATGTATGTAATCGTGCTGTTCTCAGTTTTTCTTTTTTTCTGATTTACTTATTTCACTCCGTATAATGTTATCAAGGTACATCCATTTTGTTATAAATGATCCGATGTCATCGTTTCTTATGGCTGAGTAGTATTCCATAGTATATATGTACCATAGCTTTTTAATCCACTCGTCTTCTGACGGACACTTGGGCTGGTTCCAGATCTTCGCTATTGTGAACAATGCTGCCACGAACATGGGGGCGCATTTCTTCTTTTCGAACAGTGCTATGGTGTTCTTAGGGTATATTCCTAAAAGTGGGATAGCTGGGTCAAAAGGCAGTTCGATTTTTAATTTTCTGAGGAATCTCCAAACTGTTTTCCACAGTGGCTGCACCAGTCTGCATTCCCACCAGCAGTGCAGAAGGGTTCCCTTTTCTCCACATCCTCGCCAGCACTTATTCTGTGTTGTTTTGCTGATAAGTGCCATTCTGACTGGTGTGAGGTGATATCTCATTGTGGTTTTAATTTGCATTTCTCTAATGATTAGTGATGTTGAGCATTTTTTCATATGCCTATTGGCCATCTGTATGTCCTCTTTGGAGAAATTTCTATTCATTTCTTTTGCCCATTTTTTGATTGGGTTGTTTGTCTTCCTGGTGTTGCTTTTTATAAGTTCTTTATAAATTTTAGTTATTAACCCCTTATCAGATGTGCTGTCAAATATGTTCTCCCATTGTGTGGTTTGTCTTTTTATTCTGTTCCTATTGTCTTTAGCTGTGCAAAAACTTTTTAGTTTGATATAGTCCCATTTGTTTATCTTGCCTTTTATTTCAGTTGCCCATGAAGATAAATCGGCAAATATACCGCTGCTACAGATGTCGGAGAGCTTGCTGCCTATGTTTTCTTCTAAGATGTTTATGGTTTCACGGCTTACATTTAAGTCTTTTATCCATTTTGAGTTTGTTTTTGTGAATGGTGTAAGTTGATGGTCTAGTTTCATTTTTTTGCAGGTAGATGTCCAATTTTCCCAACACCATTTGTTAAAGAGGCTGTCTTTACTCCATTGTATGTTCTTTCCTCCTTTGTCAAATATCAGTTGTCCATAAAGCTGTGGGTTTATTTCTGGGTTCTCTGTTCTGTTCCATTGATCTATGTGCCTGTTCTTATGCCAGTACCAGGCTGTCTTGAGTATAATGGCCTTGTAGTAAACCTTGATATCAGGAAGAGTGATACCTCCTGCTTTATTTTTTCTTTTTAAGATTGCTGAGGCTATTCGTGTTCTTTTTTGGTTCCATATAAATTTTTGGAATATGTGTTCTATATCTTTGAAGTATGTCATTGGTATTTTAATTGGTATTGCATTGAATTTATAAATTGCTTTGGGTAATATAGACATTTTAATGATGTTTATTCTTCCTAGCCATGAGCACGGTATGTGCTTCCACTTGTTTGTATCTTCCTTGATTTCTTTTATCAATGTTCTATAATTTTCTGAGTACAAGTCCTTAACCTCCTTGGTTAAATTTACTCCTAGGTACTTTATTTTTTTGGCTGCAATAGTGAAGGGTATTGTTTCCTTAATTTCTTTTGCTGATATTTCATTGTTGGTGTATAGAAATGCCTCTGATTTCTGAGTATTAATTTTATATCCTGCCACCTTGCTGAATTCATTTATCAGGTCCAGTAGTTTTTTGACTGAGACTTTAGGGTTTTCAATATACAATATCATATCATCTGCAAATAATGACAGTTTTACTTCTTCTTTTCCAATTTGTATGCCTTTTATTTCTTCTTCTTGTCTGATTGCTGTAGCTAGGACTTCCAGAACTATGTTGAATAAGAGTGGTGAAAGTGGGCAACCCTGCCTGGTTCCTGATCTTAAGGGGATTGCTTTTAATCTTTGTCCATTTAGTATGATGTTTGCTGTCGGTTTATCATAGATGGCCTTTATCATGTTAAGGAATGATCCCTGTATTCCCACTTTACTGAGAGTTTTGAGCATGAATGGGTGCTGGATTTTATCAAATGCCTTTTCTGCATCTATTGAAATTATCATGTGATTTTTGTCCTTCCTTTTGTTTATGTGGTGAATCACATTGATTGATTTGCGAATATTGAACCAGCCTTGCCTCTCCAGAATAAATCCCACTTGATCGTGGTGTATGATTTTTTTCATATATTGCTGGATCCGGTTGGCTAATATTTTGTTGAGAATTTTAGCGTCTAAATTCATCAGGGATATAGGCCTATAATTTTCTTTCTTTGTGTTGTCTTTGCCCGGTTTTGGGATCAGAATTATGCTCGCCTCATAAAAGGAGTTTGGAATTCTTCCTTCCTCTTGAATTTTTTGAAATAGCTTGAGGAGAATAGGAGTTAGTTCTTCTTTGAATTTTTGATAGAATTCACTTGTGAAGCCATCAGGCCCAGGACTTTTCTTTTTTGGGAGATTTTTGATAACTGTTTCGATCTCATTTGCTGTAATTGGTCTGTTTAGGTGTTCTGATTCTTCCAGATTGATTTTTGGAAGGTTATATGATTCAAGAAATTTGTCCATTTCACCAAGATTGTCTAATTTTTTGGCATAGAGTTCTTCATAGTATTTTCTTACAATGCTTTGTATTTCTGTTGTGTCAGTTGTTATTTCTCCACTGTCCTTTCTAATTTTATTTATTTGAGTCCTCTCTCTTTTTTTCTTGGTGAGTCTAGTTAAAGGTTCATCAATCTTGTTTACCTTTTCAAAGAACCAGCTTCTTGTTTCATTGATCCTCTGTATTGTTTCCTTAGCCTCTATGTCATTTATTTCTGCTCTGACCTTTATTATTTCCTTTCTTCTACTTGTCTTGGGTTTTATTTGTTGTTGTTTTTCTAGTTCTTTTAGATGCAGGGTCAAGTTGCTTATTTGAGCTTTTTCTAGCTTCTTATGATATGCCTGTAGTGCAATAAACTTCCCTCTCAGAACTGCTTTTGCTGTGTCCCATAAATTTTGAGTTGATGTATGCTCATTATCATTTGTTTCTAGAAACTTTTTTATTTCTTCTTTGATCTCATTGTTAATCCATTCATTATTTAATAACAAGCTATTTAGTTTCCAAGTGTTTGAGTATTTTTCAGTTTTTCTTTTGTGGTTAATTTCTAGTTTCATGGCATTGTGATCAGAGAAAATGCTTGATATGATTTCAATCTTCTGAAATTTATTGAGACCATTTTTGTGTCCTAACATGTGGTCTATCCTAGAAAACGTACCATGAGCGCTTGAGAAGAATGTATATTCTACTGCTTTAGGGTGAAAAGTTCTGAAGATATCTATTAAATCAAGTTGATCTAGTGTCTCCTTTAAGTCTGCTGTTTCTTTATTAATTTTCTTTCTTGAGGATCTATCCAGTGTTGTTAGAGGGGTATTGAAATCCCCTACTATGATAGTATTGCTGTTAATCTCGCCCTTTATATCCATCAAAGTCTGCTTTATGTATGTCGGGGCTCCTATATTTGGTGCATAGATATTTACAATAGTTATATCTTCCTGTTGAATTGTTCCCTTTATCATTATGTAGTGTCCTCTTTTATCTCTTACTACAGCCTTTGTTTTAAAGTCCATTTTGTCTGATATAAGTATTGCTACCCCTGCTTTTTTTTCATTTCCATTTGCATGAAATATTTTTTTCCATCCTTTTACCTTCAGTCTATGAACATCTTTTATTTTAAGGTGTGTCTCTTGTAGACAGCATATGTATGGGTCCTGTTTCTTTATCCATGCAGCTACCCTATGTCTTTTGATTGGATCATTTAATCCATTTACATTTAAGGTTATTATTGATATGTAGTTGTTTATTGCCATTTTATTCTTTAAAGCTGTATTCTTCTTTTGCTCTATTCTTTCCTCCCTTTAAACTGTTCACAAGAGGCCCCTTAGTATCTCTTGCAGAATTGGTTTGGTTTTTATGAATTCCTTGAGGCTTTCTTTTTCTGGGAAGCTCTTTATTTCTCCTTCAATTTTAAACGTTAGCCTTGCTGGATAAAGTAGTCTTGGTTGTAGGTTCTTGTTCTGCATTACTTTGATTATTTCTTGCCATTCCCTTTTGGCCTCAAGTGTTTCTGTTGAGAAGTCCGATGTCATCCTTATGGGGGCTCCTTTGTAGGTGATAGTCTTTTTTTCTCTAGCAGCTTTTAAAATTTTTTCTTTATCCATTAGCTTTGGTATTTTAACTATGATGTGTCTTGGTGTAGATTTTTTTGGGTTTCTCCTTAATGGAGTTCTGTGTGCTTCTTGAATGTGTGGAGTGTTTCCCAGCCTTAATTTAGGAAAGTTTTCTGCTATAATTTGATTGAACAAAGTTTCCATTTCCTGTCCTCTCTCCTCTTCTTCAGGCACCCCTATGATGCGAATGTTGTTTCTCTTCATGTTGTCACAAAGCTCCCTTAGAGTTTCCTCACATTTTTTAAGTCTCTTTTCCTTTTTCTTCTCTGCTTCTGTGCCTTTGTTTATTGTGTCCTCTAACTCGCTTATTCGATCCTCAGCGTCATCCATCCTGCTTTTAATTCCTTCCATTGTGGTCTTCAGTTCTGATACTGTATTTGTCATTTCTGTCTGATTCTTTTTTATTATTTCAATTTCATTTTTTATACTTGTTATCTCTTTATTTAGGTGTTCATAATGACTATCCATTGTTGCTCTAATTTCTTTGAACATCCTAACTATCATTATTCTAAATTCTGCTTCTGGTAATTTGGTTATATCTGGTTCATTCAGGTCCTTCTCTGGGGATTTCTCTTGATTCATTTGGTTTGCATTCCTCTGCCTGCCCATTTTTTCTGTGTATAAGCAGGTTGTGGCCACTGGAGTCCAGTAGGTGTTGCCTTTGTGTTCTCTAGGTGTGGTCTATCTGCAGGCCCCCCACCCCCTCTGCCGGCGCCAAGGGTGGTTGGGTATGAGCGTTGCCAGCGCCGGCCCACTGTGGCTTTTGCTGTGATTTCTGCCTCTCCTCCGTGGGAGGGGCTGTCACTGAAGCCACAAGATTAGCACCAAGGGTAGAGGCGAGCACCTTTCCTCAGCTGCGGACCCAGCCTATTTCCGGACTTCCGCCCAGAACCAGCAGTCGGAGCCTGCTCGCTACAGTTCCGCGGGTTAGGCGGGGCTTTTGACGTGCTCTCAGCTGTAAGCTTTTGCCCGTCAGGAGCTTTAGCCCCGCCCTCGAGGTCAGGGCCCTTTGCGCAGGGTCGGAAACCAAGATTTATTGGGGCGGGCGTGTTTGCTGGCTTCCGCCGAGCTGCGTACTTCCGCTCGTCCCGGACTCTACCCCGCCCCCGCGTTCGGAGCCCGCTCGTGCACGTATTAACGCTATCCGGGGTTTCTCCGGCCGGATGGGGATAATAGCGTGGGCTCAGCTGCGAGCCTCCGCCTGTCTCAGGGTCCACCCCGTTCCCGCGCTCGGAGCCCGCTCGCGCACGTATACTGGCCAACCGCGGTTTCTCCGGCGGGCGCCGGGGGGGGGGGGGGGGGCGGACTGCTAGCGTCAGCTCAGCCACGAGCCCCTGCCCGTCCCTGGTCCTAGCCCGGTCCCCGCGGTCAGGGCCGGCTTGCGCAGGGCCTGCCTGTTCCTGGCCTCCCGCTTTGTCCCCGTAAGTGGGATTAAAGGCGGGCCCGCAGCTTCCGGACCGCTCTCGCGCTTACCCTCCGACCCTCTGGGCTAGACCGATCTCCCACCGGCCTGGCCTCTGCCCACGCCGACAGAACCGCCTTTCAGCGTCCTGCCGCCCCAAAACCTTAAGCAGCCCTCAGCAGAGTAGGAAGGGACCTAATACTCCACACTGTAGGCCTGGGAGCTCCCTCACTTGTTTCACAGCTCAAAACTGTCCAAACGTCTCCTCTTGGTTCTGGGACTGCAGGCTGGGGCTTGGTTCCTGGGACCCAGGTCCCTCCCTCTCCGCCAAAATCTCCTCCCGCCACACGGGTCTCTCCGGGCTGCCGTTTGCTCCGGGGAGCTGGGCAGCCCTCTTCGCGTTTTCGCTATTCCTACCAGTCTCAATGTGGCTTCTTCTGTGTTCCTTGGTTGAAGAGTCCACTTAGTTTTGTTCAAAGTTGGTTTATCCAGGTGATGGTTCTTAAAATTGAGTTGTAATCCACTTTGGTTCTGGGAGTTGGAAGTTGGTACGTCCGCCTACTCCGTCGCCATCTTGCTCCCCTCTGATGGGATTTTGAGAGAGAAATTTTGAAGGACTTTAAGAGCAGAAGAATAGGTTTCAAGAATGCAATGACTGGCTTATCTATTAGTATCATTACCAAAGTTCTAGGGTTTTCTTCATCTACCTGCTCAGGTGGTATATAGCATATTTGCTCTAATGGAGAAAAGGATATCTTTGGAATCAAAAACCTAATTCTACTTTTTTTATCTTTCTCCTCCACTCATGCTTTAGCTTTTCATTATGCTTGGTCACTGCATGGGGAGAAAAGAAACTTAAAGCTGGAGGTAATTTAGAATAATGCAAAGTTTACAGTCAAGAAGAAGGGGCTAGAAAGATCATGACTTCCTAATGAGTTCTGCAGTCTTGGTAAAATTACTTTACCTCTTTGAATTTCAGATCCTTTACCTGTGATATTTTGATGATAATATCTTCACTACTCTCCTTGTTTGATTTTTTTCTGAAGATTAGTTAAAACACATAATAAAGCCATTTTGTAAAATGCTCTATTAATTACTCCAACTGATTAAATAATTAGGTAATTTTGAGAAGGTTACTCCACCATTTTCATTTCTCCAGGCCTCAGTCTCCTAATGTCAAATGAGGGTATTGAAACCCCTTCATGTGGAACAGTTTCATCTTTCTAGTGGTCTGTTTACTTTTCTGACTTTTTTCTTTAACTTTCAAATTAGGAAAAACTTTTTGCCAGTTTAGGGGGTGCAGGATTTGAGGAGATACAGGGAATGAGATGTGGTCCAAAGGTGATCCAAATGTCACGGTGAAGTCTGTGGCCCTTGTGTCTCCTGGCCTCTGCTAGGGATTTGCATACTTGGCCATTCCCTCCAACACATTCTGAACTCATACTCTTGAGCCACAGCGCTTACATCCTGAACATCCATCACTTCCAAAGAAATGTTTCTATCATGGCTTGACTTTCTCTGGGGCAGACTGTTTCCACAACGAGTAGCCAAGTGAAGTTCTGTTTTGCCTTTGCCTGTTGTGTTCTATAAAAACTGATTTCAGATTTTGACATAGGGAGGCATATTTATGACATTTGGCTTCTTAGTTCAACAGGTTTTTCCTTTCTGTTTGTGAGAGTTAGCATTAAATATTAGTGCTCTGTCCCTCTAGGTTCATTCTGTTTAATAGCATTTGTGTCCTTTGCACTTAGTTTGGCCATTGTTACGAGATGTTACATGTGTAGAGGCACAGCTCCAGAGTTGCCTGACTGCTTTTATGACCATCTATAAAAGGTTTCCAAGTCAAGAGAATCATGTATTTGTTATTTCTGGGTCCATTATATGACCAAGTAATTAACATTAGCCATTATGCCACTAACAAAGCATGGAAACCACAATGTTTTTGAGATGTACAGTCATTTCAATGTCAGCTTACAGTTGCACAAAGCCCATCTAATCACCTGAATGACAATACATCATGACAGGTGCCAAGATTCTATGGCCAGACATCCAAATGATTATTCCATTGTTTGGAGATGCACGGACTACAGTCAACCAACAACAGGTTAAAGATTTTGAAGTTGTGCAAGAGAAACTCTTAAAACACAGAGAATAGGGGTAGGGGTCTGAAAAAAGTGTCTAGTCGCCTGACCTGGGTAGCGC
This sequence comes from Rhynchonycteris naso, assembly GCA_037038555.1. NCBI lineage: Eukaryota > Metazoa > Chordata > Mammalia > Chiroptera > Emballonuridae > Rhynchonycteris > Rhynchonycteris naso. The sequence continues at coordinate 82,091,698 of CM072999.1, read as the reverse complement.
AGTGAATGAAGCGTCGACCTGGGAACACTGAGGTCGCCAGTTCAAAACCCTGTACTGGTCTGGTCGGGGCACATGTGGGAGTTGATGCTTCCAGCTCCTCCCCCCTTTCTCTCTTTCTTTCTCTCTCTCTCTCTCACTCTGTGTCTCCTCTCTAAAATGAATAAAATAAAATAAAATTTAAAAAAAAAAAAAAGTGTCTAACCTGCACCCGGCGTTAACATAAACACACAAGAAAGTTTCATTTCAGACAGATCCGTAACATAATCAGAAATCAGGATCTGACATTGCATATTCCCCACTTGCAAATGCATGCCTTTCTAAAAAGCTGCAATTAATTACAAACCAGTTTTGATGCCGTTTTTGCTTTCCTTAAATATGGAGTGAATTCATCCCGTAAACTAATGAAGCAAAGTGGAGCCAAATAGAGACCAGCTGGTTCGATGGCTCAGTAATTTCATCCACATGATTGACTTTATGATCCTTTCACTCAAGTAACTAGTCTTTATTCTTGCAATCAGCACCAATGACAATTTTGGAGGGTGGGGAATTATTAAAATCTGGAGAAAGAAGAGGTGTAATTTGTTTGATGTGGAAAACACATTCTTTCACACACTTCGCTGGTATTATAGGTGCTGAATTCCAGGCCTCTCTGACTTCCAAAAAAACAGGCTGATTCGTTGCCACAGAGACATAACAAGTAACCAATGCCCAAATAATCATTACATATACTCCATTAACGGCATCTAACTGTGTGGCTTTTAACCAGACAAATTGGTTTTTGACAGCTTGTAACCTTTTCAGATAGTTTCCTTTGGGCATTACACCACACTCAGATCTAATTTTAACTTTTGCTTAGTCTATAATTTATGAGTTTCTTTGGCAATGCATAATGTATTTGCGGAGAAAGGATAGATTCAAATAAAATCTAAAAACAAAATCAATTGCTGTTTTAATCCAGGAAACCCTTGCTCACCAGGAGAGAAGTACAATAAGATGAAACAAAAAGAGGGGCAGGAAGGACCTAAATGATGGAGAATTCCCATAGAACCTCTTTTAAAACAAGTAAGTTTAATTCATTCAAAAGGATTGTAGCTGTGCAAAAATGAAGCATACGACTGGTGCACACAAAAGTTTGACTTTAGATCCATGAAATTCCATATCATAAAAATTAAAAATTGTAAAATAGCTTAACGGGGCTATCAGAGAAGAGCTAAAATATACAACACTCCTTTTGCAGAGAAAAACCCCAGGTTTACAGTTTCCAGACAATAGAATGCATCCACTCAAGGAGGACAAAAAGTATCATTCCATACTCTGGGTTTTTTTTAAAAAAAAGGACTCCATTTAAAAACCATAGATCACGAATTGTTGGAGCTTAAGAGAATTTTAGAAATCATCTGGTCAAGCTCAAAATGAAGCCCAGTGCCTGACTTTTCCTTTTTTCACTCCCAACACCCAGACTATCCTCCAGCTGCCTACCCAACCAGCTCTGCCATGGGGGCCAGAGTCCTCTCTCAGCACCCTCACTTTTCCCATCTGGGGTGCTGCCAACAAGCCCTAACCTGAGGGTCAGCAAACTCCAGCTCACAATTCCACTTTCTGCCTCTTTTTGTATATCATACAAGCTAAGGGGGGGGAAAGAAAGGTTTACATTTTTAAATGATTGTAAAAAAAAAATCAAAAGAATAATAATAGCTCATGACATGTAAAATTATATGAAATTCGAATTCCAGTGTCCATCAATAAAGTTATATTGGAGCAATGCCATGCTTATTCTTTCATGTAATGCCGATGGCTGCTTTTGCTTTACAATGGCAGAGTTGAGTAATTAAGACAGAGACCATATGGCCCACAAAGCCTAAAATATTTACTATCTGGCCCCTTTTTACTATCTGGCCCTTTACAGAAAAAGTTTGCTGACCTCTGTGTAATCAGTCCTTCATACCCATGCTTTCTCTGCCACAATCAGTTCTTCGCACAGAAACCAGTGATCCTTTTAAAGCAAATAAAATCCTGTCAAGACCTGTTTAAAACCTTCGAATGCTGAGCTCACCAATATGGCAGCCACACACCACATGTGTCTACTGAACACTTGTGTCTAGCACAACTAAAGAACTAAGTTTTTAATTTATTTTGTTTCAATTATTCTAAATTTAAAAACTGATGCTTGATTTAATTACTGGAAAATATTTAAGTATGCTCGGAACAACTTGGTTGTGTGAATCTACTATCTCAAATGCAAATTTTATGAAATCTCAATGCAGATCAGTTATTCCCAATGAATATTTGGCATCCAAACTGAAATGCATTGTAAATTTAAAATACACTCTGGATTTAAAAAACTTATTCCAAAAGGAGATTGTGAAATACCTCGTTAATAATTTTTAATAGTGATTGTGTTAAGATAATATTTTATATTGTCTATAAAATTACATTGTTAAATATATCTATTTTATTTTACTTTTTTAATGTAGCTACTAAACAATTAAAAACTCGCATTCTATTTCTTTTAGACAACACTGCCTCAATGGCTGTACACACTGATAAGAATAATTCAAACCCCTTACAGTGTCAACAAGGTCCTCACGACCCCTGCCCACCTCTTTAATGCCATCTCTTATCACTTTCCCTCATTCTTTTCTCACTGGCATTTTGCCAGCCCCTCTAAGACATTAACCTAATTTTTGCCTTTGAGCCTATTTTTGCACCAACTGTGCCTTCTTCCTGGGAACTGCTGCTCTATATCATGACTCATTTTCAGCATTCAGGCACAGTTTGAATTTTAAGCTCTTCAAAAAGACCTGCCTTAATCCAACTCCAGTTACGTTCTATCTCTACATCCAGTTTTCTTTTTCCTACAGCTATTATCAGTATCTGGAATTTCCTTTTGTATAAATTTATGAGTCTATTGGCTCCTTTTTCTGTATACCCCTAACCCCAGCATATGAAGAGCAGGAATTTTGTCCTTTTTATTCACTGCCATATTCCCAGCACTTAAAACAATGCCTAGTGCTCAATTAATATTTCACTGAATGAGCCTTCATTTCACAGATGGAAAACTAAGATATGAAGCAGTTAAGACTTAGTGACAGAGCTCGGAATGGAAACTAGGTCCCCTCTTTCCAGCTCAGTGTTTTAAAGGAGTGGCACAGCTCTGTCTCCCCTGGTCAGAACATGGAGACCTTCTATTTAGCTGTGTGATGCTTTGTTGGGGGACTAGCTTCAAAAATGAAAGATCAGATAATCTAATCACTTCATTTACCCTTGGGCACCTAAAACCTTCTTCATAGCTTTAAGTGCCTTACCAGATTGTTAGCAGCTTTTAGAATTGATTCTCATATGATGTTTTCCTCTGGGCTTGGAAATAATCACCAAAATTAAAAAGGAAGTCAATGGCATTTAGCATCTCTCTTGCACCAAAGTGATAATCACAAAGCAGAAAGTTCTAGGTCATAGGATGGAAAAGAGACCAATAAAATAGCTGAAGTCACAGTAGGACCACCACCAGTGAAGATGAGCAGAAAAATAAACATAAACAAATGGTCAGGATGCCCTTCCTCTTTTATCTTTTTCATTATTTTCTTCCATCAATTAACAAAGTCTGCTCATGTTCCTGCAAATTAATCAACAGCCCAAAGGGTGATATTTGAAGGCAACTTGGAAAGAAATTACACACTCTATTCCTCAGATACAGTCTAAAATATCACTCTGAAACATTATCTATTTTAGGCTTTAATCCTAACTTAAAATCAGAGATCTGTGAGATAAACATTGGTACCTTAATTTAAGTAAAAAAGTGTTGGAAGAAAGAAATTCAAGGAGGTATTATGTACCTGCCTTCCCTTTAGTTATGCTTAGAGGTAGGCATCCTATGGTGGGCATATTGTATTTAAAGGTAATAAATGTCCCAATAAAAGCCTTTTATTTAAATTCTCATTTACGTCCAACTAAAGAACTATTGGATTTCTCTCTTATTCCTTCCTTTATTCTTTCACTCATTACTGGAAAAGATCATTTTTTTCTTTAGCCTTCACATGCATTTATCCAGTATGTCATGAGAAGGTATCATGTAAATGGTACTATCAGATATGTTCAGTGACATGAAGGGGGATTAGAGTTGTAGAAGAACATAAAGGAGGGGCTGTCCATGAGCAAACCATTATGGCTGAAGTGGAAGCTTTACTGTATGCCAAAGAAGAGGGTATATTCAGTGGTGGGATTCAAATAATTTAACAACTGGTTCTCTGCTCTAATGACCATTTTAAGTATAAAAAAACAATATACCAAAAAGTAGTTTATTATTTCATGCATTTAACACGTAACTAAGAACAATAACAGAGGTACACAAAACTAGATTATAAAAGTTTTAAAATATTAGTGGAAAAACATTAAATAATATCTGACAAAAAACAGTAAAACTGGTATCTAAGATATTTCCAATGACAGCTTGTCACCCCCTGGTTGTTTGGCACTTTTTCTCTTTACATTATATGTTTGTTTACTGAAGTAACAAATGCGAGGGAATTAAAATGCAGTATTTTGTCAAGGGTTTGAGTTTTATGACATTAATAAATATTACAAGCACAGTTCCATCAATTTTTTTCACCAATGGATGGAATGAACATTACCACAGGCACTTAAAACATACTGTTGCACAGATGAACATTAAAAATGAGTAAGGAATGTAAATTTGTGATTTCCACATTGGGTGGCTGCCCAGGCGTCCACCTTGGAGATAACCCTTATTACAAGGGCCGTTTTAAAAACTGGTTTGCTGAACTTAACAAAAAATTAGGTATTGGTTCTGCCGAACCTGTGCTAACCTGCTGAATCCCACCACTGGGTATATAATTGAATGGATGTAGTGAGCAGACTTCAAATGTCAAGTTGAGGTGTTAGAACTTTATTCATCAGTAATATGTAACTTCTAGAAATTTTATTATATGAATAGAATATTGTCATTTATTGCATAGAATGACATATTTAGGAGAATATCAGTGTATAGCATTATTTGAGCACTTTGTTCCAGACAATGTTTCTAAGCACTTTGCATTTATGTCATTTAGTCCTCACAATGATCTTATAAAATAAGAAGAACATTTATTATTCGTATTTTACAGATGAAGAAAATGAGATACAGAAAACGTAAAGAACTTGCCCACTGTTATATAGTTAGTGTGGCAAAGTCAGGATTCAAACCCAGGCAGTCTGCTTCCAACTCTCTTCACAGTGGCTGAGCAATATGGCAGAGTAGCCAAAAGGCTCTCTAACATAAGTGGGGCTGCTGCCAACATAGGCATGGAGCATTTGTACAAAGTCAGAAAAGATGCTACCTCTGTTAAGTTCAGCAAGTGTTGGTAAGTAGAAGTCACAGTGTCTTTGTATGAGTTTTAAAAGGTAACCCTTCCTGTGGGCAGATATAGCCCCATGCCCTAATCTATGGCTTAGTTTAATGGAGCAAAAAAGCTAGATTCAGCCTTCATTTGTCCCTTTTGCATAGACTGTTAAACCTCTTATTTTCAGTTGAAGTGCTGAAATATATTAAACCTTGGCCTGCCTATACAGATGACTTTATTTAGATACATATTGAAATGCATGTGCCTTCCAAAAGAATCTACCACACTTTTGGGCCCAGATTAGCAGTGCTCTTTTACCCTTGCCAGATTTGCAGGCTTGTTCCTACTTGTGAGCTTCTTTTTGTCCCAACATTAGTGAAAATGTGTGGAAACTGCCTACCTCCAAAGACCAAGGTTCAAGATCAAGTCAGCCACCATGCCTGTTGCTTAGTCATCCCTCCTCCCCTACCTTGAGCAATCATTCTTTAAACCCATTGCCTGGTACTTTGGGTCCAGTTTTTCAGGACTTCCTTCTGTGCCCCTGAAACCTCCCACCAGATTTTCTGTGCCAAGAACCCCACCAGCTGTGGTGATACAGCAGTAAACACCACTGAGTACTCATCTTGTTTTTCCTACCTAACTCAGAGTTGTATTTAATAATCTGGTTGGGGAATCAGAATCTGGCACTTCATAATCCTTGGTTTTGCCTGAATTCTTTACTCTATGTCCTAGAATTTACTTCCCATCTAAATCTTTCTGCTGTCTTTAAAACCCTAGACTTAAGCAGAAATAATTACCAGGACTTGGCCTGAGGTTAGGTCATAAAATAAAATTCCAAAGTACAGTGTGCCCCAAATACTTTGTTCCTTACACTATAGAGTTGCCAGATTACTGAAGTCATTTGAGAAATGAAAGTTCAAGTTTATTGTATTAGAGTAGTCCAAACAAGAAAGCCACAATGTTTTGGAAAACTACTGCTTCTTAAACTTGGAAAGCTCATGAATGGACTTCACGGGCTCTATAAACTCTCTGAGATAGTATATAATATAAAAATGTGTGTGTGTGTGTGTGTGCCTGGTGTGTGTATGTACATTTTCTGAGGAAAGAGATCATAGATTCCATAAAAATTTCAAAGAAGTCTGTGAGCCACAGAATATAAGGTACATTGTCTGATCCATCAACCATATCTCCTCCAGATAGTTATGCCCCTAGCTATATATCTTTGCCTACATAGAGGTGTTTAAGTACTTGGAAACTATACATGTTTATTTTCTTTCTTTGAATTTGTAGTCTGTAAGGTAAAGACTACTTTAAAATATTAACACATCTCAAATCACCTTTGTTAATGATCTTTACACATTTCCTTAAATATGACTTTGAAAAGCTCAAACATTATTTTACTTTCTGTAAATGCACATTTAAAAATCTGATCTTATTAAACTATTAATGAAAATACCATAAGGAAAATTTTTATATATACTTACACATACATAATGAACAAATGACTTAAAATTGAGAACAAAATCAAGTGACTATGCTTTTTACAATCTTAAAGGTTTGTATTATATTTTATTCACAAACTACACAAAGGGACTTCATTGTCATACAAAAACAGCTAAACAGGACTATCACCTGCTCCATGGGCTAATCCCAGCAGGTTTTTACATTGTTGCATATGGTATATTTAAATCCAGATGATAAATTTTATTTTGTCACTGGTCTTCCTTACTGGGATATCAGAAAATACTGTGATTTCTTTAAAAACAATTCATTCTGATATAGATAATGTCAATAGTTTAAGCACACATAGAAGTACTATTTATTCTATTAAATTGAAATTTTTATGGCCATGCAAACTCTGTCAAATCTCAGCTTTATCTGACTTTACCATCCCACTGGGGTTATCTAAATCACTGTCTAACAGAACAAGTACAAGCTTTTTGACAGCAAAACTATTATTTGACTCAGTACTGCATAATTGAATCATTTTCCAGTAAGACTGACTAGGGTTAGGATATTAATTGCCAAAACTTCTGAGAAGTCTCTCTCTCATCTTATATCTTCCTCCTTCTTTTCCTCATTCTGTTTAAACAGCTAGTCTTTGCAAGTGGATTCTTTTTACTTGCCAATTAGTCAGCCATCAGTTAATGAAATGGAATAAATTCTTTTCAAGTTAGAATACATTTTTGATAACTCATTTAGTCTCTACCATGTGGTATAAATAAAACTACCAAACATGTTTCCAGAAGCTATAAAGAAACTGAACATGCAACTCAATTGTATAAACACATAGGCAAGAAACAAGTTACCTACAGGGTGAAGCAAAAGTAGGTTTACATTGGTAAGTACACAAAACCTAGCATTTATCCTTGTTTTATTATTTATTCATTATTGCATTATTTTCTATATGAAAACTGTAAGCCTACTTCTGCATCGTCCTATAAATCTCACACACCAACACTGAATGCCTTTGTGCTAAAAATGTGCCAGTTATTGGAGGGATGTATCTTTGACTTTAGCTAAATTCTAGTCTACCTGAGTTAAATGAATTTACAGATTAGATCTGGATATGGGTTTAATACTTCCTGTATTCGTTTTCTATTGTTGCTGTAACAAATCACTTTGAACAATGCATAAAACAAAACAAATTTAATATCTTACAGTTCTGAAGGTCAGAAGTATGAAATGAGTCCCACTGGTCTTAAATCTGTGTTATCAGGACTGTGTTCCTTTCCAGAGGCTCTAGGGAAGAATTCTTTAGGGGAGAATCTGTTTCCTTGCCTTTTCAGCCTGTAGCAGTTGCTCACATTCTTTGGTTTATGGCCCCTTCCTCCATATTCTTAGCCAGCAATGGTGGGTTTTCTTCCCATATCACAGCTCTCTGACCTCTTCTGCTTCCCTTTTATTCTTTAAAACCATTTTGATTACATTAAACCCACCTGGATAATCTAGGATAATCCCCCTGTTTTAGGATCAGCTAGCTGATCAATAACCGTAATTACAACTTTCATTTGTCTTCACAATGTAAAGTAATATATTCACAGATTATAGGGATTAGGACATTGGCATTTTTACACTACCCTATTCTGCCTATTATACCTCCTGAGACCTAATCATGTGTTCTAATATTTGTATTTGCTTTTCAAAAGGAAATGTAATATTTTTTTCTTAATTTACAACTCCTAAAAGAAATATATGCTACTTCATCTCAGAACTGATGGCCTGTGTAAGGGGACTGTAATTATTTCAATTTAAACTTGTACTTTTTTTTAAATTTCAAAGTATTTTGGAATCAAAAGTAACTTTGTAAGAAGAAAATAAACTGATCATTTTGAAGCAGACTAAGGTATATTTTTATAAAACATGAAGCAGACTTGAAAAACATTTCTAAATGTACAAGGACCAAAAGGGAAAGCTAATTTTTTTAGATCTTCCTTTGCTCCTAAACAAATCCGCTGGTGTTATGAATACCAGGAAAGTTATGATTATTTTATATCATAGGGATATGGTGTATATACACGGCAAATATCTGCAGAACTTGCTCTTTTTTAAGTATGTAGGTGATATTTATGAGTTTCATTTCAAACAGGGTTACTGTTTATAGAAATTTTTTTCTTACCAATTAGATGTAGTCACTCAAGAAATACGTCTTATTTCAAATGATCAGGCTAAGTAATATGTGGTCAAGGGCCTACAAAAACTTGTGCATCAGAAGGTATACATGTAGAAGTTCTATCCAGAAAAAGCCTACCAAAGGAACACAATTTTTCTGTGAACTATTTATCCATCACATAAGATCACAGATGTAGTCTGTTGAAAAAAGTTGGCTTCTCAATGTAATAAGATTGTATTAAGGATGCAGCAAGTCTATTAAAATCACATATTTAAAAAGAAACAATATGTAACTTTCATTAAACAATGTCACTAACACTGAAGCATTAACCACAATTATTTGCTACACTAAAAATAAGAAAATCAAAATGCTGAAAGTGGAAATATGGTGTGGAATCTTTGGCCACATTATCCACCTGTTTTATTTTTGTTTCCATCAAAAAGAGGATTTCCTAACACTATCAATTTCTAAATTTTTCCACAAACCTCACATCATCTCAATGTTCTATTTTTATTTTTTTGGTGATTATATACAGTTTTCTAAACTTTTTCTAATCACTAAATCAAGTCTAAGAGCCACTTTTCACATTCTTTCACCTCCTATTAACTGTATGGTTAGTACAGGATGACTCCCTTCTTAATCTGCTTAATTAAACACACGCACTTACAGGGATTTATGAACACACACACACAGGGATGCATATACTTACACACATGGTAACTCCTTTCAGGTCTTGCCTTGCAGACAGGAACAGAAGGAGGGAGGAAGGGAGAAAGGGAGGGAAGAAGGAAGGAAGGAAGGAAAGAAAGAAAAGGAAGAGAAGGGAAAGGAAGGGGAAAGAATAGAAGGGAAGAGTAGAGAAGGGAAGCGAAAAGAATAGAGGGGAAGAGTAGAGAAGAGAAGGAAAAAGAAAGAAGGAAGGAAGAAAGAGGGAGAGAAAACATAGAACATGGCTTAGAATATACCAGGATTGGAATTATAAAACAAGAATAGAGAGAACCTTTGATATTCTATTGTCTGAGTTACCACTTGCACTCCTTCCTAGAAGATTATGAAAAAAAATATTGAGGTTCTTTTTTCTTCTTCTTTCCAATAAATACTTTACTCTTTAGACAGCTATGTAAACTTATAGCTATATATATATATTTCTAGTAATATGATGGTTTACACTTATACATGTGTGATATTTTTGGCAAAAGTGAATTTTTAATTATTTTGTTAGGACTGTCAATCCCCAGAAATTTTTAAGAACCACTACTGTAACCACATCCTAGAGGATTCTTAATGTGCATGATGACTCAGTACTAGATACCCCATAGTCTGATGGATTGTGCCCTTGTTGATTTTGCCATTCCCACAAATCTATTGGTTTATTTCACTGAGAAATCAACTTTATGTCCCTGTCTTCATTGGGGACTTTAAACATATCCAAAGGATGTGAACTGAGTTAGAAAAGTGCTAATTGCTCACCTATGACTGAAGTTTGTACATAGATTAGCCAGTACCTGGCCACCCAAACTAGAACACAAAAGAAAGCTACCCCCTAAATAGTTCAAGTAACCCCAAATTCTATTCATTTAGTGTTCTTGCTTATGGTAAGTAATTAGTTATAAGACTAATCAGCATTCATTAGATAATAATATTTCTTTTTCCGTCTTGTCCTCTTAAATGTGAAAATATTATTTGCAGTCATAGAGTGTAAATCAATAAATTATATTACTGGTAGCTAAGATGAATTTTTTCTTAGATTAATATACTCTCTAGAATAATTCTTTGTAAAAACCAGTGATGAGCATTTGCCAACAAGCTAGCCATGATTACATGTATGACCCTATAACAAACCAAGGCCATTTGGCTTGTGTGTGAAGTCATGTCAAAAAGTATTTTTATTAACCTCAGGGAGAAGAAACTCTTTAATATTCAGGGCATAACTCAGACAAACTAAAGGTGAACATTATCTTTGGGTCACTTTGCCCAGGAATGTAAAGAAAAAAGTCACTTGAAGCAGAGCAAAAGCTTCGTTCTGGACACAGAGCCCTGCAGTGATGTCATTTGTAAGCGTCTGGAAAGCCAGGAGCAGACTAGTGAGAAATTTATCGCATATATAGAGAACACCCAAGGCAGCACTGTCATTGCCATGCAAACCAAGTGTGAGCAGAAATAGGTCTTGGAAACAAAGTACAACTCATCCAAAAAAATGCTCTGCTTCAAATGCCCTTCTGGAAAGTATAAAATACAGTTGAATCTTAAATCAACTTTATAGTATTCATAATGTACAGCTCAATCACTACCCTAATATATGTTTCTTAATCATAAATTAGATAGTAATCTTGGGATATGCAACTATTAGAAAACTATATACACATCAACTAAATAAAATTGTTCACAATCAGAAAAGGGGTGGGAAAATTTTTTTCTTAGATTTACCTTTTGTACTTCCTTGACTGACTAATTGATAAGAAATAACCCTAACCATAACCACCTAGAGAATAAAAAAGGTTGTAAAACCAGTAGCCAAGGCCACTATCACAGCAGCCTGACCCATGCAGGTTCGCATTGGATTCGAACAGTTGGCAATAAAACACTGGAGCCAAAAACTGGTGAGCCATCAGCTTTAATTCTAGCTTGCACCCGGCGGGCAAGCAAAAACACACACTGGGCTCCAAAACCCACACATTCAGTGCTCACAAAGCTACTGACTTATCCGAGTTTCCTAGCATCAAAGCTTTCTAACTCACCAGACTTATTCACCTCTGTTCCCCATCTCCTCCTGCACAAACTCTTAACAAACTGGCTTCTTCCTCAGCACTCTGCCATCTCGGCTGCTTCTCCTCCACATGGCCTTAATCTGCTCTCCTCTCTAATACTAACCTCAGGAACTCAGGAACCAAGAGAGAGAGAGCAAGCTCCCGGGCTGCCCCAGTTTATAGCATAGAAAATCCAAACCCTTAATCCAATCTACAGACAAAGTCTCTGATACAAAGCCACCCATCTGAGGCATAATGGGATTCCTCCCTACATCACCACCCTACATCATCCAATCAGTCAAGGGTGTGGAGAAGAGCTTAGTCTTAAAACTAAGCCTTAGGCTATAACAACCCGGCCTGCCCACAGCCTGTTCCAGAACACACATTAATATCAACAAACTTCCATGTGGGCAGCGCCATCTTTAACAAAGTGAGCATAATATATTTTATCTGCCGAACAAAGGTTTATTGTAAATGAAGTATATTATTTTTAAAAAATATTATAAAACTTACAATCTTTGATTTAAGGTTTTTCCCAGAAACTGATTTTACCCTGAATATCTGCAATATGTCTCTCCTTTCATTTTGTTAAAATCTACTTATTCTTTTATAACCCACAGAAAAAATTCTACTTCTTCTTCGTACACACTGACACAAATATAATTCTTGTCCTTTCTATTATCCCCAAAACAAAAAAACAAGATCATAAATGCCAACCTATTAATAGCAGCTAAGAGAAGAATATGGCGGAAAAAGAACTAAATCAGATACATAATAAAAAAAAAGACATCATAAGTCTAAAGCAAATTAATAATACCAAAATGTTTGGTTTTCTGGACTAATGCGTTTTGTTAAACTGAGAGCATGTCAAAATATATAGTATGACTTTAAAGGAAGGAACATATCCTGATATATGGTGTGAACATTTCTAAAACATATTTCTCCAGAGAGTTTATGAAAAGTAATGTTTAATTTTCTTTATAGTGCCTTATGACCCAAGTTTCTTCATAAAAGGAATCCACCATACCTTCAAAATAAAAAGCATTCCTTGTTTCAGTTCTCTAACCACAGAAAATATAAAAGCATGGACTAAATTGTTATAATATTTATTCACTCAAAAGAAAAACTGGGAGCAGAATTATATTTTTGAGCAAGACATGAATAAAATCACAAGTCAATTTTAGAAATTTTTTTTTTTGTGATTTAGGCTTCAGTCTTACAGAGTGGCATCTAAGTGAGTTTTTTGTTGAGTTTTTATTTTCATGCCTTTGTAAGACACCAAAGACCTTGTGGAAATAGCTAAAAACAACTTCACAACTTTTCACAGACTTCTTTCAAGAGACTAAGAGGCCAGATTCCAGCCTAGTTCAGTGGTTCCCCAAACCCAGTTGCACATCAGTATCACCTGAGAAGCTTTTTAAAAATGCAAATATCCTGGGCACACTTCCTAGTGATTTTTATTCAGTATAACTAGATAGAGGCCCAGCAATTTGAATTTTTAATGTTTCACAGATTATCAACCAGCTTTTCAACCATCCTAAGTAAGTGCTACCCCACTTACTGACGAAGTAGCCACATTGGGAGGTTTATATCCACTCCTGCAATTACTCTTTGCTAACTATCAATCCGTAAGACTCCAGTGTATACTACCCACTTATATTCACGACTTCATAAAAAAATGTAAAGTTTAAAAAGAAGAAAGCAATCAGAGAGGTTTCATGATACTCTCCAGATTTCAAGACGGTTTATAATGATCTTTTCCAAAGAGAACTTTTAATTTTTAAATTATCTGACTTTTAAAAGTCTACTTTATAAAATGAAAAGCATGGATCTGCTCTTATTGACACCACTCTCTTCCACCAGCCACACTTCAATTCCTCAGATCCTTCAGGGTTTTGTTTGGGATCTGAAATTTAACTTAAACTTATTCTATTGCTTTGTCCAAATATTATAGTATAAATAATATTTTCCATAACATTACTTAACATTTAGCCTGAATTTAAACTTCCCACCAAAAGTCAAATCCAAAATTTAAAAGTAAACAAAATGCTATCTAATTATCTAACGAAGTTGGGTATGTCCAGGCATCCAACTGGTATAAGAGAAAGAGCTTCCTTGCTGGAATTAGGCTAAGGAAAGAATCCTGGCTTTCCTGTTCTACATTAATCATGTCGCACTTGATAGACTTCCAAATGTTTTCAGCTTCAATTACTTTATCTTCATAATGAAAATAATAATACCAGCCCTACAGTGTAATTTTGAATATTAAGTGGGATAATGTATGGACATTGTTGAGAGCATAATAAATACTCGACTATTATGAAGAGTCAGGTTTTGGAATCAGAGAGAGCTGAACTTTTTTATTCCCACTTTACCCCTTGTAGCACTGGTAAATTCCATAAATGTTCTGTCTCAATTTATCATTATGTCTACAATATGGACATAATAATGATACCTACCCCCTTTAATCCCTTTAATCATTACAATGAAAAAATACATGTAGAGCATTTTATGTATTCTTCCATGTTGCTGGCACTAAGTTGGCATTATTAAATGGAAGCTATTTATTTTTATTTTCTGTCTCAAGTTGCATTCTAAAATTTTAGGAAGAAGTTTGGGTTTGCAGAGGATCTCCATTTTCCTTTCACAGTTGAGAACACAGAAGTCAAAGAGGCTAGCTGCTGAAGGTCACACAGCCAATTAATGACAAAGCTGGCTCTTTAACCCTATCTAGTATTTTCTTTACTATAATGGGAATACTACTTCTCTGATCTCTCTCAAGAGATGAATGCTATTTGTGATGAACCCAAATCACTGCAAAAAATTATTATTTAATTACCCTCATGGCTAGAGAGTGAGTCCTGATTGTTGATTAAAATAAAAGCAACCATTTTATCATTGTTTGTTCTAAAATACTGCTATCAAATATAACAATCTAACTCTATAAATCTTCATTGTGGAGTAAATCCAAAGAATAACTAAGTCTGGTTAAAAACCTGGAAGAGGTATTTTTTTCCTAAACGAATATTAACATGGATTCTCTGAAATGTCCTGCCTATTCTTGCATTATTGGTTGTATAAAAACAGAAAACAAACGCTCCTTGCCTACCAACAACTGAAAAAAATAATCCCCAAAGAGCCTAGTAGGCATTCTCGGGGAGATCAACGACAGATGTACAGTTGGGAGCCACTCTTTCTGTGCGCTGAGCAGGGAAAGGTCTGCAGAGACGCAGGCCAAAAAAAAAAAAAAAAAAAATGCTGTACATAAAAGTTGAAAAGAGGGCAATGCATATTCTAGAGTCCCTTTGGACTTTTTCTTTGACGCACAGAGGATTGCCACCTAAGTGGTTTCTAGCCACTGCAGAAAGCAACAAAAGCCTGCATGGCTGATTTTTCGTAAATGAAAAAAGGGGTTTATGCTATTTAAATTGCACGGTCCCAGATGGTGTTTTCCATCCTTCATGCTCTTTTGGCTGTGGCCATGTCTTGCCTATGGCATTCGTGGCAGAGCGCATTTGCCAGTCAGCAATTTCACCACTGCTTGGATCCAAATGAGCTATGGAGAAAGAAATTAGGGTGAATGAAGAGGCCACAGCTGGGAGAGATCAGCCACACTCAACAGGCCTCTCCCATATACACAAAGAGAGCAGACAGATGGAGGGACGGTGGGGGAACAAAACAGCGAGGGCCAGAGGGTGGTACTTGAGGCCTGCAAAGTATGCTTAACCACATGACATGTGCCTACAGGTTCTAACCCCAGAGCTGAGAAGCCCCAACTGTCTCTGGGAAGGTGACAATTAAATTTCTCAGCTGAAACATTCAAATACTTTCTGATACCACAGAATATTTTTTCATGCACTTAAACTGTTTCTTAATACCTCACTGAAAGGAGAGACTCATTGAATAAGTTTATTCTCATGTAGGAAAGGAAAGTCTTTAATAATGGACTGTGTTAGCAAGATTTTGAGTTCCTGCTGTGGTTTTAAATCTCTTCACTACATTTTCTAGGTGAAATGTCTAGGATTCAAAAATCACAGAGACCACCATTCTACCCTGTTTATTGGAAGATGCATTAAAGAATGTAACATGTCGTTCATAGCATATTGCATTTGCACCTGAACTGTAAAAGGAAACTAATGCCTTTAGCAATGGGTTATGGCTTTTTAAGTACCACTTTCCTTGCATTATACTGCAATAAAAAAAGAAAAGAAAACATCTAAATGAGATATCAGAAGTTTTTCTACAAAGGGAAGGAAATTTTTTAACTCCATAGTAGGGTTTGTGTGCAGCCACCTGCTACCGAAACACTAAGTTGTTTTGTTCTCTTTTGCCAAAAGCAAAGGGTAACACCTCCAATCCTCTTTTGCTCTCCTCCGTGTCACAAAAAGCACATGCCAGTGATGCCTCCTAAAATTAACAAAATCCTGTGAATAGGAAATTCACCACAGTTCTACCAATCCACAATCCTTTTAGATTGTGTAACCCAATTGGGTCTTCCCCAGAAAAGAACATTAAATTTAATTTGTGGCCTATATCAGTAGCAAAAGCAAAGAAAAGTGAACTCTGATTTATTCCACAGTGATTGTTCAGAGTATATAGTTCTTGAACATACTGGGCATAGCTTCTAAAACTCAGTTATGAAGTTCACTTTTTCACCTTTTTCTTCAATGATATTAAAATTATTATCTTTTAATTCACTCCCATATGCTTCTGGTGAGAATACACTGATTTTCAAGACAAAATGTATTGAGAGACAGTTTTTCCTATCTTTAAAATTAGTAATTCTATGTCTAGGAATTTCTTCTAAATCAGAGACTCAAACCAAGATTTCTGCAATTTTTAAATGTAATGACAACACATAAGAAACTAGATCAGTGTCTAAAAATAGAAAACAGATCAAATCAATTATAAGATAAATTGGTTTGAAGATTATTTATTAATATTGAAAAATACTGTGAGACAATGCTAAGATTTTAAAATGATACCAATTAATTATAAACTTGATCCTAATGTTTTAAGTATAAATTTATATATATGTGTGTGTTTATATGTACATGCTGGTTTATATCTCTGTATACAAATAGAATCTAACAAAGGAAGAAAAATATAATGTTTTGTTTTATTCTTCAACATTTTCCTTTATTTCTAAACTTTTAGTACAATGAATACAGACTGCTGTTAAAATTATGAAAGAAAATAAATGTAAAAAGGAATACTACTCAGCCATAAGAAACGATGACATCGGATCATTTATAACAAAATGGATGTACCTTGATAACATTATACGGAGTGAAATAAGTAAATCAGAAAAAAAGAAAAACTGAGAACAGCATGATTTCATACATAGGTGGAACATAAAAGTGAGAATAAGAGACATGGACAAGAGAGTGGTGGTTACGGGGTGGGGGGAGGGAGGAGAGGGTGGGATAAGAGGAGGGGAGGGACACAGGGTAAACCAGATGGAAGGTGACAGAGGACAATTTGACTTTTGATGACGGGTATGCAACACGTTTGAATGATAAGATAACCTGGAGATGTTTTCATTGTACATATGTACCCTGATTTATTGGTGTCACCCCATTAGAATTAATAAAAATAAATAAATAAATAAATAAATAAATAAATAAATAAATAAATAAATAAAAAGGTATATAAAAATTTCAAAATGGATATCCTGAAGAATTTTAAAATCATACATCTTAAAATTCAAGTAAATCCATCCTGGCCTAGTTTTTTATTAAAAACTTCATGAATTTTTCAGATGAGGCCCAGAAATCTCAACTAATTTATCTGAAGCAGTGGTAGTCAACCTGGTCCCTACTGCCCACTAGCAGGCATTCCAGCTTATCGTGGGTGGTAATGGAGCAACCAAAGTATAAATAAAAAGATAGATTTAACTATAGTAAGTTGATCTATAAAGATTTATTCTGCCAAACTTAGCAAAAATCCAACATAAAGTGCTTGGTAAGTAATTATTATTATATGCTTTAACTTGCTGTAACTCTGCTTTATAAATTTTATAAGTAAAGTTACTTCCCTACTTTATAAATCACCATTACTGTGGAACTGCTGGGCGGTTAGAAAACTTTATTACTAACAGAGATACAAAAGTGGGTGGTAGGTATAAAAAGGTTGACTACCCCTGATCTAAAGGAATAGTTTAAAGATTCCACCTATTTTTAATTTAAAGAAACAACAACACAATTTGCTTATCATAAGAAAGCCTGAAAGTGCTACTCAAAGATTTCTATTCACCCACCATCACCTCGAGGGTTTCTTCTGGTTACCAAGAACAATTGTGAAGAATTGAAGTGAATAATAAAAGCCCACAAAATAATAGCAATAAAAGAGGGCAGGTCCCAATGATCAATTCCAGAGGCTTCCATACCATGTTCAATGGAATGACATGTTCAGAACCTCCACAGGGAAGCAAGAATGTGGAGCATGCACAGCTGCTTCTACTAAGCACTGCCATTTGCACTTGTTTTGCCTAGTGGGTCTTAGTCTAGATTCCTTCAAAAGAAACCGGGATTTGAGTGCAAGTATTTTATTTAGGAGATGAACCCAAGCAGTCCTTGAGGAAAATGGAGAAGAAAAATGAGGAAGAGGAGAATGAATGATAGTGTGTTCGTGTGAGGGTTATCACTGTGGACTAATGGGGCTGCATTTGGCTGGGGACCCTCTGAGAGGTTCTGTAAACATAACTTAAAATTATTTCACTGCTTGTAAGAAAACGGTATTATTTACTCACCAACTCTTGTCCCACACTGAATGAGGGGCCTCTTAGAAAGTTAATTCATTGGACCATGCTGTCCAGCTGGACTAAGCACTCTTCTGGAATCTGATTGAGAGATATACAAGTAGTATTCAATGAGCTTGCAAGAATTCACTCAAAGTCATGAAGTCATGGAGAGAACATAGGATTACAGGCAGATTAGATCCAAAGGTGAATCATGGCTCTGCCACTTACAAAACTTTAGGCAGCTATTAAATTTAAATCTCATGTTTTTCATTGAAAAAAGCACAATACTATAAATATATAGCATGGATACTTTTGCTAAGTATTCATTTCCTTCCCACCACTTAGAATATCAAGCAATTTTCCATTGTGCCAATATCAAGCAGTAGTTTACTGACTAAAGTACAAAATGTGAATTCTCTGCCATTTATGGTATTCCTAGCCTGACCACTTATCTTTTAGGATAATTATTCTTATTTTTTTCCAAAAGGCAGTTTATTTTTATATGCATTTTTTATTAAAATGTTTAATTTATTTTGTTAACAAGATTTCAAGTGTCCCACTTAATATAATTCCCTCAAACCCCCTCAATCTGCCTTCTAATTCACCCCTTTTGCCCCTTCTCCCCTTACCTTCATCCCCCTTTTCCCTCTGTATCTATGTGTCATGTATATACAATTTGGCCAATCCTTTCATCTTTCTTGATCTCATCCTCTAATTCCGCTTCCCTCTGACAGTTGTCCTTCTGTTTCTTGTGTCCTGGCCTCTGTTTCTATTTTGTGTTTCAGTACATTGTGTTCATTAGATTCTACATATAAGTGAGCTCATATGTATATTTGTCTTTCTCAGTCAGGTTAATTTCACCTAGCATAATTATCTCCAAGTCCATCCACGCCATCACAAAAGGTAAGCTATTTCCTTCTTTTTCACAGCCACGTAGTATCCCGTTGTGTATATGTACCAGTTCTTTTTTATCCACTTGTCCACTGACAGACACTGGGACTGTTTCCAGATCTTGGCTATTATAAACAGTGCTGCAATAAACATGGGAGTGCATATCTTCTTTTGAGTTAGTGTTTTGGAGTTCTTAGGATATATTCCTAATAGTTGGATAGCTGGGTCATAAGGTATTGCCATTTTTAATTTTTTGAGGAAAGGCCGTACTGTTTTTCAGAATTGCTGAACAAGTCTACATTCCCATTAGCAGTACAGGAGGGTTCCCTTTTCTCCACACACTCGCCAGTACTTGTTTGTGGATTTGTTAGTAAGAGCCATTCTGACAGGTATGAAATGGTATGTCATTGTGATTTAGTTTGCTTTTCTCTGATGATTAGGAACATTAAACATTTTCTCATATGCATATTGACCATCTGTGTGTCCTCTTTGGAGCAGTATCTATTCAGGTCCTTTGCCTGCTTTTTTTCTATTTTTCAGAAGTGAGAAGCCAGGAGGCACAGAGACAGACTCCTGCATGAGCTTGACAGGGATCCACCAAGCAAGCCCACTAGAGGGCGATGATCTGCCCATCTAAGGTTTTGTTCTGTTGCAACCAGAGATATTCTAGTGCCTGAGGTGGAAGCCATTGAGCCATCCTCAGCACCCGGGCCAATGTTGCTCCACTGGAGCCTTGGCTGTGGAAGGGGAAAAGAGATAGAGAGAAAGGAGTGGTGGAAGGGTGGAGAAGCAGATGGGTACTTCTGTCTGAGAATCAAACCCAGGACTCCCACACGTCATACTGATGCTCTATCACTGAGCAAATCAGCCAGGGCCCTCCTTTGCCTGCTTTTAATTGGATTGTTTACCATCCTGGTGTTGAGTTTTAGAAGTTCTTTATAAATTTTAGTAATTAACCCCATATCAGTCATATCAGCAAATATGTTCTCCCATTGAGTGAGTTGTCTTTTTATTTTGTTAATGGTGCCTTATGCTGCACAAAAGTATTTTAGTTTGATGTAGTCCCATTTGTTTATTTTGTCTTGTATATCACTTGCTCATGGAGATATATCAGCAAAAACATTGCTACAAGAGATAGTAGAGAGTTTATTGACTATGTTTTCTCACAAGATTTCTATGGATTTGCAACTTATATTTAAGTGTTTTATCCATTTTGAGTTTGTTTCTGTGAATGGTGTAAATTGGTAGTCTACTTTTAATTTTTTTGCACATACCTGTCCAATTTTCCCAACACCATTAATTAAAGAGACTGTCTTTACTCCATTGTATACTCTTCCCTCCTTTGTCAAATACTACTTGATCATAAAGATGTGGGTTTATTTCTGGGTTCTCTGTTCTGTTCCATTGACCTGGATGTCTGCTCTTATGCCAGTACCAAGCTGCTTGATGACAATGACCTTGTAGTATAGCTTGATATTAGGAAGTGCAATACCTTCCACTTCGTTCTTTACTTTCAAGATTGCTGAAGCTTTTTGGGTTCTTTTTAATTCCATATAAATTTTTGGAATATTTGTTCTAGCTCTGTGAAGTAGCCATTGGTATTTTAATAAAAATTGCATTGACTCTATAGATTGCTTTGGGTAATATGAACATTTTATAGATGTTAATTCTTCCTATCCATGAACACGGTATATGCTTCCACTTGTTTGTATCTTCCTCAGTTTCTTTTTTTAATGTGTAGATTTTTCTGAATACAAGTCTTTTACTTCCTGGTTAAATTTATTCCTAGGTACTTTATTTCTGTTGTTGCATTAGTGAAGGGGATTGTCTCCTTGGTTTCTCTTTCTGACAGCTTATTGTTGGTGTATAAAAATGCCACTGATTTCTGAATATTAATCTTATATCCTGCCACCTTGCCAAATTCATTTATCTAAGTCTAGTAGTTTTTTGGCTAAGACTTTAGGGTTTTCTATGTACAGTATCATGTCATCAGCAAATAATGACAGTTTTACTTTTTCTTTCCCAACTTGAATGCCCTTTTTATTCTTGTCTGATTGCTGTGGCTAGGACTTTCAGAACTCTGTTGAAAAGAGTGGTGAAAAGGGGCACCCTGTCTTGTTTCTGATCTTAAGGAGATTGCTTTTCATTTTTGCCCCTTGACTATGATGTTGCCGTCAGTTTGTCATATACAGCCTTTATTATATTGAGATATGTTCACCATATTCCCACTTTGCTGAGATTTTTTATTATAAATGGGTGCTAAATTTTATCAAATGCTTTTTCTGCATCTATTGATATAATCATGTGATTTTTATCCTTCATTTAGTTTATGTGATGAATCACACTTATTGATTTGCAAATATTGAACCAACCTTCCCTTCTGGGAATAAATCCCATTTGGTCACGATGTATGATCTTTTTAATATATTGCTGGATCTGGTTTGCTAATATCTTGTTGAGAATTTTAGCATTTATGTTCATCAGAGATATTGGCCTATAGTTTTTTGTCCTTGTAGTATTTTTACTTGGTTTTGAAATTAGAATAATGCTTGTCTTATAAAATAAGCTTGAAAGCCTTCCTAACTCTTGAATTTTTTGGAATAGCTTGAGAAGGATAGGTGTTATTTCTTTTTTGAATGTTTGCTAAAATTCACATGTGAAGCCATCCAGTCTAGGACTTTTGCTGGTAGTTTTTTGATAACTGTTTCAATTTTATTTGTTATTTTTAGTCTGCGTAGGTTTCCTGATTCTTCCAGATTCAGTTCTAGAAGATTGTATGTTCTACAAATTCATCCATTTCACCCAGGTTGTCCAATTTTTTGGCATATAGATTTTCATAGTATTTTCTTACAATCCTTTATGTTTCTGTAATGTCAGTTGTTACTTCTTTTAATTTCAAATTTTATTTATTTGGGTCTTCTCTCTCTCCCTCTTTTTTCTTTTCTTTCTTTTTTTTTTTTTTTTTTTTTTGAGGAGTCTAGTTAAAGGTTCTCGTCAATCTTGTTTACCTTTTCTAAGAATCAGCTCTTGGTTTTATTGATCTTTTGTATTGTATTTCTAGCCTTTATGTTATTTATGAATCTGATCTTTATTGTTTCCTTCCTTTTACTTCCTCGGGCTTTATTTCTTGTTCTTTTTCAATTCCTTTAATTACAGGGTTAGATTGTTTATTTTAGCTTTTTCTTGCTTCTTGAGGCATGCCTGTAATGCTATAAACTTCCCTCTCAGGACTGGTTTCACTGTGTCTCATAGATTTGGGGTTGTTGAATGTTCATTTTCATTTGTTTCAAATAAATTTTTATTTCTTCCTTGATCTCATTTTTAACCCATTTATTATTTAATAGCATGCTATATAGCCTCCTATTGTTTGAATGATTTTCTGATTTTCTACTGTAGTTGATTTCTAGTTTCATGCCATTGTGGCATGAAAAGATGCTTGATATTATTTTAATCTTAAAATTATTGAGGCTTGTTTTGTGTCCTAAATGTGGTTTATCCTAGAATATGTACCATGAGCACATGAAAAGAATGTATATTCTGCTGCCTTGGGGTAAAATGTTCTGAGGATATCAATGAAATCCGGTTGACCTAGTGTGTCATTTAAGGCCATTGTTTCTTTATTAATTTTCTGTCTGGAAGAGATATTCATTGATGTTAGTAGGGTATTAAGACCACCTACTATTATAGCATTGCTGTCAATCTTGGCCTTTATGTCTGTTGAGATCTGCTTTATATATTTTATATATTTAGGTGCTCCTATGTTGGGTACATAAGTATTACAATGGTAATATACTCT
The DNA here is from genome assembly GCA_037038555.1 of Rhynchonycteris naso. Lineage (NCBI taxonomy): Eukaryota > Metazoa > Chordata > Mammalia > Chiroptera > Emballonuridae > Rhynchonycteris > Rhynchonycteris naso. Next base: position 82,068,573 of record CM072999.1, on the reverse strand, counting down.
TGTTGGATTGTCCCTTTGTCATTATATAGCAACCTTCTTTATCCCTTACAATAGCCTTTGTTTTAAAGGCTATTTTGTCAGTTATAACTATTTCTACCCCAGCTTCTTTTTAATTTTTATTTGCATAAAATATTTTTTCTATCTCTATTTTCAGTCTATGTGTATCTTTTGTTCCAAGCTGAGTCTCTTGTAGACAGCATATATAAGGGCCTTGTTCTCTTATCTATGCAGCTACCCTGTACCTTTTGATTAGAACATTTAATCCATTTATATTTAAGGTTATTATTGATATGTACTTATTTATTGCTGTTTTATTCTTTAAACCTGCAATTCTCTTTCTCTCAATTTCTCTTTTCCTTTTCTCTTTTAACAGCAGACACCTTAACATTTCCTGCAGTACTTGTTTGGTTGTAATGAACTACTTGAGCCTTCTTTTTCAGCTGGGATACTCTTTATTTCTCCTTAGATTTTAAGTGATAGCCTTGTGGATATAGCATAATAGTCTTGGTAATAGGTTCTTGTTTTGCATCACTTTGAATATTTCTTGCCAATCCCTTCCAGCCTGAAATGCTTCTGTTAAGAAGTCAGATGCCATTCTTATCGGGGTTCCTTTGTAGGTAATTAACTGCTTTTCTCTTGCAGCTTTTAGTATTCTTTCTTTGTCTCTTAATTTTGACATTTTAAATGATGTGTCTTGGTGTAGGCCTTTTTAAAATTCATCTTTAACGAGACTCTCTGTGCTTCTTGAACTTGTGTGACTTTTTCATTCATCAGTTTAGGAAAGTTTTTGGCTATGATTTCTTCAAACAGGTTCTCTATCCCTTGTTCATTCTCTTCTTCAGAAATACCTACAATGCAGATGTTATTTCTCTTCATGTTGTTGCAGAGGTCTCTTAGAGTTCCCTCAGTCTTCTTAAGCCTCTTTTCTTTTTGCAGCTCTGCTTCTGTGTTTAGGTTTATCTTGTTCACTGTTTTTTTAATTACATGAAAGCAGGGGAGGCAGAGAGACAGACTCCCAAATGTGCCCCAGTCAGGATCCACCTGGCAAGTCCCCTATGGGGCAATGACCTGCCCGTCTGGGGCCATTGCTCTATTGTTAAGCAACTGAGCTATCTTTAGTGCCTGAGGCAGAGGCCACAGAGCCATCCTAAGTGCCCAGGGCCAACACACTTGAGCCAATCAAGCCACGACTCTGGGACTGAAGAGAGAGAGAGAGAGAGAGAGAGAGAGAGAGAGAGAGGAGGGTGGGATGGATAAGCAGATGGTCACTTCTCCTATGTGCCATAACTGGGAATCGAACCCAGGATATTCATATGCCAGGCTGACACTCTACCACTGAGCCACAGTGTCTTTTATTGTATCTGTCATTTCTGGGTGTTTTTTTTATGATTTCAATGTCTTTTTTAATGCTTACTATCTCTTTGTTTAAGTTCTCATTGTGCTCATTCATCGTTGCACTAAGATTCTTAAGCATCCTAATAACCACTATTTTAAACCACGTCACGTCATTTGGTTGCTTCCATTTCATTTAGTTCTTTTTTTCGGAATTTCTGTTGTTGGTTTATTTGGTTCATATTTAATTCTCTGCCCATTTTGTCTGTGTATTAGGTATCTTTGCTCTGACTTTCAAATTTGTTGTGACATCTTTATAAGGAAGATGGGCTCAGTGGTACTGACCTCTGGGCCACCTGAATTCCTTGGTCTAGGAATGTTTTTTAAAGCTTATATTTAACTTCCTGTCATATGTGAGTCTTGAATGCAGCTAGTCCTTTTATGGGTGAGATTATCCCTTCAGGCTGGTTGGCTCTAATGGTCAACTTTTATCACATATATTAGATGCTGTACAGTGTATATCCTGTTGGACGTATTTCTTCTCCTCAGTGTCTCATGTCTGCTGGACTCCTCCTTTGGTCATACCACTTGTGTAGCTAGCTGAGTCTAGCATTGGTGTGGACTGCCACCTACTACTGGTTGTGTTGGTTCTGAGTCCTCTTGAGTTGGCCTCAGCAATTGTTTATAATCTGCTATGGAATTACCTGTTTAGAGTTACAGCTCTGTTCATTGTTTGTATCTGCTTTTTCTGTGCAGATAGTATGGTAGGGGCCAGTGGTGGGGTGCAGCCAGTTTGCACTGGTTCAGCAGAACTGATACATATTTTTTTTGTTGAGTTTGGCAGACCAGTTGTTCTCTCCAAGGGGGGTGCTTGGGCAGCTGCCCAATGTGGAAATCACAAATTTACATTCCTTACTCTTCTTTAATGTTCATCTGTGCAACAGCATATTCTAAGCACCTTAAGTAATGTTAGTTTTGTCCATAGGTGAAAAAAATTGCAACTGAGGAACCAATCAAAAATGAATATAAAAATAGCTCAAATAACAGTTATTTTGTTTTTGTCAGATATTAGTTTTTCATTATTTTAAAATTCTTATAATCTAGTTTTGTGTATCTATTTTATTGTTTTTATTTATGTATTAAATGCATAAAATAATAAACTACCTTTTGGTATATATATTTTTTATACTTAAAATGGTCATTAGGGCAGAGAACCAGTTGTTAATTTATTTGAATCCCACCACTGGGAGGGGCCAACCAGTGTATAAGGATCAGCTTTCTCCTGCTTAGAGCTGACAGCAGCTCCGTAAAAGCCCCAAGCTCTGTAAGATTTGTCTCTACTTTTTAGCTGTTTTGCCTCCTCTTGCAGCTGCATGTTCTCCTCACTGAGTCTTCTGTAGAAAGACTATAGTATGGGTCCAGACTGGCTTCACCCCACCAATCCCTCTGCAGATTGCATGCCAGATAAGTTAGGGCAGCTGAGGTTGGGGATACGATGTTAGTGGGAGTCCCTACATCAGGGGTCCCTCGGTCAGGAGCTCAGTATGGAAAAAGTGGCCCCTACTCCAGAGCCTAATCCCTCAGAAACTGCTGGATACTCCAATTCTATATATATCCCCAGTGAGGTGACCAGCAGGTTTAGATTGGATGGAGCCAAAAGTCCTCTCTGTATAAGTTCTTCCAGCTGGGGAGCTCCTGGTCTCAGGGATGAAGGCCAAGAGAGTTTTCAAGTGGGGCTGATTGTACCCCTCCCAGAAAGTGGCTAAGCCCCTGACTGGTCTCCACACTAGGCTCCAGGGGACCCACACCTTGAATGTCTGTGCTCCAAGTGTCTCTCCCTTCCCCCTGTGGAATCTAGCCCAGCCGGGCAGGATACCCAGCACCCAGGCTGGCTGGCTGTGAAGCTCCACCCTGTCTTATACACACGTGATCCACTGTGCAGGTGCTGATTACAGAAAGTGAAGCTCACCTCAGCTGGGCCTGGTGTCCATCAAGCTCTCCCTTTGGACATGCTGCCAGCAATGGTCACTAGATCCTGAACAGATGCTCACCACAGCTGGCCATTAAAGTGCCTGGGCCTCCTTGGAGGGCACCTGGTACAGACTAGTGAACGCCTCTGCCTATAACTGGCCCTCAGCAACCTTCTTGGAGCTACAAATAACCCAGTGTCTGTGGCTGCCTCTTCTGGGTTCAGGTGCACATGTAAATATCAAGCTGCACACCTAGGCAGGTTTTTACCCATGCTGGGCTTGGGGGCGAGTCAACAAAATGCCCAAGGTTCCCTGCCACCTCCTGCTGCCTCTGTCTGCTGGCTGCTTGTTGGGTTTAGCCATTGGAAAAACCTCCAATAGAGTCTAAAGCCTGGGGCAAGTCAGAGATTAGAAAGGGTGGTAGGTGTGGCTCCTGCTCACTCAGCCCCAGGTATTAGTCCACCCTGACTGATTTTACAGACCTCAGTAGAGTGTAGCCCCTAGGAGTCTGATGGGTGTGGCCTATAACCCAGAGGTGTGGTCTGCCTGCAGTCTGGACAGAATCTACTAAATCTACCATGAGGCAGAATCACCAGTCATATTCCCAGGAGAGTGTGGGGAAAGGTGCCTGCCACAATGCCAGAAAACTGAGTAACTGATGTACCCCCATTTCCTGGCTTATTTCTCAGTATGGTACAGTTTCCGTGGGTGGGGTAAAGTGGGATTCTGAGGGTCAGGCAGCTGTTTTCCCTGGGCTGATGCTGCCCAGAGGGGACTGGTCCAGCCATGAAAGATGGAGACTGCAGTGTTGGAGAATGACTCAGCACAAGAATTCCGGTGGCTGTCCCCCACAGTGTCTCTTTGTGGGCCAAAAACTTCACTCTGTCCTCAAGCAACTCTAGTCCTCTCAGCCCTTCCTCTACCAGAGCCCTGGGTAAGTGTCTGTGAACCATATTTTCTGCACTGGTCTTTGAGATGGGTTATAGGCCACACCCATCAGACTCCTAGGGGCTACACCCTACTGAGGTCTGTAAAATCAGTCGGGGTGGACTAACACCTGGGGCTGAGTGAGCAGAGCCTGTGTCTTTGAGAGCTCCCATCTCTTTTTTGCAGGCAGAAATCTCGGTTATTTTCCCCACCAAATGTTGTGTGGGTGCTTCTTCTAGGCTCTGGTGCCCTAGGCTGGGTACCCCAGCCTTGGACCAAGGACCGTCCCCTCTCAGGGCGGCCCCGCTTGCAGTGAGAGTCCCTCCAGATCCTCTGCTGCCCTTGCTCCTGGGAGTGGGGCAGCCCTTTTTTTGCATCTCTGCCTTTCCTGCCAGTCTCGATGTGGTTTCTGTGACTCTTTGGTTATGTATTCCTTTATATTTTGTCCAAAGTTGATTTTTCAAGATGATTGTTTTTAACTTTAGTTGTGTGGGGCAGCTGTATTAGGCTTGCATGCAGGGTAACCAGCTGCAAGCACTTTGCCTGAATGGTGTGTGAGTACATGGCTGTGCCATGTGTGTATGGCCTATATAAGGCTATGGGTGCTTGTGCTTGAGAGAAATGAGAGATTAGTGATGTGGATGCACAGATTGCCTGCCCACCACTGTGACAGGCCACTTTGCTCTTTGTTTACCTGAGAGGGAGTTTCCCCTGCTTGTATGCTTGTCCCTAATTGTGAGACTTTATTAAATGGAATCGCCCAACCCTTTCTGGCTCCACAGTTTTCCTACCATCTGCTGGCCTTGGCCACCAACATTACAAGTTGTAATCTAATTTGCTCCTTGGAGGTGGCAGTTGGGATGTCTGCCTACTCTGTCACCATCTTGGAATCCCCACGATAATTATTCTTTGTGATAATTTGGTGAGCTTCTGTAATGCTGGTGGTTGACGCCAGGCAGGTTCACATTGGATTCAGGCAGACAGTAGAGGAACTGCAGAACCAGGAAGTGTTAGGCCATACCCGTTTATTGGAGGCTCACAAAGACAGGCGATCGAATAAACAACAAAAGGAAAACAGCTAATAAACAAAGGAAAACCTGCTATTCACAGTAAGGGCAAGGGAGCAAGGAAAACCACACCTCACAGTGGCAGGAGAGTTATCCCGGAGACCTGCCACCCAGGGGAAGCACCCACAGCCTAATATAGGCTATGCATAGGTGCCTCTGCCATGTGCTCTCACACTAATCAAGCAAAGTGCTTATAGTCGGTAACCCAGCAAGCAAGTCTTACACAGCTGCCCCATAGTTGGGGCAGTACTCTAATAACCAATAGCGGTCCAGTAGAAATAATCAACATTCTGCCTTAACAAAGCACCATTATACACCATTACAAGTTCGCCATTACCAGTCTCCTTTATCAGGTGTTTGGAGTCAGACAGATCTGGGTTCTAATTCTAGTTCAGTACTTTATAAATGTGTGCTATTGGACAAATGGCTTTACTTTCATATGACTTAGTTCTCAAAAAGGCCCAGCATGCCCTGGCTGGAGAGTTCAGTTGGTTGGAGCATTGTCCGGAAGCGCAGAGGTTGGCGGTTCGATTCCTGGTCAGCGCACATACAGGAACAGATGTTCCTGTCTCTCTCCTGCTCTCTCCCTTCCTCTCTCTAAAATCAATAAAACTGACATTTAAAAAAAAAATGCCCAACATACAGAGATGGCAGAATATAAAAATTAATGAAAATGTGTTTCAAGTGCCTGACATAGTTCATACTTACAAAAGCATAGCTAGAAGTTACTACTTCCCAACTGTCAGCAAAGCAATCACTCCATATCCATTAACTGATTAGATTGCTTTGGACTCTAGATTGGTACTGTGGATGTCCTATTGCTCAAAGTATGTATATGAAAATGGAACCACTCTATTAATTAAACTTCCCTGTTACTATAGGTAGTTGTCATAACTAAGATGTTGTGCTAGACTTTTTACACTAAATAAAATTGGTTCTCTATCCTGGAATCAGTACCAAATTAGAGATTTATAAATACATATAGAGAAAAAAATAGTAGTACATATATATATATAATGTGTATATGTATGTTTACATACTTATATGTATAAACAAAATTACTCACTTCTGCTTTATTAACTCATCTTGAAAAATGGATGATGTGATAGCAGCAAAGAGTTAAAAGTCAGAAAAAGGAGGAAGAAAATAAAACTAAGAAATTAAATTCTAGTCTAAAAATTCTGTGATTACCCATCAGTAAAGTCTATTTGGTAAAATAACCTGTGGGCAAAATTGTAAACACCATATGTTTTTGAATATTAAAGTGTTGTCTAAGAAAATTACTAAAACATTTTTATTTTATTTTATTGATTTTACTTTGTTGTGTTTACATAGTTACAAGTGTGCCCCCAAATATCTCTCCCTCCGTCCCCTCCATATTGTCCTTGATACCCCCTTGGAACCCTCTCGCCACAGGCTTCCCCCCTTTCCTCCATGATTTACTATCCTGCCCTCTATCTCTCTGTGTTATGTGTATATACTGTCACTAATGCCTTTTCTTTCTTTGATCCCCTCCTCTCATCCCCTTTCCCTCTGCCCGCCTTCCCTATGGACTCTTTGACCCCTTCTCTGCCTCTCTTCCATTCCTCAGTTCAGATTGTTCATTGGATTCCTCATATAAGTGAGGTCATATGATATTTCTTTCTCTGCTTGGCTTATTTCACTTAGCATAGTAGACTCCAGGTCCATCCATGTTGTTGCAAAAAGTAAGGTTTCCTTTTTCGTGGCCGCATAGTATTCCATAGTGTATATGTACTGCTGCTTTTTAATCCACTTGTCTACTGATGGACATTTAGGCTGTTTCTAGATCATGGCTATTGTAAACAATCCTGCCATAAACATGGGGGGTGCATTTCTTCTTTTGAGTAAGTGATTTGTTATTCTTAGGATATATTCCCAGAAGTAGGATAGCTGAGTCAAAAGGCAGTTTGATTTTTAACTTTTTGAAGAATCTCCATACTCTTTTCCACAGTGGCTGTACCAGTCTGCATTCCCACCAGCAATGCAAGAGGGTTCTTTTTTTATCCACACCCTCACCAGCACTTGTTATGTGTTGTTTTGTTAATGAGCATCATCCTGACAGGTGTGAGGTGGTATCTCATTGTGGTTTTAACTTGCATTTCTCTAATGATTAGTGATGCTAAACAGTTTTTCATATTCCCATTGGCCATCTGTATGTTCGCTTTGGAGAAATGTCTATTCAGTTCGTCTGCCCATCTTTTGATTGGATTGTTTACTTTCCTGGTGCTGAGTTTTACAAGTTTTTTATAGATTTTGATTATTAACCCCTTATCAGACATATTGGTGAATATGTTCTCAAATTGTGTGGGTTGTCTTTTTATTTTTTCATGTTGTCTTTTTCTGTACAAAACTTTTTAGTTTGATATAGTCCCACTTGTTCATCCTGTTTATTTCACTTGCCCATTGAGTTAAATCAGCAAATATATTGCTGTGAGAGATGTCGGAGAACTTACTGGCTATGTTTTCTTCCAAGATGATCATGATTTCACGATTTATCCATTTTGGGTTTATTTTTGTGAATGGTGTAAGTTGATGACCTAATTTTATTTTTTTGCATGTATTTGTCCAATTTTCCTAGCACTATTTGTTAAATAGACTGTCTTTTCTTTATTGTATGCTCTTACATCCTTTGTCAAATAACAGTTGACAATAATGGTGTGGGTTTATTTCTGAGTTCTCTGTTCTGTTCCATTGATCCGTATGCCTGTTCTTATGCCAGCACCAAGCAGTTTTGAGTACAATGGCCACGTAGTATAAATTAACATCAGAAAGTGTGATTCCCGCCGCCCTTCATTTTTCTTTTCCAAGACTGTTGAGGGTATTCATGTTCTTTTTTGGTTCCATATAAATTTTTGTAATATTTGTTCTGTATCTTTGAAGTATGCCATTGGTATTATAATAGAAATTGCATTGAATTTATAGATTGCTTTGCGTAGTATAGACACTTTAATGATGTTTATTCTTCCTATCCATTGAACACATTTTGTATCATTCTTGATTTCTTTTATCAATGTTTTATAATTTTTCCAGTACAGGTCTTTAACCTCTTTGGTTAAATTTACTCCTAGGTACTTTATCTTTTTTATTTTTTTGGTTGCAATAGTGAAGGGGATTTGTTTTCTTAGTTTCTCTTTCAGACAGTTCATTGTTGGTGTATATAAATGCCACTGATTTCTGAGTATTGATTTTATATCCTGCCACCTAGCTGAATTCATTTATCAGTTCCAATAGTTTTTTTACTCAGATTTTACAGTTTTCTATATACAGTATCAAGTCATCAGCAAATAATGAAAGTTTTATTTCCTCTTTTCCAATTTGGATGCCTTTTATTTCTTCTTCTTATCTGATTGCTGTAGCTAGGACTTCTAGAAGTATGTTGAATAAAAGTGGTGAAAGGGGGTACCCCTGCCTTGTTCCTGTTCTTAAGAGGACTGCTTTTAATTTTTGCTCATTGAGTATGATATTGGTTATGGGTTTGTCATAGATGGCCTTTATCATGTTGAAGTATGTTCCCTGTATTCCCACTTTGCTGAGAGTTTTGATCATAAATGAGTGCTGTATTTTATCAAATGCTTTTTCTACATCTATTGATATTATCATGTAGTTTTTATCCTTCCTTTTGTTTATGTGATGAGAATCACGTTGATAGATTTACGAATATTGTACCAGCCTTGCCTTCCCAGAATAAATCCCACTTGATCATGATATATGATTTTTTTCAAATCGGATTGCTGGATACGATTTGCTAATATTTTGTTGAGAACTTTAGCATCTAAATTCATCAGGGATTGGCCTATAGTTTTCTTTCTTTGTAGTGTCTTTGCCTGGTTTTGGGATGAGGATTATGTTCACCTCATAAAAGGAGTTTGGAAGTATTTTCTTCTCCTGATTTTTTAAAAATAGCTTGAGAAGGATAGGACTTAGGTCTTCTTTGAATATTAGGTAAAATTTGCTGTGAAGCCATCAGGCCCAGGACTTTTGTTTGTTGGGACTTTTGTGATAACTTTTTCAGTCTCATTTGTTGTAATCAGTCTGTTTAGGTTTTCTATCTTTCCAGATTGATTTTTGAATGATTATATGTGTCAGGGAATTTATCCATTTTATCTAGATTGTCCAATTTCTTGGCATTCAGTTCTTCATAGTATTTTCTTACAATCCTTTATATTTCTGCTGTGTCAGTTGTTACTTCTCTAATCTCATTTCTTATTTTATTTATTTGAACCCTCTCTTTTTTATTCTTGGTGAGTCTTGTTAAAGGTTCATAAATTTTGTTTAACTTTTCAAAGAACCAGTTCTTGGTTTCATTGATCATTTGTATTTTTTTTTTTTTTTTTTTTTTTTTTTGCCTCTATGTCATTTATTTCTCCTCTGATCTTTATTATTTCCTTCCTTCTACTTCCTCTGGGCTTTTTTGGCTGTTCTTTTTCTAGTTCTTTTAGGTGCAGGATTAAGTGGTTAATTTAAGCTTTTTCTTGTTTCTTAAGGTATGCCTGTAATGCTATGAACTTCCCTCAGGACTGCTTTTCTTGTGTCCCATAAATTTTGAGTTGTTGTATGTTCATTTTCATTTGTTTCAAGGAAGTTTTTTATTTTTTTCCTTGATCTCATTGTTAACCCATTCATTATTTAATAGCATGCTATTTAGTCTCCAAATGTTTGAATGTTTTTCAGTTTTTCTATTGTAGTAGATTTCTAGTTTCATGCCATTGTGATTACAGAAGATGCTTGATATGATTTCAATCTTCTTAAATTTATTAAAACTCATTTTGTGTCCTAACATGTGGTCTATCCTAGAGAATGTACCGTGAGCACTTGAAAAGAATGGATATTCTGCTGCTTTGAGGTAAAGGTTCTGAAGATATCTATTAAATCCAGTTGAACTAGTGTGTCATTTAAGGTCACTATTTCATTGTTAATTTTCTGCCTGGAGGTTCTATCCATTGAACCTCCAGAATGAGGTGTTGAAATCCCCTACTATTATAGTATTGCTGTTGATCTCGCCATTTTTGTCCATCAAAATCTGTTTTATATATTTAGGTGCTCCTATATTAGGCTCATATATATTTATAATAGTTATATCTTCCTGTTGTGATGCTTCTTTTATCATTATGTAGTGACCTTCTTTACCTCTTACTATAGCCTTTGTTTTAAAATTTATTTTGTCAGATATTAGTATTGCTACCCCAACTCTTTTTTCCTTTCTGTGTGCATGAAATATTTTTGTCCATCCCTTTACTTTCAGTCTATGTGTATCTTTATTTCAGAGGTGGGTCTCTTGTAGACAGCATATGTACAGGTCTTGTTTTCTTATCCATGCAGCTATGCTATGTCTTCCCCCTCCCCCCCCCCCAGGGACAGAGAGAGAGTCAGAGAGAGGGATAGATAGGGACAGACAGACAGGAACGAAGAGAGGTGAGAAGCATCAATCATTAGTTTTTCGTTGCAGTTGCAACACCATAGTTGTTCATTGATTGCTTTCTCACATGTGCCTTGACCTCGGGCCTTCAGCAGACCAAGCAACACCTTGCTGGAGCCAGCAACCTTGGGTCCAAGCTGACGAGCTTTTGCTCAAGCCAGATGGGCCCGCGCTCAAGCTGGCGAGCTCAGGGTCTCGAATCTGAGTCTTCAGCATCCCAATCTAACGCTCTATCCACTGCGCCACCATCTGGTCAGTCTCCCCTATGTCTTTTGATTGGAGTATTTAATCCATTTACATTTAAGGTTATTATTAATATGTAGCTATTTACTGACATTTTATTCTTTAAATCTAATCATCTTTTTTTTTATTTTATTTTTCCTTTGCTCTTTTTACAGCAATCTCTTTAACATTTCCTGCAGTACTGCTTTGGTAGTAATGAATTCCTTGAGGTTTTTGTTTTGTTTTTTGTCTGGGAAACTTTTTATTTCTCCTTTGATTTTAAATGATAATCTTTCTGGATAAAGAAGTCCTGGTTGTAAGCTCTTGTTTTGCATTACTTTGCCTATTTTTCCATTCCTTTCTGGCCTCAAGTGTTTCTGTTGAAAAGTCAGATGTCATCCTTATGGGGTCTTCTCTATAGGTAATTGACTTCTTTTCTCTTGTTACTTTTAGTATTTTTTCTTTATCTCTTAACTTTGGTATATCAATTATGATGTGTCTTGATGTAGGCCTTATTGGATTTCTCTTTACCGGGACTCTCTTTGCTTCTTCAACTTGTGTGACTTTTTTCTTCATCAATTTAGGGAAGTTTTCAGCTATGAATTCTTCAAACAGGTTCTTTATCCCTTCTTCTTTCTCTTCTCCTTCAGGAACCCCTATGATGAGGATGTTATTTCTCTTCATATTGTTACTGAATTCTCTTATAGTTTTCTCAGACTTTTTGAGCTTCTTTCCTTTTTGCTGCTCTCTTTCTCTTTTTATTTATCTTGTCCTGTTAGTCGCTGATTTGATCTTCTGTTTCATCCAGCCTACTGTTGTTTCCTTCTCATGTAGTCTTCATTTCTAATACTGTAATTGTCATTTCTGATTGACTCTTTTTTATGATTTCAATGTCCTTTTTGATGCTTTCAATGTACTTATATAGGTGCTCATTAAGTCTATCCATTGTAGCTCTGAGACCATTAAGCATCCTAACAATCATTATTTTAAACTCTGCATCTGGTAATTTGGTAATTTCCATCTCATTCAGTTCTTTTTCTGGAGATTTTTCTTGTTGATTCATATGGATTACATTTCTCTGTCTTCCCATTTCTTCTGTGTGCAGTTTGCAAGCTTGTTGGGGTTGTGAAGCTGAGGTTGGTATATGAAACATGGCCCCTCCTCCAGGGCTTTATCCCTCAGCATCTGGTTGCTTAGATTTTAATTCTCCTTAACAAGTTGAGCTGTTTAAAAGTCTTAATTTCCCTGCTGTTTGCTTGCTGAGCCCAGCAGTGAACTTCTGTGTTTAGGATGGTGTTAGTAGTGGGCATATCTTGCTCTTTGGTCCCAGTTGAAGAAAATCTATACAGGCCACAAGAATGTGGTGGATGTGACCTCTGAAAACCAAAAGGTGTGGTTTGCCCAGTTACTCTCCAGGGAGTAGGGTGCATTCTCTGTATCAGAAGAGGAAGGTGTAGCTCAGGTCTCCTCAGAAACCTGAGTCCCAGCCCCCCCCCTTTAATTCCTCCTTTCCAAATAGCCTTTACTGTTGAATGGAGTTGAAGAGTGTTTTGGAGGCGGGTCAATTGACCTTACACTATGCTTGTGCTGGATGGAGGGAGTGGCCCTCCAACCTGCCTATGGATGCTCAGTACTGAAGAATGACTCAGCACAGGTATTCTCTTCATCACCATTTGTGTCCCTGTGCCTTGATCTCCCCACTCTCCTCGCACAAGACCAGTTCTCTCAGCCCTCCTTGTCTCTGGAGCCCCAGGCAAGTGGCTGTGAGTGAGACTTTCTGCGCTAGCCCTTTAAGGCTGCAAATTCTTTGCAAGCCATTTCCCGCAGACAGAAATCTCACTCTTCTCTCAGTCAATGCTGTCAGGCTGTCTCCTCCAGTCTCAGGGTCTCTAGGCTGGGGCTCCGGTCCTGGGACTGAGGACCCCCACCTCTCAGGGTCTCTCACCCCACAATAAGAATCCCTCTGTTATTAACACACTATGTTCTTTTTATATCTCAGATATCTCACATAAACCCAAGCAAATGATGCTATTAGTCCTCTGAGTTTAATATATAAAAGTTATAAACAGAATTAGATATTTTAAAAAATAAAAACCATCACACATCCATAGGTAGATCATATTTTACATTTTTAGTTTCCTCAATGATTCTTAAAAAGAAATGTAGAGAGTATCACAGTTGAATGCAAACTTCAGAATCATTTTGCTGAGCTGCTATTAAGTTACAGTAGGACAATTTTAATGACTAGGACTAAAGACAATATAAAGAAGATGGCTGGCATTGATTAGATATAATATTTGTAATAAACCATGCCCTAATACTACATTCTGAGAAAGTGCCAGAAGAGATAATGTGGAATCGAAAGGCATTTTCACACAGTGTTAGTGTATACATCAGTCAACCATCACATGGCTTGGGAGTTGTATAAATTTTCATGCATCAATTTGATCAGGTTTATCAGACTTAATGCTTTCAGCTGTTGAAAACAACAACCATTTATCAAACTCATTCATGTGCGATTTTAAAAAATTTTAATAAAAAGTTAATACAGACACACATGAATAAACATTTCCTGTAAATGACTATGAATTAGACAAACAGAACTCAGATAAATAGAACTGTTGTGAGATTTGGTCAAGTTCTTCAACCACTCTGATCTGTAGTAACTTCATGCAGAAGGCCTGGATTGGTTGATTACCAATGGTGTCCTAACACTAAAACTTTATAAACTGTGTTTTTGTGTATTTGATTTTAAATTAAATTCAACTTGAGAGTATAATTGTACTGAATTAAAAATTTGAAAGTGTTAAAATGACTTTTGTAAAGTTTTGGAAATGTTTTCTTCTTGAATGATTTCTATTTTTCCTCTCATATTTGCCCACTTATATATTTACCTAACCAGGCAATAAATAACTCTATTTTCTCCCACCACTTAATTTATGTATGACATATATTTTTATATTTTTAATTGTAATTCTATCCATTTTCCATCCATTAGTATATAAGCTCTTTTTTATAGTTTTCCTTGCCTACTCTTTTTTATAGTTTTCGTTGTTAGCAAGTGATTTGTTCATAAGATGCGTTTGTTAAACATTGTCTAATAAATTAATTCATGATACCTGATGGTATCAATTTAGAATGAGTTCTGGTGTCTGCCTTTCCTAGCTATTGCCACACTCACTGAGGCTGTGGATATAGTATATTCTGAAATCCAGACTGAACAATTTCTCCACTTTTGCCTTTATTCCATCACTTTAAGCCATTTCAGAAATCATCTTCTCTTTCTTTCTACCCTCTTGGCTTTGAGAATTGGTTCACTCTTCTTGTTTTGTTCCATTCAGTTTTGGCACCTGTTCCCAGACTGTTTACCTTGTGTATTGACCTTGGAAACCCCCAAGATGTGCCTCTGCTAATCATCTCTCCCCCTTTTGGCTCCAAATTCTGAATCATGGTCCAGACTAGGCCTCTGAGACACCACCTGCCCCATCTCATGAAAAAGAGATCATATTTGATTTCTTTGGACAATATCCATCTTATCAGGTTTATCTAAAACTCAGATTTGTTTGTAATGGGCACTTAAAACCCAGACTGCAATAATGGTAAATTTTTAGCTGTAAAGGTGAAGTGAATAGTCATTTGATTCCAATAACAAGTGTCTACATTAAAATAAAGCAGTAGAGGAAAATACACACTCCTTAAGATTTTCTAAGAACATGGGAAAACAATTATAACTTAAGGAGGGTAAAATATAACTGAATTATAAAAACTTGGGGTTAAAAAGAACTCTAGAGCTTTAAATAGAGTATCTAATAAAAACCTTCACTCAACATAAATCTCCCTTATAAAATATTTCTGATACATGATCATTCAGACTCTCCTTTAATATTTCCAGGAATAAAGATCCAACTAAACCAATATCTTAGCAATTCTATATTAAATTATAATCTACATTCAGTAATATCTACTGTATTTGTCTGAATTCTATCTTTTGAAACCACCAAAAAGAAGAAGTACATCCTTTTCCAAATAACTTTTTAAAAATTGTAAGATGACATTGACAGCTCCCACTTCCACCATCACCTTGTGCGCATGTGTGTGCATCCACGTGTGTGCGTCTTAATCATATGAACTTTGTACTTGTTAATACTGAGTAAAGTACTTTACATATATTATCTCTTTATCATAACTTATGGAACTCATATAATTTCATTGTGGACTCATGTTTAACTATTCAGAGCATAATTTCTACCATGCACTAATAATGTGGCCTGTAAGCTTGAATTTAAAAATGAAGATAATGATACATACCTCATGCAGCTGTTGTGAGGCTTAAGTAAATTAAAGTTTGTTGTAGAGATTAAATGAGGTAAAGTATGAGAATGACAGTATTTTCAACAAATTGTCATTAGCCATCGACATTAATTGCTTTTGGCCAGGCATCCTAATCTACTGCTTCTGCAACTGATTTTAAGATATTAATATAATTATAAAAATAATACATATTCAGTATAAAACATGAAGCAAAAAAAAGAAGAACTAAGAGATAGCATGTAGTAGAAAGACAAAGATAGCCTGAGCTGTGGTGGCACAGTGGATAGAGCATCAACCTGTAATGCTGAGGTCATGGGTTCAAAACCTGGGGCTTACTCGGTCAAGGCACATATGGGAGTTGATGCTTTCTGCTCCTCCTCTCCTTCTCTCTCTCTCTCTCTCTCTGTCCTCTCTAAAATGAATAAATAAAATCTATTTAAAAAAAGAAAGAAAGAAAAGAAAAAGATAGTATTTGCTGTACATCTGTTAAATTTTGAATTTGCATATTATTTAAATTCTTTATATAAATTAAGACACATCTAATTTATATTTTGTTTTTAGCATTAATACATAAACATTTTAACATGTTGTTGGAAGCTCTATCCCTTCACAAGTTTCATTTTGATGAACATATTTTATTCCATCAAGTGAATGTATTATGATTAGAACTAGTCTTCTCTTTTGGATGTTCAGTTATCTTAAATAGTTCACTGTTATAAACTATATAACAAACACTTTTATTCCTAAATATTGCTTTGTTTTCAGCTTTATTAGGATAGAGCTCAGGTGTTTTTAAAAAGAAATAATCTTGATATATATTTTCAGTTGATATTGTTAACCAAAATGTAATATTGCATACACACTTATCATAGATTGAGGATGGGTGTGTGTGTGTGTGTGTGTGTGTGTGTGTGTGTGTGTGTGTGTGTGTGTAACTATTAAACTTTATTGTGTTGATTTTGGCCCATATTGATTCAATGAGCCCACTGTTTTAATATTTTTCTTAGAGTTCTGCAATTGCTACACACATGATGTGTCCGCCTAAGTTCTTGCTAAAACTGTTCTTTTGAACTTGGAGGAAAAAGTATCTAGGATAGACATTTTTGACATATCACGAGAGATACCACTCCAGTTTGAAACTAGTGCATTAATCAGGCTCTGGGAACATTGTTCAAACAGCTAAAAATTTACTAACTATACTGAAATTTTAGTTAATATGTCTCCACATCATTACCAAGATGATAAATTTCCTTTCAAAATGTGCTATAACAAGGTATCTTCAGTTTATGTGGGCTCAAACAATTATATGGAATTTGAAACTACATAGAGAAATTTTAGAAGCAAATCATTTTAAAATAGCTATTAGTAGGTGTTATGAATTAACAACTGATCTGACTCATTTTACTACATAGACCTTCATCCATATAATATTTAGCAAACATTTGTTAGGTACCTTGTTCTACATCTCATGTATCCTTCTCAGTAGAATAATATATGATAACACTGCCTGGAAAATAAGGTTTATTGTTGTTAAAATAAGAACATAAAAATTATTAATTTATTTTTAAAATATAAAAGCATGGGTTATTACATGGATGGGTGGATGGATGGTTGAGTGGATGGAATATAATGTCTAAAATGTTTACAGCATCTTAAATGTTTTATAGTCAATAGTATGTTGTCTTGTGTTTCTTAAGCTTTACTTGTGGATTGACAGGCAAGTCTTATCAAAGCACGGGTCTGCTAAAAGAATCCTCTATTAGTTCTGAATAATAAATAATGATAGCATTGTTTTATTCCACTGTTTAATAACTTACATGTGTCAATAGATTATATTCTCTGAAAATCTAATTCTTCACATAATAAAAATAATTTCAAGTGAAAAAATTTTAAAGAATTATTCATATTTTTTATGATGACTCAAATAAGCCTGACAAAATTAAAGGAGCCTTAAAAGCGTCCTCCTGAAATGACAAATTTCTGGGTTCGATCCCGGGTCAGGGAACATACCTGCAGCAACCAATGAGTGCACGACTGAGTGAAACAAATGAATGCTTCCTTTACACCCCCAAACCCTAAACCGTGCCTCTCTCTATCTCGCTAACAACAACAACAAAAGAAATCAATAAATAAATTTGAAAAATTTAAACCCTGGCTGGATAGCTTCATTGATTGGAGAGTCTTCCTGGAAACGGAGGTTACCAGTTTGATCCCTGGTCAGGGCACATAGAGGAGCAGCTGTTCCTGTCTCTCTTTTCGTGCTTCCAAGAGAAAGGGTCACATGACTTGCTCGAGGTTATCATCATAACTTAAAGGGAAACTCACAATGTCCAGAGCTCTTGATGTCCTCAAATACCTTGCAACAAGACCCCACTTAGGTGGCACCAACCTCGACTCCCAAAGGGAACGGTCCATCTGTAAAAGGAAAAGTAATGGCATTACCTCATATATCGGAAGAGAACCTGGAAGAAACCTCCTGGTCTCAGCTTGAATCATTGTTGCGATTGAAAACCCTATTGAAGTCACTGACACATCCTCCAGGAATAGTGGCCAGTGAGCTATGCTCTAATTTGCTACTACTACCACGCCACTCTGGTTTTTGGCCGCTTCACTCCTGGGACCTTCACTAACTGGATCGGGGCAGCCTTTGGAGCTGTATTCTGGTGGTTCCTGACCCCAGGGACAATGACCAGCCTCTCACAAAGATGTTTACTTTAACCTGCCTACCACTGCCCTGTGTGACACACTCTCCTCTGTGCTATGTGCACCTTGTTATCCCTTCCAAGTACAATGGGTATAACTCAGTGGGTCTAAAATGGTGGGTGCTCGGCCAGGAGGTTCTGCTCATACACAGCACCATCTCCGGTGAGCACTTGCAGGGAGATCATGCCCGATCTCTACTTCTACAGAGATCCGGAAGAGATTAAAAAGAAAGAGCAGCCCGCTGCTACAAAGGCTGTGACCAAGAAGGATTTTCAGAGTGAATGGGAACTGTTCCAGCTCCCAAGTTCACTCCGCTCAACTGGGATTGCAGTCCCTGGTCTGAAGGTGCACACGGACCCTGTGCCCATTCAGCTGTGCCACACTGAAGACTGGAGCCCGCAGCTGCCGCTGAAGACTAGTCTGCAAGCTCTCACCGCTCAGGCCACTGAATGAGTGAAAACAACCAGAGTGACATTAAGCTGTTCTTTCACTGACATTTAAAAAAGAAAATAAGGTTGACAGAAAATAGTTTCAATAATAAAACAAATGAAAGAAAATCTTTCTTACCTTTCCAAAGTTTGGCCTACTTATTTAGCGTGTTATAGGAGCTATGCAATTTTCTGATCCCTATGTCTAATTTTTGTTTTTCCACATTTTAATTTTCCTTTTGCTTGTTATCTGAAAGTTAAGGTTTCTCATAAATTGTTTCCAACACAATGTATCATAAAAGTATATTAAAGGGGAAAAGGTAATTTGACTCAGGTAATCATTGTTCTAAATACTATTTCATTTTTTTAAAACATGTTATAAAGAGAAAGTAGTTGAAAACCACTAGACAACCATTATTATTTACAGGCTCTATTTGGATGATGAGGACACTGTGAAGTTATATAAAACAAAAGATTATTTAGCTGTCATTTTCTTCAATTGTTATGATGTCTCTATCATCCATACCAGAGTAAATGAGCATTTACACATGGTGAAGAAACTATATATGAAGAAGAAAAGTTCAAGTAAGAACCTTAACATGTATTGAGCACCTATGATGTGATAACATTTACATAGTTGTCATTACTTTTAATTCTTACTAAAGCGGCAAAGTGGGTAGAACTAGAAGCTCAGAGGAATGGAGCTACTTTCCAAAGGCCTCATCGGTAGCAAGTAGTACAGCCTGGTTCCAACTTCTAAATTTAAGCTTTCTCATTTACCATGCTGCCTTTCAGCAGCCAGTCTTTCATGAAGAAAACTGTTGAGAAAGTAACTGTGGATCATAAGATATTTTAAAATATTTTTATAGCAATCATAACTATTTCCATTATCACTATGATTAAAAGAAACTATTAGTCTCAACAACAATGATGCTTTTGAGTCTTAAGTTGCCTCTCTCAGAATTCCTAATAGTAAGTAGAAGACATGACACTGAGTTTCTTTTTTTCCATAACCAATGAGTTCACTTTTAGAGTGAACGCTAATATAATATGAGATCCTATGATCCTATGCTAATATACAGTATTTATATTAGCATCAAGATTTATATTAACATCAAGATTTCTCTGCATCCCTTTCCTATGCTCGGAGATACTCTATATCTTTATTGTTGTAGCACAGAAGTAGGAAGACAATATTAACACAAATTTTAATGTAATTGAATGAAAGCAATATTCAGAATTCTAATCCAACAAATCCCTCTTAAGTCAGAACTATGACAGAATCGAGTGAAAAATGCAGATTTTTTTATTGTAATCTTTCTCCAATCTTTAGTTTGCTTTGCCTCATATTGTTTATTTAACAAATATTTATTGTGTGTTTATTATGTCACTGACATTTTCCTAGGTCCATTTGCTAATATCTGGTAAGTGAGCATAGTGAAAACTTAATAAAATCCCTTTAATGTTGATTAAAAAGAAAGTCGAAGCAAGAATCAAAATATAGTTTAAAAATGGAAATATAGTTTACTCCTGCTGTTTGTCCTTTTATCAGTTTCTTTTGTTTTTACCAAATGGATCTGTTGGCAGATTGATTTTGCAGACAGACAATGTACCGTTGCTCTTAGCAGACGCGTTGAGGTTCATGGCCATCTCTGGCTCACAGCTGCATTCCTCAGGCTTCCAGGTTGTCCTCAGTCCTGGAGTAGCAGCAATCCATTTCTCACTGCAGCCAAAATGTTTACTAAGCTCTTTGAATTCTTACTTTAAATAACACAAATTAACAAATGTATTGAACACCCTGGTCAGTACCAAGGGGCTAGCATTGCTATTATTTGCTAAAGGCAATATAATTTGATCTGGTGTATTTCCATTGACTTAACTATAGATCCTCATCCACAGTGCCAAATATAAACATTGCCTTGTCTGCTGGGAAAAGTTTTTGAAAAGATGATATTTTTATCTATCTGAATGACCAGAGAAGGGAATATAGATAATTTCCTCAGATAAAAAAAAAAAAGCTTTACTTTTATGAGCTAGGTTGACCACATCACTTACTAGTGTTGGCAAAAGAGCAAAGCCTAATGACTAAAAATAAAACTGGTGTTGCCCCTCAAGAGGTTATTTTATTTATATATACAACATATTTGAGGAGTGTTGTTTATTACTGCTTGGTCAATATTTTCAAAGACTTGTTTTGATGGAGCTGTGTTTCTTCTAAGGGGAGAGGTTTATGGGTATATTGTAGCATCCTAGAAGTTCCAAATCAGCAGCATTTATGAGCTCAAAAAAGATAGTCATGAAGTTGTACATAACATACAATGAAAATGTACAACTCTGGCCACTAAAATTGCACATATCTACCTAAGGAAGTCACTGTTTCTCTGACAGCTTGCTTTCCTAGCGCATCTATAAGATAGTTCTGTATCTCAAGTTTACATTTGCCCTCATTTAAGATATACATAGAATCCTAAATTTCCAGAAGATATAAATTGCAGAATAATTATTTACAATCCAGAAGAATTTTTAACATAAAGTGTTGATAGGTATTTTCTTAGTGTTTTTAAAATATTATTTGGTGCACAGAGCTACAGCCTACATGCAATCTATCAAAATCACATCAATTAGGCAAAGTGTGGTATATTGGTAAGTAGAATTTAAAGGATATATTCAATATGTGTTCCATAAATGTATGAAAATAAACAAAGCTTTCTTAAAACCTGTTAATTTTTTAATTGCAGGGAGTAGTGTTGGTTAGTATACAAGAAAGATAAATATTAAATTTACACATAAAGATCAAGGAAAGGACCAATATTTTTTACCTTCATACTTGAAAGATTATAAGATTACTAGCCAGATCACTGACCATGGGTACATTGGACATCACCTTCCGAATCCATTTCAGAAAGTGCTTCATCCTTTGAGACTAATATAAAGCTTAGGGTATGGAACACCTTAAAATAATTTTTAAAAGTACTGGTAGTTCTCAAAGTGTGGTTCTCAGACCAATAGCATCAGTGTCACCTGGAAACTTGTTAGAAATGCAAATTATCAGGCTCTACCCTGACCTAAGGAACCAGAAATTCTAAGGTAAGATCTAGCACTCTGTAGTTAAGAAGTCTTTCAGCCCTGCAGAGGAAAGCGTCCAGGTGGTGTGGAAAGCGGGGTTCAATGAGTGAAATAACCATCCAGACCACAGACATCTCTCCAGTCTGCTGCTTGTCCCCAGGACCGGAGCTGGAGCCACAGCCACCAGCCAGGTCATTAGCCTCAGGGTCAGCCCTGCTGTACGCGGTCCCATTGCCGTAGCCCAGGAGGGGCTGCTGACAACAACGTGTCCGGTACCTAGTTTCGTTCTCAATAAAATAGTAATTGCCTTGAATGCACAAACTTCGTTTCCTTACAGCTCCTACAGTGCAGAGCTTTGGATGTAAGGAGGCCAGAACTTCATTGTTGTTTCAGAGTATTGTAAATAAAGATAAACTCCAGGGAAAATAACCAAAAGAAATAAAATAAAATAAAAACAAAAACAACATAAAGTCTTTCAGGTAATTCTGCTGCACACTGAAGTTTGGGAACCACTGAAGTGAACTAATAAAGACAGTTGTAATATATGCATACATCTGGTTACTGCTTTATACAGTTATTTTCAAATTCTGTTTCTTGGAATGCTGGGCATTTATCCCAGCATTCTCTGATGGGGAGTTATGGGGAGAAAAGAAACAGAAAGAAAAAAAATCTGTTTTGGATATAGTTGAAACTACTGCAGTATTTGCAGATGAAAATGTTAATGCTGTCATTAAATATTCTGAAAACAGGAAAGAGAGCAGGACTAATTTGAGGACAAAGGAGAGAAGAAAACATAGAGAAGAGATTAGGAGAAGAAGCAGAGAGAAAAGAGATTTTTCAGTTGCATATAAAAAAAAAAACCCTGTAAAGTATTATACAGCAATCAAATAAATGTCCACTATGGATATTCATAATATGACAGTCTGAATAATCTGAATTTTACATTAAATGAAAATGTCACAGCCTGACCAGGTGGTGGCGCAGTGGATAGAGCGTCGGACTGGGATGCTGAAGACCCAGGTTCGAGACCCCCGAGGTTGCCAGCTTGAGCGCGGGCCCATCTGGCTTGAGCAAAGCTCACCAGCTTGGACCCAAGGTCGCTGGCTCCAGCAAGGGGTTGCTCGGTCTGCTGAAGGCCCGCAGCCAAGGCACATGTTAGAAAGCAATCAATAAACAACTAAGGTGTTGCAACGACAACGAAAAACTAATGATTGATGCTTCTCACCTCTCTCCGTTCCTGTCTGTCTGTCCTATCTATCTATCCCTCTCTCTGACTCTCTCTCTGTCCCTGTAAAAAAAAAGAAAGAAAGAAAGAAAATGTCACAGTTGAGAACATAAAACACAATCTTTTTTAAAAGTTAAAATTGATAAAATATAGATGTTTACTTTTTATATATACACTAGACAGGATAAAATAATAGAAAAAGCAAGAAAAGAGTGAACACAAGACTTAGCATAATTAGGTAGGAAAAGTCAGGGTAAAAAGGGTGAGAAGGACCACAAAGTTATTGTCAAGGTCTCAACTTTTGTGTTGAATAGTGGATTTATAACTGACTGTCTAACTCGTTGTATAAATGAGAAAGTGAGTGACTGAGTGAATGAGTGAAGAGGTTATGAGTGAACCAATGATGACCACAAATATGGATAATCCAATTAATGCCCCTCTATGTCCATTAAAAAGTTACAAAGATTCTAGTAGTGAAATCATGCACTTAAAAGATATCATGAGGATCAACTGAAAAACTAAGTTTTTCATTTTAATTAAGTTATTAAGACAATAGGACTTTTCTTCTCACAGAACTTTATTATCACACAGTCTTCATATGTTAGTTGTCTAGATTTAACCAAAAAGAGAAATGTAACTAATTAAAATGTGTCTTCAAGCCCTTGACACACCATTTATTTAGTACCCCCTCATTCTCCTTCATGCCCTTATTCTTAAATATTCCAGGCCCTCCTCTGTGGACAATGGGAGTAGAGGAATCACTATTCTCAGTAAGTCTAAATACAGTTTGTTCATTCTATCTACTGCCGTCAAACCTAACTTAGTCTATACTGAATTGCCCAAGGCCCTTCGTTGCTGCATAACAATGAGTAGCAATTATTCAAATAGACTAATTAATCCCTACTAACAAATTGCCTGCTAGTTAACTCTTCTTAGAGAGCTTAACATAGTTGAAATGCATGGCTTCTTGAAAGACCATTAAGGTTCCATGGATGTTTGGAATTTGAAATTCTGTAGTATGGCACACCACTGAAATAACACTTCATCCTACTTACATATAAGATTGTCTATGTGTATAATTCTCATTAATAAAGGTAATTTTTGAAATATATATATAAGTCTTTGGTATTGATGGAGGCTGAAATAATTGATTCTGGGAGTGGGACCATGTCACTAGTAAGTCACTTACATCCTGGTAAATAATCATATTTTCCTATATTTACCTGTTTTTCCCACTGAGACTTACCAGTAACTGAAGGGTTTACAAGGATCCTGTTTCTCAAATGACATGGAAAAAAGAGGTCATAATAAATAAATATGTTTTATCCAAATATCCAAATTTAGATAAAACATTATTTTAAATTATAGATTGATTGGACTTATACTTTTTTTTACCCAGTATAATTAAATGAGAACTGGATACTATTAAATTATATATAGTATTATATACATATATTTATACACACATACATATATGAAGAGAGACACAAAGAGACAGAGAAATACATATACATATGTATATACACGTTACCTGATAATACATAAAAGGATTAATTATATTTAGTTTCAAAGAAATACCATTTATAAAACAACTTTCTTTTCTGTTAATGCTTTCTCAACTCAGTGTCTATAGGCACATAAATCATGAATATCCTTTTCTTCATTACCAGTAAGTAAGAATTCCTGTAAGCTAGGTAACAAATTCTTTCCCCTGCCAATGTAAAACAAAAACACTGATTAGATTTAGTTCAAGAATTTGCCAAAGGGGATATACCTTTGCACTAAGATCAGATATATTCAAAAAAATTATGCATAACCTAAAACTATATTTTTATAGTAGAAATTACTTAGTCAATGGAATCAAGATTGGAAATAGGACGGTCATGAATTGCCTCCATTAGAGAAAAGAGAAACTGTATCATTTATTCACAAGCACAGATTCTAGCAAGATACCTATAAAAAGTTAATGGGAAGATTCAGAACCTCATTAAAAGCTGTAGAAGGGTAACCTGTCCCACATCAAATAACCATACACATCCGTTGTGTGTGGTGTATGTGTCTAAGATGAATGAACATTACATATACAGAAGGCTACCAGTATGTTAAATCACAACTAATCACTAGCCTGAATATTCACAGTACTTCAGGTCCCTCATTCTAAGCATTCTTGGCGACAACACTAGCAAACATACTCTGTTGCATTTGTTATTGATATTGTTACTGCTTTCTGCTTTCTTATTAGACCTAATTGTAGGTGATGCACATAAAATTGGCCTGAATGTGGCAGGAAATTTAAACTTTCACCAACACACTTTTCAAACCATTCAGCCTCAACCCACTATCAGATCCCAATATCACCCCACTTCCAGATGCCAAAATCTGTATTAGATATCTATAACTGTGTAACAGTTTATCCCCAAACTCAAAATTTAGTGGCTTAAAAGAATAAACATTGATTACCTCACACATTCTGTGGTTAGAAATCCAGACTTGACATAGCTAGGTCCAATAGCTTAAGGTTTCTCACACAAGGTTACCATGAAGGTGTCAGCAGAGACTTCATCTCAAGGCTATCCTAAGGGGAAATCTTTCAAGCTCACTCACTGGCTTGGTGGGAGGTCTCAACTCTTTTACCAACCAATGGCCAGAAACATTAGTTCTTTGCTGTGCTGTTTGGTCTATAGGGTTACTCACAACATGGCGGTTTGTTTCCCTCTGGGCAAGAGGCTGGAGAGAGAGGGGAAGAAAAAGAGAGAGAGAGAGAGAGAGAGAGAGAGAGAGAGAAATTACAGTCTTTGTGTAACCTAATTTCAGAGGTGACATCTCATCACTTTTGCCATATCCTATTCTTTAGAAGTGAGTCACAATATCGAGCCCACACTAAGGTGAGTGGTGATCTATTACACAGGGTAAGAATTGCACGAGGAAAGGAACGTAAGGAGTCATCTTCCAGGCTGCCTACCACAACAATCCTTCTGCGCTGAAGGAACTGGTCACATACTTCTAACTGCCTGAGAGTTCTACAAAATTTCTGGATGGATTGCATTTGCTCCCTGTGTTTTACCTACATTGAGAATTCTAATTAAACCTGAGATAATTTATCTATAGAGTGTAATAAGGTCATGTAAAGTTCTCAGTTTAAAAGATAAGGGGCAATGTCCCTGAAGAAATGACTTTTAAACTCTAACCTGAAGGGTAGTGCTACATGTGCATGGAAGTGTAGGTGCTGAAAGGGGCAGCTGAATGCAGAAAATGAAAAAGATGATGCTCAGAACCCCATCTGTTTCTCGGCTGCCACTTTTTCTTCCTTGTGTTCATCTTTTATGCTTTGATTTATTAACTGATCCAACTAATCTTAGAATAGATTTATTCAGTTTGATAAATTGAGGAACCTAAAATTTAATGAGTTTAGAGCCCCAGCGATGTGAACAAAAATGAGCTGAAAGAGGAGGAGGAAATGAGGGGGAGGGAGAAAGAGAAGGGGAAAAGGAGAAAAACTGGGGGAGGAGGGATGATGAGAGAGAGAAGAAAAATAAGAACAGGATATACTAGTAAGCCTCTCCATCTTTGCTCCTGAGACAGACTACACAGGCAGGTAAGGGCGGCTTTACAGCAAGAGGCACTACTGTCTTCTATGGTGAAAAGTCACTGTGGGGTTAATCAAAATTGAGTTCAATTCATGGTCAGTAATACAAGACCAAACTCTTAAATAAAGGAGCTATTAGAAATCAGAACCGGAATCCCTGATTGGATTTAAAAACAAACAAAACTATAGGAACAGAAAGACTGGCTGGCATTCAGAATGGGGAAACAAAAATGAATAGGTGACAAAGGATGAAAAAAAATTTTCATAAAGCAAGAACCACAGTGATTTCAGTTCCCTGAAGATGGAGAGAATGTTTGATGATCTTATACACATGTGTATAGTAGCCTTTTATATTTTAGGTGGTCTAGGTATCTGTCTTCATTTGAATGTAGTTCTCATGTAAAAATCCTTCTATCCTAGGATATCTGCTTACCCCCGAGGTTGTGAGATACAGAAAGATTTCTGTAAGAACAGACTACAGAGTTAAAAATGGAATGTATACACTTGAAAGTTTTTTCATCCCTATTCACACACACATATTCATCTTGAAGCATGAAGGATATACCATATTTGCTTTATTACTTTTTTTCCATTTTCAAAGAAGCAACTAATTTATAGTGGTTATATTGATATCTATATAGAAAAAAATCACTGGTTAAAAAATGGTCTTATTACATTGTGAATTCATTAAGACTACTTTCTAATTTGTTGTTATAGTCACTATTTATAGAATATTATATTGTTCCATCCCTCAGAATTGAGGTCAGTTGTCAAAAAGAAAGAAGGAAAGAAAGAAAGAAAGAAAGAAAGAAAGAAAGAAAGAAAGAAAGAAAGAAAGAAAGAGAGAGAGAGAGAAAGGGCAGGAGGGAGGAAGGAAGGAAGGAAGGAAGGAAGGAAGGAAGGAAGGAAGGAAGGAAGGAAGGAAGGAAGGAAAGAAGGAAGGAAAGAAGGAAGGAAGGAAGGAAGGAAAGAAGGAAGGAAGAAAAGAGGGAGGGAAGGAAGGAAGGAAGGAAGGAAGGAAGGAAGGAAGGAAGGAAGGAAGGAAGGAAGGAAGGAAGAAAAGAAGGAAGGAAGGAAGGAAGGAAAAAAGGAAGGAAGAAATATTTTTGACAAATGCACATCAAGCTATCAAGCTAACCTAACTGCATGTATACCTCATCATCACAATTTTATTGTATGGTTTAAAACATAGTCTCAGGATATTCTTCATACATTTATTTTGCTTTTTCTGTATGTAATTATATTACTTCAAATCACCTTATATTTTGAATCTTCATTCATCTACACAAACATTTATTGATCTCTTACACTGGGAATATTAAATCCTGAATCTGCAAAGAGAAATTGGGCCCAGACCATGTTCTTAAACGCAAAACATTTCTTCAGGGTAGAAATAACCAATATTTACCATCCTTCATCTGCTAGCCTCAATGTAGCTGCACCATTGCTAAAGTTACAGAAAATCAGCAATAATCCTGGTATGTGTGCCTCAAGAACATTGTTTCCAGTATGTGAAAGTTAATGGATAGCCATTAGATTATTTTCATTTCTATACTTTGACCTTTTGAGATAAAGTTTTCTGGTTGGCCTATTATGCAAAAGGCCTTTATGTCCCTTGTTATCTCTTACTATAACTCTAAAGGCCAGTTGACTAACAACAGCCTTAGTATTTATGTTTTGGAAACAGCAACAGAAGCAATACCAATTTTAGGATTCCCAGTAATGTCATTAAAAAGTGGTGTAAAACTTCTCAAGGTGATCTAACTTGCTCAGTATCTACCATAGCCCAAATCTAATCAAAATGTATACTGCCTCTGCTACAAGGGTCTGGGTCACTTCCTGGTGCCTGAGCCCTTCCTGGGCACCCTGTGTCAGTCCTGAGGGTAAGACAACCCTTAGAACCTTACTTATAGCCATGATTCCTGTATTCTCTGCAATGTTTTTACTTAAAAATAATTTTTTTTCCCATTGATTTGAGAGAGAGGAAGGGAGATGGGGTGAGGGAGAGAGAGAGAGAAAGAGAGAAAAGCATCAACTCGCTGGTCCACTTAGTTGTTCCATTTGGTTGTGCCTCTCACTGATGACTTCTCATACGTACCCTGACAGGGGATAGAACCCACGACCTCGGCATGCTGGAATGACGCTCTATTCATATAGCCACCCGGCCAGGGCTGTAGTTTGTTTTGTTTTGTTTTTTACTTTTTATTAGCCAACCCCTCATTACTCCAATCCTCTCTTATGGTTAATAATTTTATGTTACACTTTCTCTGTTCAAATTCCAGTGGGGGGGGGGGAGCAAGATGGCGACGGAGTAGGCAGATGTACCAACTTCCAACTCCCAGAACCAAAGTGGATTGCAACTCAATTTTAAGAACCATCACCTGGATAAACCAACTTTGAACAAAACTAAGTGGACTCTTCAACCAAGGAACACAGAAGAAACCACATTGAGACTGGTAGGAATAGCAAAAACGCGAAGAGGGCTGCCCAGCTCCCTGGAGCAAACGGCAGCCCGGAGAGACCCGCATGGCGGGAGGAGAGTTTGGCGGAGAGGGAGGGACCTGGGTCGCAGGAACCAAGCCCCAGCCTACAGTCCCAGAGCCTAGAAGAGGCGTTTGGACAGTTTTGAGCTGTGAAACAAGTGAGGGAGCTCCCAGGCCTACAGTGTGGAGTATTAGGTCCCATCCTACTCTGCTGAGGGTTGCTGAAGGGTATGGTGGGTGGCAGGATGCTGAAACGCGGTTCTGTTGGCGTGGGCGGAGGCCAAGCCGGTGGGAGCTCGGTCTAGCCCAGCAGGGTCGGAGGGGACGCACGAAAGAGGTCTGAAAGCTGCAGGCCGGCCTTTAACCCCACTTACGAGGACAAAGCGGGAGGCCAGGAACGGGCAGATATCGGCTCTGCGACTCTGCGCAAGCCAGCCCTGACCGCGGGGACCGGGCTAGGACCAGAAACGGGCGGGGGGCTTGCAGCTGAGCTCACGCTACCAGCCCCGCCCGGCCGGAGAAACCGAGGTTTGCCATTCTGCGTGCGCGAGCGGGCACGGGGACGGGGTAGACCCCGAGACAAATGGAAGCTCGCAGCTGAGCCAACGCTAATATCCCCGCCCGGCCGGAGAAACCGCGATTTGCCATCACACGTGCACGAGCTGGCTCCGAACTCGGGAGCGGGGTAGAGTCCGGGATGAGCGGAAGTCAACAGCTGAGCGGAAGGCAGAAAACACACCCGCCCCAATAAACCTTGGTTTCCGACCCTGCGCAGAAGGGCCCCGGCCTCGAGGGCGGGGCTAAAGCTCCGGACGGGCAAAAGCTTACAGCTGAGAGCACGTCAAAAGCCCCGCCCAACCCGCAAAACTGTAGCGAGCAGGCTCCGGCTGATGGTTCTGAGCAGAAGTCCGGAAATAGGCTGGTCCACAGCTGAGTAAAGGTGCTCACCTCTATCCTTGGTCCTGAGGCTTATGGCTTGAGTGACAGCCCCTCCCGCGGAGGAGAGGCAGAAATCACAGCAAAAGCCACAGTGGGCCGGCTCTGGCAAAGCCCATACCCAACCACCCTAGGCAGCGGCAGAGGGGGTGGGGGGCCTGAAGACAGACCACACATAAAGAACACAAAGGCAACACCTACTGGACTCCAATGGCCACAACTTGCTTATACACAGATAAAATGGGCAGGCAAAGAAATGCAAACCAAATGAATCAAGAGAAATCCCCAGAAAAGGACCTGAATGAACCAGATATAACCAAATTACCAGAAGCAGAATTTAGAATAATGATAGTTAGGATGTTCAAAGAAATTAGAGCAACAATTGATAGTCATTATGAACACCTAAATAAAGAGATAACAAGTATAAAAAACGAAATTGAAATAATAAAAAAGAATCAGACAGAAATGACAAATACAGTATCAGAACTGAAGACCACAATGGAAGGAATTAAAAGCAGGATGAATCACGCTGAAGATCGAATAAGCGAGTTAGAGGACACAATAAACAAAGGCACAGAAGAGGAGAAGAAAATGGAAAAGAGACTCAAAAAATGTGAGGAAACTCTAAGGGAGCTCTGTGACAACCTGAAGAGAAACAACATTCGCATCATAGGGGTGCCTGAAGAAGAGGAGAGAGGACAGGAAATGGAAACTTTGTTCAATCAAATCATAGCAGAAAACTTCCCTAAATTAAGGCTGGGAAACACTCCACATGTTCAAGAGGCACACAGAACTCCATTAAAGAGAAACCCAAAAAGATCTACACCAAGACACATCATAGTTAAAATACCAAAGCTAATGGATAAAGAAAAAATTTTAAAAGCTGCTAGGGAAAAAAAGGCTATCACCTACAAATGAGCCCCCATAAAAATGACATCGGACTTCTCAACAGAAACACTTGAGGCCAGAAGGGAATGGCAAGAAATAATCAAAGTAATGCAGCACAAGAACCTACAACCAAGACTACTTTATCCAGCAAGGCTAACGTTTAAAATTGAAGGAGAAATAAAGAGCTTCCCAGAAAAAGAAAGCCTCAAGGAATTCATAAAAACCAAACCAATTCTGCAAGAGATACTAAGGGGCCTCTTGTGAACAGTTTAAAGGGAAGAAAGAATAGAGCAAAAGAAGAATACAGCTTTAAAGAATAAAATGGCTATAAACAACTACATATCAATAATAACCTTAAATGTAAATGGATTAAATGACCCAATCAAAAGACATAGGGTAGCTGCATGGATAAAGAGACAGGACCCATACATATGCTGTCTACAAGAGACACACCTTAAAACAAAAGACGCACATAGACTGACTTAAAAGGATGGAAAAAAATATTTCAGGCAAATGAAAATGAAAAAAAAGCCGGGGTAGCAGTACTTATATCTGACAAAATGAACTTTAAAACAAAGGCTGTAGTAAGAGATAAAGAAGGACACTACATAATGATAAAGGGAACAATTCAACAGGAACAGATAACTATTATAAATATCTATGCACCAAATATAGGAACCCCGACATACATAAAGCAGACTTTGATGATTATAAAGGGCAAGATTAACAGCAATACTATCATAGTAGGGGATTTCAATACCCCTCTAACAACACTGGATAGATCCTCAAGAAAGAAAATTAATAAAGAAACAGCAGACTTAAAGGATAAACTAGATCAACTTGACTTAATAGATATCTTCAGAACTTTTCACCCTAAAGCAGTAGAATATAGATTCTTCTCAAGCGCTCATGGTACGTTTTCTAGGATAGATCACATGTTAGGACACAAAAATGGTCTCAATAAATTTAAGAAGATTGAAATCATATCAATCTTTTTCTCTGATCACAATGCCATGAAACTAGAAATTAACCACAAAAGAAAAACTGAAAAATACTCAAACACTTGGAAACTAAATAGGATGATATTAAATAATGAATGGATTAACAATGAGATCAAAGAAGAAATAAAAAAGTTTCTAGAAACAAATGATAATGAGCATACATCAACTCAAAATTTATGGGACACAGCAAAAGCAGTTCTGAGAGGGAAGTTTATTGCACTACAGGCATATCATAAGAAGCTAGAAAAAGCTCAAATAAGCAACCTGACCCTGCATCTAAAAGAACTAGAAAAACAACAGCAAATAAAACCCAAGAGAAGTAGAAGGAAGGAAATAATAAAGATCAGAGCAGAAATAAATGACATAGAGGCTAAGGAAACAATACAGAGGATCAATGAAACAAGAAGCTGGTTCTTTGAAAAGGTAAACAAGATTGATGAACCTTTAACTAGACTCACCAAAAAAAAAAGAGAGAGGACTCAAATAAATAAAATTAGAAAGGACAGTGGAGAAATAACAACTGACACAACAGAAATACAAAGCATTATAGGAAAATACTATGAAGAACTATATGCCAAAAAATTAGACAATCTTGGTGAAATGGACAAATTTCTTGAATCATATAACCTTCCAAAAATCAATCTGGAAAATCAGAACACCTAAACAGACCAATTACAACAAATGAGATCGAAACAGTTATCAAAAAACTCCCAAAAAAGAAAAGTCCTGGGCCTGATGGCTTCACAAGTGAATTCTATCAAAAATTTAAAGAAGAACTAACTCCTATCCTCCTCAAGCTATTTCAAAAAATTCAAGAGGAAGGAAGACTTCCAAACTCCTTTTATGAGGCTAGCATAATTCTGATCCCAAAACCGGGCAAAGACAACACAAAGAAAGAAAATTATAGGCCAATATCCCTGATGAATTTAGACGCTAAAATTCTCAACAAAATATTAGCCAACCGGATCCAGCAATATATGAAAAAATCGTTCACCACGATCAAGTGGGATTTATTCTGGAGAGGCAAGGCTGGTTCAATATTCGCAAATCAATCAATGTGATTCATTACATAAACAAAAGGAAGGACAAAAATCACATGATAATTTCAATAGATGCAGAAAAGGCATTTGATAAAATCCAGCACCCATTCATGCTCAAAACTCTCAGTAAAGTGGGAATACAGGGATCATTCCTTAACATGATAAAGGCCATCTACGATAAACCGACAGCAAACATCATACTAAATGGACAAAAATTAAAAGCAATCCCCTTAAGATCAGGAACCAGGCAGGGATGCCCCCTTTACCACTCTTATTCAACATAGTTCTGGAAGTCCTAGCTACAGCAATCAGACAAGAAGAAGAAATAAAAGGCATCCAAATTGGAAAAGAAGAAGTAAAACTGTCACTATTTGCAGATGATATGATATTGTATATTGAAAACCGTAAAGTCTCAGTCAAAAAACTACTGGACCGTATAAATGAATTCAGCAATGTGGCAGGATATAAAATTAATACTCAGAAATCAGAGGCATTTCTTTTTACAGCAATGAACTATCAGCAAAACAAATTAAGGAAACAATCCCCTTCACTATTGCAGCCATAAAAAAATAAAGTACTTAGGAGTAAATTTAACCAAGGAGGTTAAGGACTTGTACTCGGAAAATTATAAAACATCGGTAAAAGAAATCAAGGAAGATACAGACAAGTGGAAGCATATACCGTGCTCATGGCTAGAAAGAATAAACATCATTAAAATGTCTATATTACCCAAAATAATTTACAAATTCAATGCAATACCAATTAAAATACCAATGACATACTTCAAAGATATAGAACGCATATTCCAAAAATTTATATGGAATCAAAAAAGAACACGAATAGCCTCAGCAATCTTAAAAAGAAAAAATAAAGCAGGAGGTATCACTCTTCCAGATATCAAGGTTTACTATAAGGCCATTATACTCAAGACAGCCTGGTACTGGCATAAGAACAGGCACATAGATCAATGGAACAGAACAGAGGACCCAGAAATAAACCCACAGCTTTATGGACAACTGATATTTGACAAAGGAGGAAAGAACATACAATGGAGTAAAGACAGCCTCTTTAACAAATGGTGTTGGGAAAATTGGACATCTACTGCAAAAAAATGAAACTAGACCATCAACTTACACCATTCACAAAAACAAACTCAAAATGGATAAAAGACTTAAATGTAAGTCGTGAAACCATAAGCATCTTAGAAGAAAACATAGGCAGCAAGCTCTCCGACATCTGTAGCAGCAATATATTTGCCGATTTATCTCCACCGGCAACTGAAATAAAAGGCAAGATAAACAAATGGGACTATATCAAACTAAAAAGTTTTTGCACAGCTAAAGACAATAGGAACAGAATAAAAAGACAAACCACACAATGGGAGAACATATTCGACAGCACCTCTGATAAGGGGTTAATAACTAAAATTTATAAAGAACTTATAAAACTCAACACCAGGAAGACAAACAACCCAATCAAAAAATGGGCAAAATACAGTTCGATTTTTAATTTTCTGAGGAATCTCTAAACTGTTTTCTTCAGTGGCTGCACCAGTCTGCATTCCCACCAGCAGTGCAGAAGTGTTCCCTTTTCTCCACATCCTCCTCAGCACTTATTCTGTGTTGTTTTGCTGATAAGTGCCATTCTGACTGGTGTGAGGTGATATCTCCTTGTGGTTTTAATTTGCATTTCTCTAATGATTAGTGATGTTGAGCATTTTTTCATATGCCTGTTGGCCATCTGTATGTCCTCTTTGGAGAAATTTCTATTCATTTCTTTTGCCCATTTTTTGATTGGTTTTTTGTCTTCCTGGTGTTGAGTTTTATAAGTTCTTTATAAATTTTAGTTATTAACCCCTTATCAGAGGTGCTGTCGAATATGTTCTCCCATTGTGTGGTTTGTCTTTTTATTCTGTTCCTATTGTCTTTAGCTGTGCAAAAACTTTTTAGTTTGATATAGTCCCATTTGTTTATCTTGCCTTTTATTTCAGTTGCCGGTGGAGATAAATCGGCAAATATATTGCTGCTACAGATGTCGGAGAGCTTGCTGCCTATGTTTTCTTCTAAGATGCTTATGGTTTCACGACTTACATTTAAGTCTTTTATCCATTTTGAGTTTGTTTTTGTGAATGGTGTAAGTTGATGGTCTAGTTTCATTTTTTTGCAGTAGATGTCCAATTTTCCCAACACCATTTGTTAAAGAGGCTGTCTTTACTCCATTGTATGTTCTTTCCTCCTTTGTCAAATATCAGTTGTCCATAAAGCTGTGGGTTTATTTCTGGGTCCTCTGTTCTGTTCCATTGATCTATGTGCCTGTTCTTATGCCAGTACCAGGCTGTCTTGAGTATAATGGCCTTATAGTAAACCTTGATATCTGGAAGAGTGATACCTCCTGCTTTATTTTTTCTTTTTAAGATTGCTGAGGCTATTCGTGTTCTTTTTTGGTTCCATATAAATATTTGGAATATGTGTTCTATATCTTTGAAGCATGTCATTGGTATTTTAATTGGTATTGCATTGAATTTATAAATTGCTTTGGGCAATATAGACATTTTAATGATGTTTATTCTTCCTAGCCATGAGCACGGTATGTGCTTCCACTTGTTTGTATCTTCCTTTATTTCTTTTATCAATGCCTTTTGACCCAGCTATCCCACTTTTAGGAATATACCCTAAGAACACCTTAGCACTGTTCGAAAAGAAGAAATGCACCCCCATGTTCGTGGCAGCATTGTTCACAATAGCGAAGATCTGGAACCAGCCCAAGTGTTCGTCAGAAGACGAGTGGATTAAAAAGCTATAGTACATATATACTATGGAAAACTACTCAGCCATAAGAAACGATGACATAGGATCATTTATAACAAAATGGATGTACCTTGATAACATTATACGGAGTGAAATAAGTAAATCAGAAAAAAAAAAACTGAGAACAGCATGATTTCATACATAGGTGGGACATAAAAGTGAGAATATGAGACATGGACAAGAGAGTGGCAGTTATGGGATGGGGGGATAGAGGGAAAAGTGGGATAGGGAGGAGGGGAGGGACACAGGGAAAACCAGATTGAAGGTGACAGAGGACAATTTGACTTTTGGTGATGGGTATGCAACACAATTGAATGATAAGATAACCTGGAGATGTTTTCATTGTACATATGTACCCTGATTTATTGGTGTCACCCCATTAGAATTAATAATAATAAAATATATATATATATAAAAATGGGCAAAAGAAATGAATAGAAATTTCTCCAAAGAGGACATACAGATGGCCAATAGCCATATGAAAAAATGCTCAACATCACTAATTATTAGAGAAATGCAAATTAAACCACAATGAGATATCACCTCACACCAGTCAGAACGGCACTCATCAGCAAAACAACACAGAATAAGTGCTGGCGGGGTTGTGGAGAAAAGGGAACCCTTCTGCACTGCTGGTGGGAATGCAGACTGGTGAAGCCACTATGGAAAACAGTTTGGAGATTCCTCAAAAAATTAAAAATCGAACTGCCTTTTGACCCAGCTATCCCACT
Source organism: Rhynchonycteris naso (assembly GCA_037038555.1). Classification (NCBI taxonomy): domain Eukaryota; kingdom Metazoa; phylum Chordata; class Mammalia; order Chiroptera; family Emballonuridae; genus Rhynchonycteris; species Rhynchonycteris naso. Next base: position 82,032,413 of record CM072999.1, on the reverse strand, counting down.
TATAGGAATATACCCTAAGAACACCTTAGCACTGTTCGAAAAGAAGAAATGCGCCCCCATGTTCCTGGCAGCATTGTTCACAATAGCGAAGATTTGGAACCAGCCCAAGTGTCCGTCAGAAGACGAGTGGATTAAAAAGCTATGGTACATATATACTATGGAATACTACTCAGCCATAAAAAATGATGACATCGGATCATTTATAACAAAATGGATGGTCCTTGATAACATTATACGAAGTGAAATAAGTAAATCAGAAAAAAAGAAAAACTGAGAACAGCATGATTTCATACATAAGTGGGACATAAAAGTGAGACTATGAGACATGGACAAGAGAGTGGTGGTTATGGGGTGGGGGGAGGGAGGGAAGGGTGGGATAGGGAGGAGGGGAGGGACAGAGGGAAAACCAGATAGAAGGTGACAGAGGACAATTTGACTTTTGGTGATGGGTATGCAACACAATTGACTGATAAGATAACCTGGCGATGTTTTCATTAAAAAAAGAAAAAAATGTATACTGCTAGAGGTAGGTACAGCCCATGATACTATCTCCTATGTTTTTCTTCAATGTGTGTGCAGGGAGTTCTATCAGCTAAGCCTTAAAGGTTTCTTTCTCCCCACCTCCATACCCGATAACAGACACCACATAAAAATGGACCTCCAGTACTTTCTTGCACTTTGATTCAAAATAATTGTCCTACTCTTGTTTCCTACATGTAATTCAATATGCTGAACACTTCTAATTTTTTCCACATTTTTTCTCTCTCATTTTGGCCCCACAGACCTGATAATTAGCATTAATGTACCAGTTCTCTCTGTTTATTCTTCATCAAGTTGGCTTGATTGGACAGGTTTTCTAATAGTTCTCATCTCCCACTGGGCTGCCCTTGGCCCACCTGGTAGTGCCAGAAACTATCTACTTCAATGTGTCGATCATGAACCACCATAATTGTAATGTTCCATAGTGTGTTCCATGGAGCAGAAATTCTGAGCAATGTTAATGTTTCACCGAGGATAAGTGACTTTCAAAGTTTACAATTTTATTTACAATAGGAACATTTAATAAGTCAATAAACATTGTGCATCTCAGAGAGAAAAATACAGATGCATTATTTTTCAAAGGTACTGAACATCAAGACATACATCTTTTTTTGATGGGCTTATTTTGAGGAAATTCTTCTTTTTTTAAAATGAGAGGAGGGGAGATAGTAAGACAGATTCCTACATGCACCCCAACAGGGACCTCAATCTGGGGCTAATGCTCTGCCCACATAGGGCTGATGCTTGCAACTGATCTACTTTTAGCATCTGAGGAGACTCCATAAAGCCATCCTCAGCCACCTCCTCTAATCAATTGAGCCATGGCAGCAGGAGGAGAAGAGAGAGAAAGACAGAAGGGGAGGGGAGAAAAGGGAAGGAGAAGCAGATTGTCACTTCTTTTGAGTGCCCTGACCAGGAATTGAACTCAGGACTTCTACATGCCAGGTCAACGTTCTACCACTGATTCGACCAGCCAGGGTTGAGGGGATTCTTTTTTTGGAAATGGTAATCATGTGTGACTTTATATTCCCTAAGCACATTACAGGTTTGTTGATGCTTGATTGACAATATAGGTCCATAATGATTCAGAAGGTTACCAAGATATTTTGAATAGCACTGGAAAAGATAGAAATAGTGTGATAATTATGTAATCATTTAATCAATTTCTGTGGCATGAAAAAGGAAGCTTCTACGTTTTCATAAGTTTTTTGTTTTGTTTTTGTTTGTTGTTTGTTTTGTTTTTAATAATTATGTTGAAGATGAATTTTGGGGGTTACCTGAGGAACATTTTCTACTTTTTACTTTGATGTCTTAGTTATCCTATTATCAGGGTCTCTGATCACTGTAATGCCATTATATAAACTATAAGACCCTGAACATACACATATTTCTGATAATTTTTGTTTGTTAATTTTTTGGAGTTTTTTGTTGTTGTTGCTGTTGTTTTTATACACAGCTCTTTGAGTTTTATTTTCCTTGGGTTGGAGATTCATCTTAACATGTATGCATTTTAAAACAGCAACATGGTCTCGAATTCTTCTGAGAAGAAATTAGACGATCAAAGGGGGCCAAAATTTCCTATTTAAAAAATGGAAATTGGAGTGGGAAATGGAGAAGTCAACACACATATGATGGAGTGATAGTTTATCCTGCTCTCCTCCCTCCAAATTGAATCTATACTTCATTCACATTTTTTAATTACAATGATTTGATCTGATGCTTGGGTGTGCTGAGCAGCACCAGGCCTTCCCCCAGAGGCTGTTGCTTCCTACTTCCTCACAAAATGGCTATGAGCAAAACTATGGGGTTCCTCTGGAAAATTTCTCTCCAGCCTCCAAAGGATCTCAGCTGGAGAAAGCTGACTCTCCTCTTTCTCATGTCTTGAACAATAATTTCAATGAATCTTATACATAGTCCTATGTATCATCAGTTAGATTTTATAAAATAAAACCGCTAGTTTTTTACATATTATGTCTAATCTCTTGATAAACTGTTTTTAGTCAGGAATATTTTGATAGTGTTTTCGTCACACTATGCCATTATGGTGAATAAATTAAGCATAGTAGCCATTTAATATCAGTTTATTATTAAATTCTATACATGAATACATTTCTAATTTTAGCCATGATAGGATATTTGTCACTGCAAGGACCATGATAATAAAGTAAGAAATTTCAGATCCATAAAATATCAAAGGACAGAGAATAAGCAGATATTTTTCTTAAGATCTTCTCCTTTAGTGCACTTAACATTATTAAAAATCATTCAGTTTATTCTATTGAGTATACTGCTTTCTGGAAAACAACCAACTCGAAAGTAGTTCAAAGGTTAGTTACACGATAAACTAATAGCTATGCTAAGCTATTACTTTGTAGAGCCAACAAAAAGAAAAGATATAAACTATATTATCTCCACAATCTATATGGTCAGCCCCAGTGACAACCAAATCAATAATAAAACATTTTTATTTAAACTTTCCCCTGCTTTTCAACCTCTCTGTCTCTGAAATTTTATCCCAACAGGGAAATCTCCTTAGAATATACCATAAACATAAAAAAGCAAGAGTGGACAATGTAATAAATGTTTTATTTTCATTTGTTAATAGATGTTGAAGTTTAGCTCACTTGTGGTTTGACCTTACTCTGGTACGTGGACAATGTTTCTTAAATACAGCTTTCATATATAGCATTAGCCATCTCCAATTTCTGCACACACCCCAGGGAAGTAGATCTATACACAAACACACATGTATACACAAAAACAGTAATTTCAATATAACAGTATTCCATAGATTTTTATATTCCACAATTCAAATTGTACAGTCCCAAACAATACAATCATATGTATAAGTGTCTGAAAAAATATGCATGATCTCACATATATAGTCTCTAGACCAAGGCATCAGATAAAAATTACTTTTAGGTTTCCCTGCATATATAAATGCTAATAACAATTGAAAATAATTAATGATAAATACTGAATCTTTGTTACAGTGATTTTTATCCAGGCTATACATTGAGATTATACTGAAGTATTTAGATTGGACAGATTTGGAGTATTGCCCAGGTCATTGTTTTGTTTTGTTTCAAGTTTCAGATGTTACTGATACAAATTACAAAAAACTAAAAACCACTGACTATTAAGCACTTGCTAAGCTATGTGCTAAGTGAGCCATATTCATTATCTTGTTTAATCCTTATAACTATATGGGGTGAGTTTTATTATCACCATTTCACAGATGAAGATACTGACACATAGCAAGGTTAACTAATTTGTTGAAGGTCTCCCAGAATTGGGATTTAAACCTCGATTACATATATTTGTATGAAAGTAAATACATAATTCTATATTTTTATAATATAATTCTTCAAATACATAAAACTAAGTCTAAGACAAAACTAAAATGGGTCCATGAAAATTCAAATTAAAACAGCACATTGTCTCTCCAAAGAGTCTCCTTCAGCAGGGTCTTCCATTAACCACTCTTACCCTCCTCCAATCTATTCTCTCCTCTCCAGCACTACAATCATTTCAAAAACAAGCAATTGAGCTACCAAGGCCCTGAGCTCTGAATTCTCTGAGATTACGTCTGGTTTTGATTCCCCATGTATATCCCCTATCCCAGTCATGATGCCTTTTGCATGAAAAAAGATTTTAACAAATACTCAATAAAATTAATAAAGTCACTGATTCAGTTCACTGCTTTCTTAGCAAGTCCCATCTTCTTGTTTCCTGATTCTTTTATTTTTTTTTAATTTAGTGAGAGAAGGGGAAGTAGAGACAGACTCCCAAATGTGCCCTGACTGGGATCCACTAAGGGGCAATGCTCTGTCCATCCGGAGCATTGCTTCATTGTTCAGCAACCGAGATCTTCCTAGCACCTGAGGCAGAGACCACGGAGCCATCCTCAGTGCTTGGGACGAACTCACTCTAATCGAGCCATTGCTGCAGGAGGGGAAGAGAGAGAGATAGAGAGAACGAGAAATGAAAGTGGGAGCATTGAAGAAGCAGATGGGCCATTCTCCTGTGTACACTGACTGGGAATCAAACCAAGGACATTCACACGCCAGGCCAACACTCTCCTAATTCTTTTAAAGTACTTCCTGGTTTCTAACTCTAGCTCCTCCCTCAACTCTGGCTTTCAGAACCTCCCCTACTAGGTTTTTTGGCTCCTAATAAGTATATAAATCAGGCTTGATTCACCAATCACAGTTGAACCAATTACTCTGATTTTCCCATGGGAGCTCCAGACTGTTCTCACAAGTGAGCAGATGCCCTAAGTCACCACATAGCACAGCAAGTGGGCAAGAGAGGTAAGCCAAGACCCAGCACCTCTTTTACAACATGGGTTTTTAGACTACAGTACAGGACTACGCATCAGGGTTTCTGTCATGATGTGCATTGTTCTGATACAATTCTTACATTAGATTATGCTGTCTTTCCTTCCTGAGTGAACTCCAGAAATAGGAACACAGAAAGCAAAAGCCCTTTACTTACATGGCCCTGAGTGAGAAATGAGCTGAAAAACATGATAAAATTTAAGAGATATTTTTCTGAATTTGATTTAAATACAAACACTCAAACCACCTAAAATAGTTTCATAGAGATATTCCATTGTGAACCCGAGTTCATGGGCCACAGTGAAGAATTATTTCTCTGTGACTTGCCTACCTTTCAAGGAAAACAATAGCTTATCCTCAGAACTTGGAGAGAGACACACCTAATAAGAAGTCCCACAATTAATACATTAGTGTCTAACATTTTAGATGGAAACAAACATTGAATTTGAGTAAGGCATTTAAGTTAGAAATTACTCTGGTGAAGAATGATTTTCTATAATGATGGACAATATTAGTGTGGTCCCTCAACAAAGACTTTTGCTTCTTGCATACTATTAAGATTGCATGGTAATCCTACCCAGCTAGTGTTTTCTTAATGTCCTGGGGAGCCTGATCATTGTAAATTACCTGTGACATCTCATTAATCCTCTTTTTCCTCACAAACGCATAATTAATGGTAACATTGACAATAATACACAAATTAGCTAAGTGACGCTTTATGGTGTTGGTTTTGATTAACGTCAGGAACCCAAAAATGACATTAATGTAATGCAGATCCCAAAAGGCAGTCTGCACTTTGACCCCAGACATACATTTTGTTTGCACCATCACCAAGATTAATCCTCCTCTGGATGAAGACAAGACAAAACTCTGGTCATTGGCAGTGTGTGCTAGGCTGTCGGAAAACAAACCACCTCAATTGCATTTGTTTAAGAAGGAAATCTTAATGCATAGAAAACAACAGTGTAGTGTCATCTCTTATTGTCTAGTTAGGACAAAGATAAATGAGCAACTGTCATGATTTAGATCAAGTGCTTCTCTGCTAACTTCTATTATTTGCTTATTTATGGAGTAGTGTTTAATTAAAAGTATACCTAGATGATATGAACCCCATGATAAAATGATTGAAATTTCTTCCACTTTCACTGTAAATGGTTTTTTGAAATCAAAACATTTTTATATGCATCTCAACCTAAAGGACCTCTAAATAATAAATTCATATTAACCACAGAGGATTAAAAAAAAATCAATGCCTGAGAAAATATTCTTTGTCTCTGACTTGAGTAACAAAGTGAAAGTATCAGAAGGAGTTTGGATAAAGTGAACTTCTTTGCTTCAATAAGGAGGGACCTTTGCAGAGTGAAGAGGCAGATTCAGAAGCACCTTTTCCAAATTAGAAAAGAGACAGACAGACAATTCGACATTAGTCACAGTGTTGTCTATTACTGAATCATCAACTTCTAAATTCAGGGTTAATCATATGACTTTATTATGATCACGAACAGTTCCTTAATCGCAATCTTCACAAACCCAAGTTGAATACTAAATCTTTTTAACATTCTAAAGAGGTACAGTACGCTAATTTAAAAAAATGCAAACTTCTATTTTCCTCATAACAATTATTCATAGCTAAAAAAAATCCTGATGGTACATATTTTTTTGAAAATAATAATAATAGTTCTTTCTGGATTAAATTGACATCTATTTATTTAGGTTATTTTTTAAACTGTTGCCACTAAACCTCAGTCTTGGCTAATGATCATATTCCATTTCAATAATGGAATAAGGAGAAAAGTCATATTTTCATGCAGTTTTCTATTATTTACCTAAATACTATTTGAAGAATGCTTTATAAACAAAATATATAATACATAAAGTGATATTGTAAAACTCCCAAACTGGAAAAAAAATCAACAAAATTATAAAACACACTGATCTTTTTTCAGAAAGAGAAACCTGAATATCTTAAAGGATTTTGGTTGCTGTGAGTATGCATTTTCAAATGTAATGCTTCTGATTTTCAGCCCCCACTCACTAAAAATTGGCAAAGAAAGCTATCTTACAACTGCTTGTCATAGACGTCTAATTTTGAGAGTGCTTCATCTGTCTCTGCTTACAATATATTTATCATACGACCTGGTTTATCTTTGTTTTGGGTCAAGTTACAAGTAGCAAATTAACTTATTTAAAGGGGCTCAGGTTTTTCTTTTCTAGTTAAAGGATTATTTTAACATCTAAAGCAACTTATTTTTAAATCGACATATCAAGTGTTACTTGCACCCACTTTCACAGGCACAAAAACCACTTGTAAAGCAAACTGGAATTTAAGGGGCAGTGGGGATTCTATAGGTCATATTTTCATTCTGACTAACTAAACCATAAATCAGGGTTACAATAATAAATTTCTTTTTATTATTTTGACAGAAACAAGTACAGCTAGTTTGAATTTTGAAAGATATTTGAACTTAATTCATGTATGAAATAGGCCAGAATAAACCAGTGCTAGCAGAAATCGAAATGGTCCCTCTGTTATATAGAAACCAAGTTAGGCACTCATCACCAAACTAATTAGTAATTGATACATTTATTATAGAAATGCAATTTCTTTACACTGCAAAGCCTTAGGAATAGGATGATTGAAAGCTTCAAATTTTTAAAACCCCCATCTATGGCAATCTTTAAATCAAAGGCATTGTTTACAACGTGGTTTTAAGGTAGCTGTAGTAACATCTTTAACTATATAGTTAAAAACACCAATCAAGCTATAAAACTACCTTCTTAGATGACTCTTCTGTAGCAAACTATTTGAATCCTTAATTTGCATTTTTCAGCTGTTACAATGACTAATACAATCAGTCTAAATGTATCATTTTCACTTTTCAATTTTATTCAAGTTCATAGAGAGCAATATGTCCAGGTATACTTTTATAGAGCTCTTTTTTTCAGGTTTAAATGTGGTAGACTGAATTTAGTAAGCTCCAGTAGTTGTGCCAAGTTACTTTTTTTGGTCGTTCTAAGGAATTATTTCATGCAAATAAAGAGGCTGCTGTGTGGGAAAACATGTTTTCTTAAGTGTTTAATCAGATCTTTCCGTACCACAACTTTGTAGGCACGTTTTTGCTTTGAAAACATATCTTATCGGGGTGGTTGGTGTAACAGTCATGTCTGTTTTCTTACCTTTGAATTTGAGCTCTATTTATAAGGCTTAGCTAAATGATGTCTACGGCTAAGGAATTTCCTTACTAGGGAGTTTTACATGAACACGATTAATAAGAAAGCACCATAAGGCATCTAGCAGGGTGTCAAATTAGGTTTCCAGTACAGTCTAACCTTATCAAAGTGCTTTCCTTGCCACAGAAGAAAAAGACGTGACAAAGTGGTTAAATATGTCTCTAGTTTCATCTTTCTAATATTTTCCACTTGACATAATATCTTTCTGGAATAAACAAAAGGAGGTGACTTCTTCATTCCTTATTTGTATATGCAAGTGAAATGGGGTTTCTTTCACTATGGAAAGCACTGGCCTTTCTCATACAGAACAAAATGCTGAAGAAACTTGGTTTAGACGAGATGCAAATATTTAATCCTTGCATTTATATTTTGAAATATAACATGAAATATAACATGGTATTTTCCATAAATCTATGTGTGATGACATATTTCATAACATTACATAAGATTTTTCCATGCAGTCTTATTCACGGAAGAATGGTTTGCAGAAAATCACAACATTGTACTATATTCCTTCAGCAAGCTAATTTTCACTTTAATATGAATATACAATTTATGAAAAAATAAGTTATTTAGTCATGGCAGCACTTACCTGTTGCTGTGTGAAAATTCCTACCCTCAAAAATGTGCTTTTACTTCAGTTATTATTAGCAGGCTGTAGCAATACCTAAAATTTTTTTAAACAGAACATTGAATATGCATTTGGGTTCAGGGTTTTACTTTTTAGAAGACTGAAAATCAAGCAGCCAGGACATAAAGTCAAGTCCAAAAGAACGTTCTTATACATGCCCTGACTTTAGTTCTTTGGTAACTGCCCTATGGAGACTATCCTTTATTAAGATTCTTAATGAGTGTTCTGCCTGTATTTTTTCTACCAAGAATGTCAAATAAGGCTCAAAAGCAAATGTAAACTGTAATGCCAGTGACACACACTAAAAATAGCCCTATAAATTCGTTCATTTTGTTTAGATAGTCTCCAGAGTTGTAAAACGTAGAACTGCTCGGCTTCATTATTTGTTTTGGAAAAACTAATTCTGTAGAGAATAAGCCACTGATAATGCTATATAAGATTAAAGAAGATTTATTAAAACTGTCTCTAGATTTAATTATTTTAAAAAAGAAAAATTTTTTTCTTTTTTTATTTTCCAAACATTCTGCAATAAATATAATTAACTGAATGGAATCTACACCGGCAAAGAAATCTGCCCATTTATTCATTAGAACTAAGATTTTGAGAGTCACATTTATCTAAAATGAAATTAATTAAAATTTCAAATGGAATTTTTATTACTATTAACCAAATATGTTGTTTACAATGTTTCCTATGACATAGCAACAATATTTATTATCCAACATACCATGACTCTTTAAAAATAACTCCAAGAGAACATTTTTAGAACATTTACAATCTGAATAGACAACTTAAAAAAAAATCAGACATTTCTGTGTGAAAAATGACTATTGTAATTTACCATGTTTGATGGAGGATGTATTTTTAGAAAACCATGTAATTTGAATTTGAAAAATTGGGTGTCGGGACAAAATTGAAGGAGAGGAGCATGAGTTCTTTCATATATTAAGAAGCTTTAAGAAAAGTGGTTTATCTTTCTCTTGAGAAAACATTTAGGAGTTTAAACCCTTCCTTTTCCGTTTCCACATGATAGTCAATAGGATTGACTTGGACTGGTTGGATGGCTTTGCACTTAAGCCAAGACTGATTGCAATCTAAGGCTTTGTTTTTTGATACCTTAGCCCAATGGAGGCATGTATAAACAGACAAAATGACTAAATTGGGCAGCAATCTGACCTTTTAGAAGAGACGCAGTTCAAAACTATACCAACATTTCTTCAAAGAAATAAGAATATCGTCATTTAACAGAAACTTACAGCTTAGTTCTTTTTCTTCCACGTGGTCAAACTGTATGTTGAATTACGTAGAAATCTTAGTTTCCAGGGCTTTGGGCCTCCTTTTCCCCCTGGAGCACTTTCCCACCCCCCACACCAAGTTCAGAAAGAAAAAAAGTGTTGCTATTCATGTGATAATTGTCACAACCATGATAAATGCCAAACAAGACAGTGCCAAGAAATCATTAGTTCACTATACATCTCAGATTTCTGCAGTGTTCTTTCTGTTAATGGGCCAGATTTCATCAGACCTTCTTTTCTTGTGAGTTCTTCTTAGTGTTTTTTTTATCCATCTTTTAAAAGAATTGTGTGAGCCAGCATTGTAGTAATACCTCATGAGTTAAAATAAACATTAAAAAATATTTGAAATATTGTTTTTGACAAATTTTTACATTCCATTCTTATTACATGCATTTTAAAATAACTAATTTGGAAAACCAAAATACTGTACTGAAAAATTTACCAGCCCAATATTACAGCTGAAAATTGTATCTCAAGTACATAAAACAAAGGAGGAAGATAAAATAACCAATCTATCTTTAATTTTTTTATAAAAATCTGTTTTATATAGAAAAAGTAGCATCCAAAAAATTTAAAAACATGTTTTTCTTTTAGTTATCATGGTATATGTTGAGGCAAAATCTTTTACATAAATGAATTACATCTAATGCTTCAAGTACAGAGTTTTATTGTATCTTTCTGAATATTTCATAGAAAAATGGCATCGTGAAATGAGTAAATATTACAATTGAAGTAACTTACCAGAATTTTGAAAATCAGAGAAAAAGAAATAGTATAATTTTTGTTTGTAAACCCGTTGACATAAATAGTCTGACCTGTCACAAACTACCTTTTAGCTACCGTATGTTATGTATAGACCAGTCAAAACTGATAACATTTTGTTTTCATCAGTTTTCTGTTAAAATTCTGAAAGCCTGTAGTGTTTTTTGTGGTGAGATAATACAGTGTATCTAGATAGCATACATTCCCTAGACATGTTTACTCAGGTAAGAATTCATAAACGGAAAACTGTTTTGGTTAAAGAACAGGGTTATTGCTTCTAAAAGGCAGCTCATGGGTTGCTTAATAGTATTTTAAATGTCTGCTAATGAGAGTCACAAAAAAGCACAGAGGAGTAGAGAATTGGTTCCAGAGGCGATCACACAGTAGTCAAGAAGATTAACATGCCACTAGGGGACAGCATAAAGTCACAAAATAAGGTAGTGTCAGAGAGACCAGAACAAAAGGCTTTTCTTTGTCGAGGGAGGTGGTGGTGGTGGGGGGACTAAGATGTATTTCCAAAACCAAAACCTTTTACAAGTGAAGTGTTTGTAACTATAATTTTAAAAAGCAGTAAAAAATATTTGCAGGGATCTATTTTTAGATTGCTAAAATCAGTGTACCATAATGTTATAAAATATACATAACTATCATCTTGGCAAAATAAATTCAAATATGGACTATTCTATTTTCTGTATTTGCAAGTGGAGGAAAGTTTTTAACATCAGAAAAAATAGTGCATTGCAAAACACATTAGACTGAGCTTCACGATAACAAAATACAGCTGTGAAATACTGCAAATTTGTTCAACAAAACTAAACATAAGCAGAATCCATTCCATTTTTAAAGATGTGTGGTGACTATCTGAAGAAATAAAAGTAACTAGAAAATTGATCAAAGTAACCAAGTAATCTAGAAATGAAGCTGCTTTTCCAGACCCAAGATGTAATGTACAGGGTGGTGCAATGTAGGTTTACAGTTGTGAGTATGCAAAAGGGAGTTTATTGTATTATTTGTTATTCATTATTGTATTGTTATCCATACAAACAACTGTAAGCCTGATTTTGCCCCACCCAGTATTTGTAATCTCTAAACACAACTCTGAGAAAATTTTAACTTCTGTAATTATTTTCAAAGCTAGTGCACATCTTTTAACAATTCAACTTGCTGATATGGTCATTTGTACTTTTATACACATAAGCATCAATTTAAGTTCAATAGACTCTGCAGTCCCAGGTGATTTACCTATAATGCAACATTCTTATCAAATAACAACCAATCTTAGACTCTAAATTTCTTCAATTCGTGGATCTCATTTCTTTGTGTGATCTGCATAATACTGAATATTTCCTGTGATAAGGTTAATTAGTGACTTTTAAAATCATTGTTCTGTGTTATGACATAGCTTCTTAAATTTAATGCATTTTTTGTTCTTGTTTTGTGTGGTATATATGTACCCTCTTTTACTTAGCAAAGAGTCACAATTTTCTCATATGTCATAAAATCAAAAGGTTGGATAAGATTTAAGAAGTTATTTAGTTTATTTCCTTATTATGTATTTATTTTATAAAAGTGGGCATAAAATATGGCAAATCTCTTTATTGGTTCTATTATTAACATTCAAAGATGTCAATCCAACAGAATTAATAACTAGTAGCTAGTATATATTATACACAAGAATATGTAGAATATTTGTCTGACCACCAAAACAAATTGTTGATTAAAATTGTACATTGATTTTAAATGCATGTCATACCCTCAAATTTTCATAGTTTTGACCTTGCCTTTTTAATCTCCTTTTTTTCTGTAATATATTTTCCTTTCTAGTTCAGTGTTCTGACTCTTGCACACTTTTAGAATTTAGTATTTCTTTCATCCAGATGGCCTTTATCCCTAGATCATCACAACTATTCATTCTTTGTCTCCTTTTTTCCATAGGTTTCTGTTTTATAGATTGTATTCTCTCTTTTTACTCTACAATCTGGACTAAATGATTACCAAAAAATATAATAATAATTCCCTCAGCACATTCTAAATCATGGGGACCCTCTCCTTGCACTTCCCCTGATCTTCCTAACATCTTGCCTAAATCCCATCTACTGTATTTAAGACCTTGCTGTCTTATACTGTCCTCAGAGGAAACAGAGACCAGCTGTTCACCTCTACCTGCAAGGACTGTGTTCCTTCATGAACTTAAAGACTGCTATTAATTCCCTCCAAGTCCTTTCTTCTCCAGACTAAACAAGGCCAGTTTCTTTACCTTTGTTTCATTGGGACCATTTCCCTACCCTTTAGTTGTGTTGCTGCTTTCTCCGAACCTACTCCAAATTCTACCCATTCAGCTTAAGTAGTAGAATCCTAAAGGACATAGTATGATACCAAGGAACTGATTAACAATGCATATAATATGAATGATTATTTATGTTCACTAAATTCTTCAGTGACTATCAGTACTTTGTCTTTAAACAACACAACCCTGTTTTTAACCCATAATTAGCTTGTGATTCACTGTGGCCTTCTGTATCTTTTTTCTTTCTTATGATTAAACAAATCTTTCCTTTTATATATTTAGTTTTCTCTCTACCAGTTAATTGCTTTTACTTTTTTTAAATCAATAACCCTCACTCTATTTTTTTCTACTTCTATAATTATTTTTTCTTCCTTTGGTTGTTCTCTCATTTTAATTTAGATCACAGTATCTTGTAGAGCTATTAACATTTCAACAATTTATTTATAATGCAAAAAGAATTTAAATCATTCTGTTTGTGTTTAATTTTTTAAAGCAGACTTAATAAATAAGATTAAAGCATTTTTAAGAAGGAACAATATCTGAACAAAGATTAATATATTACACTAAAAGCTAGATCATTTTTCTTTTAAACAGGAAGACAGTTACTGTGGCATGTAGCATGTGTGAAAGAAAGAGAACGAGAGAGAGAGAGAAAAGAGAGAGAGAGAGACAAAGAGTGTAAACATGAGTTAACTTCTAGAGCACTGGAAGCATTTGGCCTTCACTCTTTTCTTACCTCAGAAAAGACCTGAGATTTGTGATTTTCCTCATATCTTCACACTCTGTCATGTCTAATATTATATCTGTCTACATAGAGAGAGAAGATATATATGAATAAAATTATATCAAATCTCTCCCATCCCTAACACTTGCGAATTACACTTATCTTTCAGCACATTCACTTTGTACAGCATGTTGTTACACTTAGAAATTATATTAAATTTTTAGTCCAGAGAGAGTAAGCTATGAAATAATTCTGCAAATTCTGAGTAGTTACAATTGTGGGTCATTGATAACTAAAATGATTAGTAATAACAATGAACGAAGGAAAGAGAAAAGTAAAAATTAACATGTAATTGTGTTATTGCCCAAATATTGTACTGTGAAAAAAGGAGAAGTTAAAAAGTTATGTAGACTTAGTACAAAATTATGATTTAATAGGCCAACTTTCAATTGTAGTCATCGAACATAAAAGAATACACTGCGTGCAAAAGAATAATTATTTATTTGAGCTGTGTCACAATTTAAAAAAAGAGATCATACAAAATAAGAAATTACTTGCACTTTATTATCCATTCATTTCCAAATTAACTCTAAGCCAGAAAAGTGAGAAGGAATAAGAAATAAAATGAAAAAATACAACCTTCAAATTTTAATTCTCACCCAGATGTTAGCCTACAAAAAGAAGACACTCTGGCACAGACAATCCAGGACTCCGGTTTCCAGCACTTGCATTCAAGTTGCTGAAATTGCAAAGAAAAGTTAAGTCTATTTAACACTTGTTTAGTGCAGATGAACCCTTTTATTGTTTCTTAAACCACTTAGTCACCTATATAAAGAAAATACTAGTTTCAAGTAAGAAGACAAAAGAAAAGCAAAGGTCCACCTTTGTTTATTTTATTTCAATTTATAAATATAATAATAAAAAAGTAAAATAAATAAAACCTTTGGGACAGTATATAGCTGTCATTTGGCACATGATGAATTTAGCCAGACCGTTTATTTACATAAGCATCTTATCTGAAGGTCAGAAATGTAATCAAAAACTAACAGAATACAAAGAGAAACCAGTGAAAGATGAAGTAATTCAATCTCAAAATATCTTACTTAAATCATTTACAGTTTTTTGTTTGAGGACTTTAACAATTAATTATTATTCTCTGGAAATAATTAGAGCTTTAGAAAAAGTACAGTATATTTAAAAATATCGTATTATGAACACTATAAAATATTAAAAATGAAAAGAAATGGACAAGCATATTGCAAATTACTGTAGTAAATGGGACACATAGCTTCTTAATAGGTTCAGTGTGGAATATGCAGAGGAAAGCAGAGATGGAGTCTCTGCTTTGTTGTCTCTTGAACGGACAGACACGGAGGCTGGAAAACATCAGGGACTCTTTACTCTCTCTATTTCCACTCCCTCCATTTCAGACTTTCTCTTCTGAT
Source organism: Rhynchonycteris naso (assembly GCA_037038555.1). Taxonomy (NCBI): domain Eukaryota; kingdom Metazoa; phylum Chordata; class Mammalia; order Chiroptera; family Emballonuridae; genus Rhynchonycteris; species Rhynchonycteris naso. The sequence goes on along the minus strand of CM072999.1, from coordinate 82,017,158 downwards.
CAGTTGTCTAAATTATTTTTGTTTTTCTCTCAACCTCTACAATCTACCTTTTTTTCTCTCTTTCTCTTTCTCAGATTCAGTAAATCTCCTTCTTCTATATAACAATTACATTTACTATGTTAACTTTTATTTTTATTTTAACTTCTTGATGCCCCTTTTTTATCTTTTCTACCTTAAATCGTTTCTACCTTTCTTTCTCTCTTTGCTCCTTCAGGCCCTCCTTGTCCCCTCCAGCCTTTTCTCTTATTCTGCACCTCAGGGTGCAGCTGGGTTTACCGCTCTTTTTCCTGTCACTCTGTACACTCTTCAGAGCAAATCTCTTTTTCACCTTTCTTTCCACACAGTCTGTGTGTGTGTTTGGGCAGGATGGCTTATGCATCAAGTCAGCATTAGGGAAAGGGTCTGTATGCCCAGGAAAATGCAGAATGTCTCAGGAAGAGTAGATTTTTTGCAAAATACTTTAATGGTGAGCACCTATAGATGCAAAAATTTTAAAGTAATATCCATAAAAGATGATCTTTCTGTGCTTCAAACACACTGCCTTAATATCCTGCAGGTGTTCTTCAAGACCAAGGTGAAGCACATTCATTTAAAACATCTCTAGTTATTTTATTTTTACTTTACATTTCTCAAAAGATTTTAAGTGATTGCTTTAGCACCATTTATTAAAAGAAAGATAGATACACTTGTCTGCTGAATCTGAATATTTTGGTTTGGCTCAAACACAATTCATTGTAACAAGCCTATTCTTAGTAGAGACACAGTTTAAGTAACCTATTGTTCATTTCAATTGTAAATAATGTATTATTGATTACAAATGTCCACATTTTCTAACACATCAAAATCAAGAGGAGGTAGAACTTGGAGTAAGGATTCACCATTAGCCCAACTAAGTTTTTGCCAAGATTGTACAAAACACATAGTTAATATTTAATTTAGCTTATAACACTGAAAAAATTCTGGAATCTACCGCATTGCAATGACATACAAAACTAAACTATGTCTTCCCATTTTGGTGAAAAAGAAAAATCCTTTCCCACCAATGAAGCTATCTCAGAAACAGAATAACTTTTAATATGTTTTTGTTAATTCCACCTTTAAAAGAAATTTTAGAATTATGTTTTAAAAAAGAAAAGAAATGAGCATTTGTATATGTAGTCAGCAATAACTACAGTGTCCCCTACCAAAAAATCTCTGATGGGTTTCCAGTCTGCAAATCCCCATCACATTCTAGGAGGCTGGAGGACAATGGGTGGGTTATGTATTGCCCCTGATTGATATGTCCGGGGTGTGAAAGCTCCACTCACAGATTAGGCTGATACTGCATATTCAAACACGTACAATGATATATTTGTCATTGCTATTGACCTTTATCTCTCCAATTTCCTGACAACCTTCTACCATTATTGACATTACAAATACCAGCAACAACGTGCAGGGCAAAGTATAACCTTTCATTTACCCTCATGTCCCTCATATGACTTGTGTAGGTAGTTTCAACAAAAGCGGCAAACAATGCTACTGTTGATTTTTTTTCCCTTAACTTGCTAAAATGTTTTTTATTTTCTTCTTGTTCTCAGAAAATCATGCCAATAACTCTTGACAAAGGAACCGATTTCAAATGAATACAGGTAATTAGAAGTGTCAAGAAATCAGCAAAGTAGGGTGTCTGCCATCATTTCTGTGGAAAGAGTGCCAGATTCCCTTTCAAAAAGGTTTTTGTCATTTTTTTAATAGAAGGTAATTAATGTAGACTACAGTAAAATGTACAGGTTCCTAGGTGCTTGTCTTTCTTGCCATAGAAATGGGACCATAAAGATGTTTTGATAGCTAGGAACAATCTTCTGAGGTTATTTTTAAATGACTTTTAATTACAAAAGTAGTCCTTTTAGTCTTTTCATTTTAAAAGACAAAGGATTTAGAAAGGGCATATTTATTAGAAGACAAAAGAAGAAAGTTTTAAAAGGAAAAATTATCTAGAAGGTGAAACAACAGGATTTTGTAAACCTGACAAGAGTTGAGGATGTGATAAATTAGCTTATATCTCAAAGGTTTTCAACAGTAGGAAAAATGATGTATAATGTCCTAGTGGAGATAATTGCACACTTTTAACACTATAATGCCTTGGAAAAATGAGGCTTGTTTTCTTTAAAGGTACACCAAACTGAGAATATAGCTATATTAAAGCCATCCCTTTATGGGATCAGCAACAAATGACTCACAGGTATTTATTATACAAGGGAATTTTTAGAATAATTTTATTCTTTTGGAAATGACGGTGAAATTCAAGACAATTCTGAGACCATCTGAAGGTCACGGTTTTCTACTATATGTTATACAAATGAAACAATCCTTCCAAAATTAAGGTTTACATCTATTTAGATATAAAATTTTCTCTTTTCATCTCTTGGTTTTCAAGAAACAGTAATATTTCTCCTTTAGGTTTGTGTTATCTTGTGATAGCAAAAAAAAGTCTCAGTCTCCTTGGCAGGTTGGCTTAGTGGTCAAGTGCTAGCCAGGCATGTGGAGGTCCCAGGTTCAATTTATAGTCAGGGCACACAGAAGCAGCTATCTTCTTCCCCACCCCTCCCCCTCTCGCTTCTCTCTCTCTCTCTCTCTCTCTCTCTCTCTCTTTCTCTCTTACTCTCTCTCTCTCTGCTCCTCCTGCAGCCATGGCTCAGTTGGAGTGAGTTGGCCCTGGGCACTGAGGTTGGCTCTATGCCTTCTGCCTCAGGTACTAAAGAAGAGCTCGATTGCTGAGCAATGGAGCAATGCCCCAGATGGGCAGAGCACTGCCCCCTAATGGGCTCGCTGTGTGGATCCCAGTCAGGGTGCATGTGAGAGTTTGTCTCTCTGCCTCCCCTCCTCTCACTAAATAAAAAATTAAAAAGAAAAGTCTCACTGACAACAAATATATCCTAAAACCTTGAAGTTTGAAATTAAGATTATGAGACTATTTTAATATTGATGATTGTTGACATTGAAACATTGATTATTTTGGGATTATAATAAAATTGCATATAAGCACTTAATAAGTATGATCACTATTATCTATTATTGGGAATAAAATGGACTTGAGAAAAAATATTGCAAGACTCCTTCCTATAATAAGTACTTTCAATGCAACAAGTTGGATAAGTTTTTTTTTCAAACCTTTACCTTGAGATTATCCTTCTTCACAGACTCCACAGCACTCATCAAAATACACACACACAAAAGCATTAAACTACTAAAATGTATGTGATAATCCTATGTTATTTCATTTACTAATATATGCTCCTAGAAATCATAATTTAATTTATGAATGAGAAAATCTCATATGTAAATAGATATAATCTTGAAAGAATTGTTCTGTTTGTGTAATATATAGTAGGAAACTATGACCTTCAGATATTCTCAAAATTGACTTGAATTTCAACCTCATTTCCAAAATATAATAATCAATTTTTATTTTTATTTATTTACTGTCTTGAGAGAGGCAGGGAGAAAGAGAGACAGGAACATCAAACTCTCCTCTATGTACCCTGACCAGGGATTGAAACTAGCAACCTTCATGCTCTGGGACGATGCTCTAACTAACTAAGCTATCTGGCCAGGGCTGAATTTTTATTGATTTTTAGAAAGACAGAGAAAAGAAGGGAGAGAGAGGAGAAGGGAAGCATTTGTTGATTTGTTGTTCCACTCAGTCATACGTTTTTTTGGTTGCTTCCCATAGGTGCTCTGACTGGAAATCAACCTGCAACCTTGTTCTTTCCAGACAATGCTCTTAACTGAGTTAACCAACTAGGGACCAATTTAATATATTTTTATTTATAAACCATTGTTTATAAAACAGTCAAATTAAGTTTTCAGAGTGAATAAATTTGACCATTTTAGAGCAGATGCTAACTTCATATAAGCATAATCTTATAAATTTGTTAACCAGTTTTGCCCCAATAAATTCAATTAATAAAACTAGGAAAAATGTTAAACTAATGTTTAAAGTGTGGTGCAACATGTCACAGAATTATTTATGATAAATATTTCCCCAAAGGTGGAAGACATAGAAAAGTAGTAACTTAGACAGAGCCCAGGAAAAGTGGGTTGGTTGATATAATAAGATTTCCCAGGCCCAAGAAACGTTCATAAGTGATGGACCCAAGCTTTAACCATAACATGAGAGAAATAATCTGAGACTATTTTAATTATTAAAGATAAATAAAGTATGGTTCAGAAGCTTAGGTTAATTCACAATATTATATAAGAAACTCAGTCAGAAACACAGAGCATAATCAGAAAGATAGACAGGGAAGACGGAAAAGGGTGTGGGGCTCAAGAAGCACATCTGAATCAAGGAAGAAAAAAAAAAGATAGACTTGCTCCAGTGCCAGAATTCCACGGACAGTTTTTTCTTGCTTTCTTGGCTCTTGTTCTTTTAACTTCAGAATTGTGGGTGGTCAGGAAAGTAAGTCTAAGGCAAGATCATTTCAAGCTGGGCTACCTCATCCTCCAAATCATACCATCTCAGTGATGAGCCCTGACTCATGGTTTTTTCAGGGCCTGTATCATAAAACCCATCCCAGAATTAAAAGAGGTTGGAACAGTTACTTCAAAAACCATGTTCCAAATATAATGGTGTTCAACCAGTCTATATTTTACCCCTTCGCCTCCTTTCTCACTTGTAAATAAAAAATTCCATTAAGATGTGTTGCATTATTGCCCTCCTGCCAAAGACAATGAAAATGAGTCATTTCTTCCTTTAGTGATGACATAGTTGATTATGTGTGGCCTTAGGAAAACAGATGAACTTATTGGTTGATCACTGTCAAAAATAATAGCAAAATATTAACCATGCTTAAATCAAAGATTACTGGTTTCATTATGCCTTGTTGTTCAAATGCGCGGTTCTAGGCAGGGCTGCTTTTCAAAGAGAGGTAACAGAGCAGGCCATGCTGATTGTTAAATTAATGAAATACTGCTATTCAATCAAACCTCTAACTGCTTTTACTCTCTGAGAACCGAACAACCTCCTACCGCCCTGGCTCCTCATTCCCATAATATCCCCTCTCAACCTAATTCAAGCAATGCCTTTATTGCAACAGATTTTCCAGGGTACACATTGAGCAATATGGCTTTTCTTACTGGTTTTTGCCCTTACCATATCAGTTATTAATATTTTTATAATTATCTCTGACATCAACTTTTCCTTTCCCCCAATAGATTAACTTCTTGGGCATATATTTTGCAGCTGGTAAACTTATTCTATAAAAGTCACATTTATTTTTTTCATAGCTAATTCAGTTGACTGATAAAATCTACACTTAAGTTTTCTAGTCAAATTATATCTTCATACTATTTATATTTGTATATGTATATGGGCAGAATCAAACATATTTTAGAAGTTTGCTTTAGCAAAGCTCAGATGCACCTCTGTAGCCCTTCTCTGGATAGAGGTAGAATTTCTCTATATTTAAGTAAGAAGGTTTATCAGGCTTGTTAATTTTCATAGTAGAATACCAGCTTTACTGCCTGCAAGTCTGATATGGAAAATATGTACTTATAACTTCAGTAATCAATTCAAATACTATTATGGGCCTATTATAAACAAGACAATTGGCAACCTATAATGTTTATGCTTAAGACACATGGAATTCAATTTTTAAATGAGTTCCATCCAACTTCTGCCAAACCATGGTCAAGACAATCAATATTTGAGAAAGTCTAAAAAGATATTGACTATTTCTTTTAAAGTATCTAAAATCTATTTCAAATTGACTTTAAATAATAGAAAATAATGGATCTTGACTATATTAATTTGGCATTCTATAAAAATGCTTTTATTAAATTAATAAGTGTCTTTGAAATTCAATATAAGAGATGGTTTAATAAAAAACTTATTTTTGCCTCTTTCCTGAATTAATTACTCTACATGTTACTTACTCGCACTCCCAAATTACAGCTTCAAACCAGACCAATCAGAACTCACTTTGATAACAACCACTTTGATATCTCCACTGCCTCAAAGACTCCTGAAATTTAATGTGTCTAATGTGTCTAACCTAACTGATTATTTCCCTTCCAAATCTGCTTGTCTTTTAGGGATTTCCTATCTCCACACTTTCATCCATCCAGAAAGGAAAGTTTGAAATTTATAAGTAATCCTTGACCTCTCACTCTCCTTCACCCTCATATTAAAACTATTACTGAAGCCAACCCATTTAATCCCCTAAATATCTCTCAGATCTCCACTTCTCACTATCTCCACACTATCATCTTTCACCTAGACACCATCATAGCCACTTAAATGGCCCCCTCTGTTTTTACTCCCAATACCCTCTGCTCTCTGCACTGCAAAGGGATGTTTTCCAAATAAAATCCAACTATCTTTTTTTGTTTTCGAATAAAATCTAACCATCAGAGATTCCTGTGTCTCTCAGTCCTGCAGAGACCCGCTTGAGTAGCCCCAGCATGTGTACATTTCCACTGCCTTCTCATGCAGGTGGCCCTTCCTTTCATGGCAAAGGCTCCAGCCATATTGCCCGTATTTCAGTTCTGCTGTACTCCTTTCTACAGCAGATCTTTTCAATACATGGTTCCCTTTGTTTTATCTTACCCCTTCCCCTCAGTCGGTGCCTCTAAAACTTGACTATTCAAAGAAATTACTCATGGATCTTGTTAAAACAGAAGCAGATTCTCAGTCAGTAGGTCCAAGCTGAAGTCTCAAGTCTGCATCTCTAAGCAGCCCCCAGCTGGGGCCGGTGCTGTGGGTCTCTGTGCATCACTGTTAAAGCATGGACCTAAACACCTTGGGCTGATCACTGCTCCAGGAAGCCTCTCCTAAACCTCAAGTCTAGGTCATATTCTTTTGTTATGTGCTCTCATGTCCTTTACTCCTTTCCACAAAGGAAAGATCTCACTTTGTAATTACATACTAATGGAAGTTTTCGGGGCTATTTCTCCACTTGTGTGCTCTCCAGAAGGGCAGAGAACTATTTTGCTGAGCACTGAGTTCACAGTGACAAACATAATATTGAGTCCCTAAAAGGCATTTAATAAAGACTTGTTGAATGAGCAAATAAAGGATAGAAGAAAGGATTCATGTCATAAGTTGTTGGAGTTTAGTATCAGAACAAAGTTTAAAGTTTGCCCAAACTGAAGAATATGTAAATATTTCCTCTTATTAAATGAAAGCCATCACACCCATCACATTTTCCTTCTTTGCTTCATCGGGGGGGGGGGGGGAGGAACGTTCTTAAATTTACTCTATGTTTCAGTAATTAGCTTAGTGCAAAGTTTTGTTTTTTAATTATAATATTTGCACCTCTTTTTTTATGACCCCTTGGTTTATCCTTATTTTAAACTGTGTTGTATGTCGATGTTTTATGAGAAGCTGCATCAAATTCCTTTTGAAAATACTGAAGTAAAATTACTTAAAATTTATAAGTGAAGAGATATACCTGATACATTAGTAGATACAGACTATTGATAAAGAATTTGAATTCTGGAGTTCAACAGTTAGTATGTGAATCCTGACTTCATTACCTCAGAGCAGTGTAGCTGGGGTAGTTACACTTATTTATGTTATTACATCTATTGCTGTTTAGAGACACAATCAGCAGATAAAGAAAAAATTCCAAACTGAGTTGCTACTAATTTTAGATTGTGAAATTAGAACACTCCATAGGCTAAAACTCTGAAAACATACAGTTGGCATAAAGTTGGGGCAGATATCAGTGTTACTCTGTAAAGGTGGTTATGATTCTCAGGAAAGGATTGAAGTCTCTGTAGAGATAGAATAATATTGCCTCATGTTTAAATAATATTAAACACGGTGTGATGAATTGATTTAAGCAAATTCATAAACCCAGTCCATGGTAAAGAGTACACAGCAATCATCATCGAAACTCTAGTTCATAAGTTTTCATTCCTTCATGACTGCCTGATATCTGACATTATATACCTAGATTTCAAAAAAGCATTTAAATGTTGAAAGAAAAATTTATAGCATAATAAATAAATTAGATAAATCATATGAAAATAAGGTTGGGCAAATCATATTGAACACTTGGTCCATAAACCAAAGATGCAATAAAAGGCTCATATGAAATACTGCAACTAAATAGATATCTTGCCCTCAGGAAGGCTTCTATTTAAAAAAAGAAATTCAATGTGTGCTGTAGTCCTTATATGTAAAAATTACTTAAGCTTAACTGCAACTTAAAAGTTAATTAAAAATCAATATATAATGTAACAACAAGGACAAAATACAGCTTCTAAATGGATAGAGACAGGTTTTATTATCTTCAAACAGGGGCCAGGTAAGTATCATGGAGAATAAAAGTGACTTTGAGAATGAAGACATTTTATAAAGGCCCCACACGAGCCTGCAAATGGATCTATTTTAAACAGCTCATTGCAGATCCAAGAGAAGTTTAAAAGGATTAAAGAGAGAAAAGCAGGCCAAAAAATATATCTTTCCAATCTATTAACAAATGTTAATTTAGCAGCCCTGCAGTCAGGTTTTTGTGTGCATTTTTGTTTCAGCAATGCCAGGTGAAAAAGAAGCAAGTTCCTTGCAGTTAAATATCTGAGTGGTCAAAAATTCCCTTGGGGTTTTAAGGAGTTTGTCTCACCTTTCATTGTTCAGTTTTACATCTGTAATTCATGAGTCCAAATAGTATTCAGAAGAAACATTTAGAAGATAGAAAAAGATGGATTTTAGTCTGAGAATGTATTAAACCCAAACCTGAAATTAAAATTTGGAGTAATTTATGTTCATAAGTAAAGAGGTTAATAAAGCCCCTATAAAATGAAATAAAATGAGTTTCACTTACCTTCAATAAATGCAGGACAGCTCCATAGTATTTAGCTGTGTTGAAATGTTTTCTGTCATTATCTTTTATTCCCCAGTTGAGCCTCTTCAACAAACATTTGGTGGAATAAGCAGGACTTTCATTTGTTGTTTTGAGATTTCTATGTTGTGTATGTATAGACCTGTTCTTTTAATGTTTAATTTCATTCAAATCAATAGAAGAGACAAGTTCTCTTTTATGTAATGGAACTTTTAAAAGCACAGATTGCTTTTACAAACACATACGTACTGCAAATCAGAAGAATTCCATACAAAAGAAAATTTTCCATGGAAAGAAAAAAATACTGTATGGTTAATATCTTATTTAAAAATATGACATACCGCCTTAAAAAAAAGTACATAGCTGTGGAGAAATAAAATGCAATATTTTTGGAGCCATAATATAAGAAAACCCTCTGTCATAAAGATATCCAAATATCTTTTGAACTATTTACACCATATGTGTCCCAATAAGGCTCTTTTCTGATTAAATAATGACAAGTAAGTGGAACCAAAGATGCCTTCAAAGACCCTTGAATCTTTACACAGCTTTTTGTAATTTTGCAAGAGTGAAATTTAGCTATCATTAAACAAATCTTCTAAAGTATAATTTTCTTGGTCTGAGAAATATGTCCAAGAACAAGATTTTTTGAGTGCCCATAGTAGGCACTTAAAAAATACAAACAAACTGATTAATAACTAATGAATGCTTAGGAAAGCATTTTGTATAAATATATATCTTTTCTAAAATCTTGAACACAAATTTAATCACTTGAATACAGTAACTGTGAGGTTAGGGTGGACAACCACCTCTTCAACATTAGTTGAAAGCTAACAGAGTGCAACAAGAGGGTGATGGCCAGAGACATGTTGAACTCAACTCCCAAAGAGGGGGAAGTTGTACAATCATTAAAATTCTGAATTGCCTGTAGGGATGTAAGAAAATATTTTTCATAAAATGAGTATCAAGGCAGAAAAAATGACATTATAGTAAAATATGAATGCTTTCATACTCATAGAAAACCAGATGATCAAAATATGCAAAAAAATATCATAGTGGGTATCTCTAGGTAAAGGGATTATAAATATTAAGTTTTCATTTTTGATACAAATACCCTTCAGTAGGCATGTAAGACTTTTCAATTCAGAATAAAAAAGGTGTTTTTTCAATGTTATATAAGAGTGTTATAATGTTATAATGCCTTCTAAGATCTAAAATTTTTTTTAAAGATATGTGGCTATTTCAGTTGTGTGCTACAAAACCAATGGGCTATCCCTGGATTCAGAACTACCAACACCAGACATCCGAGAGAGCCTGATGTGGTACTGCCTAACACCTAAAGGACACCGTGATGCCTCGTATTGCCTAGGCAAAGAGGAGGAAGTACATCAACAGAAGAACATCAATGCTAAAATAACACTGAGGGAAACAAATTCAAAATTTCTGAGACACTTCAGATATCAAGAACTTTCAGTTTTCAATACATAATATTTGAAAGTCAGTCATTAACATACTTTAGCACACAAGAATGTAACAGTCCAACCTTTGATAGATTCTTTTTCAGGAATTGATGAGAGCCTAAAAAAGTTCATCTGATGTGGCAGTTGATGTGATATTTGCCTTCCTGGGGTCGGCATCTCTGCCAAAAAAATGCCTGGGTCTAGACAATCCTCTAAGAATCTTGCTACCTCCAATGGCAAATTTGACAGTGAGAATGTATTTTCTCCCTCAGCATCCTTACAGTAGCAATCTTAGCTTGATTTAAGAAAAAAAATACATTTGCTAGGACTCCTTTGGTTACAATGGGGGGAAAAAATTAAACTGGCCTATCAAAATATATAACAAGACACAAATTAAGAAGTTCAGAAGTAAAATTGCCTCATATGCAACTGGATCCAGGTCCTCAAATATTAAAATTAGGATTCAAGTTCACACAATTACTTATCTTTGCCTCTTTTTGTTTTGGCTCCATCCTCAGGCACTGCAGCTCTTCAATTGTGGTGAGAAGATGGCTTCAGCAGTCTCCAGATCCAGCTTCTCTCTTCTCAACTATCTTCTTAACACATACACACACACTCATACACATACACACACAGCATGATTCCCCCCAATAGTATTTTAAAAATAAAAATTCTAGGCTTTAACATATTGTCTTGAATTGAGCTTTATAACCTGCCAGTACCAATTTTTGTGGTCAAGGGTATAAAATTCATTGATTGATTTCTTTAAACCATCTATCCACTCTAAGAACAGAGCACATGGTCAGGTCCAGAAAAAACACATGAAATGTGAAACAAGAACAGGGTTGTTCTATGTGAATGTCAAGGAAATAGAAGGCAGAAGAAGTACTTGACAATAGTTAGATGATAGATAGCTAATAGATAGATAGGTAGACAGAAATTTATCTATTACAAGGTAATTTATTTGCAACTATGCTCTCTAAGGCCTTGATGGGAGAAAATAGGAGTGAGGTTGTACCAAAGAAAATGCAGGAAAGAATTGTTGATCTGTGTCAGCATTGTACAGATATACAGGTTTTAAAATAAACAGGGAAATAAAATGAACATCATGATGAACCATTTCACAAATACTGTGGTGATATTATCAAACAATGAAATAGAATCAAAGATAAATTTTATGATGACCCAGGCCATCTGTCGCCTGGTATGGTCTACTATAAAACTGAACATTCTGTCACCAAACACCACATGCCTTCAGCCTTCAACAAAAGCAGCATCTAGTTATTCAAGGTGTTGGGCACAAAATGACTAGCTGGAAATGTACTTGCTCAAGTGACTATCTTTGATAATCCCACACAGCTTGTGGTCGGAGTTAATATGTTAGAAGCAGTTGAATCAATTTAAGAAGCATGCCGCGGGGTGAGAGATGAGTGCAAACACGTTGTGTAATGACTGACTTGGGTAGGACTTCTGTTGGAAGATGTTTCAGAAAACTGTGAAATAATAACTGATTTGGAAACCTTGGTGAGATGGCTGAAATTTAAGGGATCATGCTGAATGCTGAATAAAGACACTAAAGTATGGGCGTATTAATTCACCAAATGAAGGAAAGTACTAAAATGTTCTTTTTAAATCTTTTGTTCTCAAGCAGAAAAATAATCCTTAATATACAAAAACAATTAAAAATATATCATAAAGATGATTCTGGGGAAGAAATTAAGTAAAAACTATAAATCTTTAAAGGTAAAAACACACTTTTTTTATCTACACAATTAATTCAATATGACTGGAAAGATAAACCTGGACAGAGCTCCTTTATTTTCTCAATAGGTCTATGCTGAGCAACTGATATATGTCACCTTTCTCCACCCTCCTAGAAATAAAATACAAGCCAAATAACCATAGTGTTTATCATTAAAGAGCTTACAATGTAGAGAAACTGTATTTAAACTAGGGTATTACAGAAGATTCTATGAAAAAGTTTTATTCAAACAACAGTGTTAGAATAAGTAGGAGATATTTATGCCGATGATAAGTTGGAGGCTAAAGGAATCCAATGTTCATGAACATTCTATAACAAGAGGAGAACGGAGTTTCATAAGTATAAAAACAATACTGTGAGTTGTGTGTAACAGGAAAGAAGGCCAGTGCTACAAGACCATTCCAGAAGTAGAGGTGTTACCAGTCACTCAGGGCCTTATAAACCCTGTTAGGGATATTAATCTTCCTCTCAAGAGCAGTGAAAAATACTGAATAGTTTGGAACAGAGTGGATTTAAGAAGATATATGAGTTGTAAAGGGCACCCAGGCTATAATGTAAAAAAATAATTATACAAGATTTAGTGGGGGAAGTGCAAGCTGCCAGAGTATAGAGCAGAACTAGGGGATGGGGCTTGGGAGATAGATAGGGAAAAAGTGAGAAATCTGAGAAATATTTAGTAGGTCACTGATGGAATTCAAGGATAAGTTGGATAAGGAGAGCAAGGGAAAGTGAGGTGTGAAGGATGACCTCTGTTTTTCTATGCCCTCTGGTTATAGGTTCACTGAGATGGGAAACACTGGAGAGAAGAAGCTCAGAAGGAGCACTGGACCCTAAACTGTCTTGAATCCATTGAGTTTGAGGTGATTTTTATACATCTGATACATCCCCTTAGGAAAGCTGAGTAGTCAGTTTGACATATGGGTTTTGAACCCAAAAGAGAGGTCTGATATGGGAGATATAAACATGGGAGATATTTGGTGACATAAGGGTGGGAAAACAGGTCATCAAGAAGAAATACAGAAGAAGATAAAAAGGTAATCTTAGAGCCAATTTTGAGGAATTTCAAAACCTAATAGCCCAGTAAAAGGAGCATACACTGAAAAAAATTCAAAATAGAATGTCCTGCACAGTAAGAGGAAAACCAGGAAAGTGTCAGATAAAAGCCCACAAAGAGAAAGATGCAAGGACAGACTGCTGGACATTCAGTGACCTGTCATTACTGATAGACTTCTGCCAATTCAGAAGAACAACCTTCCTACCCAAATAACAAAAAATTAATCCCTCAAGCCTCTAAAATATTATTAAAATTATAGTATTGCTTTAGTCTTGTACAAAAGGCAGGCCTACATTGTGCAAAAGTTGAGGTAGACCTGCAAATAGGAACTCCATACTTAAGGGTGCCCCTTGCTGAGCAACGGCCACCACAAAATTATTTGGGTCTTTTTTAGTGCCTCTCCTATACAGACTGGAGGATGTAGGAGAGCAATCTTTCCTTGATGCTAGGAAAATCAAGGTGGAGAAAATCTCCCTAACAAGCAGAGATACAAAGGGAGCTGTTTATTTTGTAGAGGCCAGTGGGGAGGCACGTGTAATTCTTTGTCATTATGGCCCCACATTGGTGGTAAGGATCTCAGCACACAAGCACTGTAGGAAATAATCATGAAACTGAATTAGAGGTCAAATAGGCTTATCTGAATCAGTTGGAACAGAAACCACCATTTAAATCCTTTTCTCACTGGGCAAATGTATTTGAAAATTGCCTCTCCTGTAAGACTCTGCTTCTATATCCAGTTAGTGTGTTGGACCCATGCAGCCCTCTTGCTCCCAAAGTCATAACACAAGGAAGAAATATCAGTGTTTATGTTTCTTGGACCCCTGCTCATGCTTCAGGAATATACCAAAGCAAAAAAGAAAGAAAGAAAAAAAAAACCCAGCAATTATTTTTCAGAGTTCATAGCGGGTGTGAGCCATCCACACTTAAGTCCATGGAAATATGTCCTCAATTTCAGAAAGGTCTTAAGTGTTCTTAAGTTAATGAAAATGCAGTTTTCTTCCACTCTGATCAGGAATTTCTTAACATACCTGGGCACTTAAACAAGGTTTGTGATTTAAGGGTAGGCCTAATAGGAGAAGACCAGAGATAAAGGGAAAGCACTTCCAAATGTTTCTGGCCTTCCAAAGAGCGCCAGAACCCTGGGAGCTCTCCCTGGTGCTACTAATACCGTGACTCTGCCCTGTTTGCTTGATCTTATCTTTGCTTTTATTTTGTGCAAATCTGACCCCAGAAATCCAACCTGAAGGTACTGAGTCAATGTTTCTACCTCTGACCAGTAGCATTAGGCTACCATCATATCCACCACCCTACCATCTCCACCCAAATTGTCTTTATTAAAATGACAGTTCTAAAGCAAAACAGTCCCAGGAAGCAACCTTAATAAAGCTCCTGCCTAGTCCTCTGCCCTTAAACCCCTCAAACCTCACTGTAAATTCTTAAGAGTCTTACAAAAAGAAAAATTATAGAACTTAAAGAAAGCTTAAAGATTACTTAATAAATATTCATTGTTGTCCTGAGTGCAAGGCACTATCATAGAATTCACTTCACCTACACTACATCCTGAAAAGTTAAGTAGTTTTATTATCACCATTTTATGAACGAAAACAGTAAGGATCAGAAAGTTAGGTGGCTTGCTGTCTTTAGGCCTGGATATCACGCGAACTACCTCTCTGCTGCTCTGTATTGCCTGCTTGGGCCTGTGGCCACTCCTCCTCCTTGCTGACCTGAGTTATCCAACAGGATTTGATCTCTTTCCCAGCTCAATCTACAGCATCTGCCAGACTCAACCTGCTTCCCTGGGCAGCCAGTCTTAGCCTCAACAAGCACATCACATAGGAGTTATAAGAGCTGACTGCGGTTTCAACAGACAGAAGCTGAATCTGGGTTCTTCTACATCATAACTCTGGCACCTTGTGTAGCATACTGAATATCATGGCCTGTCTCTTTATTTGTAAAATGGGAGTACTTCTATCGACCTCATTAGGTTGCTTAGAGACTTGCATGAGCAAATATACCTATAGTGATTTGTGCACAATTGCTACTCAATAAAAAAATTATTATTTTTGAAGACTTCCTATGTGTCAGAGAAGGTACAAGTATTTATCACCCCTCCTGATCTGGCATGCCAAGCACAATCTTTTGAAACAGGGCTCATATATATAAATGGGGGACTATTTTATACTATTTCCTATATAATCACACACACACACACACACCAGAAGTTATAGAATATTGCTTAATCACATTTTAGAATTCTTATGTCACTAATAGGTGAGTATTGAAAATAATTTAAAATTATATATTTTTGCAGTTAGTTACACGTGCACCCAACACTTACTTCTTTTAGTTGCAAGTGGTGGTAATGTACATGAGTAGTCTGAGCCTGTTTCCCATGCACTTTACTCTAAGAGGGTGACTAAATCTTGGCAGTGTGTGTCTGACACCAGCACCCACCCAGTCCTCACGGCCATGCCAAGAGGGCAAGGGCTGCATATGTGGAATTAGAAATTGCTGTTCCAATTAAAACCTGTAACATTGAGTCCAACAGCAAGAACTCTGGCTTCTGGACCTGAAGTCCTCACAGATTTTCTGTGAGAGAATCTACTGTTCTGTCTGAAATCCAGTCTTGACCTGAGCCTCTAAAATTCATTAAATGCATTTTTAATAATCTTTAATCTTAGTTGGAGATGAAAACTAAAACACTCAGAGCCAAGATCCCTTTTCATTTAGAAGATTGTTCTACCCTTCTATAAACCTATAAATGCAGGTATGTAGATATATAGGAGAAGAGATATTTCTTGATGCAGAAACCACTGTTATTCATTGAAATCCATCTTTAAAAAAAAACATAGTTAGGCAACATTTTACAGCCTCCCTTGATGTTTGGGTCTGGTCCCATGACCAAGTTCTTGCCAGTGGACTCTGAGCAGAAGTCAGATACACCACGCTAGCGCTTAGCCCATAACAACCTCTCCAGTGAGATCCTTTGTGCTACTTTCCTTTCTACCAGCTGGTTGCAGATGGTAATGAGGGCCTTGGAGATAAGAGAGTCATAAGGTAAAAGGAACTTGGGTCCCTGAATGACTACGTGGAGAAGAGTGCCTTGAGCACCTACCTGGGGCTGGCAAACTTCCATAGTATTCAGCTGTTATATGTTTGTGTCTTCTTGTCACCACAGATGTTCTACCCTTACTGACAGACTGCTCAGTTCCTCTTGGAAGCATCCAAGCTCTAAATACAGTAGGTATGTTGGGGAAGAAGTAATACTTCTCCTGTATGTACAACATGCGTATTGGGCTCTGAGTCCAACTAAAACACTCTGTATGTAAATCTGGTTTAGAGTCAGTAGCATATTTTATGAAGGGTAAGAACATAAAAATGAATTACCTAAGATCACACATGGTGTATGCAGCACAGCTAATGTTAGAACCCCAGTTTCAGTCTCAGTCCAAGGTACTTTCCACCATACATCAGCAAACAAGATATATTAGGAGCTTCCATTCAAGAACCATTAACTAAAAGTACTATTTTCCCATTGAACTCTAGCCTCTAGAAATGTATTTCATTTCTTGAGTTCATGTTTCTCAATTCTTTCGAAATGATTTTTTAAAAACCATTTTATAGATAGGAATATTAAGAAGCAGAAAGTTTAAGGAGTTACAGAGACTTCAAGTAATAAAATGTACATTTCAGAGCAATTATTTTTTAGATTACCTCTAAAGAAATGTAATCTCTCTAACCATCCAAATCCCCTTGTTTATAATGGATGAACTCTTTTAAGCTTATTTTTGTTTTTCTCAGTATCTTAATAGTTTTGTAGTACAGATACTTCAATAGCTTTAATGTATCTATATATATTTTTGTCTCCATAATATGAGTCTCAATGTAGATGCCACTCAGATTTTTAAAAATAACTTTTTCCTTCTAAGAGTATATAGTCTATATGTAAGCCTTTAAAAGTTTAATTTCAGAAATATATTATAAGATGTAAAGATATAATTGTGAGTAATATTTAAGTCAATAATAAACACAATGCTGTAACATTTTTAATGTTACAATTTTTATGTTGAATGTTGCAACATGTACGAAAAGAAACTGAATGCTCTGAGGGAAGACAGATTCTGCAACCTTGCAGCATCAATCATGATTCCATTGAGGACTTGACATAGCAATTAATGGCGTATCTGGCATATAGAGGTGCCTCATCATGTCCTGGACTGCATACCAAAATAATACTGGGCAAAGACTTTCAGTAAATTACTTTCATTTACTCTGCGCAACTGAGTAGAAATTCTTCTCTTCTTGTACTCTGGACAAATTACTTCTGCCACACGTGTATTTTTTGACTTGGACAGAGATTACATAGAAATGGTGATGATCACTCAGGCAATACGTCGACTGAATCATGTGATGATCAGTTATGATGCCCAGCTGAGGACTCATCAGTTTACATACTTTCTAGAGAATAGTATTTCTGCCAGAGTTGGAAAAAAAATGCCTTTTGATCTATTAAATCAAGTGGTCCTCAAGTGAGTATAACATTTGTGGGAAAAAACTTTTTTCCACAAATGCTACAGTGGAAAACATTTTCCTCCCCTTCATCCCGATGTCCAACCAGTCTGGAATAATAAGCATGACTTCAGCATTAAACTGTTTCTATGTTTCTTCGCATTCCAAGCGATGTGTATCATATCTGAACTTTACACTATCTAGTATCATTTTAACTATAGCTGTGCTGCCATGCTAGTTTTTGCATTAACACGATCATTTCTAGGCTTTGCATTAAATATGACTCATTTTAATGCTATATCGATAGGTCTGACCTCATATTATATACTGTTGTCCTAGGTCTTTAAATGTTGAACAGGGGTATGCAGGTCAATGGCATATTAATAACAGTCAGCTATGCTCATGAATTCTTAATTATTTTGCTATTTTAAATGCTTATGAAATAAGAACATAAAATAACACACACACACACTCACACACATACACTAGAGTGCCTATAGATTTAAGAGAAAGAGACTAAGATTTTGTCATTCAAAAAGTTTTGTTCAAATCTATATATTCACTAAGGCTAGCAAAGTCTTTTCTGCCGAAGACAAAACTCACTAAAGTTTATGCTTTTAATTAAACTTCAGATGGATGCAATATATAATTTTTAAGAAATTGTTATCAAAAGAAAACAGTTGTGTGCAGAAGAGATGAATATGTAAAGTTTACCCTAAAATATATAGTAAAGTGTCATTTTTCAATTAATAAATACCTTTTTCTTACTTTTGAGTTGATACATCTCTTTGTTCATAGGTCTTACTCTCAAATATTTAAATATAGCTAATGTATATCACTGCACTTGCAAAAACAATATAGCTTTATGTTCTGCCCTCAAGATTATTTGGCTGCATTATAGGGAACGTTGAGAGCAACTTCATCTCAATCAGAAAGAAAAGAACACAATGGCTTGAGCTGTGTGCTCATAAATGTCAGATACACTTGTGCAAGCCTAGATTAGCATGTCCGTTAGGTCACGAGGCCATGGTCATTGCAGTCCAAAACTCCCCAAATTCATTTACCTTTTATTTGTCATCTGTTATGACATTTGAAGCTCAATTTGTGTGCTTTTCTTGGACTGTCTTATCTAATTGTTTCTGTAATTCATAGTTGCAGTCTACATCTTATGATGAAAAAAGAAAGCATTTGCATTTGCTATCCATGTTCCCAAGCACTTATTTCCAAATGATATTTTTATAAGTGGAGTTTGAAGGTTTTCTATAATGCAATTCAAAAGTGCCTTTCCCAAAAAGGCTATGTTCCTAAAGCAATAAGTCAATCTGTATTAGAGAAGAAAACAAAGCCAAACTTCTTCCATTGGTATCATATCTCCTTTTTTTTATTTCGATCTTGACAGGGATTCATGGATGTCTTTTTAACAACCATAAAACAAAAATATTCAATATGAAAACAAAAGAACATGTATATTGCCGGTAATAATTTGCGTAATCTACAACTCTTTCCATTAACACCATTGTTTTTATCTGTTTCCACATGAAAACTTCTCTCTGCTTATAAATCAGGAGACTAAAGGGGAATAAATACATACGTATTGGAGTGATCTAACGCCCATCCCGAGCAAGCCTCATCCTGTGTCACCGCCTAAGTCATGCAAATTACACCAGAGCTGCCAGTTGACTAAGATTAATGACACTGCGCCAGCTTCTTTGTTTCTCTCTGCGGCCGTTTAGTGTGAAATACTATCCAAAAACATTATCTATCCTCGATTAATCCCACAAATTTGTTCACACGATGCACATTGTTTAGGGCAATTTACAACAGGAACATACTGAGCACAATTGCATTTAATTACTTGGGTTCTAATTACATTCATTAAAGGCTAATAAAATAAATGAAACAGCTTTAAAAGCTTCTGCAAAACACATGGGTCTTGTCTCCCTAGTGAAACATACAGTAGATATTTGATGTGAAACACAGATTTGACTATATATGTGTGGTAATAGATGTGTGTGTATTTATACATATATATATTCCATGCATTGTATAAGGTAGATTTTAAATCATAAGCAATAAAATATCAAGTGTTCTAGAAATGCATTTCCTTAATGAGTGGTTGAGAGATTTTAGGAAGCTAAAACTACTTTTTATGTGACAAATAAAGAAAAAAATCAGTTTTCAAAATCCATTTTGAATCTTAATTGTTTCCACCTGCATGGCCCAGATGCTGACCCTCCCTTCCCATGTCCACATCATTAAGGCCACTGACCAACAGAACAGGGAGGCATTTCACTCAAGCTGGATCCTGGAGAATATTTCCATCAGGTTCAATCTCAAAACTCAGTGAGGACTTTTGACTGATTCCCCTCACCCCCAACACTGGAGGCAGCTTTTTTAAAGACTATATAAGCAATTGAATGGAAGTATACACTTTAGGACACTGGGCACTCTGAACAATTTAGTCTGTGGGGTTAGAAAAATGAACCTGTAAATATCTGATTTTTCTAATATTTTCATATCCGTTTAATGCAGTGTGTTTGGACCATTTGAGAAAGAGAAAATGTAAAATATCAATGTTGACAACTATGCCAGAGAGAAACAATATTGTACATTCAAAATAGGGCTATCATTTCAAGCTTTTCTGTAACTTTACTGAAGCTCTGAATAATCTATATTACCCAAAACAAATGTCAACCTAACTAATTGCCTTATGCACTCTCTGAAATCCATTCTTTACTTTGTCTAGTTCACAGTGATTTTACTGGTAAAGTTATGCTAAGCTTGGAAATCCCTCTTTAGAGCTCAGCACTGACCAATGAAGCAGCAGCATAGAAATCTAAATATGTGTGATTGGCATATCTCATCACAAGCAGCATTTTCTTTCTAGAATAGATTTTAAGCATTCTCTGAAACAAATTAGAAACTTTGGGGATGATTTTGATAGGTACCTGAATTTAACTGAATTCAAATCTTTGTGAAAGATAAAGATTAATAAAAACATTTTAGATAAATGCATTGGCAAAATTCTATTATTGCTTTTTAATGTGTATAGGGGTACTCTTTGAGGCATAAAGTCCACTTCTAGGTATCTGAGTTGAGGAAATACTCCCACACATGCACAAAGAGAAAGTTAGGAAGATGGCTATGACAGCATTGTTTTAATAGTGAAAACCTTGGAAACATCCTAAATGCTCATCAGTGAAGGAATGGTTGATGAGCTAAAGGAATCCACATATATTACGTAGTCTTATGTAGCAATTAAAAATAATGTGTGCAATATGGAATGTTCTCCGAATGTAAGTGGTTGGGCAACATATGCTATATGAATGTACAAGGTAAAACAGTGTGGAGATGTGTGAGTGCATTTGTGTGTGCATGTGTGTGTGTGTAAGTGCATGGAAAATAGTCTGGAAGTCTCCAAAAATTGATAGCAGTGGTAACCTCTGAGGAGAGTAGACATTGGGTAGGTGGTAACCTCTGAGGAGAGTAGACACTGGGTAGGTGGGAAGAGTCTCAGGGCAGGAAAGAGGACTTCCACTTGTTATTAATATTATACTGTGGAGTTAAGCGAGTTTTTATAGGACTGTATTCATGTATTACATGTAACTTTTTGAAAATGATATATGTGGAAATTAAATACTTAGAGGCACACACTAATTTCCCATATATCTTCTTCTGGTAGCTGCTCAGAACATAACTTAGAAGAGATTTTTCACAGAAAGCTGTAAAACAAAGTGGGATTTTACAATCTGGAAGTTTTTTCTCTTTGACACCCACTGTCTGCTCCTACCTTCTTGTTTTCTTTTCCTCCTGTTACATGTCAATGCCAACAATTGCGGAGGGGGGGTCCTTTCTCATGACATAGCTTTAGGAGGTGCTTATCATCTTTGTAGTATCCCTCTGATAGGAACGCTCTCTGGCATCAGTGCCACCTGCCCTAGCGAATCCTGTGAGTTCAGAGTCATGGCCAAGATGGGTGAAAATTATCACTCTGAAATCCAATGGTACAGGTTTTGGTACAAAGCAAACACAACTGTTTGCTTTGTGAAAGTTTTTAAAGAGTTTTGCTTTGCTATTATTTTCTTGTTAATATGAATGCTTTTACAGGATTTCAGCATGATTTGATAAAACTTAGAATCATAATGGCGTAGAAAAGAATTTGGCACAGAAAATACATGGGTAAACCGAGAAAGCAAGCAAAACAGTGAAGCCCTGGATGTGTGTCTTCTGATGCAAGCTTCTCTTCACCATGTCTCATACACCACTTGGTTGCCAGAGCTTGGAAAATTAAAGAAGTCCAAAAGTGGATATCCATGGTTTCATCACGTTCTCTCTGACGATGCCCACAAGGTGCAGTCTAAAACGTTAGGTCTGTGTTCAAGGTTCTTTGACTATGGAGTTTCATGTCTCACTACTTACTTGACTTCATATTCCACATGCACCTTATATTCAGAGTTGACAGTGTCTTTTGATAGTCTCTCCTCCTAGAATCTCTTGATTGGTCTTTGCTACTCTCCATCTGTTAGGATCCTCAAGGTCTGTCTTAAATATCACTTCTGGCAATTTCTTAGATATCCTGTTAGGTGTCTTACCTGTCAAAAGTCATTTTTTCCATCCTCTACCTACATTGCTGTTTATTTGTGCCTCTCTAGCATGTGCCACATACACTCTTATATCACAGATCTCCATGTATGTCTTTAAAACCCTTAATAAAATGTAAGCTCCTTAAAGTTTGGGACTGATAGCAAGGTGCCTACGAGACTAAGTAGAGTGCTTCTCATATAGCGTAAAGAAATTGAATAAAAAATAACAAAGTAATAATTTACCCTGGTTAAAAGAGTGTCTGAACTGTTTGAATATTCAACAATTTGTATCTATATATAGCTGTCATTAGAGCATTTCCAATATCTAATAGAATGCCTGCACATGGTAGGCCATCAACAGATATGTGTTGAGTTCATAGGAATAAATAGGCAAACAAGCATAGGAACAGATCAGTTAAGCATTGTTTTTCTTTCTTTCTCCCATTTGTCTACCCCAGGAGTAGAAAATGTTTATTATAGTATGTCATAATTAATGTCAAAATCATTTCATGGTGTTTCATCAGAAACAGCAGTCTTCAGTATCATTGTCTAAAACTATAATAACTTTTCTACAGGGTCTGTAATTCAATGTCTAGTTTTCAGTAAGATTGTTAGGACTGACTCTTACACACAGTTTAAATTTGTTCTGTTTTACAATAAAAGCTGTAGAATAATTACAAATATGTTTACTGAGTCCTGGATTAGTAATTCAATATCTTCAGAACTCTGGTTTATATATCCATGCCAAGATGTAAAGATAATGACATGAACACCCGGAGAGGTGGTAGGCAGAAGAAATGCCTTCAAGGAAAACAGGAGGCTTGGTGACTCTTTTGTCAGTAGGAAAGTCCCCTATACTTTGGCACTTCTGGGCAAGAGACAGCAGCTTCAGGACAGCCAAGCAGCAGTATTCATTGTGCACACACTCACACGCAGTCCTCTTTGTGACTTAAGAGAGCTTCTCCTTCTCTTTATTAAGAAAGAGACACAGTGTGTCAGAAAAAGACCCAAACAAACAATATCAACAGATTGCAATGAGATTCAGTGATTTCTTTCCTTTTCTTCTTTCTTTCTTTTTTTATTTTTAACCCCCTCTAGGAAACTAAGTGGAGCTGTTCCACATAAGCACCAGAGAAATATATAACTACAAACTGAAAGCGCATGACCTCAATCCTCAGCCGCCCCTTGCCCCTCATTACTGCAGCAGTTGGTGTAGGGAAGGATTAAAGAGGGCTAGAAATCACTGAGTGAGCATACAAGGGCTCAGAAATTTGACCTTCGTTACTTAAAGCACACAGTCTCCACTAAAAGCTGGTATATGAGGAGAATTAAAAACAGAACCAAGAGAGGTCAGGTGGAGTGCAGATGCACTAACAAAGATGAGGTTGAAATGAAAAAAATAATCCTCCAAAATATTTATATTTTCTTTTACCAGGCATAAGTTGACATCGTGAGAATGCGTTTTGATTTTTGGTACTAACCAAAAATGCAAAAGAGCCTCCATGCCCAAAGCAAGAACTTAAAACTCAGAATTGTCAGAACAAGAGAAGATTTCAGAATGCAGCTCCCAATGCTGGAGACTTTCTCAGAGTACTTTCTAAAGAAGTGAAATCACATTGTGCCTCCCTTCCTGTATCTGATAGCTTTATTCTCCATATCTGTGAATTACCCAAGTTTAATGGGAAGTACAAGAAGAACTTACAAAGGCACCGACTAATAAAATACTTTAACAATTGTGAAACTTGCAGCAAGGCTCTCTTTTTTCCAGGAAGGCAGAGTAAGGGGCAAGGGGCTAACACTGTAAAGCATATGACCATGGCAACAGCCGCAATGGGGGCATGAACTCAAAACCATTTCAAAAAACATACACGAAGAAGTGAATGATTCCCATCTGTCAGCAACAATGGAGCCACATTATTCATTGTTCTGGCAGTCCCGTGGTCCATTGGTGTTGGGAACAGGCCTGCCCCTTCTGAGATCTCTGGTTGTAGATGAGGAAACTGAGGCATTTAATTGGACTAAGCCTAAGAGACTTACCCCAAAGAGGTAAGCAACCTAAAATTGTAAATGTTTGCTGAGTTCTGAAAAGAAAATCTCATAGCCAACTATTTTCTTCCTTAACAACAATCAAAAAGATATTTTATATTTTCATAATGGTTTGCATTTTCAAAAGCAATTTTATAAATTTTCAATGAAGCAAATAAATAAGTTAAATACGATCCTAGAAAGATGTCAAAATGTGTGGGTGTGTTGCATGTCTTTAACTCTGTTTTTATCCTGTTTAAGCAAATAATGAATCCTTTGGGACAGTGCTATGCAATAGAAATATAATCTGATATACGCCTATAGTTTTAAATTTTCTAGTAGCTATAACAAAAAAAGTAAGAAAAATGTAACTTTAATAATCTATATTATTTAACCCAATTATCAAAAATATTTTAAAACGCAAATAATGTTCAAATATGTTCCAATATCTAAATCTTTGAAATCTAGTGTGTTAGTTTTCACTTCAATATGTCTCAGGAATTGAGACCTTTCACCTGCTCAATAGCTATGTGTTGCTAGTGGCAACCATTTTGAATAGCATGCGTTCTAAGGTCTTTCTTTCGCTAATTTGGATGTTATTCTGCCCTAGTTTCTCTATCAGCTACTGTAGACTTCAGGAATATAAAAAATTGTTTGACTTAATTTCATATTGACCAAGTATGCCCAATAATTCTTGTAGGAAATACCAACACATACCCTCTAGTCCTAAAAACAAATATGTGTGTGTGTCTATGATTATACTAGTGTGTGTGTGTTTGTGTGTGTGTGTGTGTGTGTGTGTATGTGTGACATGTATCATTATCAACAGGCCTTAATGGCATGCTCATTCCATGTAAAGCATTGTAACAAAAACCAGATTAGCATGAAATTGTCGTTTTGGCCAAAATATTTATGCAGCCCTTACAAGGCATGGGATAGCCATGTTCACCAGCAAACCTCACGTTGATTCCAAACTTTCCAACAGCTCTATGTATGGTGGATTCAGCATTAAACAAGGACAACAGAACCCTTACTGCAAGTCTTGCCTCTTTATATGAGTTTGTACAAGTCATTTCCCCACCCTGATCTTTAGTTTACTCATTGGTAAAATGAGGATGGGGTGACCTTTAAGCTCCTTTCTGGTTCTGACAAGCTATGGCTTAATAATAAAAGTTTACTTCCTTTTAGCCTTGAGGAGCACATTCCTTACCTGTTAGCAGTTGTCTATATGGTATGATTTATGTAGTACTAGTAGAGCTGAATTTGGGGGGCGGAGGGGAGAGAATGCCCAGTTAAAGTTCAGTCAATCTTGAATTTCAGCTAAATAATAAATATAGTATAAATATGGTCCATGAAATATTTAGTATGTAATTATATTAAAAAGTTATTTCTTGTTTAGTTGAAATTTCAACTTAACTAGCAGTGCTATGTAATAAGAAAGTCTCAGGACTCTCACCCCTTAACCAGAGCTAGAAATGCTCATGAGGTAGCCCAGTAGAAAGAAATAAGCACAAAGTTTTGTCAGATCCCATGAGTTTGAACCCTGCCTTTGCACAATTCTCTGTGTGTAAACTGAAAGCACTGGATTCATCTCTATCTTAGCTGAACTCCACTGGGACTTTGGATTGGTTTAACTCACTTAACATTTATATTGCCTGTGTACGTGAGTCTGTGCACACAGACGTTCACACATGAAATATGAGTGTCTGATCAGATTATAAACATTGTGAGGACAAAAACGAGGTTTTCTAACTCTATCGCCTCGCACTGAAGGAGACAATACCTTGTAGAGGTTTGATAAATATTATTTTTGAGGGGATAGTAAAGTAACCCATCAGATCCTTTTTTAATAATTCATGATTTTGCCTCGTTAAGACTAATAGACTTTAGAAACAAGTAAAAACTGTTTCTTTTGCTAGCCAGATCCATGAAACATACTAAAACTTCAGTGGGTGGTGGGCAAAAAGGAGGAAGCAGGAGCAGGTTGATAATGAAGTACAAAAACTCACCCGGCAGTGGAGCTTGCCACTGAGGGAACACTCAGCAGTACAATTTAGCCTCTGTATTCATGTGGTTTATCTGATCAATGAAGATAGTCACTAAAGTGTCCAGACTTTTGTGACGTCTCAAGTTTAGTGCATTACAGTGATGCGTTTTTGGGTTTCAATACTTGAGGAGCAAGACCTGTCTGTGAGCTACAAGAACCAGGAGCTACAGGCCCAGGGGAAGGCTGGCTGGTAAGAGGTAAGCAAGGTATGTCTGTCAGTAGTCTAGGATCTAGGGAAGAAAGCCAGTGCCTACAGGCTTTTGACATACTTATCTGAAAACCCAAGAAAAGGTCTATTTGTAGTAACTAGATGTGCACAGAGAGATGACGGGAAGCCTTTATTTTAGGGAATATATGAGTACGATAACTAATCTTAGAACAGCAGGTCTTAGAGATTGTACAAAAGCAGGACTAATTCTAGATCCCACTCCATGGTGAGGTAAAATCTCCTAATATTTTTCCCAGTCTCAAGATTTGAGCCCAAGGATTGTAGAGAACTGATCTTAGAGACAAAAGGCCTCATAGATCTATAGGCCTAACAGGACTGGACAAGGTAAACACTGATAATTATTCCACTGAGGAGTGGTTGGATACCTTTATATCATTCATATACTAATTTTTTTCAGTAATGGTTAAATGCCTTGCAAAAAAATTAAGCTATAAGAGTCCAAGAGGGCGATGGAGTAGGTGGATGTTTCAACTGCCACCTCAATTTGTTAAATGTTTTTAGTTATTCATTTTTAGAGAGGAGAGAGGGAGAGAGAAAGAGAGAGAGAGAGAATGGGGTAGGAGCAAGAAGCATCAACTCCCATATGTACCTTGACCAGGCAAGCCCAGGGTTTTGAACTGGCAACCTCAGTGTTCCAGGTTGACACTTTATCCACTGCGCCACCACAGGTCAGGCAGATTGGATTACAACTTAATTTAAGAACAATCATCTTGAAAAACCAACTTTGGACTAAAGGAAGAGGACTCTATAATAAAAGATCACAGTAGAAACCACACCAAGACTGGTAGAAAGGGTGGAGACATGGAAAGGGCTGCCCCACTCTCAGGAGCAAGTGGCAGCTGAGGGTCTGGAGGGACCCTCACTGCAGAGAGGGTCACCCTGAGAGGTGTGGGTGCTCATCACCAGGCCCAAAGCCCCAGTCTAGAGCCCCAGAGCCTAGAAGAGGCACCCAGACAGCATTCGGCAGTGAAAAGAGCCAGGTTTCGGTCTGTGAGAAAGAGACTAAGCTTTCTGAGACACAGACTCTATCTTTAAGGTCCGGCACAGAAAACCTTGTTCACAACCACTTGCTTGGGCTCCAGTGGTGGGAGAGCTAAAAGGACTAGACTTGTGTAAGGAAAGTGTAAAGTTGAAGGCCCAGATAGAGACACTCTGTGGTATGGCCACCAGAACCCCAGTGCTGAGTCATTCTCCAACACTGCAGTAGCCATCTTTCTTGGGCGAGTATCCCCTCTGTGCTGTACTAGACTGAAGCAAAGCAACTGCTCCACCCTTGGAAGTCTGTCTCTCCTACCCAGTCATGGTGACAGGTCATTCTGAGATGCCAGGAAGCAGGGGATGAGTCAGTGACATAGTTTTCTGGTGTTGAGACCAGACTGTTCTCCCATATGCTCCCAACTCTAGGACTGGTGCTTCCACCTCACAGGAGACTCAGTAGAAACTGTCCTGGAAAGTGGGCGAACACACCTCTGTGTCTCAGAGGCTACACCCATTGAACTCCTGGGGCCACACCCTACTGACATCTGTGAAAAAAGTCTGGACAGACTGACACCTGGGGCCGAGGAGCAGAGCCACATCCACCACTCTTTCTAATCTCTGAATTGTCACAGGCACTAGACTCTAACAGAGGTTTTTTTCAACAGCTGAGCAGACAGAGGCTGCAGGAAGCGGGACTCAGAGACACTTGACCTTATAAGCGGAATTTGCCCCAGGTCCAGTGGGGGTAAAAGTCAGCCTAGGAGTGCAACTTGCTATTTCCATGTACCGGGGCCCAGCAGAGGCAGCTATAAACTCTGGATTGGTTGTAGATTCAAGAAGGTTGCTGAGGGCCAGTCATAGGCAGTGTCTCCCACTGTTCTGCACCCGGTTTATGACAGGGAGACCCAAAGCTGGTACATCCAGGGGCCAGCTGCAGAAAGCATCAGTTCAGAACCTAACAATCCTTGCTAGAGTGGTATCCTAAGGAAAAGCTCCTCACACAGGGCCCAGCTGAGATGAGTTCCACTCTTGTGATTAGCACCGGCACAGTGGCTCATGTGCATTGGATAAGATAGAGCTTCACAGTCAGCCAGCCTGGGCGCTGGATATCCTGCCCTGCTGGGCTAGATTATACAGGGGGAAGGGAAAGAGGTTTGGAGCATGGTCATTTAACATGTGGGTCTCTGTGAGTCTATTGTTGGATCTGGTCAAGGTGCTTAGCCTCCATTTTTAGGGGGCACAGCCAGCCCCAGGAGAAGATTCTCTCAGTCTTTCTCCCTGAGACCAGGGTCTCACCAGCTGAAAGAACTTCTTCAAAGGGTACTGTTGGCCACACTCAGTCTGAACCAGCTGCTCACCTTGTTGGGGAGAAGTAAAATTTGAGTATGCAGCAGTGGCTGAGGGATTAAGCTCTGGATTAGGGGCCACATTCCTTATACTAATCTCCTGACCAAGAGACCACTGATGTACAGGGTCCCACTAACATTGCATTCACTTCAGCTACCCTAACACACCAAGTGTGCAACCTGTAGAAGGGCTGGTTGGGAGAGGCCAGTCTGATCACACACTACGGTCTTCTACAGAAGACTCTATGGGAAGAACAGGAAGCTGTAAGAGGAGGAGGAGGAACTGAAAAGTAGAGACAAATCTTAGAGCTTGGGGTTTTTACAGAGCGGCTGTCATCTCTAAGCAGTAGGAAACTGATCCTAATACAAAGGTTGACCTCTCCAACACTACCCAGGCACAGAAAATGCAGACACAAACAGTGAAAAGTGCAGTAGCTGCAGATAAGTAGCCCACACCTGGTTGCAAACAATAGCTGACACCAATCTAAGAAGATCTAGAACCAACACAACTGGTAGTGGGTGGCAGACAGCACCAACCCTAGACTCAGCTAACTACACAAGAAACACACCCAAAGGTGGAGCCTAACAGGTACCAGACACTGTGGAAAATAAATATGCCCAATAGGACAGACATTGCACAGTGTGTAATACACACGATCAAGGTTGACCATTAGAGCCAGCCAGTCTGAAGGAATAACCATACCCATGAAAGGACCAACTACATGTAATACTCACATACAGTAAGAGGGAAAATAGTACCCTCGAGAAGCATTCTTAGAACAAGAAAAACAGGTGGACTAGAGGTCAGTACCACCCAGCCCATCTTCTTCATAAAGATAACACAAAAATTTCAAAGTCAGACAGAGCTACCTAATGCACAGACAAAATGGAAAGACAAAGAAATGTGACCCAAATTAATGAACAAGAGAAATCCCCAGAAAAAGAACTAAATGGGATGGAAGTAACCCAACTACCAGATGCAGAGTTTAAAATAATGATTTCTAGGATGCCCAAGGATCTTAGAGCAACAATAGATGGACATAATGAACACCTAATTAAAGAGATAACAAACATCAAAAAGAACATTAAAATCATAAAAAAGAACCTGTCAGAAATGACAAATATAATATCAGAAATGAAGACTGTACTAGAAGAAATCAACAGTAGGCCGGATGAAGCAGAGGATTGAATCAGCAACTTAGAGGACAATTTAAATGAAAGCATGGAAGCAGAACAGCAAAAAAAAAAAAAGGCTCATAAAGACTGAGAAAACTCTAAGAGAGCTCTGTGACAACATGAAGAGAAACAACATTTACATCATAGGGGTTTCTGAAGAACAAGAGAATGAACAAGGGATAGAAAATCTGTTTTAAAAAATCATAGCTGAAAACTTCCCCAAATTGATGAAGAAAAAAGTCACACAAGTTCAAGAAGCACAGAGAGTCCCATTAAAGAGGAACCCAAGAAGGCCTACAGCAATTCCCATCATAATTAAAGTGCTAAAGTTAAGAGACAAAGAAAGAATACTAAAAGCTGCAAGAGAAAAGCAGTAAATTACCTACATAGAAGCCCCCATTAGGATGACATCTGACTTCTCAACATTTGAGGCCAGAATTAGTTGTGAAGAAATATTCAACGTGATACAAAACAAGACTCACAACCAACCAAGACTTCTTTATTCAGCAAGGCTATTGTTTAAAACTGAAGGAGAAATAAAAGTTTCATAGACAAAAAAAAAAAAAAAAAACTCAAGAAATTCATTACAACCAAAGCAGTACTGCAAGAAATGATAAGGACCCTGCTATAAAAAGAGAAGAGAGAAAAGAAATCTAGGAAAAGATTGTAGATTTAAAGAATAAGCTGGAAATAAATAAGTACATGTCAATAATAACCTTAAATGTAAATGGATTAAATGCCCCAATTAAAAGACATAGAGTAGCTGCATGGATAAGAAAATAGGACCCATACATATGCTGTCTACAAAAGACACCCACCTCAGAACAAAAAATACACATAGACTGAAAATGAAGGGATAGAAAAAAGTATTTTATGCAAATGGAAATGAAAAAAAAAGATGGAGTAGTAATACATATATCTGACAAAATAGACTTTAAAACAAAGGCTATATATAGTAAGGGATAAAGAAGGTCACTATAGAATGATAAAGGATGCAATCCAACAGGAGGATATAACTATTGTAAATATCTATGCACCTAATATATGAGCACCTAAATATATAAAGCAGATTTTGATGCACATACAGGGCGAGATCAACAGCAATACTATAATAGTAGAGGACTTAAATACCCCACTAACATCAATCAATAGATTCTCCAGACAGAAAATTAACAAAGAAACAGTGGCCTTAAATAACACACTAGATCAACTGGATTTAATAGATAACTTCAGAACCTTTCGCCCCAAAGCAACAGAATATACATTCTTTTCAAGGGCTCATGGTACATTCTCTAAGATAGACCACATATTAGAACACAAAATGAGTCTCAATAAATTTAAGAAGACTGAAATCATATGAAGCATCTTCTCTGATCACAATGACATGAAACTAGAAATCAACTATAATACAAAAACTGAAAGACATTCAAACACTTGGAGGCTAACTACCATATTATTAAAAAATGATTGAGCTAACAATGAGATTATGGAATAAATTAAAAATTTCCATGAAACAAATGAAAATGAACATACAACAACTCAAAATTTATGGGATACAGCAAAAGTAGTCCTGAAAGAGAAGTTCATAGACTACAGGCATATCTCAAGAAGCAAGAAAACGTTCAAATAAAAAACTTAACCCTGCATTTAAAAGAACTAGAAAAACAACAACAAATAAAGCCCAGCAGAAGTAGAAGGAAGGAAATAATAAAGATCAGAGAGGAAATAAGTGACATAGAAGCTCATAAAACAATACAAAAGATCAATGAAACCAAGAGCTGGTTCTCAGAAAAGGCAAACAAGATTGACAAACCTTTAACCAGACTCATCAAGAAAAAGAGAGAGAAGACTCAAATAAATAAAATTAGAACTGAAAAAGGAGAAGTAACAACTGACAATGCAGAAATACAAATGATTTTAAGAAAATACTATGAAGATCTATATGCCATAAAATTGGAAAACCTAGGTGAAATGGATAAGTTTCTAGAAATATACAATCTTCCAAGACTCAATCTGGAAGAATAAAAAAACCTAAAAAGACCGATTACAACAAATGAAATGGAAACAGGTATCAAAAAACTCCCAACAAGCAAAATTCTTGGACCGGATGGCTTCATAGGCTAATTTTACCAAATATTCAAAGAAGAACTAATACCTAACATTCTCAAGCTATTTTAAAATATTGAAGAGGAGTAAAGACCTCCAAGTTTCTCTTATGAGACAAGCATTATCCTAAATCCAAACCCAGGTAAAGACACTATGAAGAAAGAAAACTATAGACCAATATCCCTGATGAATATAGATGCTAAAATTCTCAACAAAATATTAGCAAACTGGATCCAACAATACATTTAAAAAGTCATGTATCATGATCAATTGGGATTTATTTCAGGGAGGCAAATCTGGTACAATATTTGCAAATCAATCAATGTGATTCATCGCATAAACAAAAGGAAGGAGAAAAAATCACATGATTATATCAATAGATGCAGAAAAATCATTTGATAAAATTCAGCACCCATTTATGATCAAAACACTCAGCAAAGTGGGAATACAGAGAACATACCTCAATATAATAAAGGCCATCTATGACAAACCCACAGCTAACATCATACTCACTGGACAAAAATCAAAAGCAATCCTCTTGAGATCAGGAACAAGGCAGGGATGCCCCCTTTCACAACTCTTATTCACCATAGTTCTGGAAATCCTAGCCACAGCAATCAGACAAGAAGAAGAAATAAAAGGCATCCAATTTGGAGAAGAAAAAGTAAAATTATCATTATTTGCTGATGACATGATACTGTAGTTAGAAAACCTTAAAGTCTCAGTCAATAAACTACTAGATCTGATAAATGAATTCAGCAAGGTGGCAGGATATAAAATGAATATTCAGAAATTAGTGACAGTTTTATACACCAAAAACAAACTGTCTGAAAGAGAAATTAAGAAAAATCCCTTTTAATAAACTGCTGGATTTGGTTTATACTAAAAAAAAAAAAAAAGGAAAATCCCTTTACTATAGTAATAAAAAAAATAAAGTGCCTAAGAGTCAATTTAAACAATGAGTAAAAAGCTTGTACTCAGAAAATTATAAGACATTGAAAAAAGAAATTAAGGAAGATACAAACAAGTGGAAGCATATACTGTGTTCATGGATAGAAAGAATAAGCATCATTAAAATGTCTATATTACCCAAAGCAGTCTATAGATTCAATGCAATTTCTATTAAAATACCAATGGCATACTTCAATGATATAGAACAAATATTTCAAAAATTTATATGGAACTAAAAAAGAACAGTGTTAGCCTCAGCAATCTTGAAAATGAAGAATTAAGTGGGAGGTATCACACTTCCTGATATCAAGTTATACTAAAAAGCCATAGTAATCAAAACAGCTTAGCACTGGCATAAGAACAGGCATACAGATCAATGGAACAGAACAGAGAACCCAGAAATTAACCCACACCTTTATGGTCAATTGATATTTGACAAAGGAGGTAAGAGCATACAGTGGAGTAAAGACAGTCTCTTTAATAAATGGTGTTGGGAAAATTGGACAGATATATGCAAATAAAACTAGACTACCAACTTACACCATTCACAAAAATAAACTCAAAATGGATAAAAGACTTAAATGTTAGTCATGAAACTATAAACATCTTGAAAGAAAATATAAGCAGTAAACTCTCCCATATCTCTCATAGCAGTATTTTTGCTGATTCATATCCACTGGCAAGTAAAATAAAAGACAAAATAAATAAATGGGACTGTATCAAACTAAAAAGCTTTCGCACAGCAAAAGATACCATGAACAAAATTAAAAGATAGGCCATACAATGGGAGAACATATTCGCCAATAGGTCTAATAAGGGGTTAATAACCAAAATTTATAAAGAACTTTTAAAACTCAACACTAGGAAGGTAAACAATCCAGTTAAAAAATGGGCCAAGGGACTGAATAGACACTTCTTCAAAGAGGACATACAGATGGCCAACAGTCATATGAAAAAATGTTCAATGTCATTAATCATTAGAGAAATGCAAATTAAAACCACAATATCACCTCACACCTGTCTGACTGGTGCTTATTAACAAATCAACACACAATAAGTGCTGGCAAAGGTGTGGAGAAAAGGGAACCTTCCTGCTCTGCTGGTGGGAACACAGACTTGTGCAGTCACTGTGGAAAACAGTTTGGAGTTTCCTCTAAAAATTAAAAATGGAATTGCCTTTTGATCCAGTTAGCCTACTTTTAGGAATATATCCTAAGAATACCAAATCACTGATTCAAAAGAAGAAATGCATTCCCATGTTTATTGCAGTATTGTTTACAATACCCAAGATCTGGAAACAGCCCAAGTGGCCAACAGTGGAAAAGTGAATTAAAAAGCAGTGGTACATAGCCTGACCTGTGGTGGCACAGTGGATAGAGCATTGACCTGGGAACACTGAGGTTGCCAGTTCAAATCCCTGCACTGGTCTGCTCAAGGCACATATGGGAGTTGATGCTTCCAGCTCCTCCCCCCTTTCTCTCTTTCTCTCTCTCTCTCACTCTGTGTCTCCACTCTAAAATGAATAAAATAAAGTAAAAAGAAAAATTAAAAAGCAGTGGTACATATACACAATGGAATACTACATTGCCATAAAAAAGAAGGAAATCTTACCTTTTTCAATGGCATGGATGGACTTGGAGACGATCATGCTAAGGAAATAAGCCAGGCAGAGAAAGACAAATATTATATGATCTTACCTATATGTGAAATCTGATGAACAAAGTGAACTGAGAAATGAAATAGAGGAAGAGGTGGGGACACAGGGACCAGAGGACAGCTGTCAGAAGGAAGGGGGATGAGGTGATGGGATCACAGAGGTGAAGGGATTAATAAAATTATATATACATAACACATAGATACAGATAACAGGACAGCAAAACCCAAAGGTAAAGGGGGAGGTGAGGGTTATGGGAGACAAGAGGGTGGGGGTGAGAAATTTTATTGAGTGGAACACTTGAATTCTTAACACAATAAATAAATTAAAATTAATAAAAAATTTTAAAATATTAAAAAAATTTAAGCTAATTATTCCTTAATATTAATTAAGAAACACATGTACACATAAAAAGAAACACATTTCCAAGTTGCAGTTTGAAAAACAGGCCAAGTAAGAGTCCAGAATGGATGTTCTTTATGAATTTAGAGAAAGAAAATATTATTTCTCCTCCAAGGTATAACACTATAATATGGTGAGTCTGCTCTAGAAACATAGTGAGTGTGTAAGTAGAGCTCACAATATCTACCACATCATGCTTTGGCACAATTCAGTCATTCACCCTGGGCTATCAAATATAGTAGATGGGGGGAGTGAAAAATGAGAAAATGATGTTCAAAAGGTACAGTTTTAGTTACATAGAATGAATAAATTCTGGAGATTTGATATACAGCATGCTGACTATACTTAACAATACTGTATTATATGCTTGAAATTTGCAAAGGGGGTAGCTCTAAATGTTCTCATTGCAGACACAGATGCACACAGACACCCATATATACCGTATTTTTTGCTCCATAAGATGCACTCCCCCCCCCCCAAAAAAAAAGTGGAGAGGAAAATGCCCATGTGTCTTATGGAGCAAAAATACAGTATTTTATTAAATATTTTAAGACACCATTTGGTTCAGAATATTTTTTTTCTTATTATCCTCCTTAAAACCCTAGGTATGTCTTATGGACAGGTGCATCTTATGGAGTGAAAAATATGGTACATATACTCACACATACATACATACAGAACTCTCCCATGGAAATTATACCTCAATAACAGCTCAAAGAAAAGTATAATAGATTAAATGATAAAGGTGGAGAAGATGATCAGGCAGAGCACAGCCCTTGAAACCCCTACATACAAAGACAGGAAAGAGGAATGAGAGCTACTATAGTTAACTGAGAAGGAAAGATCAGAGGTCAGGCCAAAGAAATAGAAGAGCTAGAAGAGAAAAGTGATAGAAGCCCAAGAAAGAGGGAGTTTCAGAAAGTCTGTTGAAGTCAGTGGTGGCAAATGTTGAGAGGCCTAGTTGTTTCTGACTTGGCTCTAACACCTACTTTCTAAGCAAATTCACACGTTCTAACTTTGGCTTCAACAATCACCAGTTTCAGCAAAGGCTGGAAAAGGATTAAACAGAGTTTGAGCTGAAAATCTACAGGAAGAGTAGAGCAAGGCCTTTTCTTCTTGCATGCATTGCAGAACATGAGATTAGGGCGGAACCAGAGAATGTGTGGGGTGACTCCCTTCCAAATTCAAGAGCTGAGCTAGTGTTTGTTTCAATAGGACATGCAATATAAAAGTCAAATGAAGTCAATAGAAAGTTCAGTAAAAACCAAGGGATTCCTGGATACCATATGAAGACATTTTATTTATTTACTTATTTTTTAAACTTTATTTATTCATTTTTAGAGAAAAAGGAGAGAGAGAAAGAGATGAGGAGAGGAGCAGGAAGCATCAACTCCCATATTTGCCTTGACCAGGCAAGCTCAGGGTTTCAAACCAGAAACCTCAGCATTCCAGGTCGATGCTTTATCCACTGCGCCACCACAAGTCAGGCTAAAGACATTTTAAAAGAGCCTGCTTAAGATTCTTTTCATTAGTACATCAGTCTGGTGTTAACAAATAGCTGCTTATTCTATCAACAAAGCTGTATTTTGGGGTTCTTAAAAATTCTTCAAATATATGATGACACGGCCATTTAATTTGTTTTTCACTTATATGTTGAAAAATGTATTAGATTTAAAAATAAATTAGTTCTTTAAAAATTTTAAGTATTAAGGTTCATAATATCAAATATCTTGTGAAAACATTAAAAACCTTAACATTCTTTCATTATTCTATTAATATATTATAAAAAATATCTTAAACTTATACTAAATAAACCAAAACTTTGAGGGAGGTGCAAATTTCCTTTAAAAATATACAAAAGAAGGCAAAATAGCCCTAATTTATTCCTGTTTATTCATTATGTCACCAGCCTCATCTGTCCAAGCACACTATATGTTAGCATAGGACTTTTCCAACATTTTAAATTCCATTTATCTAAAATATAAAGCCCGAGCCCTGTGATGTATTACTAATGCTAATAGATAAGATCACCCAATTATAAACTTCAGTTTACTCTTATTAATGTAGCAAATGAAGTCGTGGAAGTGAGTGAGATCTCATTTTGGATAAGGTTCCATTTCTTATTAAATGTTGTTATTTCAGAGTTGGACATATATCATCATTGATATAACAATAACAGATGTCTTATTTGTGGATTCCTCTTCTGTCTGCCTCACAGCAATGATTTTACTACTTGTGAAGGATTACAAAAAATTACTGGAGGATTTATAAGAGGTCTCTGCAGTATTTATCTAGAAACCAAGTATATTGTTTTTCTAAACTCATCAACCAACACAACGTATTCCCTACTCAAAAGAGCCGCATTATTTTTCTTTCTTTAGTCAGCCTGTATGATTGCTGCTTCGGTTCCCTTTTTGTCAATAAATTATGATTAGTTGCAATAGCAGATGTTAGGGGAGTATAATGAACATCCCATCCTCCCATTCTCCTAGGAACATAAAATATAACCTTTTGCAGAAGATACTAGCACAAGGTATTATAGTATGTACCTGTGGAGCCAATTCCTTTCTTGATTAGGGTGATTTTTTTTATTGTACCATCCTCAAAGAATTTGGAACTTGCTTGTTTTCAGGTTCAACTAAAATTTTTGTTATTTTTTCTTATAAATTGGTCATGAATAAAGACAACAGAAATTGTTCAATTTTCAGGACATTCTAACACCTTCCCTCAGATGATTGTCTACTGAGAAGAAGACTGGGGAATGTGTATTTAAATGTTATAATCTTGGGCAATAACCAGAGCTGTGTCTTTAATTACCATCAGTGGCATAACATTATAGCTTCTTCTGTGGTAATAAGAATATCGAGAGTTCAGAGCAATTTTATTAGACAAGAGAAAGAAATAAAAGGCATCTGTATTGGGAAATAAGTAAAGTTATCACTTTTTTCAGATAAAATTATCCTGTGTACAGAAAACTCCAGACTCCACTGAAAAACTATTAGAAACAATAAACAAATACAGTAAAGTCACAGGATAAGGATACAAAATCAATATGCAAAATCTATTGCTCTCCTATATGCCAACAATAAAACTTCAGAAAATAAATTGAAAAAAACAATTTCTTTTACAATTATAACAACAACAACAACAACAAATATCTAGAAATAAACTTAACAAAGATGTGAAGTACCTATACATTGAAAACTACAAAGCATTATTGAAAGAAATCAAAAAAGACACAATAAAATGGAAAAACATTCCATGTTAATGGATTGGAAGAATCAACATAGTTAAAATGGTCTTATTATCCAAAAAATATACAAATGTAATGCAATCCCCATCAAAATCCCAATGTCATCTTTAAAAAGAAATAGAACAAAAAATAACCAAATTTGTATAGAACCATAAAAGACCCTGAATAGCCAAATCAATCCTGAGGAAAAAGAATGAAGCTGGAGGTATCACACTATCTGACTTCAAATTATACTATAGAGTCACAATAAAAAAAACAGCACAATATTGGCAGAAAAAGAGACATACAGACCAATGGAACAGAGTCAAGGGGCCAGAAATAAAGCCACATATATGTGGACAAATCATCTTTGACAAAGGACCTAAAACCACACAATGGAGAAAAGGAAGCCTCTTCAATAAATCATGCTGAGAAAAATTGAAAAGCCACATGTGAAAGAATGAAACTTGACTATAGTGTTTGCACCTGCATAGAAACTAATTCAAAATGAATCAAAGACTTAAATATAAAATCTGAAACAATGAATTCCATAGAAGAAAACATAGGTACTTAACTTATAAACCTTGGCCATGGAGAACATTTTATAAATTTGACCTCAAAGGCAAGGGAAGTAAAGGCAAAAATTAATGAATAAGACTATATCAAACTAAAAAGCTGCTATTCAGCAAAACAAACAAATAAACAAACAAAAACTGACAACAAAACAAAAAAAGCAGCCAACCAAATGAGAGATGATATTCACAAACAGCTCTGATAAGAGGTTAATATCCAAAATATATAAAGAACTCACAAAGCTCAGCAACAATAAGGCAAATAGTTCACTTAAATAATAGGGAGAGGACCTGAACAGAAATTTCTCCCAAGAAGACATACAAATGGCCAACACATATATGAAAAGATGCTTATCTTCACTAGCTATTAGAGAAAATGCAAATCAAATTTAATGAGATATCATTTCACACCTGTTAGAATGGCTGTTATTAACAAGATCAGTAATAACAAGTGTTGGAGAGGTTGTGGAGAAAAACATGCATTCATTACTGTGGGAATGTAAACTGGTACAACCATTATGGAAGACAGTATTTTGGTATCTCAAAAAAATTAAGAATAAAATTACTATATGACCCAGCAATCCCTTTACTGGGTATCCATCCAAAAAACTTGAAAATATTGGTATGCAAAGACACATGCACCCCCATGTGAGGAGATTAAGGGGGACAAATATATAGTGACAGAAAATGAGTTGACTTTGGGTGATGGGCACACAACGTAATAGAGAGTTTAAATGCCATGGAGATGTTCACCTGAAATGTATGTACTCTTATTAATCAATGTCACCCAATTAATTTAATTACTAATAAAAAAGAAAAAGAAAGATGTGAAGAATCCAAGTATGTAAACAAGGAACAGTGAAATGGTTTGTGGGCTTTGTTAATAGTTCAGGAATTATTCACAAGACCTCATTTATCATTCCCAATGATATATTAGGGCTATAGGCAGCCATTGTCTTCTTACAGATGGATACAGACAAGGTGATTTTTATTCTATTCTACAAGTTAGGAAATTGGAGCATGTAGTAGCTCCATTTTACTTTTTATTTTTTTATCAGCATATCAAAGTCGAATCAGGGAAATAGACGTTAGAACTCTTAGGCAGAAGAAATTGAATACAAGAAAATGGTAACATGGTAATAGAAGAGTTGAAGCCAGAAGAACAATGAAGCAACCCAGACATTAGCAATACAGGAAGCATCTAGCACCCCTCAGGAACGAGGGGAAAGAGGTGTTGTTCCTGGAGCTTGAAAGGCAGGGCTGTCCAGTGAGAGCTAGAATCCCAGCAAAATACTGCCCAGTGGGAACTGTGACCAGAGAAGGAGGGGCAATCCCACAAGAACTAGAGCAAAGGAGGATGGTAGCCAGTCCAGAGAGTCAGCCAGGGCAAAGAACTAAGAGGAGAAAGATCTGATTCCTCCTCCACTACCGGCTAGCCTTCCATTGGCCAAAACTACCCAGAAGCAAATAAATCACTTTCAAAAATAGCACCTGCTACTCAGAGAAATGTGTATCAAAAGCTGGGGAAAAAAATCTTTTCAGAACTACATATCTTCAAAGAATTAGCTTCATCATTTCATTGGAAAGATGAAAATATAGGCATTAGATAGTTAAACAGTGAAAATATATGAACTGTGTCTGTTTGCTGGATTGCTCCTGTCCATAATGTGATATGGAATTGATAAACAGGAGAACATAATTAATAAGCAGGGCAACGCTGGTACAATGTAGAAGTCACGTTGTTTTAATATGCAAGTCATTAGTGGCATCTGTATATAGCAAGAGGGCAAGCAATTACAATTTTCTGCAGGAAAGAAAGAGTTCTCCAGTATGGCTGTTGCATTTGTTTCCACGACCCTTTTAACGCTGCATTATCTACTTTTAGAAAATTAAAAAGAATGTTTGTACTCTAGCCTTCCTCTCCCAAGAAGTGCTTACACAGCCTACAGAGACTCTGGGCTTGTGGCAGGTTACACAGTCCAGTGCCCACCTAAACAACCACCCCATAGGCTCAGAGTTCATTTTATCTACATTATCTCTGTAACTTTCCCCACTAATCAAAGTGTTATCAGCATCTCTACTCTTTTATTTATATCAAACATCATCTACTCTGTTTGTATTGAGACCTACTATGGTCATGTCCAGCCACACTGAGGAAGACAGACAGGAAGATCCAACTTAGCTCAGACACCACATATTATTTTTGAATTGAATTTGTTGGGGTGACATTAGTTCACAAAACCATACAGGTTTCAAGTGCACAACTCAAAAAAAAATATCATCTGCTCACTGCATCATGCGCCCATTGCCGCTAGCAGTCTCTTTCCATCCCCGTTTATTTATTTATTTTTTTTAGTGCTGTGATTACAAAGTGTATGAGGTTTTGAGTGGTCTGCCCAATGAGCCTTTTTTATTGTATGTCTGTGTTTGTTTTGTTTTATTTTATTTTTGTAGAAGATTGAATTTTGCAGGAAAGCATATATCACATTACAGCAGAAGCACTTACAATAAAAATATCATTTGGTTTGGTTACAAAGCTCTATAGTATGGGGGAAAGATCAATACAATTCATTCATTCATTCATTCATGCAGCATTTATTAAATGTCCTTGTACTTGAAAAATTCAAATATGAATCAGGTATAGGGAGAGTCTTCTTCCCGAAGAGTTTGCAATCAGACCTAACATATAGTTTAAATACAGAGCAATAAATGTTATGACAGAAGTATCACCAGCATGATAAAGTCTAGAGCAAGGTAAGAGTAACTTTGCTACTGTCAGAAAAGACTTCAAGAGGAGATGACATTCAAGAGGAGGAGCATGTTTTTAAAAGGTGAGAATCTGTGAAGTGGTGAAGGAGAAAAGAACATCCTAAGCAGTAGGACATGTGAAAAGGCATTAGTTAGTATAAGGGTTTGATATGAGTGTTTAGGAATGGAGCCAGAAAGCCAGAGAGGAGAGTTCACACAGAAAATAACAAGGACTGTAACTGGAGAAGTAAATTGATGCCCAATTGCCAAAGCCTTATAGACCCGGTTTAGGAGATTAGAGTTCATCCTGTGAACAACTGGACTCCAGCTGAGGTTCTTAAGAAGGGAAGTAACTTGATGAGAATTGTTTTCGGGAAAATCTTTCTGGTGTCAATGTGAAGAATGAACTTGAATGGAGGGAGATTGATGCCAGGAAAATCATATAGAAGGCTGTACTCATACACCAAACAAAAATGATGAGGGTCTAGGCCAGTGGCCATAAGGATGATAAAAAAGAAAGCACTTTAGCCAGAGGACACTTCTCAGGGAGAACAGACAGGTCTGATGATCAATTGGACATGGAAAATAAGGAACATAATTCACAGATGACTTTAAGGGTTCTAATTGAAGCAACAGAGTGTTGAAATTCCATAAGCTGGGGTACAGAATTCCATAAGGAAACATAGGGTTGAGGACAAAGATGATAGATTTAGCAATTCTATTTTCAAACCATCTCGGTTATTTCATAAGTGGACATGAAGCCTTATTTTCTCTGTGATAGCTCTATCCATTGGGAAAATGCATTGTGAAAGACACTCAACAACTTGCAGATTATGGGCAAATAAAAGGTGGCCTAATTTCCTGATCTGTTAAATGGGTTCTACTTACTCACATTTGTAAAGGGATCAAGTTTAAACCTACACTCTCAACATTTGAAAATATTATTAAAAGCAGCAATATCTTTCCTATCCAAAAAGCCTCTGTACAGTTTGGCAAGCATACAATATGCAGATCGGAAAAGAAAAACTCAAATTTGGAGCCAGCTACATGTTCTGAGGACAGATGCAGTTTTGTAGAAATGTTTGTAGTGTACATAAAGAAGGCATTGCACAGACTTGAATTAATAGGAATATATATTCTAATTAATTGACAGCAAGAGCTGTTGATAGAATGAAAGACTAGATCTCTAGCTCCCAAAGCAAGCACCCAGACACAGCCAAATAAATTGCTGAGGCTCTGTCTTTATATAATATATGATGCAGTCTTGCAATAATCATCCTATGTTTTCCCATCCTCCACCTATTATTTTGAA
Source organism: Rhynchonycteris naso (assembly GCA_037038555.1). NCBI lineage: Eukaryota > Metazoa > Chordata > Mammalia > Chiroptera > Emballonuridae > Rhynchonycteris > Rhynchonycteris naso. Next base: position 81,974,181 of record CM072999.1, on the reverse strand, counting down.
TTTGGGGTTCTTTTTTTCCCACTTAAATTTAGCATACATAAAAGAAAAGAAACCTAGAGATAAAAATTAGAACAAAGAGCAACATAAAAGTTTAGAAAGAACACTAATTCACACAAAACGGGCACCACATTATACATTAAAGAAATCTGTGATTTTCTTAAAAATAAAAATTATACCAGTGACACTCCTTTACTGTGTTTCCAGAAGTGATGGGTTATATTGGACCATTAGCACTGTCCTGTTATGTCCTTGTGAACAAAAGCACATTGTCATATATAGAAGATTCAGATTAGAAATACAATTTCCTTTGTACTAAATTAACACATCACCTTGCCTTAATAGTAGTATCTTCTAAAAAAATAATATATTATTCACTTCTGATGATTAATCAACATTTATGTCAAATACCCAGGAAGTATTTGAAGCCAAGGCAAAAAGGGAGAGGAAATGGGTTTTAGGAACACTGGTCTGGCTCTTTCTTGACTTTCATTGACAGCAGTGCTTTATGAAGTAAAGTCTCAATTCAGACTATTTGCTAAAAGCACTGCTAAAATATGATATTTGTGTGTTTCTATTGTACTGATCTTTGCCACACAGAAATATTTTAAGCTATCTTCTGCATACAACCCTTTATTTTAATATGCAATTGATTAGCTATTATTGCTTACAAAGAGACAATAATTGTAAATTGCCCAAGGAGTCTGTAAATATTCCCCTTAGGAGTGCCAAAGCTGCAAGCCATAATACCACAATAGTGATGAATACTTGAAGGAACTTCTGTAAAGTAAAATTTATTTCCTAATGATTTCTCCACCAAACCTACATTGTCATTACCATTTATTGAGCAATTACTTGGCACTAGGCTCAGAGTATATGGGGAAGAACATAAAGATAAATAAAATTCTTACTCTGCTCTCTGAAATTAGTAGTTTGGAGGGGAACTTGAAAATATTAATAGCTATCTATAGCAAAAATGATAATGTTACACATACATGTATGAGTGTGTGCAAGTGCATGTGTGTATGTGTAAATACAATTAGTAAACAGTAGAGAACACAATGTGACACTGTGGTGAAACATAAATACTAGCCCCAGAAATATTGGGCTTTGACTCCCGAGTCTCCTCTCACTTGTTCTGACACCTCACTATGTTTCACTGGGCCTGGATTTTTGTATCTGGACATAAAATAAGAACAACATGAAAAGCACTCAGTACCGTGCCTGGGTCACAGGAAATGCTCAATAAGGGGTAACAGCTACTTGTCACACACATAGGAGTTTAATAGAAAATTATGTTGGGCAGTTTGCTCTACAACTGGTTGGCAAGAAATAATCACAGAGCATCTTCTCTGACTGAGGACTAAAAGAAGAAGGAGGGGGAAGGCTGTTCTGGTGAGAAGCCAGTGTGTAAATACAATGATGCAGATGAGAGAAAACAAGGACTCTCAATATCAAAGGAATGAAACTGAGTCAAGAGCCCAGGAAATCTTCAGGTTAGGAAGCAGGTAACAATTCTCCAGCAGGATGACAGGAGTGCTGTTGGATGTGGCTGTAATCTTTTCACTCTGCAGCCAGTGCGGGTGCCTTTCCAAGAGATGTATGGCACCCCAAAAAGGACAGGTGGAAGGAAACAAGGTATTTAGGACATTGGTAATCAGAGTGCAGTGGTATTATCAGACCATGGCATTACCTTTCTCACAACTAACACATGGCCTATGTTTTAGCCCATGATAAGAGTTGTTCATAAATCTCTCAAATTCACAAGCATCTCAATCCTGTTACAGAAATTGGGAATTTGGCATCTTTGCAACCCAGAAGACTCTAAAAACTTCTGAAGACTCTGTTTGCAATTTTAATTCACTACACAACAATAGAAACCAGATTTCTCAGGATCTAAGACAGAGATTCCCTGCTGGGATGCAACTAACTCATCCATTAATTTTATCCCATTGCAGGTTTTCTAAAATTGCATACAGGATTATTGTTTGGTAGAGGGCACTAGGCAAAACAGAAAAGCTTTGCAAGCCTGGGCCCAAGGAAAAAAACACCTAGAGAGTGTTCTACTTGCTTCTTTAATGCTTTGCAAATTTTTGTATTGTGGTGTACATGCAAATGAATTCTGAATGTGAGTCAAACAGTAGGAGGGCACTGCTTGACAGCTGGATCTGTTGGAAATCTGTTCACTTATGAAAAATGCTGCAAGGAAAATTGTGAATTTCCTGTTGGCATTCACTGTAATTTAGTAATACTTTCTTTTAAAACTGTAAAATAGCAAGAATATGGCAAATGAAGTGCATTTTTGTTTGTTTATGACTTGAGAGTTTCTGCCTTGTGAAAAAGCTAAAAGGCCTAAGGGCAAAGGAATCTTCAGTCTCCAAGGGAAAATGCTGTGAAAGAAAATAAAGGTTGGGTTAAGTATTCCACAAGATTGAGAGCCAATCTCTGGGGAGATGTTCTTCATTTGGGAAGGTTCAAACTCATTCAGGCCACCAGGGTATCAGTTAGCACATGGTAGTTGTAATTCACTAAATGAAACCCTGGTGACCTAAAAGAATCAATGCTACCAAAGACATAAACTTACCAAAAGGGAGCAAATTATGTACTAGCAGAATGTCTGATTATTTTGCCATTTATATTTATAGAGTCAGTGAGTCAACAAGTATTTATTGACCCCCTAGAGCTTGCACTGTTTTCTAAATAATGTGTGGTTACCTATTAGTAGTTAGACACAGTCTCCTGCCCTCAAGGAGATTTACAATCCAATAGAGGTGATAACTATCTTTTCAAATGGATACTTATTAATAAGAACAACAAAAGGTAAGTTAGGAAGTTTGGGTTGGGGATTTTTTCCACACATTGGAAATGGGACACTAATACATCAGGACAAGCCTGGAAGTTGGACTTTGAGAACTTTTATTTTCTTTGTTGGTTTATTATTTTTTCTTTGTTTTCATTGTTTTGTTTTGTTTTAAAGACAGAGATACAATACAATGACAGAAAGAAGGGATTTGCTTGAAACCTTCAGGAAAGTCTCAGTTAAGAATTTTTGAGCCTGATCCGGTGGTGGCACCGTGGATAGAGCATTGGACTGGGATGCAGAGGACCCAGGTTCGAGACCCCGAGGTCGCTAGCTTGAGCGCGGGCTCATCTGGTTTGAGCAAAGCTCACCAGCTTGGATCCAAGGTCGCTGGCTCAAGCAAGGGGTTACTTGGTCTGCTGTAGCCCCCAGTCAAGGAACATATGAGAAAGCAATCAATGAACAACCAAAGTACCACAACGAGAAACTGATGATGCTTTTCATCTCTCTATGTATATGTAAAAAAAAATTTTTTTTGAGATTAAACAAGAAAGAAAAATAGTATTAAAAGAAAAACAAATGTTCTACTAGTTGGCCAGGTAAAAGATACAACATGACTTGAGTTATGTAAGAGAGCTAATAGGCTTTGTGGATAAAACTGACAGAGAAGTTTCAAAGGAAAAAAAATAATGTCTAATAAAGAAGTCATCGGAGGTCATTATTAACAGAAACCCATAATCTAAAAACAAGTAATACTAAAAAATGAACAATACAGTTTAGCTATGTGCAATCAGATTCCAAATAAGAGGCATTTGAGGATCAAGAACCCAACAATAGAAGCCCAGTCATGTAACCTGGTCTATACAGAAGGTACCTGGTTAGGCTACAGAAGAGCAACAGTGAGGAACAAAGTTACTTTAAGGGCCAAGTGTAGCTAATGAGCTTAGTCTGAGTCATACTGAGTTTGATAGTGACAGAAGGAAATCAGTGAGAGTTATAGGAAGGTTCAGAAGAAATCTGGGGCTAAAAATGTATATTTGTTTAAGAGGAGTGTGAATGTGGAAATTTAATACCAGAAGGCAGGTTTAAGATTGAATTAAATCTTTAAGAGGATTTCCTACAAAGAAAATTATGGTGGAGTAGGGGGTAAATTGCAGTGGCATTTGAGATGTCCTTCCAAAGATCTTCCATGAAAAGGAATGGCATTATACTTGTTTCATATTGTCTGTGCTTACGAATTTTTTCCAGGATCATGGTTGGAGTGGCAGGGAGGGAAAGTTTGAACTAAATAGAAGACTTAGAAAAACATAGAAAATGATATTATGTCAAACCATTATTGCCAGAGGTTGGCCATCCAAGTTGAACAGGACCCCTTACTATCTGGAATACCTGTCTTTTTATTTTTTATTTTTTAAATTAATTTTAATGGGATGACATTAACAAATCAGGGTATATATGTTCAAAGAAAATATCTCCAGGTTATCTTGTCATTCAATTATGTTGCATTCCCATCACCCAAAGTCAAAGTGTCCCCTGTCACCTTCTATCGGGTTTTCTTTATGGCCCTCCCCTCCCCACTCTCCCTCCCTCTCCTCCCTCCCTCCACCCCGTAACCATCACACTCTTTTCCATGTCTCTCAGTCTCATTTTTATGTCCCACCTATGTATGAAATCATGTAGTTATCAGTTTCTTTTTGTTTTACTTATGTCACTCAGTATAATGTTATCAAGGTCCATCCATTTTGTTGTAAATGATCCGATGTCATCATTTCTTAAGGCTGAGTAGTATTCCATAGTATATATGTAGCAAAGCTTTTTAATCCACTCATCCTCTGACGGACACTTGGGCTGTTTCCAGATCTTCCCTATTGTGAACAATACTGCCACGAACATGGGGGCACATTTTTTCTTTTCGAACAGTGCTATGGTGTTCTTAGGGTATATTCCTATAAGTGGGATAGCTGGGTCGAAAGGCAGTTCGATTTTTAATTTTTTGAGGAATCTCCATACTGTTTTCCACAGTGGCTGCACCAGTCTGCATTCCCACCAGCAGTGCAGAAGGGTTCCCTTTTCTCCACATCCTCGCCAGCACTTATTCTGTGTTGTTTTGCTGATGAGCGCCATTCTGACTGGTATGAGGTGATATCTCATTGTGGTTTTAATTTGCATTTCTCTAATGATTAGTGATGTTGAGCATTTTTTCATAAGCCTATTGGCCATCTGTATGTCCTCTTCAGAGAAATTTCTATTCATTTCTTTTGCCCATTTTTTGATTGGATTGTTTGTCATCCTAGTGTTGAGTTTTATAAGTTATTTATAAATTTTGGTTATTAACCCCTTATCAGACATATTGTCAAATATGTTCTTCCATTGTGCGGTTTGTCTTTTTATTCTGTTCTTATTGTCCTTAGCTGTGCAAAAACTTTTTAGTTTGATATAATCCCATTTGTTTACCCTGCCTTTTATTTTATTTGCCCATTAAGATAAATTGACAAATATATTGCTGCGACAGATGTCGAAGAGCTTACTGCCTATGTTTTCTTCTAGGATGCTTATGGTTTCATGGCTTACATTTAAGTCTTTTATCCATTTTGAGTTTGTTTTTGTGAATGGTGTAAGTTGATGGACTAGTTTCACTTTTTTGCAGATAGATGTCCAATTTTCCCAACACCATTTATAAAGGGGCTGTCTTTACTTCATTGCTACCCCAGCTTTTTTTTTCATTTTTATTTGCATGAAATATTTTTTTTTCTATTCTTTTACCTTCAGTCTATGTGCATCTTTTGTTTTAAGGTGTGTCTCTTGTAGACAGCATATGTATGGGTTCTGTTTCTTTATCCATGCAGCTACCCTATGTCTTTTGATTGGATCATTTAATCCACTTACATTTAAGGTTATTATTGATATATAGTTGTTTATTTCCATTTTATTCTTAAAAGTTGTATTCTTCTTTTGCTGTATTCTTTCCCCCCTTTGAACTGTTCACAATAGGCCCCTTAGCATCTCTTGCAAACTGGCTTGGTTTTAATGAATTTCTTGAGGTTTTTTTTTTTTTTTTTGTCTGGGAAGCTCTTTATTTCTCCTTCAATTTTAAATGTTAGCCTTGCTGGATACAGTAGTCTTGGTTGTAGGTTCTTGTTCTGCATTACTTTAAATATATCTTGCCATTCCTTTCTGTCCTCAAGTGTTTCTGTTGAGAAGTCAGATGTCATCCTTTACGGGGCTCCTTTGTAGGTGATAGCCTTTTTTTCTCTAGCAGCTTTTAAAATTTTCTCTTTATCACTTAGCTTTGGTATTTTAACTATGATGTGTCTTGGTGTAGATTTTTTTGGGTTTCTCTTTAATGGAGTTCTCTGTGCTTCTTGAACGTGTGAAACATTTTCCAGCCTTAATTTAGGAAAGTTTTCAGCTATGATTTGATTGAACAAAGTTTCTATCCCTTGTTCTTTCTCTTCTTCTTCAGGAACCCCTGTGATGCGGATGTTATTTCTCTTTATGTTGTCACAGAGCTCCCTTAGAGTTTCCTTACATTTTTTGAGTCTCTTTTCTTTTTTCTGCTCTGCTTCTGTGCCTTTGTTTATTTTGTCCTCTAACTCACTGATTTGATCCTCAGCTTCATCCATGCTGCTTTTAATTTCTTCCACTGTGGTCTTCAGTTCTGATACTGTATTTGTCATTTCTGTCTGATTCTTTTTTATTATTTCAATTTCCTTTTTTATACTTGCTATCTCTTTATTTAGGTGTTCGTAATGACTATCCATTGTTGCTCTAAGCTCTTTGAAGATCCTAACTATCATTATTTTAAACTCTGCATCCGATAATTTGGTTATATCTGGTTCATTCAGGTCCTTCTCTGCGGATTTCTTTTGATTCATTTGGGTTGCATTTCTCTGCCTGCCCATTTTGTCTGAGTATAAGAAGATTGTGGCCACTGGAGTCCAATGGGTGTTGCCTCTGTGTTCCCTAGGTGTGGTCTGTCCACAGGCTCACTACCCCCTCTACCGCTGCCTAGGACGGTTGAGTATGGGCGTTTCTGGCGCCGGCCCACTGTGGCTGTTACTGTCATTTCTGCATCTCCTCCGCGGGAGGGGCTGTGTTCTTGTGGCTGGCTCTACAAGCCTCAGCCTATCTGGGCCTTTGCCTCGCCCCCACAGGTGGGGTTGTGCACTGCACTCTGCCTGTTTCTGGCCTCCTGCTTTTCCCCCGCAGGTGGGGCTGCAGGCGGGCCACAGCTGCCGGACCACTTTCGCGAGTCCCTTCTGCCCCCGCTGGGCTAGACCGAGCTCACTCCAGCTGGGCCTTTGGCCCCGCTGACAGAACCACATTTTCACGTCCCACTGCCACCGTCCCTCCAGCAAGCCCTCAGCAGTGTGGGTGGGGGCACTGCAGCTCAGACCCTAACACTCCATACTGTAGTCCTGGAAGCTCCCTCCGTCTAAGCAACTCTGCTCTAAGAGCCACAGGAGAGCTTTGTTTGGCTAGTGTCCTGTCTCCCTTTGTTGGTATTGCTTGTTCCAGGGGAAATATTCATTTTCAATTTGGGAAGTGACTCAGGCCAGGGGTTAGGGTGGCTGTCCCTCAGAGTGTTTCTCCCTGTGCCTTCCGGTCCACACTCTCTTCCCGCTGCTGTAGTCCTCTCCTCTGTCCCCATTCCCCGGAGCCCCAGGTGAGTGGTTGTGAGAGGGGTTTTCTGCGCTGTCCCTTTAAGAATAATCTTGGGTCTGAGAAAACTGTCTCTTTCTCACAAACAGTATCCTCACTTGTTTCACAGCTCAATATTGTCCAAATGCCTCTTCTAGGCTCTGGAACTGCAGGCTGGGGCTTTGTTCCTGGGACCCAGGTCCCTCCCTCTCCACTAAACTCTCTTCCCACCACACGAATCTGCCATTTGCTCCAGGGAGCTGGGCAGCCCTTTCCATGTTTTTGCTTTTCCTCCCAGTCTCAATGTGGCTTCTTCAGTGTTCCTTGGTTGAAGAGTCCACTTAGTTTATTTCAAAGTTGGTTTATCCAGATGATGGTTCTTAAATTTAAGTTATAATCCACTTTGTTTCCAGGAGTTGGAAGTTGGTATGTCTGCCAACTCCATCGTCATCTTGCCATCCTGGAATACCTGTCTTAACCATAATGCAGTCCCACACTGGACACCATGGCTCTGCAAAGTGGTCTCAGAGAAACCAGGCAACTTGGGTCCTACTTCTGCTACCTATGGTCCTAATGACGTCTTAAATCTCTTTCAGTATCTCCTCAATTATAAAACAGAGTTTAATGACATATCTTATCTCAGAGGGATGTTATGACTATTAAACAAGATAATATGTATCAGATACAGTGGTACCTTGAGATATGAACAGACCAACATACAATATTCTTGTTCAAGATCTGAGTCAAATTCCGAGATACAAGTCGTGATTCGGGAAGCTGCCACTAGTAAGTGCGTTGGCGCATGGGTCCAGTATTGGCAGTTTGATATATGAGTTGACTGACTTACAAGCTTGGTTACAGAATGAATTAAATTTATATATCAATGTACCACTGTATCTGATATGTAATATGTACTCATTAAATGTTAGCTATTACTCTATTACTCTAATATACATTTTTAATTAAATTATAAATATGCAATCAACTTTTAACAGTTAATTTATTCCTATTTTCAATAGATATCTTCCTCTAAGTTTATGTTTGTCTTTAGAATCTATAATGTCCTGGCTGGATAGCTCAGTTGTTTAAAGCATTGTTCTGAAACAGAGAAATTGCCAGTTTAATCCCTGGTGAGGGCAGATACAGGAACAGATTAATGTCACTGTCTCTCTCTCTTTCTCTAAAATAAATAAAATAAACATTAAAAATAAATAAATAAATAAAGTTTCTTCCAAAACTCTTTGACCAAACTGAAATGCTATCTGTTACCAACATAATTAACCACTGTACCTTATTTAGACAAAAAAAGAATCTATAATAAATTTTATATTTTCAAGAATAGATACACACCATTATGACTGCTCCTTAACCATTATATTCAAAATTGTTATTGCACCATTTAAAACTACATTAATTTACACTTATTTCAATACAATTACATTTTTAAAAACATGCGATTTAAAATCAGAAGATGTAGGTCATAAGCTTTAGTCAAGCAACTTAGACAAGTTTCTTAACTTTAATAAATCTAAGTTTTCTGTATTTATAAATAAAAATAAAAGAAAAAAATGCATATACATCATCAGCATTGCAGAGTTATTATTAAAACAATTCAGACAATATATGTAAACCTCCAAAGAGCTGCAGCAATTTCAGTTCTTATTATAAACCACTCACTGGTTTTATGCTTATCACTGATTAAAGGATGAATTTTGAGAGTAGACACCATTGTATCTAGTACAGAACATCAGTGCTCAAGAAATATTTTCTATGTTTGAACAGAGGAGATGGTCAGCAGACAAATAAAGGAGACACTGACCAACAGAACTGAAATGGACCCTGTAGATTAATTACCTTTAGAGTGGATAGTTGGAAAGACTGACTCACAAGTAGGACTGACTCCTTCCCATGTTATTTTTTACGACCACAGTAGAGTTTGAAGTTCTTAACCAAAGAAATCATGTGATTATTTGGTTCGAGCTTGCCACCTCATTCCTGGTTCTAAAACAGTGGTTGCCATTCAGGCATAATTATACAATACAGAGGCTCTTAAGCTATGTGGTTCACTTATAATCTTCAGTGCATGGGATTTCTGGATTAGCACATCATGTTATTCAGAGCTCAAGAGGGCTTAAACTACCTCCTGGTTATTAGTGGCACAAATGGAGCTCTACAATCAAATAGACGCATAGCCGAGATCAAAGAAACAGTATTTAAGCAGTATCTGAAGTTTTAGGAGTGACAACTTCTCCCCGAAATTGGTCTTTTATCTCAAAAGCTTTCACTTCTGGTTCAGCTTTAGTGTGCTCTAATTCTACTTCATGTCTTCTAGTTCCTCCAGTTCAGAATCTCTTTCTCTTGGTCAAATACTTTCTTTGTGGGATATCAGTCAATAGAACCGTTAGTATTGACTTGAAAGAAAGAAAGCCTTTAAAAAGCAAGAGAGTACAACTTCAAGGATAATAATAGGAACCAGCATAAAACCAAGCCAGCTATACTTACCTTGAAAGGATAACTTAAATATCTAACTATCTCAAAGTACATTAATTATCATACATAATAACATTTTGAAATCAGCATTTAAAAATTTTTTCTCTGTGTAAACCATACCTCAGGTCTTTTTCTTCCCTTTCTAAATGTCACAGCCTTCTGTCCCAAACTCAACTCATATTCCCTGATGGCTCCTGTCCTTTTTCTCCAGGTTTCCTTCCCAGTCTATTCTTGTCTCCAACCAATGATATTCTCTCCTTTCTTATGTGAATTTTTTTCTTTATGTCTTCTCTAACCTTTTTTCTTAGGCTATCCATACCACAATAATCACAGACAAATAGGGGAGGGGAAAAAGGGGAAAAAAGTTGTGAGCACTCAGATTTAATAGGTATGCCTGTCACAGATATTAATATTTAAAAGTTGAAAATTACCTGAGTTTTAAACACTGTCTGAACTTGATAACACATAAGTAATGAGTGCAAACATTTGAAACCCTCCTAAATATTTAGTACACCTGGATATGCCCCCCAGGAAATTCCTAGCTGTGACTGCTGCTTTAATTTTCCCCAAGTATGGCACACAATAGTAAAGAATTCCTATCAGTCCTCTCCCATGAATTCAGTTTCAAAGCTGTTAGCACAACACTAGTATTTCAACATTCCTTCGGCTTTACCATCTTTATGTTCATTTTAAATTAAGAAGTCTGAAGCAGATCTTATCAAACTCATGATATTGTTAAGAGCACTTCAAGGTCCTTTTAAAAACAAGAATTACTTACATCAACTTACTTTATTGCTTCATTTTCTGACTCTAAAGGACACAAAGTATACTAAAGCAATTTAACATGGCCATAACCTACAATTTTAACTCCCCCTGAGGGGCCATTTTACCTCTTGTTTTACTTTTCCAGACCAAATCAATAGAGGGAAGAATCAAGTCAGGACACGTGTCATAACTGTATTAAAGGTCAATGAGGTTTAAACAAATTGGGCTCCACTCATAAATAATTGACTCACAATTTGTACCAAGGTATAGGGTAAAATGCTATTCACCTGAAACATCTTTAAAGTTTATTCTATCTATTGTTGTCACCTGTGGGAACTATAACTAACATATGCCTGGGTCTACAAGTCAGCTTCCCACAAAGACTTTCTCTCAAGCATAAGGGGAACATATACAAATCCACCTTGTTCATCACAAAAGAGGTTAAAGTGGACTCTTGGTATTCAGAGACTTAATATTTGAGGGCTTGACTAATTGCAAGCAAACCTAAAGATCTACAACCTCTTATAACTTGTGACTTTGCTGAGGCATGAGTTTAATTTGTTGTATGAAAATGCCCCCCCCCTTAGAAGGGATCCTCAACAGCTGAGCAGTATCCATGTCTATCCTTAGCTTTCTGACCCTCTACTTGCTATCATATATAACTGTCAATAAGGCTCTAAATGAATTCTTTAAATTCTTCAGTCATGAATCATTGCATTTGGGGAAATTGGGGTCTATGCTAATGTTTATACACTTGAAGACCTACAACAAAGGGAGGCAGTACGAGAATGGGATATAAAATGATGTTAATCAGGCTCTGGGGAGTATTTTTTCTGCATGTGTTTGTTTGTTTGTTTTGTAAGGGATGGGAATGAGTAGATAGCTCAGTGGTGCTGCCCTTTCCCTTTCTATTTACCTTGAACAATAGCCAGATGTCTGGATCTGTGACAGCCATCTTGCAACTGTGAAGTGACAAGTGAGAAAATAAAAGTTTAATATACTAAATATGGTAGAGAGAAAATAAAAAGAGCTTGGGCTCTTTATGAAATTGTTAAACTGCTACAGTCTGATACCATGGACATCTAGACATGTTGTTTTGTGATATAATTAAATTTCCTTATTATGGGAAACTAAAAGAACTCCTGATTGATAATAATAATGTGTGATAGTGTCCCTCCTCTCAAGGAATTTATTATTGATTCAAGAGAATAATACATTAATTCAAATATCTTTAACAACCAACAGAAAAGTACATGAGCCATGTGATAGGTGATACAAAATGCCATGAAGGTTTACAGTCAGGAGGAACCTCATCTAGCTGGAGTAGAAAGAATGGAGAGAACCAGTTGTTACCAGAAGGGGAGATTCCAGAGAACTCTGCATTTGTCTTCTGGTTTTGCCATTTACAAACTGTGTAATCTTAAACACGTGCCTTGAACTTTTTAAGCCTCTAATTCCTTTAAAAGTTTTCAAATTGATTAGCTAACCATTGGGTAAAGAACCTAGAGCAAAGTAAGCAGCGATGAAACGGTAGCTATTATTTTTGGAGAAATAACAGTACTCCATAGTCTATTTTAACCAGAAAAATTAGACTATCAATCCTAATCTGCTTTAATCCACCAATACAATCCAACTGAAGTGATATTCATAAGGCCAGTCAATGAAAACAGGCAAGGCCTATTTAGTAATTGCAGAAATCAAAGGAAAAAGTGAAGTCAATAGCTTCCTCACTCTATTCTTTCATTTTTGGTCCCAGAACAGATAAACTCTGATGTGGAAGTCATTCCCCTCTGACTGGAGTGCACGTTATTGCTCCTCCAGATAAGGAACTAGGATTCACATTTTTTACAGTAGCTGTGTTAAGAAGCTTTACCTCATTTAATTCTCACCTTAAGTCTAAAAGATATGTATTATTAGCCACATTTTACAGATAAGAAAAGTCAAAATTCCTATAAATCAAATAATGACTTAAAATCAGACATCAAGTTAAATGGTAAAATAAAATTTATACTTTATCTGATTTTAAAACCTTCCCTCATACCGTTATCTCACACTGCTTTCCATTCCCTTATTAAAACCCTGAAGTGGTTTGAATGATTTGGCACATGGTAAGAATAGATTCTCTCCCACTGCCCTAAAATACTGCTACCATTAAAGTTTGTAGTCCATACTTCCATTCATGGAATCAGATATTCAAGGGATCAGATATGATATTTATTGGATTCCTACCATGGGCTATCAACAGTGCCAGACACATTAGAATATATTCTTGCATTTCTTCATCACAACATTGTGAGAAATAAGTAATAATGCCCCTAATTAATCCAGAAGGAAACTGAGAGCCTAACAGGTTAAATATGTAAATTTTTTGCATAAAGTGATAGGTTAGGGGTAAGGCCAGAACTCAAAGCCAGGTTTGTCTATACCAAAAGTTAATGTCTGTCTTCGGTTCCAGTGATTTTCCATCCCTAGTTCTCCAGCTCATTCATAGCTTTTAAAAAAAATAGGCTAAGAAAATAATAATAGATTAAATTTCTAGTATTGAAGGGAACAACAACAAAAAGCCCAGAAATTAATTTTAAATTTATGAAGACAGATTCTACTTCAAAATTCTTATGTTATAGCAAAAGAATTTTAGAGAAATAAAGATGATGGCTATAAAGCCAGTTATAATCAAACTTAAATATCAGAAACTACTAATAATTGTGTATATTTTGCCACTCTCTAGAGTTGGATATTAACTTGAAACCTGGAAAATTATTTAGAAATGCTAAGCTTGTTAAATATATGTATATATTATTTTCTTTTAGAAGTACTTTTTGTTTTTAGAAAGTACAAAGTGAAAAAATAGATACTACAGCTACTTCATAATCTGTAATGGATCCAAAACTACACTATTTGTGACATGTAACATGATTTATGAAAGATGAATTTTCTAAAAATAAATATATTAGAGGTAGGGAGAAATTAGACCATCAAGGGTTTTGTCCTCCCCTTCTTTGCATGAACAAACTAATTACTGTTTAAATTTTCTAAATATAATGTCTTTATTGAGTTGCAAAATTTAACCTGAAGGAAGTGTTTATGACTGTCTTGTAAATCTCTACTTTAAAAATTAATTCATATACATTAAATCAGTAAGAATTCTTCATCCAGAAGGAGGGGGGGATGATCAGATTTGTGACTGTTTCAAAAGTTCAGAGAACTATGTGTGTCCTGAAGTGAAGGCAGACAAGTTATGTCTCCAACTAACTGCATCTTAAACCAATAAAGCTGATAAAATATACTAAACTTCCTCAGAAAGATAAAATAAGACAATTCTGAAGAAAAAAAAAGTCATTATTCTGTAGTGGTTTCTACTTGGAATGTTATTTGGTTTGTTTGTAAGTTTCAACTAAGATGAACCAGATCGTGATTAATATTTTTGCCTAATGAGAAAAAGAGTTGTGTGAAGAGAAGGCAAGGTAGTTTTGTTGTTAATTATCTAGGTCTGGAGGCAAACGACCTGAGTGAAATCTCACTTAAGCAACTGTTTGATGTTGGACAAATTAATCACCTCTCAACCTGTGTTTTTTCTGTTAAAATTTCCAGTAATAACATATATAAATCCCTTAGCATAGCATCTAGCAGACAAAATATCTTATATATGTTACTTACATTATGAAATGGTTATATTGAGTGATAGTATAATCTAATCATATTTTTGTAGGCCATTTTGTAGCAACTTATTTTTAAGAAATAGTAAGTTGATGAAATTAATAATTTTAGCATGTAGCCAATTACTAGTTGAAGTACATCCCATATTATTACTTTTAATCCTCATGATCATCTGTGAGGTAAATACTATTATTATCTCCCTTTATAGTGAGCTTTATAGGGAGCTATACACTATGCACAGGGGAGGTAAGCAATGTAAGCTTGATGCAGCTTAAATGGCCTCAAAAGATCTTATTTCTTCCCAGACAAAAGAAAAAACAAGTAGAAGAAAATAGTCACCTCAAATGTCCTTTGGGGGCAGCTAAAAAATAAATTGTGCCTATACTATAAATATATATATAGCATGCTAAAGTTCCATACTACTCTCTAGCAATATAGAAAATGATTTTTATGAGATTTCACCACCATGAAAAGAGACTGATTCAATTGGCCCCATGCAAAAACTGATCTCATTGTCATACAGTGTATGTGCTATCTAGAGACCTAAAAGAAACTGATATTCACAGTACTACAAGTGAACAGCGGAGCTTTAAAAGACGTTCAAGAGCTATTGAAGTGATGTTTTAGTGAAGCAGGACCTTTGGAGTGTGTCCCTGGCTTAGCAGCTGCTTGTCAAGTAACTTTAACTTAAAGTAATCAACGTGCTGTCATGGGATATTTTGGGGCAACCTGCCCTAGGCCCCAACAATTACCTAGTGAGTGGCATAATTATACATTAATGATATATTTTATATAGATACAAAAGAAAATCATTGGGTTCTTGATGAGACAAAATATATTTATGGTTCAATGTTGTGAGGTGGCCAATTGAGAGACATTGAAAAGTATGCATCAGTTATCCTGTGGATCTGATTAGAAAATATCATTCCATCTTTGAAATCCTGAGAAAAATCAGTGTATCAATCAAATGCCTATAAATCTTGTATGACTGAGAAGAGCTTTGCCACATGATTTAAGGACATTGTGTTTTCACTCGCTTTACAAAGTGAAATAGCTTTTTAGAAGATTTCGTATTTGAAAATAATTTCAAATTTACCAAAACATTACAAAAGTAATATTAAATAAAAACAGTACAAAACAAAAAGAGTGCAAAAATGTTCATACGCCTTTACTGTTGACGTTTTACTCCATTTGATTTATCATTTACTCTCTCACTGTCCTTGGCTATTTTCTGTAATTTGTACTTCAATTTTCTGTGTTTATCCAAGAATGTTCTTTATGGTATGTTTTCTCTTCCTATACAAAATCCTGCCTATGATCAGGTATTATATTTAGTTGTCATGTCTCTTTAGTTTCCTTTAAACAGGAGCAAGAAATACTTTTTTTTTTATAAAATAACTCTAAAGTATTAAAGAATGTAAATTTTTAGAGCAGGCACTTGGTCAGTTCTGTATATTGTTTATTCACATGGTCTAGAACAGTGCCTGGTACATGGTAGCATTCAGTAAATATCTGTTGAATGAAGGAATGAATGAATTTTTGTGGGTGTTCATATCTTTCTAAGAGTAACTGTCATCTTTGATTTTGAGAGCATTTATATTGTTTTTAAAAGTTCTGACTATACAAATAGTTGCCGTGTTATTTTATAAACTAGGTTTGTGTGTGTATATTTGTATAGAGCTTAAGTGTTCCTCAAGTTCCCACCTCTGATACTCCCTGCCCATACCATTACCTAAATCCCTTGTCATTCCTTACCTACTTAAGTCTTTTGATGTTGTTTGAAAGTGAAATGAAAATCAAGGTCTCTGGCATGGGGGGTGGCATCTAGTGTGGCTGACTGTCCTCTGGGCAAAGCAAAATATCTGTTCACTGCATGTAATGAATCTGAATGTGAATTTGAATACAGCTAGTAGCTATCTGAAAACAACAACAACAAAATATCCATGCTGGCTACTGTGTCAACATGTTGACTGACAGAATGTCCACATGGATAGAGGCTAACTGACATAATTTCAAAGCATAGCCCTGTGAATGGAATGCCCGGGAAAGCTGTGCATCAGTCACAGAAATCTCTGCCTAGTTCCAGAGGGTCCACCGCATCATTCCCACCTTGTAAGAATCACAGTTCATTGGTGGAACTGAAGGATGGCCCAGCCTTGTGCTGGCTATGCCAAGGCCCTACTTTCAAGGACTGACTTGTGAGAGTTCACCTCCTACCTTCGGAAACCTACTGCTCTACTCTGAATATAAAACGAGGCTCAAAATTGCCAAGTGTTGATAAGAATATCATTGGCTTATGATGTAATGTAAAGTGACATGGTTGGACTCAGGTTGTCCATACAGTATGATTTTATCTAAAAAAAGAAAAATTTTATAGAAAAATGACTGGAAGGAATCATGCCAACATGGTTACAGCAGTGTCTCCAACTGATGGGACTTTGGATAATTTATAGTATCTGATCTTCTGTTGTTTACTATAAGAAACATATGTTTCTTTGATGATCATGAGAAAAAAAATATGTGAAAAAGTATAAAAATAAAGATATATTTTTAGAGCCTCACATTTAAAAGTGAAATCTAAAAAAAACTGGTCGAAGTTCTAAGCCATTTGTACCTAGTTTCTTTACATTCCAAGGGGGCACAATAATGGCTATTATACATTCTGTGATGGCAATATGTCAGATAACTATGTAATGTGCTTCCATTTTTTTTTAAAAGAGAGGTGCTTATTATTATAATAATAATTTCTATACTTATCTGAGAAGGAACTCCTTTCCTTAACTCTTCTATCAATCATGGAAAGGAAAGGGCTTATATCCTGACTGGCATCTTGCCTGCTCTTCAGAAAATCTTACCCAGTGGGGTGGCAAAAAAGAGTAATTTTTTAAATGAAGAGATTTAGAGCTAACTCCATCTGGCATGTGTCTCCAACTCTACCTTATGTTGAAAAAGTGCCTATGAAGGAGAGACTTAATTCCTTGCCTCTCATTTCTCTCCCTAAACCCTCCGTAGAAACCCTCTACTCCACCAGCATAGTTCCTTTCAATTTCTGAATTTATAAATGTGAGCAAGCTCTCAGAACATGATGTGTTCTTGCAGAATGGTCTGTGGGACAAGAAGAGAGATTGACAACTGCAGAAATTACATCTGAGGTTTAGTCCTGCAGGAAAAGGTGATACAAATTGCCTGCAAATGATCCACAAGTCCCTGATGAGCCTGAGGATAAATTTAAGAGGCTTCAGTCTTCCTTCAACAAATATATTCACCTATCTCCCTTTGCTAGAACATGTAAACATCCAAGAGAAAATATCCCTCTAAAAACACTACCTTTGTTTCTTATCCTTGTTAAATGTTGTAATAGTATATATGTACATGCCAATTAATAGCCTTTATTGTGTGCCAATAGTGTTCTGTGTGTAATTCAGAACAGGAGTGGTATATGAGCTCTGACTGATGGGTTTATTACCTAAGGAAGAAATTGGGTTTTATGCTATAAAAACACACGGCGTTAACTTTATAGGGTGCATAATGAAATAGCCTATAAGGATTTGCACTGCTGATCTGAATAAATATGCATCACTTGAGAAAAACTAAATACAGTGGAATAATAGTAATAATAAGGATGGTTAATACTTAGAAGTCTAAAAAGAATAGGTTATACTTAACTTCTAACTAAGAGTAGATGGAAATGTAGTATCTTAGATTCTGCACAGACCAGGCTTTTCATTTGGGCTTTCTACAGTATTATTAGTATAGTGCTACTCAGGATACGATTGGCAAGCCAGTGCTGATCCTCAAATTTTCTTAGTTTTTTTATGTGATAAGTAAAGAAATTAACAATAACAATTTAGAATCTTTCATATTCAGTGACAGAATAATTCTATGTCTGTTAGTTCATGTAATAACAAATTGGGGGGTTGCATTTTAAATGTCTTTGTCTTTTTAAATTTTATTTTTCAGTAATTCATTGTTTTCTCATTTTATAAAATATTTGTCCATGGAACAAGAGTGCCACAACCATGAGTTGATGCTTCACATCTTCTCCATTCCTGTCGGTCTGTCTATCCCTGTCTTTCTCTTGAGAAAAAAAAAGGGGAAAAAAGCAATCAAGCAAGCGATATTTGTCCATAAAAAAATAAGGAAAACCTGGGTCTTCAACACAAATTATTTGAGAAACACCAGAATGTTGTAAAATAATTGATAAGTAGAAACAACCTCTCTAAACCTTAGGTTTTTCACCTTAAATAGCACTTACCTCTTGACACTGGATCTGAGAAATAAGGGTATATATGTATTTAAAATGTTTAGCACTGTGCCTACCCATAACATTGTTTCTTAGTATTACTAAAAAAGAGAAGATACCATTCTGAATTATGTGCATGTGGGACACGGCTTCTGTTTGCAACAGGCCTTCATCGAAAATTCCCATCAACAAGTAACTTCCCTCCAGAATCAGGCCACCTGGTTTGACAGACTTAGGAGTTCACTTGCCATTGACTTGCATGAAATAACCACATTTGGCTTTTGGTCTTTCCTGACTATTTAGTGTAATTGCTTCACCATCACAGTGTGGATATGTCCTTTTGTATATTTCTTTTTGTTTTCCTTGTCATTAATTTAAGTAATTGCTGGAAGCTTTAGCAAGTGACCTATTCTTCTCTTTATTGCTCATTAAGCACTTATATTATTTTGGAACCAAGATAAAATGGCCTGTCATTCATGGATGGCAAGTATGGAGATGTAAACTTAGTTTCAAAAGATGCATCACTTTAGGTGATGCTTCATAGAGCAAAGAGAGAAACATGCAGTCAATTTTAGTGAAAAAGACCAAATAATTTTTTCAAAAGTGTGTTTTGGCTAAACATCAAAATCAAAGGTGAAATGTCACTTCAACAGGTATTGGTGGTAGCCAAAGTAAGTAGCCAGCTAGTGCAGAGCATAAATGCTTATCTAAAGATAATTCAACAAAACACTTTTTTCTTTTGAAATTATAGTACACTGCAATGGAGACATAAGGCTTTACTGTCAGATTAACTTGCATCAAAATCATGGTTTTGTAATTTAACTGGATCCAGTGGACACATCCTTTTATTCTCTCTTGAGTCTCAGTTTCCTAATCTATAAATCAGGTGCTAATGAGATAATGTTTGAGTATAATAGGTGTTTAAATAATATTAACTCCCTTCTTTATTCAGTTAGTAAACTTCAATTATATTTCTTTATAATAATCAATAAGTTGACTTTAACAAGATTTCATGAATAGAATCAGACTTTAAAATATGAAAAATAATATGTCAGCAGTTATTTTTAAAAACACACATTGGATTTGGCAGACTCAGTGAACAACATGCTGTTTAAAAACATGACTGACTCTTTGCAAGGTCAAGCATCTTCAACTCCTTTCACTCTGTCTAGAGCTCTTTGCACTGGCCAGAATAACTTTCCCATGCACGTTACTTGGCTCACTTTTATTTTTAGTCCTTTGTGTTTAGCACTTTTCTAGAAATGACCTTTTGACGTCTTCTGACAAACCCCATGCTTTTTTAAAATTGTTCATCATCCACATTGTCCAGAAATTTTCAGAAAGAAATCTGATCAAGAGATTCACTCCTTTTCATCTTTCAGGGCTGTAGGTTCTTCCGGAGAGCTGCACTAGTCCCTACTTTTGTTGACACATTTTGTTGCTATGATTTTAATTTTTTTTCATTTTTGTAAATACTTTCTCTTTATCAGAACTATGAAGCTCCACGCTGTGGGGTTATAGTGAGTACATTCAAGATAGAAAGGCCTTCAGTTGTTAAAGGGCATACAGTTTATGGCTGATTTTACAGGTAGGTCAGTTCTTTTGGTTTTTGGTTTGGTTATTGCTTTCATTTCATGACCCTACTTCACCTAATGGGCAAATGGTTGGTATTACTAACTGACAGAGAAACAATGGGGGAACTTCAGGCACAGAGAGGGAGCTCTAGAGGAATACTAGCAGATGAGGAGCATGGAGAGTAATGTAAGAGGTGCGGCAGAATGGAGATAGGGAAAGGGTGGGAGGGAGGGTGACTCACAGGAATAATTGGCTCACCCCAAACATTTTACATGTAAATAAAATTTGAAAACACCTAAACTGCAACAACAAGACTAACACATTTCTACTTTGCTTCTATTTTGTGCTTAATAAACAACACTACTGTCACTGCCAACAAAAACAGCAACATAACTGTGTTTTCCCCCTGGCACTAATTCTAAACAATCTATTGGATTTGGGTCAAAATTGTAAACTGCAGCATGTTAAAAATAAAAACAGAAAAACAAAGCTGGCCTTTTCCTCAAGGGTTGTGAGGGCGAATGCCGGACAAGCGCCAGAGAAGAGTTACTATAAAAAATAACTAGTGCAAACATCCTTGAACTGATGTTTTCTATAAAAATCTGTTGGCTGTGAATTGGAAAGAGTGGAGTGGGAGGGAGAACGGAATGGGGGATCAAGTGGTGTCTGCTTATTGTCAGCTAGCTTTCATGTAAAAGTCATGGCAGGGTCAGCAACAAACTAGCCAGGTGGCAACTCCAGGCCATGCTGCCATAAATAAATAGTTATGTACTAATGTCACACAACCAGAGCTAGATGCAAAGCATATGGCAAGAAAACATTCTGATGTAAATATTCAGAGAAAAAAAAAGAACACAACAAACAGTTTCTGAAATCAGGATCCACTGTTGATAATAGACTTTGAGACACGTGGGAAAATAAAGTGGTAGAACTTTTTAAAACCTGAACTAAAAGATTCTTTGAAATGTACATTATTCCCTTCAAAAAAATCCTTCACCTTTGGCCTAAAAGAGTGTGACTATTTGGTGTAGTAATTAAGTATTACTGAGAGTTGGCAAGAGCACAGACTTGGGGACAAAATTTCAGCAGTTTAAACTTCACACGTGCTTCTTACTTGTTCTCATGACCTCTGTGAATTACTTAATCTTTTCATGCCTCAGTTTATTCACCCTGTACAAAGGGAAGAGAAAAGTGATAATGACCATTGTCTCACAGGAAGTTATAATTAAGTAAGTCAAAGTGTAGGGAGCCTGTGAAACAATAGCTGGTAGACGCCATGTCCAAGTGGCCTATCATTATAAAGCAGTCTTACACAGGCTATTTATCTTACACAGGCTATCTGCTGAGGCAATATGCTGAGGAATCCTTTACCTTCCTATTTAAGCTAAACTACTACCTCATGAATTAAAAATCGATTTTACAGAGAAAGGCACTGAAAGTTAGATGGATTAAGAAATTTATCCAAGGAGGCATATCTAAGCTAAACTTCCAACTCAGACCTTGTTTCGGATTTTTTTGTTTAATTAACCACTTACACATTTTCTAACAAGTAAACACTTTTTCTTTCATTTGCTTAAAATGTTAAAATTTGAAAAGAAACACAACACATGGCCTTCTAAGAAACAAAATAATTTTTAAAAAAGGGATTACAAGAGGGGCTGATGTCCTAGGAAACTACCTCTGTAATCTGAGATCAGCTTACAGAACCATGGAAAATAGATTCCCTGTTGGGCAGATAAAATATATTATGCTCACTTTGTTAAAGATGGTGCTGCCCACGTGCAAGTTTTAAAAGTAAGCTTTTCCCCACACCTTTGACTGCTTGGATGATGTGGGGTGGTGCACTCTTGTGAGGAATCCCATTATGTCTCAGATAAGTGACTTTGTATCAGAGACTTCCTTGTTTGTAGATTGGATTAAAGGTTGGGATTTCTACACTGTAAAGTGAGGCAGACCGGGAGCTTGCTCTCTTGGTTCCTGCGATTAGAGAGGAGAGCAGATTAAGGTCACGTGGAGGAGAGGAGAAGCAGCCAAGATGGCAGAATGCTGAGGGAGAAGCCAGTTTGTGCAGTTTGTGCTAGAGAAGGAGATGGGGAACAGAGGTGAATAAGTCTGGTGAGCTAGAAACCTTTGATTCTAGGAAACTCAAATAAGTCAGTAGCTTTGTGAGCACTGAATGAGTGGGTTTTGGAGGCCAGTGTGTGTTTTTGCTTGCCCGCCGGGTGCAAGCTTGAATTAAAGCTGATGGCTCACCAGTTTTGGGCTTAGTTGTTTCATTACCGTCTGCTCGAATCTAATGCGAACCTGCATTGGCCAGACTGCTGTGATGGTGGCCTCCACTACTGGTTTTACATTCACTCATTGATTCATTTCTCCAAACATCCAACAAGTGCCTACTCTTTTGTGAGAGTTGGGGAACCAGAGACAGTAAGAAATAATTTCAGTCCTTGAGCCCCTATCTGGGGGACCAGGGTGAAAGTGATACTCTTTATTTACTGCCAGCGGTTTGATGAAGTCGGCTTTGTATTCGTTTGTTTCCCATCATGTACAAAACCCTCCAAGTCACCTGCAGAAGCTTGGCTTGTGTCGTGTCTGCAGAGGCCCTGGAATTTTCCCATTTTGCCCCTGCTCTTAGAGTGCAGAGACTTTAGGGAAGGCATACTTTCTTTGTAGGCCAGTCTCCAATTGGAGCTGCTTTGAAACTCGCGCGTTTGGAAGCTATTCAAATCCTGCGCCCTGGCAGTGGCTTTCTGGGGCTCAAGTTTAAGGATTGCAGATTCCCATGTGCCCTGCAGCCGAGTCCGTGAGCCGGGACTTCCTGGCAGTTGGCAACTGGGAAGGTATAAACGCAGAGCATCTCAGCTTGATCCCAGGTAGTAGCTGCCGCAATATCTCTGTGTGGGGACTTAGGCTCCTCTTCTCCCGGAGCTACTACTTCCTGATTGGTTTGCCCTTAACGAACATGGCGGCCGGTTGCCTTCAGCCAGGCCCACTGCGGCTGCTCAAAAAGCCAAAACCAGGCAATCCGGTCTACAACCCCCCCCCGCCCCCCCTGTTCCCGCCGAGCTTAGGGGGTGAAGCCGAGTCTGTGCAGCTAAGGGTGAAGGGAACTAGAGGCAAGCCAAGGAAGTCGAGGACCCAGCGCTGTGCTCCTCCTGTGTGCCCACCCCCTCGTCTCCCGGCACCTAGGCTGCTCGAGCCCAGGGTGTTTTTCACTTGTCCCCGCCACCTCCCAGACTCTGCCCAACATGATACTGACTAAAGCCCAGTACGACGAGATAACCCAGTGCCTAGTGTCTGTGCCTCCCACCAGGCAGAGCCTGAGGAAGCTGAAGCAGAGGTTCCCCAGGTAAGTGCCCCTCACTCCCCCACCCCCCTCCAGCTGTGCCTGGGTTGCCAAGCCGGCACTGAGGAACCACGTGTCACACGTCAGGTGTTTGGAGATCAAGGACCGGGAAAAGGTTTCTTCTTTCACCTGCCTTCCTCAGGTGACTCTTCATGGATGAATCAATTAAATTCACGCTAACAATTGTTTATTGACAATCTGGTATGTGCTAGTTATGGCTGCACAGAGTAGGTGCTCCGTAAATATCTAGTACTTAAATGACAGATACTAGGGATGAGTAACAGGTGTCAGGGCCCTCAGAGTGGAAATACCAGCTGTAGATTCAAAAGGAGAAAATGGAGCAGCATTTTCAATTGGCCCCTGGAAACAAACTAGGGAGCACAGGCCTAAAGGGGCCTCTTGTTTGATTATGGCTCTCTAATATAATTAAGTGACCCTAAGAGTCTTCAAACCAGTCACTCTGGAAGCAAGGTTGGCCATTTGAACAACCATATCTATACATGTTTCAGGTATATTTCATACTTCCCTCCTTTCCAAAATGTTTTTTTTTAGCAATTTTAGGATTAGCCAATTTTGAAGAAAGAACTTGAGAAACTGTGTACTATTGATTTCCTCATTTTAAGTATGTGCAAACTGAGGCCCAGTCATTACACAAAGATCCAGTCCAGGACAAAAGGTTATTATATTTGTGACATTCTAAAAAAATAAAATGTTTGTTTACTTTTCTGTGATTTCAAAACCAAATTCAGACTTGTACCATTTTGTTTTGTGGCACTGAGCACAATTCGCCCCTAATGGAGAACTTCCCTGTGCTTGATATATAACCCTTCAACAGACATCACCATAGAAGTATTTTTTTGAGGAGAGATTATTGGATAATAATAATACCAATAATAATTGGTATTAATAAACTGCAAATTGAAGCGTAAGTTGAAGATCTTTTATGATCTCGTTTTTTTAGGGACTCAGTTTTCCTAATCTATAAAATGAAGGGATCTCTTTATAATATTATCTATATTTAATTATAGATTAAAAAATATCTATATTTAATCTTTATAGTTCAAGATTTTTATCAAACTTGTTAACCAGGAACAAAATTGACAAACTGGAATTTAATTATCTGTCTTTAAGTCTTGCCACCTCTGCCAATGAGCAGTGAAATGAGTGAAGGCTTTTCAGCAAAGGGGATAGGTTAATTTTTGTGGACAGTTTTAAAATACAGTGTACATTTATTTAGATAGTCTCTCGTGTACTTTTATTACAACTGTAATTTTGCTTTTGTTTCTTTTCCCTCCCTTTTCTTTCTTTCTCTCTCTTATACCTTTTCTTTTTTCATAGCAAACAACTTGTCCTCTCCGTAAGAGATAACCTCCCCATACTCTTTATGGCAGTGGTTCTTAACCTGGGTTCTGTCGAACCCTAGGGATTCGATGCGTCGGTCTCAGGAATAAAGTAATACCGTAATTTGTTGTGAGTTCATGCACTTTGTTGGTTTTGTTCTTTGAGCAAGGTGATGTTCATGCACGGCCCATTTTGTGCACCAGTAAAAAAACATATACCTATGTCTTGAATTTGGAAAAAAAAATCATATTTTATTTATCACTAAAGAAGGGTTCGGTGAATGCGCATATGAAACTGGTGGGTTCGTTACTTCAAAAAAGGTTAAGAACCACTGGCTTATGGACTTATGAAATACACTTATTAAGAGCTATCTTTGTTTGAGGCACCATGCTGTCTTGATTATTCTCTTATGCTCTCCCTCCCTTTATTTCTCATTCGCTTCTTCCAAATTCCTTTTGGCGAATCTCGGACTCTTCTTCCACTGGAAACTACAGAGGCTGCACTCATTTGCCAAAGAAGGAATTTAAAGACCATTTAGCAGCATAAGTGGAAATTCTATAGAGAGTTTTATTTTTGGATGTCAGGGCGATCTGGCTGAGACATCTGTCATCCCATTGATCAGGAGGGTTGATTCTGCTGATCTGGCTAGCTAGGCGGGAGTCCAATTCCTCCCTCATCGCTCCTTGTGCATCCCTCCTGAAGCTGCGCGCTCAGTCTCGGTTGGAGAGGACGACCTTCACCGATCGAGAGGACCATTATTTGGTCAAGAGTATACCAGTAGCTGTGCTTCTCTGCTAGAATCTCCAAACGAGCTCACAAGAGTTTGGTTTTGGAGTTGGCTTTACAGTTTTCACTATAGTACTGTTTTACTTCAGATGTTTCTTGCATAGGACTTGATCACTCTTTAGATTTGATAGGTCATTTTATCAGAGTTAGTGGAGTATGGACCTCCGAGATAATTTCTGATGGTTAAGTGGGTCAAATAACTTGTCAAAAATTCCAGAGCTGTTTAATGGCGAAGAGTGTCTTGAATACAGGTTTCAAAATTTTCAGTTCAGAATTCTACAGTAAGGTGCCCTAAGGAATTTCAGTATTGATACTAATAACAGCGGCAGTTCTTTTTGGTGGCATTCACATATGCTGAGTTCTTTAAAAAAACCAAAAATACTGAAATATTATAAATATTGATCAAAAATGAAAATTTTCTGACTTTAAAAGTAGGACATGCTCAGTAAAGAAAATAAAAATTATTTGTAACCCTATAGCCCAGAAAACTTCTGTTAACATTTTTTATGTTTCCTTCTAGTCTTTATTTTTTCCGCTGTAATACTGTCTCTGCTAATACACTTTGTAGATCTTCCTTTTCTCACTTAACATATTGTGAGCATTCCTCATCTTCAAAAATTCTTCACAATGTGTTTTAAATAACCAATATCACATTCTAGATGTACCATCATTTCCTTATTGCTGGATATCAAGAGTTTTTTTAAATTTAATTTTTGATATAATGTTTGTATATATATAATACCAAGTTTGCTTATTACTTTAGATTCCCAGAAATTGGAAATTATTATATCAGTAGTTTTCAAACTTTGAGTTTTCAGATCTTTTTATGTTCTAAAATAGTATTGAGTAGCCTTGCCTCGTAGCTCAGTTGGTTAGCATCCCAAAAGGCCAATGTTAAGGGTTCCATGCCCAGTCAGGGCACATATAAGAAGCAATCAATGGCCTGACCAGGCGGTGGCACAGTGGATAGAGCGTCCGACTGGGATGCAGAAGACCCAGGTTTGAGACCCAGAGCTCGCCAGCTTGAGCGCGGGCCCATCTGGCTTGAGCAAAAAGCTTGCCAGTTTGGACCCAAGGTCGCTTTTTCAGCAAGGGGTGGCTTGGTCTGCTGAAGGCCCACGGTCAAGGTACATGTGAGAAAGCAATCAATGAACAACTATGGTATCGCAACGGCAATGAAGAACTAATGATTGATGCTTCTCACCTCTCTCCGTTCCTGTCTGTCTGTCCCTATCTATCCCTCTCTCTGACTCTATCCCTGTAAAAAAGAAAAGAAAAGGGGAAAAAAAGCAATCAATGAATGCATAAATAATTGGAACAACAATTCAATATTTCTCTCACTTTTCTCTTCTTTGTCTCTCAAATCAATAAATAAAACATATTTAAAAATAGTAAAGTATAGAGTACCCCAAGGAAATTTTGTTTATATGGTTCATAGCTCTTGATATTTACCCAAATAAAAATGAAAATTGAGATATTTAAAAATTTTACTTATTTAAAATTAACAGTAATAAACCTATTACATGTTAACATGTTTTTGTAAATGTGTTTAACATGCTTGATTAAGAACCATCATTTCAAAAAAGTAGTGAGAAAATGGCCTCATTTTACACTTTTGCCAATTTTTTTAATGTCTGCCTTGACGGAAAGAAGACATCTGCTTTTGCATTCACCTGTTGTGATATTTTGTTTTGATTAAAGAATATGGAGAAACTTTGGCCACAGATTAATATGTAGTTGGGAAGGGAAAAGTAATTTAATAGGCTTTGCAGATAATTGTAGATATTTTTGTTACTACATAAAACCCAACCAGTGGTATTTTCTAAAGGTTAATTGCAATGTGGAGAGTGAAACCATATCTTAGACCTTCCTGCTCTTATATTACAGTCCATTGGCCTGTCATAAACTTTGAGTGGATCTTTTATCTATGCATAATTTCTATCATCATGCATGTTCACTTGCAAAATATTGTTTGTGAATTAATGCAAGTTTCCCAAATGTCACCTTTTATTATATAGCATAAAAAAATTACATTTGTTAATATCCCCCCGATCTCATTAGAAAGAGCTGTAAGACTTGAAGTTGTAAAGCTTATGGTGATAGATACAGAGTTTTCCAATATTTGAATTTTTTGTTGAAAGCTCAAATATTATCATTGACAACAAATATTATCACTGTTTTTCTTGAAGTGACAGGCTCACATTGTTTATTTTTGAGAAAATGTCTGCCAGACACCCAGATCTCAATAATCATACTTTGTTTATTGTTTGTACCTATAAAAATGGTATTGCATGGAAAAAGCAGTTAGTTCAGCTCTTAAACAATCATACAAGAGCTTTTCCTTGAGACAGTAGTCAAACTTCTCTATGCAGTGGATGTGCTTTGTGTTTACTTCTTATTTGGTCATATGGAATGTTAAAAGTGTTTGTATTACAGGGTTGAAGATTAATAAGTGAATGTGAAGAAATTCTTAAGTGAACCTTGGCCTTTTTTCTTCTGCAAGTATGTGTTGATGAAAACTACGGTGACTCCTAAGACAGATGTGCCCAGCCTTGGTTTGTGCTCAAGAACTAGCAACTTTACCTGCCATTGTTTTTGCCCTATCATTGCACGTCATGCAGGGGAAAGACAAATCATGTCTTATTATTTCTATAAAGATAATTTTGATCTTGTAGCCCCTGAGATGGTTTCAGGAACTGCAGGAGGTGAGTGAACTCACTGAACAAGGGTCTCAGTGAGATCAGTGACCACACTTAGACAACCATGACATATTTAAAATCAAGGATATTTATGTTTTGAAGTCTTTTGATGTGTATTGACTACTTACTATAAAAAAATATTGTATTAATTTTATTACCAACAGAGTATGGGAGTATGTCTCTGAAACTCTGGCCAACATGTGATGTATCAAGAATGGTATCCCATAATTTGCATTTTTTATTATAATTCATTTTATGTTTTCTCAATTGTTTATTGACCATTTAGTTTTCTTATTCTTGAATTACATGCTTAGTGTCCTTTGCCTAATTTTTTTTCCTTTTTTTTTTTTTTTTTTTTTTTTACAGAGACAGAGAGAGAATCAGAGAGAGGAATAGATAGGGACAGACAGACAGGAATGGAGAGAGGTGAGAAGCATCAATCATTAGTTTTTCGTTGCTGTCGCAACTCCTTAGTTGTTCATTGATTGCTTTCTCACATGTGCCTTGATTGTGGGCCTTCAGCAGACTGAGCAACTCCTTGCTGGAGCCAGCGACCTTGGGTCCAAGCTGGTGAGCTTTTTGCTCAAGCCAGATGGGCCCGCGCTCAAGCTGGCGAGCTCAGGGTCTCGAACGTGGGTTTTCCGCATCCCAGTCCGATGCTCTATCCACTGTGCCACTGCCTGGTCAGGCTCCTTTGCCTAATTTTGTATTGAACTTTACTGTTATTTTTTACTGGTTTATTACTTATTGATATTGATTCTTTATATGTCCATATTTGTTGCAGATATTTTTCATTGTTTGATTTTAGTAATTGTTCTGTTTCTGAAATGCTAAACTTTAAATTTGTTTTTTTCTCATTTTTCTTTATATGCTGAAGAAGTCTTTTTTATCCTATGTAATGAAAAAGAATCTTTCGCTTAAATTTCCTTCTAGGTTCCATAGGGCTTTCTTTCCTATTGTTAATTCTTTAATCTTTTCAGATGAAATTTATTTTATCATATGCTCAGAGATAAAGATGTAGCTTAATTTTCATTTACACGGTGGCTTCTACTCTCTAGCCTCATTCCTCAATGGCTTTTGTGTTTTCACTAGAATTAGAAATTTGCCTTTCCAAGTCAGTACATTTAACCTGGGCAATCCCTTTAGCCAGTCTGGTCTCAGAATCCTCCAAGTTAAAGTGAAAGGATAGGACTTTGTGATGTCTACTAAATTACAACTCCTAAATTCACCCTCATTCTATTATTTTCTATAGTTTTATAGTAGTGAGCCCTTTGGCCCCCCAAATATAGGACATACTGTGTTTAAGTACTTGCTGAGGACATATTTATTGATTTGAATCTCTCAAATTATTTCTTGGAACTTTTTATTCAGGTTGAAGTATCCAGCCCGATCAGCTATTGCTTATCAGATTATATTTTACATTATGTTTTACTGTCTAAACACTGCACATGTACTTGATTTAATACATATAACATGAGTCTGTTTGTAGAGAAATCTCAAAATTAGTATTTAAAACTCATTTGGCTGCATTCTCTGTGCTTAAACCAATACATGTGGTTCATTTTCCTGAGCTCTTCACCGATCTCTATTCTAACCTCTGTCTCTATCTATTGATAGATAGATATCTTATTTTGAAATAATTTTTTTAAATGTTGCAGAAATATTTCAAGAATTCCCGTATACCATTCACTCTGCTTGCTATAATCTTAACATCTTACATAACTATATTATAAATGTCAAAATCTGGAGATTAATGTTTATGCAATATAGTTGTTTAATCTACAGACCTTTTTAGAGTGTTGCTTTCCCCCCCCCACCCCCACAACTGTCCTTGTTCTATTCCAAGATCACACATTGGATTTAATTATAATGTTTTCTTAGTCACCTCTAATCTATGACTTTACTATCATGTTGTTTCTTATGATCTTGACACTTTTGAAGAGTACTAGTCAGTAGTTTGGTAGAATGTCCCTAAGTTTGTGTTTGATGTTTTCTCATGACCAGATTGAGGGCAAACATTTTTGACAAGAATACTCCAGAAGTGATGTTGTGCCCTTCTCAGTGCTTCCTATCGGGGTAGATAACTTCATATGTCTTATTGCTGGTGAGGTTAACCTTATTCACTTGGTGTGCTATTTGCCAGCTTCTCCACTGTACTTTGTAAGGATATTCTTTGAGATTATGCAGATGTCCCATTTCTCACATCACACTTTTCCTCACTGATTTTTAATATTCATCAATGGTTCTTGCATGAAACAGTTATTGCTGGTATTTGCCTACTGGTGATTTTATATTTCTGTCACTGGAATACTTTTCAATTATTATCATCTACTACTTTTTTTTTTTTTTTTTTTTTTTTACAGGGACAGAGAAAAAGAGTCAGAGAGAGGGATAGATAGGGACAGACAGACAGGAACGGAGAGAGATCAGAAGCATCAATCATTAGTTTTTGATGCCATTTCGACACCATAGTTGTTCATTGATTGCTTTCTCACATGTGCCTTGACCGTGGGCCTTCAGCAGACCGAGCAACCCCTTGCTGGAGCCAGCGACCTTGGGTCCAAGCTGACAAGCTTTAGCTCAAGCCAGATGGGCCCGCGCTCAAGCTGGCAAGCTCGGGGTCTCAAACCTGGGTCTTCCTCATCCAAGACCGATGCTCTATCCACTGTGCCACTGCGTGGTCAGGCTCATCTACTACTGTTATTTTATGTAATATAATTCATCCTATAGTCAGTCCATGGTTTTCACTGGTACATGTAGTTCCTCTACCTTTTGGTCTATAAGGCACTATTTGGGTATTTTTTAGAAAATCCAAATAGATTAAAAAAAAACATAGTAATTAAATTTGAATAACTTGTAGTTTGAAGGAAGAGTTTAAAACATACAATAGCTATAAATTATTAGCATCATAGAATGTTATAAACCGAGAACTTGATCAATTACTTCAGATATGGTTAGTTAAGTGGGATTCTTAATGGAGATATACTTTCGTTGGTAAATAAGCCCTTTGGCTCAAGTTTGATTTTTCCCTGAGTTCCCTTTCCATATATTAGTTATTTGGTTGCTACTTATGCCTTTACTTATGTGTCATTCATTTAACTGTTAATCTCTATGCAGATTAGTGTTTTTACCCTATTGCTGTTTCCTTTCCCTTAGGGATCCTGGCTCAGGTTTTTCTAATGGTGCCTTCCATATTTCTAAGCTTGATTTTCTGTCTTGGCCCACCACATCTCCTGTTTTCCCACTCTTGGATCAAACACAGCAACCATTCACTTTAGGAGGCTGTTTCTAGAGAAATCACAAAAGTAGTAGTTAAAAACTCATTTGGTTGGGCTCTCTGTGCTTAAGCCAATATACATACATGATTCATTTTCATGGCTCTACTGTGCATTTGTCAGTGTTGTACTTACTGGTTCCTGGTGGTGGACCTAGTGGTCCCAATCTGGTTAGGACTGGAGTAGCTAGGGGACTTGCTCAGGACAAGCACAACTTTACTTAACTTTTATATTTATTTAGAGTGGCTGAGTTAAATTTGGTGCTGCCATAGCCTACAGCTGTCCTTTTTTGTGCTCGTAATATTCCTCACCTCTTAATCAGTCCACTTTTCCCATAGGATGTCTTTTATATCATTGTTTTTGCTTCCTGTGACAGTTGGTTCTTGGAAAATGACTTGACTCTGCCTCTTTTCCTTTTGAGTCACAGTTGCCTCACCTGTAAAAGGAGAGATGAAGCTCCAAAGCTAGGAAGTGGAAAGAAGCAGGATTAAAACCCTTCCTTAAGGCTTTGGTGAGGATTAAGTGAAATCAGGCATGTAAAAACACTAAGCATAGTGCACTGGTTCTCAAAGTGTGTGCACTGGTGCACCCTAGAAGATTTCTAGGTGCGCCCTATGGTATTCCAGAAAAATATGTCCCTGTTGGGGCTCAAAAAACCAACAGAGTTTTTGGAGTTTAGATTTTTGGGGGACCGAGGTGTGGGGAATTGACTGTAAGCTGACAGTCAGCCCAACCCCCCACCTCACTTGCCTGATTAGGTTGCAAAAGGCTGTTAAGCTGTGGTGCTGGATTGTTTATACTACCCCCCATGTTCCCCGGAGGCAAGTTTCTTCTGTCCTTTGTTTGGTGTAAAGTTAAGATTTGCTAATGGCCTCACTTTGCCCTACTGTATAAATAAAGCAAGATGCGGTTTGGGGGCACTTTTGTTCTTGCCAGCAGCAATTACAGGACCCTCCCTGATCCCGGGACTTGGAATTACTAGCTGTGTTGGTTTGTGGCATGTGTCCAGATATAAAAATAAATATAGTTACTCTATTATACCATTTAATTACAGAAATACTGCTCTTTTTGTTAACACATCATTATTATATTTATTATTGACACATCATTATATTATTTTTAGATAAATACACCCAAATAAAATGGATAGATTTCTCAAAAAGAAGCGTGATATTGAAGAATCCGATTCTGGACATGAGCAAAAGTTAGGTGTAAGTAAAATGGGACTTGAAGGCTGATGGGCAGAATTTAATTTATAGCATGGAAGCTTCAAGTGATTTTGGTCTAACATTAACAGAAGAAAAAGAACTGGCAGCTATATCCACTAGGCAGAGAGGAAGGAGAAGGGGAAGGGTGGAGAAGCAGATGGGTGCTTGTCCTTTGTGCCCTGGCTGGGATTCAAACCTGGGACATCTACATGTTGGGCTGATGCTCTACCACTGAGCCAAATGGCCAGGCCTCCATATTGCTTCTTGATTGACATTCTCACTTGCTATTTTTTTCACCTATGGACAGAATGAACATTACTACAGGTACTTAGAATATACAGATGAATGTTAAAAAAGAGTAAGAAATGTAAGTTTGTGATTTCCATATTGGGCAGCTGTTCAGGCCCCCACCTTAGAAAGAAGCCATGATTACAAGTGCCATTTTAACAACAAGTTCACTGAACTCAGCAAAATATTAGGTGTGGGTTCTGCTGAACCAGATGAATCCCACTGTTCTAGTAACTTTTTGAAACATGAAATAAAATTTTTCTTTGAAATGAAAACCGATAGATGTGTAGAGAATAAATGTTTATGTGTATCATTTGGTTGTGTGGCTGAAAACGTCTGTCTTTTATTGAACTGGAAATTCTTTCAGCAGTTTTGCCAAATAAATATAATGATTTTACAGGACTTTCAAAAATAATATTCATAAACTCAGGAAATATATATAGAAGTATTTTGTATTAATCATTAGTGCAAACTGGAAAAGAAATTGCTGTAAAAGAAATTGTTCTAAAATTGGTCTAAGAAAAGAATATAGTTATTTCATGTATTATCTTTTTACTTATCCTTTAAAATGTGATATTTTTGTTTCATAAAATTTTAGATTTTTTTTTTTAGTTGCTGTACTGTAGCCTAGCTTTAAAGGCTCTTGAAGGTTATTTTGTTATATGGTACCTTCGCTTTCAAAAATGACTGCTTAGCTTTAATCAGATATTTGTGTGCCTTGGGATTTGTGTAGCTGCAGATGTTAGCTGAGCTTGAGCTCTTGGCAAAGGAGTACAGTATTTGAAGAAGACCTCAGATAATGTTCTGAGAAGAATCTTCATGCTGACTATATATCTTATTAGTATGAGGGGGAGCTTTTCATGTTATTACACTATTGACTTCATTTTTAAGTCTAAAATGTTCAAGCATCAAAGTTTAGCTTACTAAGTTATAACCCATACCAGAATGTTTGCATCGCATAATAAAGAGGAATTATGTATTTCTAGGAGAAATATGTCCTATAGATGTATAGGGTAATAATATTTTTTTATTTGACTTTAAGCAAGTGTTGACTGAATTCACTAGTATGTTTTTATTACACATTTTGTGCAATTTTGCCATATTGGTTGAAGTTTCCTTAAAAAACAAAACAACCAATATGCACATACTTTTTTAGAGTAAGTACGAAAAGTGACCTTAATATATAAAAGTCACCTACTGGTATGAAAATCATTTGGGAGCTAGGTAAAGAATACATTTTTCTTTATTTTATTTTCAATTGTCTTTTTCTTGAAGCAAAATTTTTCCAATGTCTGACTCAAGATTTTCTTCTATCACTTTCTTCTATATACAGTGAGCTGGTATATAGTGAACACACAAAAGGTGTGGGGTGCAGCTTCTCACTGAATGACAAGTCTCCATTTGTTATGGGAATTAGAATAGACAACTGGATCCAGCCAGGTTGACCCCTAGGATTGAAACCGGCATGGAGTAATTTGTTCCCCAGGTGGTAAAGATGGCACAGGGCTGGTCATGAATCCAGCCTTTTCCTGGCCACTTTGAGGTAACTAAATACCTGCCTTTACTTTTCTTTCTTAATTTTTAGTCATTACTTTTTAAAATTTTTTACTTATTGATTTTAGAGAAAGAGAGGAGGAGGAGGAGGAGAGAGAGAGACAAAGACATCGATTTGTCGTTCCACTTATTGAGGCATTCATTGGTTGATTCTTCTATGTGCCCTGACCAGGATCAAACCCATAGCCTTGTCACATCAGGATGGTGCTCTATCCAACTGAGTTACCTGCCAGGACCTATTTTTCTTTCCTCTCTTTCTTTCCAGCCCTACCTTTCAGGGAGGTATCTTGACAACATATATGTTAAGGGTTAATTGTTCTTTCTCATAACCCAAAGCTTCCTTCATGCCAGAGAACAGTGACATGTTTGACAATGACAGCTTTTTCAAGTGCTATCCCTTGGCTAAGAGGGGTCTTTCTGTTCCTTCTGGCTTCAGGATAGTAAAGATAGAAAACAAAAATAAAGATTTTTGTTTTTTAAATTTAATATGGCATTCCAACTGGGACCTGACAAACACCTGAAGCCTCACTGAGATAACAGGATGTTAAAATCTCTCAGGACTTACTTCTTTTATGAAATTTAAATATTGAGGTTCAGCTGCTAAAAATGTTTGCAACTATTAAACTTCAAATAATAACTTTAGTACCATGGTAATAAATATTGAAACAAAGAAAGCAGTACAAATAGAGGAGAAAGGAAGGTGGATTTTTGGATCTTGATACTGCTGCTGAGACAGATACGTGAGTACTGGGTCTTTCCCTGTCCAAACACTGCCCATGCAAATTGGGGCAATTCTTTGTGAACCCCAGTCTTTTTCTGAGGTTGTCATGGAAGCCATAGTCATATAGAAGATTGAGACAGTGTCACCATGCCCTGAGCACCCAACTGCTATTTGTTTTTATTTTTAACATTTTTTAGTTATTGTTGAGATCTCTCCTTTGCTCCATGCCCACACTAGGATGAGATTTAAACTCTGATCTCATATTTAACCCTGTTTTAGGAAATAGGAGATGTGGTAGACTCTTCATATTTACAAAGGTTATCACTCAAGACTGTTGAAAAGCTCCAAATATGCAGGTAGCACTGTATAGAATGGAAGGAGTATAAGCTTTGGGAGACAGGTGTTTAGTTAAGCTCATGTACCAGCTATTTGACTTGCTGCTCACCCAATCAGCCTAGTGATATGAAAGATTCAAGATTACATTCAGAAAGTTTATGAATTACTGTTTGTCATGAATATTTGTGATTACTGTTAAGTAGATCTGGATATGTTTAATTCAGGCATGCTGCAGGGTGCAACCTTTATGCTCGCCACTTAATGCCTGTGCCACACCTTAGCCTCCTAAGATTCTGTTACGTATGGGATGGTGTCTAAGACTTGTGTGCTTTTTGTAGGTGACTTTCTTTGTAGATGGGATCTGGGAGGGTAAAGTGTTGTTTAACTGCATCTTCCTACAACCACACATGAAATTAGACTGGAATTTTCTTCTTTTTCAATATTTTGTTTCTACCTACAACTCTCCCAAGCCAATATTATATTTTGCTTACGATATGTTACCCTGCTATGTGTCTTTGCTGATCATATTGGTAGGGAAAGCTAATAAAATTTGAAATTAACTTGCACTTCAAGCCCCACCTAGCTAAGATAGTAAATGGACTGGGGATAAGAGAGCCTCTTCATTGTATAGCATTAAAACCGTCACAAGCTCCTGCAGCCTAGATGGACCACATGGCTCACAAACATCACTTCTTCACTGATAACGTTAACATTATCTAGATTCCTACGTCCTACAGCCTACTAAAATATATATTAAGGTAAAAATACATTTAACCTCCAATGTATAACCTTTTGAATTTTTGTTTGCACTATGGTAGGCATGTGTGGAACTTTTCACGTGTGGACCACAAAAGCTTCTCCAGAGCGAATTGGAAATTCTCTTACTATTTCAGATTCGGTGACTTACAGAGTCCTGGATCAAGATTGCACTTGGAGGTTTCAGTTAATGTTATAAATGCAGAAACTGAGAGGGGAATGTCACCTGGTGATTTGACCGAGGTTCCACATCTAGAGGCAGAATTCGCCACAAATGCTCTTCAACCAGAGATCATAGACTCCTGCCGCTCTCGGGGCCAGGAGGTATCAACAAGGAGTGAGTGAATGAATGAAGCTGGCTTGTCTGGGATTGTGACAAAGCAAAAGTACAGTTGTGTACACCAGCAGAATAGCTGCCATTTTCTGCCAGCTATATATTGCCATGTAGGAGTATGGGCCCATTGCTGCCAGGTCCTCTGCTCTCTAGAAAGCAGCTCTAGGTCTGATGTTTAAGACAAAAAATATCCTGAGTGTTAAATGTTGTCAATTTGTTTGAATTTTTAAAAACACTGTGTGGGCCAACAGTTTCCTGGCCGAACAGAAAAGTCTGTGGGCTGAATATGGCCTATAGCCAGTGGGTACTGGAGCTGGCTCTTTCCAGCTTGTGAGAGCTGATTGTAAGCGTCTTTTCCCCACTCTACAAACTGTGACCTTGAGTTAGTAGCTTAAAATCAGTTATGATGGGTTTACATCACAGAAATTGGCAAACACTACCACCCTGAGTCCTGCCCCCATCCCAGCTCCCCACTGCCAAAGGCATTTGTTAAGCCCTCCATACCACTGCATTATCATCACCAGTTTGAGACTTGCATTGCCTGTAATGGCCCCGTGTTGTATCTTTTCCAGAATATTCTTGACATGGTTTATTCTGATTTTTGTAGGTTTTTTTTTTTTCCTGAAAAGGGCTCTAAATACTTACATCTGTATCGCATTTCTTTTTTTTTTTTTAAGTGTGAGATGGGGTGGCATAGAGCAGATTCCTGTATGGGCCCCAACTGGGATCCACCCAGCAAGTCTGGCCCCCTACCAGGAGTTTCTTTGCCCATCTGGGGCCGCTGCTCCATTGCCCAGCAACCAAGCTGTTTTAGCACCTGAGGTGAGGCCATGTAGCCATCCTCAGTGCCAGGGGCCAACTTTGCTCTAACCATTCAAGCCATGGCTGCAGGAGGAGAAGAGAGAGAAAGGGAGGAGTGGAGAAGCAGATGTGTGCTTCTCCTGTGTGCCCTGACCAGGAATCAAACCCTGGATATCCACATGCCAGGCCGAAGCTCTGCTGCTGAGCCAGCTGGCCAGGGCCTCATTTATTCTTAATATTTTTATGTGTTGGGATGTCTCCTTTTTTTTCCTTGTCCAAAGAGAGGATACATATCTTTCCCCTACTATAGTGGGGGAGCTAGAATTTCAGTTTTGAGCCTTAACAGTACCTGTATATTATAGGTTTTATAATTTATACTGTTACAGACATTGATTGAACTGATCTGAAGAAAGTGCTGCTTGGTTAAAAAGAAAAAGAAAAAGCATATCGGGACAATGCTTTTATCAACTGAGCTGCCTGGCCAGGGCTTCAATTAAAAGAAAATTTTTTAAGCCATATACATATATCTCAGGAAAATTAATCTCTTTTAGGATAGTTTTTTAAGTATAGTAACAATACAGTGATTCTTCACTCAATATGAGTTTAAGAATGTTTCAGTGGTATACCTGAGGATGTATGCCAGAAATTATTTTTAGAGAAACTACAAGCTTACGTGTTATGTCTTCAGTTGGCAGTTACTCTAGTGTAAAAAGCAAATAAAAAACATCTCTGCAGTTATATTAAAAAAACAATAGGAAGATACCCAATTGATCACATTACAATTTGAATTAGTACAATTTTATAAAGACTCAATTATCACATGCTCAGATGTACTTCTTTTCTACATTTAAAGTATCAGTAATAAAATATGACAACATGCACCTAAACCAGAAATGGACAATAAAATTACAATGTTAGGCAAGAGTATGTGTGTTTTAGAATGACAAGTGCAATTCTTTGTGGGGATAGGCCTACATGAATGGGCTGGTCAGGTAGTATTGAGATTGGCAGAGTTTTCATAGCCTGTGCTTGACCTTGGGTGGTTTATTTAGCTTCTTCGGCTAATAGTTGATTATTTTATAAATCAATAGGAGGCCAAACCATATTATTAAAAAATCAAGAGGCCTGTTAAGTTTTTTGTTTTAAAGGCAGTTTTATATATACATTGGTTTTCAAAACTTGGTCTGGAAATAGACATGAATTCTGGCTTCATGACTTGCTTGCTGGGTGACTTTTTTTTTTCTTCTTTTTTTTTTCTGAAGAGAGAAGCCAGGAAGCAAAGAGACAGACTCCCACATGCGCCTAACCGGGATCCACCCTGCATGCCCACCAGGGGACGATGTTCTGCGCATCTGGGCTGTTGCTCTGTTGCAACCAGAGCCATTCTAGTGCCTGAGGTCCATGGAGGCCATGGAGCCATCCTTAGCGCCTGCGCTATCTTTACTCCAATGAAGCCTTGGATGCAGGAGGGGTAGAGAGAGATAGTGAGAAAGGAGAGTGGGAGGTGTGGAGAAGCAAATGGCACATCTCCTGTGTGCCCTGGCTGGGAATTGAACCCTGGACATCCACACGCCGGCTGATGCTCTACCACTGAGCCAACCAGCCAGGCCTGGGTGACTTTTGATAACATTCTTCACTTCTTGATGCC
This sequence comes from Rhynchonycteris naso, assembly GCA_037038555.1. Taxonomy (NCBI): domain Eukaryota; kingdom Metazoa; phylum Chordata; class Mammalia; order Chiroptera; family Emballonuridae; genus Rhynchonycteris; species Rhynchonycteris naso. Next base: position 81,934,920 of record CM072999.1, on the reverse strand, counting down.
TTTGTCATCTTGTTTATAAAATGGGGCTGTTAAGAACTTGAAATAAGACAGTACATATAAAATGATTGGCACCGTTCCTGATGCTGTGATGAGTAAGTTTTTGCTGCTGCTGTTGCTATTATTACCACTATGGAGATAAGGATGCTCATTGCAATAAGATTTATGCTTATAATAATTAGACTCAGAATATTAGAACTGAAAAGATTTTTCCTAAAACCAGCCACATTATTTTCCAGGTTTTCAAGTGTTCTTTTTTTACCTTAGGATAATAGAAATCCTATGTTTAGTAAATGATATTGAAGTGTTTAGATGGTATTGGCAACCAAGTTGTGATTTTCCATTGATGAAAAATGGGCATATCAGGGTTTACGCTGACCTCCTTGCCACCCCCACAAAAGAAAAATGGTTATATCACAAAGTCTCTGCCTAGACAGTAGAAGTGGGAATGTTTAAAACCTGAGATTTTAAAAGTATTTTCCTGTCTAATTACTTTTTTAACTGTAGTGCTTCATATTCTTGAAGCTGTTTTATATTCTTTCATTCTTTATTTATTTTTAAATTAATTTTAATGGGGTGACATTGATAAATCAGGGCACATATGTTTAGAGAAAATATTTCCAGGTTATTTATATATTTTTTAATTAATTTATTTTTTTACAGAGACAGAGAAAGTCAGAGAGAGAAATAGGGACAGACAGAAAGGAATGGAGAGAGATGAGAAGCATCAATTATCAGTTTTTGTTGCCATTGCGACAACTTAGTTGTTCATTGATTGCTTTCTCACATGTGCCTTGACCGCAGGCCTTCAGCAAACCTGAGCAACACCCTACTGGAGCCAGCGACCTTGGGTCCAAGCTGGTGAGCTTTTGCTCAAACCCGATGAGCCTGCGCTCAAGCTGGCGACTTCGAGGTCTCGAACCTGGGTCTCTCTGCATCCCAGTCCAACGCTCTATCCACTGTGCCATCGCCTGGACAGGCTCCCGGTTATTTTGACATTTGATTATATTGCGTAACCATCACCCAAAGTCAAATTGTCCTCCATCACCTTCTATCTGGTTTTATTTGTGCACCTCCCCTCTCCCTACTCCGTCCCTCCCCTCCCCCTCTCCGTGCGTAGACAGTACACTCTTGTCCATGTCTCTGAGTCTCATTTCTATGTCCCATCTATGTATGGACTCATATAGTCCTTAGTTTTTTCTAATTTACTTACTTCACTCACTATAATGTTATCAAGGTCCATCCATGTTGTTACAAATGATCCGAAGTCATCATTTCTTATGGCTGAGTAGTATTCCATAGTATATATGTACTAAAGCTTTTTAATCCACTAGTCATCTGACGGACACTTGGCTGTTTCCAGATCTTCGCTATTGTGAACAATGCAGCCACGAACATGGGGGCTCATTTCTTCTTTTCGAACAGTGCTATGGTGTTCTTAGGGTATATTCCTAAAGTGGGATAGCTGGGTCAAAAGGAAGTTCAATTTTTAATTTTTTGAGGAATCTCCATACTGTTTTACACAGTGGCTGCACCAGTCTGCATTCCTACCAGCAGTGCAGGAGGGTTCCATTTTCTCCACATCCTCGCCAGCACTTGTTCTGTGTTGTTTTGCTGATGAGCGCCATTCTGACTGGTGTGAGGTGATATCTCATTGTGGTTTTAATTTGCATTTCTCTAAAGATTAGTGATGTTGAGCATTTTTTCATATGCCTATTGGCCATCTGTATGTCCTCTTTGGAGAAATCTCTATTCATTTCTTTTGCTCATTTTTTGATTGGATTGATTGTCTTCCTGGTGTTGAGTTTTATAAGTTATTTATAAATTTTGGTTATTAACCCCTTATCAGACGTGCTGTCAAATATGTTCTCCCATTGTGTGGTTTGTCTATTTATTCTGTTCTTATTGTCTTTAGCTGTGCAAAAACTTTTCAATTTGATATAGTCCCATTTGTTTATCTTGCCTTTTATTTCATTTGCCCGTGGAGATAAATCGGCAAATATATTGCTGTGACAGATGTCGGAGAGCTTACTGCCTATGTTTCTTCTAAGATGCTTATGGTTTCACGGCTTACATTTAAGTCTTTTATCCATTTTGAGTTTGTTTTTGTGAATGGTGTAAGTTGATGGTCTAGTTTCATTTTTTTGCCGGTAGATGTCCAATTTTCCCCACACCCTTCATTAAAGAGGCTATCTTTACTCTATTTTATGTTCTTTCCTCCTTTTTCAAATATCAGTTGTCCATAAAGGTGTGGGTTTATTTCTGGGTTCTCTGTTCTGTTCCATTGATCTATGTGCCTGTTCTTATGCCAGTACCAGGCTGTCTTGAATACAATGGCCTTGTAGTAAACCTTGATATCCAGAAGAGTGATATCTCCTGCTTTATTTTTTCTTTTTAAGATTGCTGAGGCTATTCGTGTTCTTTTTTGGTTCCATATAAATTTTTGGAATATGTGTTCTATATCTTTGAAGTATGTCATTGGTATTTTAATTGGTATTGCATTGAATATATAAATTGCTTTGGGTAATATAGACATTTTAATGATGTTTATTCTTCCTAACTGTGAGCACAGTATATGCTTCCACTTGTTTGTATCTTCCTTGATTTCTTTTATCAATGTTTTATAATTTTCCAAGTACAAATCCTTAACTCCTTGGTTAAATTTACTCCTAGGTACTTTATTTTTTTGGTTGCAATAGTGAAGGGGATTCTTTCCTTAATTTCTTTTGCTGACAGTTCATTGTTGGTATATAAAAGTGCCTCTGATTTTTGAGTATTAATTTTATATCCTGCCACCTTGCTGAATTCATTTATCAGGTCCAGTAGTTTTTTGACTGAGAATTTAGGATTTTTTATATACAATATCATATCATCTGCAAATAATGACAGTTTTACTTCTCCTTTTCCAATTTGGATGCCTTTTATTTCTTCTTCTTGTCTGATTGTTGTGGCTAATACTTCCAGAACTATGTTGAATAAGAGTGGTGAAAGGGGGCATCCCTGCCTGGTTCCTGATCTTAAGGTGATTGCTTTTAATTTTTGCCCACTTAGTATGATGTTTGCTGTGGGTTTGTCATAGGTGGCCTTTATCATGTTAAGGATTGTTCCCTGTATTCCCACTTTACTGAGAGTTTTGATCATGAATGGGTGCTGGATTTTATCAAATGCTTTTTCTGCATCTATTGAAATTATCGTGTGATTTTTCTCCTTTTTGTTTATGTAATGAATCACATTGATTGATTTGCGAATATCGAACCAGCCTTGCCTCTCCAGAATAAATCCCACTTGATCATGGTGTATGATTTTTTTCATATATTGTTGGATATGGTTGGCTAATATTTCGTTGAGAATTTTAGCATATAAATTCATCAGTGATATAGCCCTATAATTTTCTTTCTTTGTGTTGTCTTTGCCCGGTTTTGGGATCAGAATTATGCTCGCCTCATAAAAGGAGTTTGGAAGTCTTCATTCCTCTTGAATTTTTTGAAATAGCTTGAGAAGAATAGGAGTTAGTTCTTTTTTTAATTTTTGGTAGAATTCACTTGTGAAGCTATCAAGTCAGGACTTTTCTTTGTTGGGATTTTTTTGATAACTGTTTCGAACTTATTTGTTGTAATTGGTCTGTCTCGGTGTTCTGATTCTTCCAGATTGATTTTAGGAAGATTCTATGATTCAAGAAATTTGTCCATTTCTCCTAGGTTTTCTAATTTTTTGGCATGTAGTTCTACATAGTATTTTCTTACAATACTTTGTATTTCTGTTGTGCCAGTTGTTATTTCTCCGCTCAGATTTCTAATTTTATTTATTTGAGTCGTCTCTCTTTTTTTCTTGATGAGTCTAGTTAAAGGTTCATCGATTTTGTTTACCTTTTCAAAGAACCAGCTTCTGGTTTCATTTATTCTCTGTATTGTTTCTTTAGCCTGTATGTCATTTATTTCTGCTCTGATCTTTATTATTTCCTTCCTTTTACTAGTCCTGGGCTTTATTTGCTGTTTTTTTTCTAGTTCTTTTAGATGCAGGGTCAGGTTGCTTATTTGAGCTTTTTCTAGCTTCTTATGGTATGCCTGTAGTGCTATGAACTTCCCTCTCAGTACTGCTTTTGCTGTGTCTTATAAATTCTGAGTTGATGTATGCTCATTATCATTCATTTTTAGAAACTTTTTTATTTTTCTTTGATCTCATTGTTAATCTGTTTGTTATTTAATAACATGCTATTTAGTTTCCAAGTGTTTGAGTATTTTTCAGTTTTTCTTTTGTGGTTAATATCTAGGTTCATGCCATTTTGATCAGAGAAAATGCTTGATATGATTTCAATCTTCTTAAATTTGTTGAGAGCACTTTTGTGTCCTAACATTTGGTCTATCAGAAAATGTACCATTAGTGTTTGAAAAGAATGTATTTTCTACTGCTTTAGTGTGAAAAGTTTTAAAGATATCTATTAAATCGAGCTGATCTAGTGTATCCTTTAAGTCTGCTGTTTCTTTGTTAATTTTCTTTCTTGAGGATCTATCTAGTGATGTTAGTGAGGTATTGTAATCTCCTAGTATTATAGTGTTGCTGTTAATCTCGCCCTTTATATCCTTCAAAGTCTGCTTTATATTTGTCAGGGCTCTTATGTTCTGTGCATAGATATTTATAATGGCATTTTCCTGTCTATTCCTTTTTTAACTGTAGTGCTTCATATTCTTGAAGCTGTTTTATATTCTTGCCTCACCTTGATAACAAGTGGTTACGAATTTATGAAAGATATTTGAGTTCCAGGGTGTGGAGATTTTGTAAGACACCCAGATCATCCTTTGAGTGTGAATACTGATTTTAGTGTTTAATTCGGGTATTAATGCATTTGAAGAACAAGGGTTTTTAAAACACTCTTAAAAACTTCTCATGGTACTAATAATGATTATGAAAACACTTTTTGTTAATCACAAAGGAATTGCATAAACATTTAAAGAAAATAGATTTATTGTTCTTTAAGGCTCCTGTTTTTATTTATTGCAAGGTATTACAGAATGCTGCCTGCAAGGAATTTGGTTAATTTATCTTATTTGTGCATTTCTGCTGATCATATAGTTGTAATAATAATGAGTTGGGCCAGATAATAATTTTCCTTTCCTTTTCTATTTTATTTTTCATAGAGCATATGATCCTCTAGATTCTAGGTCAAAGAGATGCTTTCAGGTTAGACCTACTTCACTTAAGCTACTTAGGCCAGATTTGAATAAAAGTATTAAAACTAGCTAGAGATCTTTGTGTTTAAAAAATATACTTAAAATTTTGAGTGACATTCTGATAAATAGCTTCCTGTGGCCAATGGTTTAGGAAGTAGAAGTCATAATTATACTATAGATTGTATTTTGAGGAAAATTATTTGCTGTATAACTCTTCTGAAGTATGGAAAAAAAGACTTGGTTAGTATTATTTCACTGTTAGAGGTGTGTAAGGAATCTAGATTTGGTACATTGTCATGAGAAATATTTTATTCATAGGTTTTTGGACAATTGTATTCTGCACTATATTACAGTGGCACGATAAATTGCTGAATATACTGTCTGCCGAATATGACTTTACCATGAAATATTTGATACATGGAGAAGAAAAGGTTGGAATATGTTAACCTTTTATGACAAGGGACTTAGAATTTTGACCGAATACAGGTGACCTTTGTGCACAATAAAAGTGAGCTTAATCTTGAGGTCAAGGTTGAGGTGAAAGGCAGGGCGATATGGTGGAGCTTGTGCTGATTGGTACGTCAGAGCCTACCTAACTATTGGCTAAATTGAAGCCTGGCACTATATATATGTATATTTTTTTCTTATTGCACTTTCAGCATTTCTAAGAGTTTATTTAAAGCAAATTGTTTAGCTCTTTAAATGCCACCCCATTTCTTCAAAGCTCAGCTATCCGTTAATTGTGGTAAGTTTGTCTATTTGTATAAAGTTTATTGTTTCTTAGTTGAAGGTTAAAGGTATGAGTGTGCTATTATTTTCTGTTCCATAGATAACTAATAGGTAAAAATATATAGTTTTTTATGACTCACAGAAAAGACAACTGACATATGTAACCTTGGAACTGAAAATGTATCTTCTTTTAAGAGGTTTACTTCTTTGACAAGTCTAACTTTTGTCATCTAACTTTGGAACTGTCAGAAAAAATTTAAAGTAGTTTATACCTTCATCTAGATTAAAATTAAGAGTACTCTCACAAATTATTTATTGTCTTAAAGGTTTTAGATGACTTAGTGATTGGTTATTCCCTTGAAAGTTCTTTTGAAATGCTTCTGCTAATGCCTTTACATTATAATACGATATAAACTATTTTGAAAGTTTTGCCTGCTGTACACAAAAGGAAGATTGTTTTAAGACATAAATTTCATAATCAAGTACTTCAACTGCTTTGTCACAAATGAAATCGCACCTTAGCAAACATCAGAAAGAAACCTGCCAGTGTTAAATTGTCTGCACACTTATTGAATCTTCTGCCCAAATAATTGGTTGAAACAACAAATATTTGGGTGAGAGTGTCAGAGACTCTGATGGAAAGGACTCTTTTAATCGAGCCTGCAAAATCTATTCCCCGGGACTGATCAGCTCTGAAGCGCTGAGGTTTGATGATTAGAATGGCAGGAAACCATGCTTTCAGGACATAACGAATTGACGAGGCCATCCATCATTCGTTAGCGTATGCTGAAACGTGGGCTATGTGTGCGGAGGCCTGTGATTTAGTAAATACTTGGGAGATGAATAGCGCTTACACACAAGGGGAGATATTGCTGTCCTTCAGCAGCCTGAGACCCAGTCGCCTGCTGAGAAGGCCATCTGACGGCACATCATCAGTAACTGGCCTGTCACAGTCAGCGGTGCCCACCGACCATCGCCAGTATATTAAATGCATTTTTAATATCTGCTTCAGTAGATTTAATGAAGAAAATTTAGTTTCCATACTCCAAGCACTGCTTCTTCAAGTGTTGTAAGGCATGGACTCTTGCCTATGCAAGAAAGGGGGAAAACCATGCTGGCAGTTAGACAGTTGATTGAAAAGGACACTCAAACAAAATAGCGTGCAAATAAAAAAAAGCTTTTAGCAGAGTTGCCATCTTGTTGATGTGAAGAGGCTAATTTTTTTAAAAAAATTCTTCTTTTCTTTCACAAGCCCTTCCCTGAGAAGGGTTGAACCTGCTGGTAAGAGATATAAGCCTATGATCTGAAGAAAATATTAGAAGGGAAATATGATGGTTTGGTGTAATTTGAATAGAAACACTTAATATTAAATTAGTTTGTGTTTTGAAATACTGTCTATTTTTTAGTCTTAGGATTTTTGAAAGACTGTATAAAGTTATATGTTTCTTAGCCTAGTTGCTTACACATATTTGAATGTTGAACTTGACTCGTTAATCAAGTTAGTATATTTTTCTCTGGTGTCATGCAGAACAACTCAAAATTAATGTGAAAAAAATCAGTTGCCAACTAGATTAAAAAGTACTCTTATATTTTCTTAGAGTATAAGGTTTCTTTAAAAAGTGCAATTTAAAAATGTTCTATTTTTATATTCCGAAAAAGTGTATAGATTCGTTTGTTTTAATGAGTTTCGGTGTTGACATTACTTACTGCAAAACAGCAAGACAACCAATTAGATATTGTTGCAAGCATGCACTTTAAAGGTTTCCCCTCTTGTTTTAAAAAAAAAAAATCCAGAATATGTTCTCATGTTCATAGAAGAAGCTACAGAATGGGACCTATAAATCTGATTCCTGCATGTGTCAAAAAGTAATGTATTAAATGCATATTATTATAAAAATTTAAGACATGTCTTAAACACACTTACATTTTTATAACACATGGCAATATTAAATAATACATTTCCTTGTTAGCGTCTGTTTGCCATCATTGTTGGTAAGACCTATGATTTATTGCTTAAATTAATGACCAAGACCATTTTGGACCTGATATATGCCCCTAAGCTTATTACATCACTAAATAAAATAAAATGTATGTACTTGTGACAGAGTTATTTTTATAATTGTTTATCCCTCTAAGTACCCTATTCAGTGATTCACTGAAAGGTTCATAATGGTTGGCTTGTAACCAGAAAATAATCTCAGAAAGGTAAAATATATATCTTGACTAGAAATAAAATGCCAGAGTGATGGTGATGATAGGGGTCCTAGAAAGATTTTGCAATACTCAAACTTGTTCCTTTTTTCAGTGTTCTCAATGAGCTCTTGTAGAATTATTTTGATGCATCCCCCCACCCCAGCTCTTTAGGCTGTCCTGTCTTGTAATGCTAGAGCTCATCCCTCTTTAAACTCTTCAATATGGATAAAGTGCCTTTGCTCTGACATAAAGCTGCAAGGGTTCAATTGTTCTTTACTTAGGATTTTTCAGGTGGCATTATCACCATGCATGAAACTGAGCAAGATTATTTTCCTATTTTTAGTTCTTTTTTTGGTGGGAGGAGACTGGAACTTCATTGTTTTTGTATTGAACTCTATTTGACTTCATAATCTTTATCTTTCCTCTCTGAGGGTGCAGTATGATAGACCCTTCAGTGTTTTTATGGTAACCTGTTATTCATCTGAAGTCACTCTGCTGCCTGTCTTGCAATACGATGTAACATGGCTTTGTGGTTTGCTTGCTTCATGTGAGGCAGCTCATTGACTGTCAGCTCTCCTGACATGTGATGGCAAGGCAAGAGTTTTTGAGAAGCGTAAGCCTAGCCTGGCTTCTGAACCGCAGCGTCTACGCCTTGAAACATGGTGCCTCTGTGGAGAGTAGTACTTGTGGGAAGACTATTATTTTGTAGAAATCTTGTGATGATTATCACTTGTAAATGAAAACAAAACTTGGTTCCTAGGAAAGGTCTTTTTCCTTCTCTTCATTTCACTTTGCATCTTAAGCAAAATAGTTCATTGGAAATTAAAACTTTTCTTTTTTTTTAACCTTTGGTATTCTTTCCCAAAGCAGTTGACATGATCAAGTTTTTAATGGTTTTCTCAAAAATGCTCAGGTCAACATTCATATTCTTCTTGAAAAGCTATACTGTTTCTACTTTGGGCTCTCGGTTTCCATTTCTGATCTTTATATCACCCTTTAATCTTATCCTCCTTGTCCAGGAGACCTGCTTCCAGATAAAATATTTTAAAGGGAAATTGATGAAAAAGAGTCTCAAGCACCATTACTCTCTCTGTGTTTTCGACCCCCTTCTTTTTGGTCTCTTGAATGTTTGAATATTGACTGAGATTTTGTGTGCGCTCGTGCGCGCGCGTGTGTGTTGACCATTGTAGTTATTTTACCTATTCATTTGGAATATATACATTGCTGTCTTCTGCTTTCTATTTGACTGGTTGTGGATAGGAGCCATGTGTTTTGCTGTGATTTTATCTTCCAATTCCTCCCTTTAGTCTCCAGCACAGCAGTGTCCTTTATGCACTGAATGGATTTTTGTTAACTTTCTAACACTGGCCAGTGCTTATTTTTATGATCACTTCAGAGGTGCAGAGAACTCATAAAGCATGTTTCTTCTTTTTGGACACTATTATTCTTGCTAGTACCATACAAAGGACTTGCTATTTTTTCCTAAGATTGTTTCTTAAGCTCTTATTCTGTGGTTCAGTATGTTTAAGTCCTATTTAAAAATATTAAAATATTCAGTAGGAAGCTAAGTGCTTGGCCTGGTGTACTACTTAACACTAAATGAAAGTAAAATATAACACAGGCATGGAGCCATTTGTTATATTTTAGTAGATGAAGCAATGGCGGTGTAAACCTTAACCTTGTAATTTTGTGAGTTCCCCTTTATCATGTAGCTGTAAGGGTAATCAAAATAAATCATGGTAGATGAATAAATATTTTCTAGTGCTTTCTCTGTGCTTTGAGAAGTGATGCTTGATCCATGAAATTTTAGTAAGTGTATTAAATAAAACAATATGATGTGCACCCTGTCATATCTGATAAATTATTCGGGATAGGACATTTATACAGCATATGTCGAGCTGCTGTATGAACAGCTTAATGACTATGAATTATGTTGGTCTGTCCTGCCATTTTTACATTTTGTTAAAAATTTCATTATTTGTATTTTAGATGTTTATATGTATATATAAATTTTGGGGGGTGGGCAGGGATATGAAGAAGGCATAAGAAAGGCTCAGGTCATCTCTGCAATGTTGTGACAGTGATCAGGGGCTCCTCAGCTGTGCAGTGTACATAACACAGATGTTGGGGAGTCATCTGTCAGCCATGCCTCTCCTATGGAGTTAAAGTTCTAGAGGGAAAAGAATTTGACACAGTGCTGTCACTGTTACATTTTCACAATAGAAGAGCATGCAAATATTGAACCTCCTGCTTAGCAGTAGTGCCCTGTCTAATGTCTGTGCTGGTTAGAATAAAAAATCATGGGTGCATCGTGGGCTCAGAGATCTGACAAAGGTCATGCTATGTAGGGCATTTGAATTGGAAATTGTCTGGACTTAGGTTTTATAAAGCTCCCACTGTTGTGTGTAAGGAGAATTTCAGCAGGGTTTTGTCCCTAGAGAGGCCTCTTAGTCCCTTTTTTATCCTATGAATGAATTTAGATGTGAGGGTTACTCCTGCCTTAAAACTGTTAAGTTCATTTTGCATACATCCCTAGAGAGAAAAACTGGCAGATGCTTTTGTCTTGGAAGTGTTTAAAAGAAAACTGCAGAGCAGGAACAAGAGAAAAAAGGGGCCCTGTGTGGAGTCCCAGAACATTTTGGAAATGGCCAATATGCAGTTTTCATCAGTATGAAGGCGGGGTGCAATATGGTGCCTGTAGCTCACGAGGGAATATGAATGTTGATTAAGCATACTCCCAGGCTTTGAAATTCTGAAAGCAGTGTCAGAATAATGGATGTTGAGCAAATGTCAAGCATTTGTTAATTTCTCTGTTATTTGGAGTTTATCTACCATGATCAATCAAATAAACTAGTGCTTCTCTCTTGTGGCATGTGTCATTGATATGGTGATTAGGTGGTTAGAGAGACCTTCTGCTTTTTTTTCCCCAGGTAACAGATTACAGACGAGTAGACAGCATTTTGGTTGAAGATTTGTTTATGGCTTGGTTTAGTGTAAATCTGGATATTAACTGAGGACTTTGGTGTGGTATAAAAATCTGCAGCCACGTGCCAAGGATGTTAACTGTGTTGCCATTTACACCAAAGGAGCAAATACTGATGTTATGATTTCAGTCTAAGTATAGTTTTTAGTACTTTATAAAACTTTGATGTAAACCAGGGCAAAGAAATTCGATCCTGATAGAGCTCTGTTACTAACTTTTTTGTAGATAAGAGTGTCTGATCTCTTATTATTGTTGTCTTCCTCCCTGACCCCCATTTCAATAGTTAATTCTAATTTAGTTATTGACTTTTGTTCTTGAGATAATCAGCCAATTTGCCTCGTGGTTTGAAGGAATATTTTCTCTAGTATTTTTAGGAAGCAATGCTACAGTGTTTTGATGTCCCAGGTAGAAGTGATCAGAAGAGCCTTTCCAGCAATGACTCGACTGTGAATTTTTGTGAAGTATTAAGATTCCACAGAGAGAGGAGTAGTCTTCCTTTTAGAATGTGAATGGCCTTACCAACTGGGATTCCATTAGGGTTTAACACTCGGTACCATGTTGAAGTGTCCTATCTCTGAGGATGATTGAACTCACACGGAAAGCCAGTCTGTGTGTGAAGCTGCAGTGCTGGAATCAAGGCAGACAAGGAATCAAGGATCTGGCCTTTTCCTTTTTCCATTCCCCATTTTCTTTTCATCATCTTAGAAAGGTGGCTTACGTGATTCAGAAGGAGAGGAGTACAGTCCTTACCAACCCAGACCATGTGAAATAGGTACCTTTATGGTTTTTGGCATGATCTTTCTGCCAAACTGGACCTCCTGAAATGATCTGCCCCCTATTTATAAACCCCAGTCAACTTTCCCTGCAGGGGATTTACAACTAGGCAGCTGCAGGGTATTTCCCTGTGAACTAACTGCCTGTGGGCTTTTTTATTTTCTCAACCTAACACAGTGTCTCAAATATTATGGCAGTTTCCAAAGCAGAAAGTCTTTTCATTCCTCTTTAGGTTAAGATGCTTTATCTTCTCTGTCTCAATGAAGTCTTTGTTTTTGGCCTTTTATGGGACTGGACTTCTAACCCTCTGAGTAAAATCCTCATGACCTGCCTGGTACACGGTGCCAATGAGCTCTGCCATTGCAGAGGCTCCAGCATCTTAAAAATAGACAGCACTGCTGACTGGCTCTTCTGGACTACCCTCTGAAAGCTCATCCGGACCATGCCCTGACCACAGCATCACCGAATCACTCACTTACCTCATACCCCAAACGCTCAGCCTGTTACTGATACTTAGCTCTCAAATTTGTTTTCTGTTCGTGGTGATAAAGCTGTTGTTCTTTGTTTAGATTAGAAAGACATGAAAAAAACTTTATTACATTGTTTAAAATTATTATTATCATGTAATAATAGGAGAACAAGGATGAATTTCAATACTGTTCATTCTTAACCATATGCACTCATGAATTCTTGCTAGCAGTCCAGTGGGAGGTGCTGATGGTTTTGATAGGCAGTGTCCCCCAGCACCTGCCAAGCTGTCAGTCCCTGTGTCTCTTGACTTCACTTAGCTCTTCTAATGTCCACAGATTATTGGACTTCCCTCTTTCCTCTCATGTATTGCAACTACAAAGTAATGGCTCAAAAACAAAAAAGTGCTAGGATGAGTACTGGTTCCTACTGGACACACATTCTAATCATAGCCAAAATGTCTTGGGGAGTCCTTGTGAAGTATTTTTAGAGCATGTGGTATAACCTTTTTATGATCTTCAATGGTGGCAAACATTGGTACTTTGAGAATGGATCTGATAATTGGAGACAGTCAAACATCATTAGGTTTGATAACTAAGGCGGCTGATGCTACAAGGTGACCATAAAATCTGGAGACATGATTATTTTGCCATGTGTTGCAACTCACAAACAATAAACCCCTCTTTATATATTTGATTATGTTTCCAGATTTGGTGGCCAGGCTGTATTTTGGTAAGATATGTGATGTAACTAAGTTGGCTTCCTTGTGTTACTTGTAAGGAGATTCTAAAGTGATTCGTAAAGATAACTTGTATTCTGAGTAAAGGCGGCATTATTGATGGTAAATTTAAAAACCTCACTCCTTCTCCAGAATGATTACTTCGGCCAAAATAATTGAATAAATCTGTGTTTGACTGCTACTAAAAAAGGTCATTTTGTTACTTTATCCTCATACTAAGTATATAGATTCTAAGAATGTAAACTGTTAGTCATTATTTTGTGCTCCCCCTTTCTCTGTGTTCCTCAAATGTAGATAAACTACTAAGTGGCTAAGGGCACTTAACTAGCCTCCTTATTAGTCCCCATTACGCATTCCTCTGCTGCTAGTTAGTACGTGATGGAACAGCTAAAAGGGAAACTTCTTAGGGGAGGAGGAAAAGTGCCAAGGTTAGATACTCTGTTAACTAGCCAGTCCCTGAATACCGGAGCGGTAGCTCAATATGGCATATCAGTTAATTTTATTTTATTTTACTTATTTTCTTAGAAAAGATGACTAGGTTAATTTCAGAATTTCATCTTACAACTTAGGAAGCATTTTTCTTTCTTTCTTTTTTTTTTTACAGGGACAGAGAGAGAGTCAGAGAGAGGGATAGATAGGGACAGACAGACAGGAACAGAGAGAGGTGAGAAGCATCAATCATTAGTTTTTCGTTGCCGTCGCAACACCTTAGTTCAGTGGTTCTTAACCTTTTTTGAGGTACCGAACCCATCAGTTTCATATGCGCATTCACCGAACCCTTCTTTAATGATAAATAAAATATGATTTTTTTTCCAAATTCAAGACATAGGTATATGTTTTTTTACTGGTGCACAAAATGAGCCATGCATGAACATCACCTTGCTCAAAGAACAAAACCAACAAAGTGCATGAACTCACAACAAATTACGGTATTACTTTATTCTGGCCTCCGCAGCAGAGGCTTGTCTGAACCCCTGAGACCGACTCATCGAACCCCTAGGGTTCGATAGAACCCAGGTTAAGAACCACTGCCTTAGTTGTTCATTGATTGCTTTCTCACATGTGCCTTGACCACGGGCCTTCAGCAGACCGAGCAACCCTTTGCTGGAGCCAGTGACCTTGGGTCCAAGCTGACCGAGCTTTAGCTCAAGCCAGATGGACCCGCGCTCAAGCTGGCGAGCTCGAGGTCTCGAACCTGGGTCTTCCGCATCCCAGTTCGACGCTCTATCCACTGTGCCGCCGCCTGGTCAGGCTTAGGAAGCATTTTCATAAAACTTTGTCCTTTTTCTGGTGGTAGTGGTGGAGGGGGATGGAATTACTCATTTAAGCCTCTAGTTGGGATAGAGTTTGAAATAGGGTGAATTTCTTTATTATTGTTTTCTCTCTGTGTTTGGTACAGACCCTTTATTTGTTCAAGAATTGCATTTAATTCAGAGTAACAAGATGAGGTTCTTTTGCCTATTAACACCATTGAAACTCATGTTTTATGTCAGAATAAATTTAAAGGGTAAAATTCTTTGTTCTTTTTGGAAAGAAATTGCATCAACTGTAGACTTAGAAGAATGACTGCAATCAGCTATGTAAAATAGGGACACAGAGCCCTAAAAAGAGAGTTATTGTCTGTTTCTTTTGCATAGTTTCATGATGGGAGGAGTAGATACCTTACTTGGTTCACTGAAAATTGAACATTTTTTGGTAATGTTTAAATCATAGAGATAGGACTTTAAGTAGCTAAGTGTAGTTAAACATTCTTTGATACTCAGTAATTATATATCTGGTTTTAAAGCTGTTTCAGCAAAATATTGTTACAAGTTCCGGTAGCAGCATCTTTAAAACCGTGCTAATATTTGGGATTCAAACAACTAGTGAGGATGTGATCTAACACTTGGGCAGCTCGCCTTTTGCTTCAGCAAATCAGTTCCACCCTGAAGAGGGTAGTTACACACCACTCTGTGCACTTGACACGTACAAATGCTAAATACAGTAGCAGCGTGAGGTCTCTGTCATTAACAGTAATTTATGTAATGAAAGCCACCTGGCTGTTTTTTATAATTAATTGCTTGTAAATAATAAATTTAAATATAATTTGTAGTTTTCTAAATTTGATTACTGTATAGACCCAACAGCAAACCTGAAAAAATTGGCAATTTTGTAGTGTAATTCAGTGACTTTTAAAAGGAGATATATTTAAAACTATTTATATACTATATATGTAACACATATATATTATATATTTTCTTTAAGGAAATAGTATCACTAGGAAATATATTTACTTATTTTTTTGGAGTGGAGTGGTAATAATCTAATCCAATTGTGCTGTCTTTATTCGAGTTGCAATACTAATTTTGAAATAGTCTCACTGATTTAACTTTTATATTATTTCGGTCAGCTTGTTAAAATTATTTGTACATATAATTTAATATATACAGAAAAAAGTGTACCTATTTCACAATAATGTAGTAAAACTCTTGAAAAAAGTTTTTTCCTATTTTGTAAAATTTCGATTAGATTTTGAAAATAAGTTATATATGGGGAAAATCACTTAATTCTATGTGATGATATGTGGTGATAAGAGACTTTACCTAATAGATGTACTGAGTACAATATCACTCATTTAATAAGAAGGCATTACCATATTTTTGTTTATGTGTTTACATATATCAACTACCAAAAAATTATTATTTTTTTGATGCAGTGTTTAAATTATGGCTTAAAGAGAAAGGTGGCATTTCTTTCATTAAAAGATAAAAAGAAATAAGGAGGAATGAAGAACTTGGTTTATGACTTTAAGACATAATTTATTAACAGTTATATCAAATTTTCTGGAACTTTATTAATATGTTTTTTAAATTAATACCTTTTCCTAAATATGTTTTCACAAAAAGCTGTATTTTTTCATATTTATACTGTTTGTTTGTGTGTACTATAGCAGTGAAATTACTATCATCGACAATTATGAAATGTGTAGAAAACTTTTGTAATGAGTTGATAAGTTACAGGAGAATTTGTAGCTTTGAGGAACAAACTTTATAAATAGAAAAATTTACCTTCATCTGTGAACAGTGGCATTTTTCCTTCACCATGATTTAGTCAAGTTTGGATATCAATAATGCAATTTTAGTTATTTGGTCTTTCAAAAATAGTTGAAAATTCCCTTTGTTCTTTGTAGAAACTGAACTAGATCATGAAAAGCTTAGTCTTGTTAAGTAACCAGTGCATCTTGACTACTTCTGAGATGGAGAATCAAGTCAATGTGGTGCTTTTTCTACCTGGGATTGCCTATAAAGAATAAAGATCATGGCTTCTGTTTGTGGTCAGGGTGTGATCACCATCCGTCACCTCACCAGCAGACAGATTTGTTCATAGCTTGGTTTCCGAGGTTTAATAATCCCTTAAGAATTTAGAATGTTGTTGACTGTCCCTATTTACATCACTGGAGAAAGAAGCTTTGCAACAGGTGCAGCTGTATACTAATTGTAGGGTGTGTTTAATCTGTCCAGAAGGGAGAGTGACTCCAAATTTGGTATCTTAAGGAGTACAGTGACCTTTTAAAGTCCCAGGATGAGAATTGCCAACAATTGCAACAGTCTAATTATACCCACAAAGAATTGAGAAGTGCTTTTAAGTTTCCCTATACACTTAGAAGTTCTGTGGAACGGCTGAAGTCATTAACATATGACAGATGCACTCCCTTTTCAAGGGCTCCTATGATAAATTTTGATTGTAGAAGTGGGAATTTGACCCGTAGCTTATCACTTGCTTCATTAGCTTGCTTGAGGACAAGGACTTTTTTTGACATGAGTGTTATCTTACTCATGTTCCAGAATTCCATCCGCCTCCTTCTCTCTGCTGATAGGAAGTCACTACAGATAACCTTGATGCTGGTTTTTCTAAAGCCTATTGTGTATTATGCAGCCTTACATAGATATATCTTACATAAAAATATATAGAATATTTTATCTCATGTATTATGTTGTATATGATATACTTTAACAGAACCCCATTTGAGCATGGCATTTCAAAGTTTGTTTATATTATTTTAGGAATACCGGCTTTCTGTGATTTCTGTTCTTTTTAATGGAAAAAACAGAAATACACTTTTGGCTTATGAAGATGACAAAAAGTTTGATGTCTACATTTCCATGAGGTTGACCACCTTTTGAAGTTGATGAGAATACAGAAGAGAAGTCGGGTTTTCTCCTAGGGGCCTCTGTACACTTATGGAGGAAAGCATGCTTCCCAAGAATGAACGAATGACGGAGGTGTTACCATGCAGAGATGTAGAAACGGAACGTGTGGCGCCTTCTGTGGCAAACCCCGGGGCTGCAGCACTTAAAATGAAATTGCTTTTTATTATCTGGTTGGAAAGTCATCCAAAATAAGCCATTCAGGATTAAGGTTACAAAGCTCTGGAGTAAAATCAGTCTTGGGTAATCTAATTTTGTCTCATAATATCTCTGTGTTTCGTTGCTTATGAGGCCTATTTTAATTTCTTAATAGGCTATATAACTAAACTATTTCAAAGTATTTTCTGTTAAATTAAAATCTCTGTTTATAGAAGTTACTATATCCTTAACCTCTAAGGGTTATTTGTAAATTTTATATTCCCAACAGGCATAATCATATTTAGCTGTGTTCCTGTCTATTACTAGCAAAGCTCTTTTAGTACAATTAGGGGGTGGTTAATTTATTCTCAGTAAGGTTGCCACCTGTCTAGCAATTAACCCCCAAATAGGTTGGCAGTCACAAAGAGACTTTTGAGTTTTCGTTTAAAGCAATAGGAGTTGATTTCTTAACTCTCTACTGCCATTTTGGTGGCATTTTCTGGGTTAATCAAAGGTAATAGTGACAGCAGGTGCTTTCTTGGTTCTGCGTTCACTTGGTTGATAAACTAAGTTATTAAAATTATAGGTGTCACTGTAAATCTGTGAGCAGTAGGTGCAATAGGGTACGGTACACATTGAAAATATACTAGGAAGATCCACACATTTCCATTTTTTCTACTGTTCTCTTATCAGATTCTCTGATGGGTGGGAAGTGACAGTCCTAAATGAGGCGGGTTTGAGGACCAGGATGGAGTTCAATGGAGATTTTATCTTGGTCTCCAGGTAGTGAAACATGAAGGGCATTAACTATGTATTTCACAGAAGAATCTGAGGACATAATTATACAGTATTTAAAACAAGCTGTGGAAGAAATACGATTTACTAAAGAGTATGCATTACTTAAGAGATTTCTAATACAGTGTGTAAAATAACATATCTGACCTCATGTGACCTAACGTGTATGTGCCTTCATTCTGTCTGGGGCTTGGTCACAGTAGGAGATGTGGACCCACAAGCATGACCAACTTCTAGATTGATCTAGATTTCTTTAATGTTTGTTTTTTTCTTCCTTTCTAATTTGAAATTAAATTATAACCACTGGCTGCTTAAAGATGGGGATATGTTCTGAGAGATGTGTCTAGGCGATTTTGTCACTGTGCAACCATCATAGAGCACACTACACAAACCTAGATGGTCTACTAGTGGTCGGCAAACTCATTAGTCAACAGAGCCAAATATCAACAGTACAACAATTGAAATTTCTTTTGAGAGCCAAATTTTTTAAACTTAAACTATATAGGTAGGTACATTCCTTATCGAGGTAGCGCCCGCACATGGTATTTTGTGGAAGAGCCACACTCAAGGGGCCAAAGAGCCACATGTGGCTCGCAAGCCACTGTTTGCCAACCAGGGGTCTGGACTACCACATATCTAGACTATACGGTCTAACCTATTGCTCCTGAGCTACAAGCCTGTACAGCATGTCACTGTACAAAACAACATGAAATTAAATGAAACACAAGAGAAAATGATACAATCGAGAGCTAAAGTATGCAGGAGATGTATGAGGCAGCTGCCGGCATAACATAGCACACTGTTTTATAGCAAACTCTTTTTTTAAGTGGAAAGAATACACTCTCAAATGATGATAAAAAGTATAGTATAGTAAATACATAAAGCAATACCACAGTCACTTATTACCATATCAAGGGTTACGTACTGCATGTAATTGTTATGTGACTGGCGGTGCAGCAGGTTTATTTACCACAGCTGCACAACAAAATTAAGTGACAATTTGATGGGAGCTGTTAGTGAAATGGCAAATAAAGAATTGTGCAAATCAGTGAAAGTATTATTTAAAAATAGCTATATAAGTGTAAAGGTTTAGGGCCCCATTGACTTGAAATGAAAAAAAAAATACAAAACTTGAACTGAATTCCATTGCTTTTAAAATGTAATGCATCAGATATGGTTTAGGAATTGTATTCCTTCACATGAGCATGGGAAGAGTCCTTCACCTTTCCCCAGCCACAAGCTCCAGGTCTGCAGATCTAAGACCCGATAAAAAGTCTGTTCCAAAGCCAATTCAGCCTTCGTGAATGCATGGCTCTGGGCAATTCAGTGTTCTTGGAGCTCCAGTTTGTCCGCTGAGGTAGTAAGAACTCCTGCTTTTTGCACAGGGATCCTGTGAAGATAAATGAGTGCTGTGTAAGAGCTTTACGAGTGGTGTAGTGCCAAGGTAATGCCCTGCCAATCTGGAGGCTGGTGTTGTTGTAAAGCTGTAAGAAGAGACTTTTGACAATCTGTGGTAGAGAAATTAAATGAGAGCTTCTCCCTTGTACAGTTCTCTATGTGACTACACACTAGCTCTCTGACTTTTTAGAATAGGTTATGTACCCTAGAGCTTACTCTGGCTGACTATATATTTCAGGGGTCTTAAAGAGTGAATATATGGCTAAAGTCATTCATAAGCAACATCTAGGCCAGTTCATAAACCACAACACGAAAATCTTCAATTGGTAAGCAGGTATTTGTATTAAAAACAAAGCAAATGGCATCTGCATCAAAGCACAGGGATACTTGCATTTGAGAAGAAAATTTGAAGAAAACAAGAAGGAATATAGAAAACCACTTGGAATTGTGGGGTTGTGGAGAAGCAGCAGATTTCCCCTCTTGTCACTTTGCTTCTTTTAAATGACTTAAACAAGGTTTCCTCTTATTGCTGCCTTTATAAATCTTTTCATCTGTGTAATGTGAAAATTATGAATGTGTGACTTACTAGTCTCTTCATCCAGTCTTAGCTGTTCAGTGCATTCTCTCCTCTGAACAGTTAAAAAGATGTTGGCTTTTGTCTCTTATCCTGGGAAATAGAGTAGCTTTCTTTCACATCGCCTTTTGCCACACTGTGTTTCACTTGCATTGGTTCATCTATAATTGCATGGGCGGAGCAGATGTGTATGTATTTTTACTTTATGGTAAGGATAATAAGAATATATGAAGTCTAGTTTTTAACGTAGATTCTGTTTTGCATACACTGAGTTGCCTGCTTTCATCAATAGCTACCTCTCATGGAAACTAAGTGTCTCCAGAATCCGTGACCTGTTTTTAAGAGAACTTATAAAATCTTTCTAAATGAAAAACAATTTCAGCAGTGTCTAATATTGGCAATTTTCCTCTGCCTGCTTTTAGAACTTATTGACCAACTAGGTCAGACATTATTAAAGTTCAAGGAATCCGATGGGAAAAGTAACGGTTTTGTGCTACTATGAATTTTAAATGTTGCCATTTTCGTGCATTAGAGCATCATCTGTTCTCACACGCCACTAAAAATGTATAGAACTTTTAGACCAAGTTCAGGGTCAGGGTTACAAGAGTGATGATGCTTCTGACTCATTCCCTTAGAATTATGTTACCCAAATTATCTCTGGGTACCATTTTGTATCAAGATACTTTTTATCAAGTCGTTTCAAAGAACTTACTGTAAGAAGGTTTTTTTTTTTATTGTTGTTTCATCATATCTTGGAAATGTATACAGATAGGATTGGAGAATCTGTACTCACTGGACATAAGTGGTATTTACTATGCTGACATAGTAAAGAGTTCTTTATTTCTTAGAATGACTAAGTTTTATGTCTAGCAAAAGCCTTGTAAATATAAAACTCTTGGAAGGCTGAGTCTTCTTCAACATACTGTTTGAAAATTCACTCTCTCCATGAAGTGTGTCAACAAACAGGTACCTAATCAATAGTTGTTGAATTACTGAATAAATGAACTGAGCAACTCATAGGAGTGTCTCTTAATGTCTGTGTCTTATAAAATTAGTTGCCTTTTCTTTTTCTCAGTATTATTATTATATTGGAAGAGGAAAAAAGGTTATTTTTTAAATTGAGAATCCAAAACTTTATGCCTAAAAGATAGTACATGTCATACTAAGGGGACTGTGTCTTCTAATGAAAATATCAGAGAGGTCTTTGCCTTTTATCAAATAAATAACAATTTGTTTAATTGGTGGTATCTCCAACACTAAATTTTGTTGCTTGTCAATGGTGTTTGGCTAGTAAAATTCATTACGATAATGATTGGAGAGCCCTCTTAAAGAAACAGCAGATACCAAGTTTAAGATAGTTTGGATTTATTAAACAAGAGTTAGAGAAACAGAGGGAACTTTGAAGAGTTAACTTTTAGGCATGTTGCATTGTTGATTATAGTAGTAACTTTGTTTATGACTGATGAGTTGGTTGGGTCCTAAAGACTTCCTGGAGCATAATTGCTGTTCTGGGAGAGACAAATTTCTGCCCTGTTTAGTCCACAGTTATTTTGGTTTTCAATCCCCGGCAATTAAACTATACTCCATCTGATGCACAGATTGAGATACCGGGTTTTATCAGATTGGAATTCTGGGCTATAAGGTCGGAGTGTAAGTGGATCAGACCATTTCTTACCATATTCAGAGGTATTTCAAAGTGTGTTCCTGGCGAGTCTTGTAGCTTTTCAGTAATGTCAGCAGTTTTATAATACCCAGTGCCTCTACTTTACTCGTTCTAGATTCGGTCTGAGTCAAGGCTCAGACATGGCTTTCACAAATATCCTGTGATGATGTTTACATTACCTACCAGGATGTTGGGTTAGGGTGGGGTAACTGAGAATACAAGGAACAGGTCACAGTGCTCTTTTCAAGTATCCTTATTTATAGTCTGGCCATGAACATCTTTCTCTTGAGGTCATCCATCTCACTATTTATGTCTTTTTAAAAAAATAATAATTGATTGTTATGAACTTTGTGAAAGCAAAGATGAAAGCATACTGGTTACTTCTGTTGTATTTTGTATGGCCAAATATTCTAGACGTTAAAAATTTATTAGTATCACCCACCCTCTTTATTTTTCTGCTAAAGCTGAACACCACTTATGATGAGGCATCACAGTTTGTAAACTATTGTAAGTCTCCTTTAATGATGCTGCCACTGTCATTTGTTTACATGTTGCCTTAATGACAGTTTACTCTGTGTTTGTGAGTGCAATGTTGTTGCGTTTTCCTCTAATGGATTTGTATATTGGGGAGGGGTGTGCACATATTATTAAGGAATGAGAGGAGGGGAGGGTTATTCTTCATTTACGTCATCATTTGGAAAGCTACTACATGCAAAGCCCTGTGCTAAATGTTGATGATATAAACTTAAAAAGATATCAAGTAAAAGGAATCCTTGCCTTAAAGAACTCAGAGGCTAATGAAAAAAACAAATACAGAAAAGAAAAATACTTGAAATTAAAACTCAACAGGAGACTTATTTATGGGCTCACTAAATCCAGAAGTCTGAAGGGTTGCATGAACTCTTAGAACAAAACAATTCTATTGAGAGCCCTTGGAGCAACAGTTCTCCAACAGCCAGGATTCCTTAGCTGCGTTTTTTTGTTTGTTTTTGGTTGGAAGCCACATGGAAATTCCCAGGCACCCCTCTATTTTTATTCTACAACAATGCTTAAGCAGAATATTTGCCTTTGCAGTGTATTTCAGTGAAGTTGAACATTGGTCAAGTGAGAGACTAGAAAGAGAACCCATCAGAAAAGGAAAATGATTATGCATACAGGAAGATGAAAGCAGCACGACCTGGACTCTTCATCTCATTTTCTGGGAGGTAGTGCCACTCACTGAGCCTTGAGGGTGAGACCCACATCTCAGTCATGGTAGAAAGCGGGGCTGGGAGGAGTGAGGTCTCAAGGACTTGGAGTCACAAAACCGAGTTTTGAGAAGCTCCAGCTCCTTTAGGAATTGGATGCTTCTTCATATGTTCTGGTCATTTTTGCTAAGCATACATTTTCTAATGTGCATAGAGTAATGTCAGGTTTTTTCAACTGATACCCTATATTTTTTAAGAATATAATATACACAAAATTGTAAAGTATTATATTTGTTTTAATATTTTAATTTCTTTTAAAAATTATTTTAAAGTTAATTTTGTTGTTCTCCTACTTAGAGGGATAAATTCCTTGATATTAGCTTTTCAAAATTGTGGGAAGGGTGGTATCTGATATAATTAAAATATTTAGGGAAAGTTTTGTTGGCTTACCTAACAAATTCAGAATTTTCTTTCTTTCTCTATTTTTCTTTTTTTACAAGGGCTTTTAAAAGAATTGCTTTGGTCTGAAAATTCATGATAGACGAAATGAAAGCCTTCAGTTTACTGGATTTAGTGAGACCATAACTTAGCTTCATGGTGAATGTATCTTTCTTTTCCCCTTTTCATTTGACACAATTCATCAAAATGATGACTACTCATAAGTGGTTAAAATTTTATGTGTGGGAAACTTGGAGAGAAAAACTTTAAAAATAGGATGTTTATTTCTTTCATCATATTGTCACCTGCATTTGATGTTTTAAATGTGCTCTGCTTAAAAATAGATTCCAGTATGTGTTCCTTGATGTCTGTATCTTAGACCTGAATGACTTTATAATATATATTCAAAATAGACTTCTTGGCATTTGTAGTGTTACAGGTAAAGCCAAGCTGGTGTGATGTAATTTCTTTCATTGGAAGGGAGCAGACTTGTAGGGGGATGGTTGGATCTTCCTGTGGGCTTCCCTCTGTCTCCTTAACTGGTGTAGAACAGGTTGGGAGGAAATCAAAACAGTTGTTTTGGAGCGGGAGGTGGTGTGGAGCGGAGGAGACAGCTGTGGGGGAAGCTCTACTGGGGCAGCCGGGCCCAGCAGTCAGGCTGGCTTGGGCACAGGGCTTGAGTTCCTGACAAGAACAAATCCTCAAGTGTCTGTAATACTAGATAGGTTTGGAAAGATAAGGTTCCCCAATTACATAAAGAGCTGGGAATCAGAGTTTACATCAGTAGCCATGGGCCAAGTCAGAAGAAATAAGAGGAGCCACTGTGACAGCAAACAGGACTTAATCCTCATGCACTGTAGTGTTTGACCAAAGCTACTCACATCCATCCTCCCTTAGGTTCAGGTTGGTCTGGAAGTCATGGGCCAACTCCAGAATGAGGTCAAGTAGCTCTAGGGGGAGCTTCCCCAGGTGGGTCCTGTCTTGAGTTACCTCAGGGTTTGTAGCAGGGAAGGCAGGCTTTTTGGCTTCTTCTAATCAGGGGAAGGAGTGCAAACCTCAGGAAGTGATTTCGATGCTGAGAAGAGAATTTAAGTTTCTCAATCAAAATCTTCCTAAATACATATGTGGGCAAACCCAAATTTGGGCAGAATCTAATACAAAGCCATGTGACAGTTCTGTGGAATGAGGGGCATCTACTGTTGTCTTTTTTGGTTGGGTGGTGTTTTTTAGGAACATAATGAAACCCAGTCACATTTTTAGAATATCATATATATGTCAACAAAAAGGTATATTTATTACATAAGTAACATCAAAATTAGAAAAAAACAATGAAAAGGAATAAAAACAAACTTAGTTTTTTTAAACATTTTTCCTTTATGAACCTTGAACACATACTTACTTGAAAGTATAATTATAAACATAGTGTAAATATAACTGCATATATATTTCACTTCAAATAATTGCTAAAAATGTATTTATTTACAGCCAGCAGTTGCACATTCACTTTACTGGGTGATATTCAGAGCTGTCGAGATGAACTTGAATGGTGAGAAGGGAGAACCCTTTGTGTGCAGGGTCCAGTCTTTTGCAAGTGTTGCAGTGGCGGGTGACCTAATACAGGTACCAGAGGTGGAGCTCCCAGTGCTCTGGCCAGGACACAAGTGTGCTGGTGTCCAACTGGAGCACTTAGTCCTTAGGGTTTGGTTATGCAGCCTCTGAGCCTGACTTACTGGTCCTACAGGAGATTCTGTGAACTGACTAAAAGTCTAGAGTGACTTCTTTTTGTTGAAACTAGACTGAGTACATTGTTTGCAAATATGTGTCTAGTGATATTGGAGTACAAGTTCTTCAAGATAGTTTTTTTCTTTTTTTTTAAGACTTAATAACTACGCTGATTTTATTCTTTCTCGGCGGGGAAAATGACTTACAACATCTTTGTCCATTTTTAATTTAGTCATTTGTCTTTATATTTTTATTCTTTTCATTCTTTATATATTTTAATAGGGTGACATCAATAAATCAGGGTACATATGTTCGAAGAAAACATCTCCAGGTTATCTTATCATTCAATTATGTTGCATACCCATCACCCAAAGTTAAATTGTCCTCTGTCACCTTCAATCTGGTTTTCTTTATACCCCTCACTTCCCCTCTCCCAATCTCTCCTCCCTCCCCCCACCCCGTAACCACCACACTCTTATCCATGTCTCATAGTCTCACTTTTATGTCCCACCTATGTATGAAATCATGCTGTTCTCAGTTTTTTTCTGATTTACTTATTTCACTCCGTATAATGTTATCAAATTCTATCCATTTTGTTGTAAATGATCCGATGTCATCATTTCATATGGCTGAGTAGTATTCCATAGTATATATGTACCAAAGCTTTTTAATCCACTCGTCCTCTGATGGACACTTGGGCTGTTGCCAGATCTTCGCTATTGTGAACAATGCTGCCACAAACATGGGGGCGCATTTCTTCTTTTCAAACAGTGCTATGGTGTTCTTAGGGTATATTCCTATAAGTGGGATAGCTGGGTCAAAAGGCAGTTCAATTTTTAATTTTTGGAGGAATCTCCATGCTGTTTTCCAAGTGCCTGCACCAGTCTGCATTCCCACCAGCAGTGCAGAAGGGTTCCCTTTTCTCCACATCCTCGCCAGCACTTGTTCTGTGTTGTTTTGCTGATGAGCGCCATTCTGACTGGTGTGAGGTGATATCTCATTGTGGTTTTACTTTGCATTTCTCTAATGATTAGTGATGTTGAGCATTTTGTCATATGCCTATTGGCCATCTGTATGTCCTCTCTGGAGAAATTTCTATTCATTTCATTTGCCCATTTTTTGATTCGATTGTTTGTCTTCCTGGTGTTGAGTTTTATAAGTTCTTTATAAATTTTGGTTATTAACCCCTTATCAGACGTGTTGTCAAATATGTTCTCCCATCGTGTGGTTTGTCTTTTTATTCTGTTCTTATTGTCTTTAGCTGTGCAAAAACTTTTTAGTTTGATATAGTCCCATTTGTTTATCTTGCCTTTTATGTCAATTGCCTGTGGAGATAACTTGGCAAATATATTGCTGCTACAGATGTCAGAGAGCTTGCTGCCTATGTTTTCTTCTAAGATGCTTATGGTTTCACAGCTTACATTTAAGTCTTTATCCATTTTGAGTTTGTTTTTGTGAATGGTGTAAGTTGATGGTCTAGTTTCATTTTTTTGCAGGTAGATGTCCAATTTTCCCAACACCATTTGTTAAAGAGGCTGTCTTACTCCATTGTATGTTCTTTCCTCCTTTTACAAATATGAGTTGTCCATAAAGGTGTGGGTTTATTTCTGGATTTTCTGTTCTGTTCCATTGATCTATGTGCCTGTTCTTATGCCAGTACCAGGCTGTCTTGAGTATAATGACATTGTAGTAAACCTTGATATCTGGAAGAGTGATACCTCCTGCTTTATTTTTTCTTTTTAAGATTGCTGAGGCTATTCGTGTTTTTTCTTTTGGTTCCATATAAATTTTTGAAATATGTGTTCTATATCTTTGAAGTATGTCATTGGAATTTTAATTGGTATTGCATTGAATTTATAAATTGCTTTGGGTAATATAGACATATTAATGATGTTTATTCTTCCTAGCCATGAGCACAGTATATGCTTCCACTGTTTGTATCTTCCTTGATTTCTTTTATCAATGTTTTATAATGTTCCAAGTACAAGACCTTAACCTCCTTGGTTAAATTTACTCCTAGGTACTTTATTTTTTTGGCTGCAATAGTGAAGGGATTGTTTCCATAATTTCTTTTGCTGACAGTTCATTGTTGGTATATAAAAATGCCTCTGATTTCTGAGTATTAATTTTATATCCTGCCACCTTGCTGAATTCATTTATCAGATCCAGTAGTTTTTGACTGAGACTTTAGGGTTTTCTATATACAATATCATATCATCTGCAAATAATGACAGTTTTACTTCTTCTTTTCCAATTTGGATGCCTTTTATTTCATCTTCTTGTCTGATTGCTGTAGCTAGGACTTCCAGAACTAGTTGAATAAGAGTGGTGAAAGGGGGCATCCCTGCCTGGTTCCTGATCTTAAGGGGATTGCTTTTAATTTTTGCCCATTTAGTATGATGTTTGCTGTGTGTTTGTCATAGATAGCCTTTATCATGTAAAGGAATGTTCCCTGTATTCCCACTTTACTGAGAGTTTTGAGCATGAATGGATGCTGGATTTTATCAAATGCCTTTTCTGCATCTATTGAAATTATCATGTGATTTTTTTCCTTCCTTTTGTTTATGTGATGAATCACATTGATTGATTTGCGAATATTGAACCAGCCTTGCCTCTCCAGAATAAATCCCACTTGATCATGGTGTATGATTTTTTTCATATATTGCTGGATATGGTTGGCTAATATTTCATTGAGAATTTTAGCATATAAATTCATCAGTGATATAGGCCTATAATTTTCTTTCTTTGTGTTGTCTTTGCCCGGTTTTGGGATCAGAATTATGCTCGCCTCATAAAAGGAGTTTGGAAGTCTTCCTTCCTCTTGAACTTTTTGAAATAGCTTGAGGAGGATAGGAGTTAGTTCTTTTTTGAATTTTTGATAGAATTCACTTGTGAAGCCATCAGGCCCAGGACTTTTCTACTTTTTTTTGGGAGTATTTTGTTAACTGTTTTGATCTCATTTATTGTAATTGGTCTGTTTAGGGGTTCTGATTCTTCCAGATTGATTTTTGGAAGATTATATGATTCAAGAAATTTGTGCATTTTACCTAGGTTGTCTGATTTTTTGGCATAGAGTTTTTCATAGTATCTTCTTACAATGCTTTGTATTTCTATTGTGTCAGTTGGTATTTCTCCACTCTCATTTCTAATTTTATTTATTTGAGTCCTCTTCCTTTTTTGCTTGGTTAGTCTACTTAAAGGTTCATCAATCTTGTTTACCTTTTCAAAGAACCAGCTTCTGGTTTCACTGATCCTCTGTATTTTTTCCTTAGCCTCTATGTCATTTATTTCTGCTCTGATCTTTATTATTTCCTTCCTTCTACTGGTTCTCGGCTTTATTTGCTGTTGTTTTTTAGTTCTTTTAGATGCAGGGTCAGGTTGCTTATTGAGCTTTTTCTAGGTTCTTATGATATGCCCGTAGTGCAATGAACTTCCCTCTCAGAACTGCTTTTGCTGTGTCCCATAAATTTTGAGTTGATGTATGCTCATAATCATTCGTTTCTAGAAACTTTTATTTCTTCGTTGATCTCATTGTTAATTCATTTATTATTTAATAACATGCTATTTAGTTTCCAAGTGTTTGAGTATTTTTCAGTTTTTCTTTTGTGGTTAATTTCTAGTTTCATGGCATTGTGATCAGAGAAGATGCTTGATATGATTTCAATCTTCTTAAATTTATTGAGACCATTTTTGTTTCCTAACATGTGGTCTATCCTAGAAAATATACCATGAGCACTTTAGAAGAATGTATATTCTACTGCTTTAGGGTGAAAAGTTTTGAAGATATCTATTAAGTCGAGTTGATCTAGTGTATTCTTTAAGTCTGCTGTTTCTTTATTAATTTTCTTTCTTGAGGCTCTATCCAGTGTTTTTAGTGGGGTATTGAAATCCCCTACTATTATAGTATTGCTATTAATCTCGCCCTTTATATCCATCAAAGTCTGCTTTATGTAGTTCGGGGCTCCTATATTTGGTGCGTATATATTTATAACAGTTATATCTTTCTGTTGAATTGTTCCCTTTATCATTATGTAGAATCCTTCTTTATCTCTTACTATAGCCTTTGTTTTAAAGTCCATTTTGTCAGATATAAGTATTGCTACCCCAGCTTTTTTTTATTTCCATTTGCCTGAAATATTTTTTTCATCCATTTACCTTCAGTCTATGTATATCTTTTGTTTTAAGGTGTGTCTCTTGTAGACAACATATGTATGAGCCCTGTTTCTTTATCCACGCAGCTATCCTATGTCTTTTGATTGGATCATTTAATCCATTTACATTTAAGGATATTATTGATATGTAGTTGTTTATTGCCGTTTTATTCTTTAAAGCTGTATTCTTCTTTTGCTATATTCTTTTCTCCCTTTGCAGTGTTCACAACAGGCCCCTTAGTATCTCTTGCAAAATTGGTTTGGTTTTAATGAATTCCTTGTGGCTTTCTTTGTCTTGGAAGCTCTTTATTTCTCCTTCAATTTTAAACGTTAGCTTTGCTGGATAAAGTAGTCTTGGTTGTAGGTTCTTGTTCTGCATTACTTTGAATATATCTTGCCATTCCTTTCTGGCCTCAAGTGTTTCTGTTGAGAAGACAGATGTCATCCTTTTGGGGGCTCCTTTGTAGGTGATAGCCTTTTTTTCTCTAGCAGCTTTTAAAATTTTCTCTTTATCCCTTAGCTTTGATATTTTAACTATGATGTGTCTTGGTGTAGATTTCTTTGGGTTTCTGTTTAATCGAGTTCTCTGTGCTTCTTGAACGTGTGAAATGTTTTCCAACCTTAATTTAGGGAAGTTTTCTGCTATGATTTGATTGAACAAATTTTCTATATTTTGTTCTTTCTCCTCTTCTTGAGGAACCCCTATGATGCCAATGTTATTTCTCTTCATGTTGTCACAGAGTGCCCTTAGAGTTTCCTCACATTTTTTGAGTCTCTTTTTTTTTTTCTGCTCTGCTTCTGTTCCTTTGTTTATTGTGTCCTCTAACTCGCTGATTAGATCCTCAGCATCATCTATCCTGCTCTTAATTTCTTTCATTATGGTCTTCAGTTGATACTGTATTTGTTATTTCTGTCTGATTCTTCTTTATTATTTCAATTTCATTTTTTATACTTGTTATCTCTTTATTTAGGTGTTCGTAGTGACTATCCATTGTTGCTTTAATTTCTTTGAACATCCTATCATTATTTGAAATTCTGCATCTGGAAATTTGGTTATATCTGGTTCATTCAGGTCCTTCTCTGGGGATTTGTCTTGATTCATTTAGGTTGCCTTTCTCTGCTTGCCCATTTTGTTTGTGTATAAGAAGGTTGTGGCCACTGGAGTCCATTGGGTGTTGCCTTTGTGTTTTCTAGGTGTGGTCTGTCTGCAGGCCCACCACCCCCTCTGCCGCTGCCTAGAGCTGTTGGGTATGGGCGTTGCCAGCTCCGGCCCACTCCGGCTGTTGCTGTGATTTCTGCCTCTCTTCCTCGGGAGGGGCTGTGTTCTGGTGCCCAGCTCTACAAACCTCAACCTACCTGGGCCATTGCCTCACCCCCACAGGTTAGGTTGCACACTGCACTCAAGTCACAGCCTCAGCATCAAGGGTAGAGTTGAGCACCTTTGCTCAGCTGCAGACCTAGCCTGTTTTCGGGTTTTGGCCCTACCTCTGCGGTCTGAGCCTGCTTGCCACAGTTTCTTGAGTTGGACGGGGCTGCTGACGTGCACTCAGCTGTGAGCCTCTGCCTGTTTGGAGCTTTATTCCCGCGCCTGGGGCCAGGGCCCGTCTGTGCAGGATCGCAAATCGCGGTTTATTCATCTGGGCGGGGCTGCTGGCGTGCTCTCAGCTGCGTGCCTCCTCTCATCTGGGGCTCTAGCCTTGCCCCACATTCAGAGCCAACTCATGTACGCAGGATGGCAAACCACGGTTTCTCTGGCCAGGCGGGGATGCTGGCGTGTGCTCAGCCATGAGCTTCCGCCTTTCGCTGGTCCTAGCCCCACCCCACACGGTTAGAGCTGACTTGCGCAGGGTCCCGGGTTGCAGAGCAGATCTCTGCTCGTTTCTGGCCTCCCGCTTTTCCCCCGTAGGTGGGGCTGCAGGCAGGCCCGCAGCTGCTGGACCGCTTTTGTGTGTCCCCTCCACTCCTGCTGGGCTAGACCAAGCTCACACCAGCTGGGCCTCCGCCACCACCGACAGAATCGCGTTTCAGCGTCCCTCCGCCACCATCCCTCCAGCAAGCCCTCAGCAGTGTGGGTGGGTGCACTGCAGCTCAGACCCTAACACTCCATACTGTAGTCCTGGAAGCTCCCTCTGTAAGCAGCTCTGCTCTAAGTGCCGCGGGAAAGCTTGTTTGGCTGGTGTCCTGTCTCCCTTTGCTGGTATTTCTAGTTCCAGGGGAAATATTTGTTTTTGATTAGGGAAATGACTTAGCCCAGGGGTTAGGGTGGCTGTCCCTCAGAGTGTTTCTCCCTGTGCCTTCAGTCCACACTCTCTTCCTGCTGCTCTGGTCCTCTCCTCTGTACCCATTCCCCAGAGCCCAGGGTGAGTGGTTGTGAGAGAGGTTTTCTGTGCTGTCCCTTTAAGAATAATCTTGGGTCTGAGAAAACTGTCTCTTTCTCACAAACAGTATCCTCACTTGTTTCATCGCTCAATACTGACCAAACACCTCTTCTAGGCTTTAGGACTTCAGGCTGGGGCTTTGTTCCTGGGACCCAGGTTCCTCCCTCTCCACCAAACTCTCCTTCCACCACGCGGGTCTCTCTGGGTGCCGTTTGCTCTAGGGAGCTGGGCAGCCCTCTTCGCGTTTTTGCTTTTCCTACCAGTCTCAATGTGGCTTCTTCTGTGTTCCTTGGTTGAAGAGTCCACTTAGTTTAGTTCAAAGTTGGCTTATCCAGATGATGGTTCCTAAAATTAAGTTATAATCCACTTTGGTTCTGGGAGTTGGAAGTTGGTACATCCGCCTACTCCATCGCCATCTTGCCGTCTCCTCAAGGTATTTTTATCATTTGGATGTTGTATTAATAAGAAAGTAGGGTTTGACGCCAAACTGTCTATGTTCACTTGCAGGTTCTGTTAATTTGGATAAGACGTTTCCACCTTTCCCTCTGTTTCTTAAATACTACTACTACTTTTATTATTACAGGGATGACAATTAGATACTCAAGAAGCTCTCCATCAATGTTTCTATCTTTGTCTTCGTCATACCATGATACCAGGACAATAGGTATTTGTTGAGTTCCTATTCTTTATTAGACTGATGAAGTTCAACAGAAATGGAGAAAAGTTACAAATTGAACGTTCTAGCAAAAGTTAGTGTATAACAATACATAATAGTGTTGTGCGTAGACTTAGTGACTAAACTCTGTCTCTGCTCATCCTCTTGTTTTCTTTAGGACACAGAGAAATAGGGAAGGCATTTTCAACTATTTAAGATCGGTGTTATTGGAGTGAGTGAGTGACATTAAGTGCTGAAATTAACTGCCAGAAGTATTTGATTGTGAATTAAGAATTAAATGCTGTAGTGAGAGTTAAAATTTGGGTTTAATAAGAAAAGAGCTTAATGCATTTTAAGGGATTCTATTTGTTGCTTTAATATTCTCAGCATTTATTATTAAAGTGGGGCGGTTATAGTGTAATTATAGTCTACATGATGATACTAATGTTTTTATAGAAGTTTGAAAAATCTAGTTTTTTTTCAAACTAATGTAGTATGAAGCTTAAAATAGTTTGCCCTCATAAGAACACTACTGAGGCTATGTAAAAACACTAAACATTCAGGAAGTTAGTTTTATGCCAATTCTAGTGTTTACTTGTTAAGTTCTTAAATGAAAAGTTTAGGTTTAGCAGCTGAGGTTTGGATAAAGGGGTTAAAAGGCACATAAAGAGTATAAGATTATTAGTGCTGTGATGTTAATAAAACTGAAAATTTATTTGGGAAAAAGCAGTAGAGATGGTAGTTCAATCTTTCTAAATTACAACAATTATAAAATGAATCTGGCCAATCATTTTTACTGTTCTTTTTATAAGGTCTCTGTGGCCTATTAAATTAAGAAAGATTAGGAAGGCAGAACACATATTTTGTACAAAAATTAAATAAGGAAATGTTTAAGTGGTTTTACACAATATTCTTCTAAACTTTTTTTCTGTGAAAAAGTAGAAAAGTAATTGTGCTTATTAGACACAGACAGCAGCATTATGGTTATAGAATTAAATGAGCCTCTAGATGTTCATTTGTTCTTTTATGATGATGTAGAGTGGCAGAATGACTTGGTCTTCTTGCAAGATTTTATACACTGAGGAATTCTCTGAGAAAAGAAGTCTACTCAGGCATTTTCTGTATAAACAGAATCATAAAATATTTGAAATCCAGAGGCGGGGGGGAAAGGACACTAATAAGTAAAATCAGAATGTTTCATAAAATTCAATATATGGAATAAGTAAGCAGATACAGGCATAAATTTAGTCTTCTGTGAAAGTTGTAAAAAAAAAAAAAAGAATCTATGTCCCAAGAGATACAGAGTTAGAACAGAACTCAAGAGAGAGCTTGACCCATCCCTAAGACTTGGAGAATTAGCTATCTAGCTGGGAATATTGAAGGAGTTGTTAGTTATTAGCTCTCAGTGTATGGCCTATTGTGAAGGACCCTCAGAGTCTCATTCATTTTGGATGGCCACAACAAAATACCATAGACTGGAGGGCTTAAATAATAGACATTTATTTTCTCAGAATTCTGGAAAATGAAAGTTTGAGGTCAGGTTGCTAGCATGGTCAGGTCCTGGTGATGACACTTTTTCTGGCTTGCAGATGGCACCTCACTTGGCTTTTTCTTGGTGAATGCCCTCAGGGTGATCTCTCCTCTTCTTATAAAGCTACTAATCCCATCATGAGGGCTCTGCCCTCATGATCTAACCTCACCCTGATTACCTCCCGAAGGGCCCCTTTCCAAATACATTGTCATTTGTCCCAGCATCTTAGAAAACTAAAGTGTTTGTCTATAGTGGGATGTTTAATAAATTTTTATTTTTAAGATAAAGAGAAAGTAAAATTAACTTATTTGGTTTGATAGGCTGTTGTTTTAAGCAAACTATCTGAGGTAGATCAGAATGGATAATATTTCTAGCTCTGAATATTGCTGAAGAAAAAACGAACAATGTTATTTGGTGCTATTTTAGGTCGAAGGCTTTTGCAGAAGAAAAAGCAACAGAGACAGAACGATTATTGGTTAATGGTAAAGTTCTCACATCCCATCCATGGTAAAAGTGTCATAGATTGTTTACTAAATTATGCTGAATGCTGTTTGTTAGAAAAGTGATTTTGCCACTGTAATACAGTGGATAACCATTGTTCTAATGTCTCATTTTGTATTTTTAACCCTTTTGACAAGTACCCTTCTAAAATTAAACTCATTTTAAGAGTCAGGATCACCTCTGTTTGCCTCAGCATTAACCACCATGATAAAAACCTTGAGAATCAAACAAATAATTCAGTTTGAAGTTGCTGCAAAGTGATGGGGGTCCCTGTGGGTCCTCATGACCTACCTGTCTCATTTCTTGGGATTACCTAGTTCAAGCCAGATACCTTCTCATAAAAAAGACATATTTAATACTTGAAGATTTATGAGGTTGATTATAATATGTAAAATATTTTTAAAATTAGCTATACATGTAAATACCTTGTGATTCTTTTATTAAGTATCTGTGTTCAGTCTTGTAGCAAAAATGCAAGGTGATTTTCAGCAGTGAAATAGCTATGGCATGTGTAACACCATGAGGTGATTATTTAACCTCTGTTGGGGAAAGTGGTACCTTATAATCAATGCTGAATGAATGGAGTTAATTATTTTCCTTCATGTTCTCACCCTGTGGTCTGATTACGTTAAATGCCTAGAAGTCTTAATAAACAATTCAATCACTATAGCTATTGACCTAGAATAGACCTGCTGTTAGGCCCACACAGAACTGTCCAGTGTCAACATGATTACAAGTCATTATTATTAGGACTAAGGCAGTTTTCTTGTCCTGCTACTTAAAACTACACTTAAATGTTTTAGGGCTGTGTACAGAGAGAAATTAAATCTAAATCTTTGAGTTGTGGAACTTTTGAGATGAAAATGGATCCTACAGTCACGAATCTAGGTACAGAAGATAAAACTGAGTCTTTGAAATGTTAAGTGATTTTTCTAATTGGATTTAAAGCATCTTAAGAATAATGACAATAGTTCTTATAGGTGCTTCCTTAACAATACAACTTTTGATACTCCCTATTGTTTAAAAAATAATTGTGGAATATATAAAGATGCCTATCAGAAATTTGTAAGAGAAAACTAGATTTGGAAGAGCTAGAAAATAGTTCTAAATCATGGGAGATGACACATTAACTGGAAAAATAATCATTTTTCATATTATGAGGTCATACTGACAATTTTGCATTTATTGTAGAAAAAAGGAACTGTCCTCCTAACGAATTAGCATTAGAGCATCATCCCAAAGCACAGGGGTTGCTGGTTTAATCCCCAGTGAGGGCACATACAAGAACACATGGATGTTTCTGTCTCTCTCTTGTGCTCTCTCTTCCTCTCATTCTAAAATCAATAAATTAAAAAAAAAGAATTGTCATAGCAGGAAAAAATTATAATTTTGATCTCCCATTCATTACATCTTTTGGTGGTAAGAAGTGGAAACTTGGGTTTAGAGTCTACTGGTGATATAATTTATATTCTAGTATATTTTACTTTATTTATTTGTGTTTATGGTTTAATTTATATACATTGGTCATGGATACATTATGATTACTGAAATAATGAAACTGCATTAAAGATATTCCATATGCTCACCTGTTCAGATGATCTAACAAGATTATTCCAGTAAATCCTGCTTACCACATCTTATTTTTTCCTTGATATACCTGTACCTGACAATGATAATTTATGATGACATGGTGAAATTAAAGTATAAAATGCTTGAGGGATTGAAGGTGGGAAAGAGTTATGGGAGACTAAAAAGAAAGTACCTGAAGCCAAAGTCTTAAGTGCTTTGCCAATGAATTTGAACTTCATTGAATGGGTAGTAGATAACTCCTGGGATTTTCAAATCAAGAAGATAACAGTCAGATGTGTGTTTTAAAAGTGTTGTTGGTACATGAAAGATTGTATTCAAGGATATAGAGATAGGGAGCAAGGGAAGTGAATCTGGAAGCTGTTTAGTAGTAGAGGGGAAGAGGGACAAATGTGAAACAACTTTTGATGGTAGAATCAACGAGATTTGGTGTCTTGTTAGATGTTTCAGTTGAAAGGGAGGAAAGAATTACGAATGACTCAGATTTCTAGCTCAGGCAACTGTGTTTATGGAAATGATTGATTTAATGGAGGTTGGGTATGAAACACTTTGGGAAAAGAAGGTGGTGATATGTATATATATTTTTAATTTGGAGAGTACATTTATTAAACCTGGGGACAGTGAAATGAGGAAGCACTTAGGATAGAAAAAACAACAGGAGAAAGCCTAGGCAGGGCTGCTTTGGCTCACTGGGAAGTCAGAGGAAAGAGGACTTGGAGACAGATTCAGGGGGTGGCCCAGGGCAAGCTTCCACTGCCCATTGCTTTTCTGGTTGCAAGTCTCGTAGGGACCCTTAGAGTTTAGGAGATGCACACCTAACAGAGAAGAAAGCGTGGGTGTGCCCCTGGAAGGGAGAGCACCAAGGTGGTGGTAAATTTGATATAAAAATACTTGTGGCCAAACAGGAGAAAAGTCCCTCAAATAGTTACAAAATTGAGAATGCAAATCTGAGGAGAATTGGAGGCTGGAAAAAAAGTATGTGTGTGTGTCTATGGGTGGCAGTTATGCAAGTAGTTATTGGGGTCATGTGCTGTCACCCACATAAGCAAGTAGGGTGAAAAGATTTTCAAGAAAAGAAGGATAGTCAAAGGTGCAAAATATTTCAATGAGTTCGGCTAAGTTAAGAAGACAGTCTTTGGGGCTCTGTAGTGAAGAAGTCTCTGTGACCTTCATTTCAGGTAAGGGGTTGGGGCAGAAGTGAGATTGAAGTGGGGTGGAGGCTGAATAGGATTTAAGGAATCAAAGACCAAGACAAAGACATTGGGCAGGAGGAGAAACAGTGATGGGCAACAGTTTGAAAGGTAGGCAGGTTTTGGCTTAGGAAGTCAGAAGAAACATGCTTGGAAATAGGTGAAGAATAGCCAAAGGGAGGAAATAATGGAAAATTTACTAGCAAATACTCTATGCAGAGTTGGAAGAAAGTTGAATTTTCACCAAGAAGGGCAAGATTTTAATATATTTATGTACAGGATGTTGTTTCAGGATATCCTTATCTAACTTTTTCTGGTTCTCTACCTTCCTCTCTCTCTCTCTCTCTCTCTCTCTCTCTTTCTCTCTGGCAATCATAATAAAATTACTGTAACCCCCTTGTATAAGACGCACCTTTTCCCGAAAAATGTGGGGTCTGAAAACTGGGTGCGTCTTATACAGTGGTTGTAAATTTTTTTTACTTGCATTTCCTGCTTTTTTGCACTTGTTTTTAGGCTCACTGTTGAAGACAGTGATTCTTCATCAGACACAGAGGAGGACAAGCTAATGGATGGGAGGTTTGACAGTGATGAGGAGTTGTATGAATTTTATGATGACTAAAACTTGAGTTCAATAACTTTATGTAATACATTTTTTTCAAATTTCGGGTCCCAAAATTAAGGTGCATCTTAAACATGGGTATACACAGTACTATAAACTTAATTTATGGATTTGTTATAACCTAATTTATTAAAGAAAAACAATTGTTGGAAAAAAAATTGGTGAACATTTTTTAAAAATGTATTTTTAAATTATATATTGTGTTGAAGTTACAAGTATTGATTTAGAGAAAAATGACCAGACATCTGATCTTGCAAGCAAAATTAAGTGTCTATCACCCAGGCTTCTTATTCTTTATCTGCTTTTCATTATGCTTGTTCTAAAAGTTAACATATAAATTTAATTAGAAAGGAAAGAAGTGCAGGTACTCAAGACTCTAAATCAGAACATTTGTAATAGGGCAAGACTTAGAGCAGGAAAGAATCTAAAAGATAAATTCATCCAACTCCTTTTTGTTTTCTTCCCATATTTTCTCCTACTTATTTAGTATTATGATTAAATATAGCTGCCACATAGAAAAGAATACAGAATAATGTAATGCACTTTTTGAATCCACCTTTGTTGATATTTGCTTCAGATGCCTTTTAAACTTTTACAGAAATGAAATATTTTGATACCATTCTACAGTCCCTTTCTTCTTTCAATTTTATGAACTTATTTTAAAGTATTTTCTCTGATTTCTTTTCTCTTCTCTTTTACTTGAGGTAACCATTGTCTTAAGTTTAGTGCTTATCTGCCTCATGTGTTTTTTTAATATACCTATGTCCATGAAAAATAAAGCTAATTATATTTTGTTGTCTTATACTTGATATAAATGTTATCAAATGTAGTTAGAATTCTGTAACATGTGTTTTCTTTTGGTAAATACTATATTTTTGAAATGTATCCATGTTGATATCTGGTAGAGTAAGTTCCCAACTTTGTTTTTTTCTTTTCAAAACTTACTAACTACTCATGACCATGCATTCTTCTTAATGGATTTTAAGATAAATTTGTCAGTTTCTACCATTAAACTGTGTTGTGAGTTTCATTGGATTTTTCTTAACATTATTAACTGATATATAGAGAACTAACGATTTTAGTTATACTATCTTTCTATCCAGGATGCTTTCTTTGTAAGTTATTTCTACTTTTAGTCAGGAACTCTTTTATGTCCTTCAGTAATGTTTTATAATTTTTTTCAAAGGTTTTACACTTTTTGTTACATATATTTTTAAGTACTTTATGGTTTTTATTATTGTGAATGAGATCTATTTTCTATTCCATTTTCTAATTGGATATTACTGACTTTTGAAAAATCCCTGCCTGACCTGTGGTGGCTTAGTAAAGCATCGCCCTGGAACACTGAGGTTGTCGGTAAAAAACCCTGGGCTTATCTAGTCAAGGCACATATGGGAATTGATACTTCCTGCTCTTCCCACTTTCTCTCTCTCCCACCCCCACCAAATGAAATCTTTAAAAATATAGATGTCCCTTGCCAGTTGGTTCAGTGGGTAGAGTATCAGCCCGGTGGGCGGACATTCTAGGTTTGATTCCCAGTCAGGACACAAAGGAGAAGTGACCATCTGCTTCTCTCCCCCTCCCTCTGTCCTTCCTCACCCTCTCTTACCCTCTTGTAGCCAGTGGCTCGATTGGTTCGAGTGTTGTCCCAGGTGCTCAGTTGGTCTGATCATCAGTCTAAGGTGCTGAAGATAGCTTAGTTGATTAGAGCATCAGCCCCAGATGGGTTGCCGAGGGGATCCCAGTCAGGGCATATGTGGAAGTCTATCTCTCTGTCTCCCCTCCTCTCACTTAAACTATTTACTTGTTTTTATATTACCCTTATGTACTATTACATTTCTGATATCTCTTTTATTTTGTAGTTTTAAAGTTTATCTGTCAATTTTATTTTTGCTATGTAGAAAGCCATCTCATCTACAAATCAGGAGGGTTTTCTTTTTCTTCCTTGATTTTCTTCTTTCTTTCTTTATTTTTTTTGTGTGTGTGTGTTCTAGGACCTCCTACAATAAAAATTTAAAAGTCCTAAAATACTGTAGACACTCCCAGATACTTGGTTTCCTCAAAGGCACCAAGATAATTCAGTGGGTAAATGGTGTGTGGTAAGTTGGATATCAGGATGAAAGGA
The DNA here is from genome assembly GCA_037038555.1 of Rhynchonycteris naso. Taxonomy (NCBI): domain Eukaryota; kingdom Metazoa; phylum Chordata; class Mammalia; order Chiroptera; family Emballonuridae; genus Rhynchonycteris; species Rhynchonycteris naso. The sequence goes on along the minus strand of CM072999.1, from coordinate 81,895,030 downwards.
ACAAAAACAAACTGTGACAGACTGCACAGAAGTACTTCAAGCTAACACTCTTAAGCTTCTAAGAGAAAAGGTATGAAATTACCTTTATGACTATTGGTAAGAAACGATTTCTTAGAAAGGATGCACAAGACACACAACAATTACCAGTAATAAAATTAATTTATGTATTTGATTTTATCAAAATTAAAACTGTCAGCATTTCAGATTTCATCACAGAGACATGAAAAAGGAAGCCATGGACTTAGAGAAAGTGTCTTAACACATTGTTGGCGGCTCACAAGTTAACTCATGTTTGCACTTTCATTAGCTATTTCAATTTTTGTAACTCAGGGTAATATAGGATTATTGTATTTGTGACTCTTCACCCTGATGGTCAAAGTTCGAAAAACAGCACACCGTTCTATGTTCTCATGCGGACTTCTTTTTTTCCCACTTCTTCAGGAGTGCGACTACAAAATCGAAGATACAGTAAACAAAAACTATCACAGTGTCGAGCCGTCTAAACTTTGACTATCTTTTAACCGCTTGCAATTTGAACATACATATCAAGGATATTGTGAAATCTTTCTTCGTCATGTTCAATCGTGTTCAGTTTATTATAAAAAAAAGTGACTTTTCTTGATATTTAGGTTTTTATCACAATTATAGTATTACAAAAATTTCAACCATGACAATGAAGGTTAAGAGCTTTTCTATGAATTATGTGCAGACATTTTATCTGATTGTCCGAGTGATTTTGAAATATATTGTAGTGATGTAGAAATTGATAGTCTTTTGGAAGACAGTAATGAGTCGGACATTAGACCACCAAAATGACACCAAAAAATGTAATAAGATCTGATAGCAAAAGTGATTTTGAAGAGTGAATTGAAAATGATATTATATCAACTTTGGAAGATTATTTAAATATTTTGGGTCTAACTGCTGACCTTAGTGATCTATGGAACATCAGGGAAGTGATGAAATTACGTTTTAGTAATGATTTTTTTGGTTTTGTTGTTTCTCAAATCAATTTATACCACCACCAAATGGAACAATTTTACAAAAAATCTACTAAAACTTTGCTATGGACAAAAGTTACCAATACCGATTTAAAGAAGTTTCTTGGTTTATTGATATTGGTGGGACAAACAAAAAAATCACATTGGAGGGGTTACTGGTCAATGGATCCTTTGGTTGAAGCTCCAGTATTTCCTAAAGCTATGGGCAGAATGAGGTTCGAGAAAATTCTTATGTTTTTTAATCTTGGTAAATAATTCACAAAACACATCTAATGAAGACAGACTATATAAAATTGGGCCTCTTTTGGATTACTTTCTTCCAAAATTTTAGTCTTTGTATGTACCTAAACAGGAGTTATCCCTAGATCAGAGGTCCCCAAACTACGGCCCACGGGCCAAATTGCGGCCACATGAGGCCATTTATCTGGCCCCTGCCACACTTCCGGAAGGGGTTACCTCTTTCATTGGTGGTCAGTGTATGGAGTACTGTATGTGGTGGCCCTCCAACTGTATGAGGAACAGTGAACTGGCCCCCTGTGTAAAAAGTTTGGAGACCCCTGCCGTAGATGAAGCAATGATGCTGTATAGAAGACGTATCAGCTTCAGAACATATATAATCCAGCAAAAAACAATAAAATATGGGATTTTTGGGAGAATGCTTTGTGAAAGCGAGAGTAAATACATTTGCAACCTCAAGAAATCTTGAGGTGAAGGCAAAAGCCTGAAGAAAACTATATTATCTGTCTTAGAGCTATATCTTGATTCTTGGCATCATGTATACCAAGATAATTACTACAACAGTATTTCTACAGTTGAAATATTATTAGAAAATAAAATGTTAATCTTTGGTACCGTGGCTTGCCAAAGGTACTAAAAGTAAATCAAAGAATCTTCAGAGAGGGAAAATGATGTTTTTACGGAAGGGACCCATGTGTGTCCATGTATCATGGAAAGATAAAAGACTAGTGAGTATGATATCAAATATCCATGATGCCTCTAGGAAAACAACTGGAAATTGAAAAAGAAATTTTAAAGAAGATACAGTTAAACCTGCATGCATATTAGACTACAACAAATACATGAAAGGGGACAAACAAGCAGACCGATATCATTGGGGAACAATTTTTTTTCATTTTCTGTTGCATACGGTATTATAACTGTTTCTATATACTCCTGCATTGCTGATTCCAAATCTGAAATCTGCTTTTGGTGCATGCTCTAGTTTTTATGCAATTTTAATTTCTTTTTGTTACAGTTAATGGCATGCATTGGTTTTTAAATTGGAGTTAAAGGGCATCGACTCTTGGATTGAACATAACCACAAGGCAATTAATGTTTTACAAACATCACTTTGACATAATGTAGTTGTTTTTAAATGTAAAAAATTATTATTTGATAAAAATACCCTCTTATTTTGTTTTAAGATTGAATCATGGCTTCTTCTAGTAGGCGTAAATATAAGAATAATCCTGACACCTTCTGTTATATACGTGGCTGTTACACACTTCAACATCAAAGGCACAATATTTCATCGTTTGAGACACGTGCATATATTGCCTATTTTCAAGTTCCCCTTGGCAATCAAGACAAGAATTGGGCTCCTCATATTGTGTGTCATAATTGTGAGGAATTGCTTGGTGACTGGACAAAAGGAAAATGCAAAGGAATGCCTTTTGGTATTCCTATGGTTTGGCGTGAACCTAAGAACCACAGCAGTGACTGTTATTTCTGTCTGATCCATACAAAAAGCATCGACAAGAAAAAATGGCATATGATCACATATCCTAATATTCCTTCAGCAATACGACCTATCCCACACTCTGAGACACTCCCAGTTCCAGTTTCCAATGGTTTTATTTCTTCTAAGGATGAAGAAAATGAACATGGTGATCAAGTGTATTTTGATAAGATGCATTGAAAATGGTTGTAGAATCTGAAGGGTCTTTGTCTGATGCCAAGCAGTCATTAACCCCTCAGCCATTTAGCCAACTGGAATTGAATGACTTAGTAGGAGATTTGGGCCTATCAAAGAAAGCAGCTGAGTTATTAGCCTCCAGGCTTCAAGAAAAGAGTGTACTTCACAGTTCAACTAAAGTATCCCATTTCAGGAAGCGTAAATAAATTTTTGTGGACTTTTTTTCCGAAGACAAACACTTTGTTTACTGTCATGATATCAGTAGTCTTCTCAGCCAGTTAAATGTTCCCACTTAACAGCACAACATAATGGTGGCTATTTCTTGACAGCTCTAAACAGAGTCTGAAATGTGTTCTCCTACACAATGGTAATGTTTATGCAGTGGTTCCAATTGTTATTCAACTCATCTGCGAGAAGATTATAATGACATAAAAATTGTCCTCCACTTTCTGAAGTATGAGGAGTATAACTTGATCATTTGTGCGGATCTTAAAATGCTAAATTTTCTGCTAGGATAACAGAGAAGTTTTACAAAGTATCCTTGCTTTCTGTGTTTGTGGGACAGCCGAGCTCAGGAGAAACACTGGTCACAGAAGGAGTGGCCGAAACATGAAGCTCTGGAAGTAGGGATGCAAAATATTCTGAATGAACCTGTAGTTAATTGGAACAGGATTATTTTTCCCCCACTTCACATCAAACTTGTCTTAAGGAAGCAGTTTGTTCAGGCTTTGAATAGAGAAAGTGAATGCTTTCAACATATTATTTCTGCTTTTCCTACCTTGTCTTTCGAGAAGATAAAAGCAGGTGTATTCAGTGGACCTCAAATTCAAATCCTCATATGTGACAAAGAATTTTCCAGGAAGATGAATAAGGAGGAGAAATCAGCATGGCAGTCTTTTGTGGCAGTTACAAAGAACTTCCTTGGCAACAAAACAGAAAACTATGAACTTCTGGTTCAAAGGATGCTGTTGGCTTTCTGCGACATTGGATGTAATATGAGCGTTAAGATTCACTTCCTGAACAGTCACCTTGATAAGTTTCCCGAAAATGTTGGAGCTGTTAATGATGAGCAGACTACTGCTGGAGCATCAAACAAGATTGTCCTCAACAAGTACACAAACGCAAGAGCTACGAACACTAATTTTTGCCTGAATAGAATTTAAATAAGTTTTGTGCAAATTTTATGATTAAAATAAGTGTTTTAATATGGTCTATTTCAAAATTGTAGACAAGTTCTGATGCAATTATATCTTTTAGTGTATTAGTGTATTTACTGCATTATATAAATTATTATATTTTCACAAAGATGATGACGAAGAAGACATTCTACTTCATTATATTAAACTAAATGTCGAAAATTTTACAATACGATGAAAACCTAAAACCTTGAATTGCAAAAACTGTAGCTTACAGAGAAAAACTAATGTCAGGTTTGAGATGAGCACAATCGAATTAGGTAAGAACAAGTGTTTTTGTGGGTGGAAAAAAAAATGTTTCCTCGTGTATTTGGCGAACCACAGTATCTTTCAAAAATATAATGTGGTTTAAAAAAGTAGTATTCTTTCTGATCAATTGTGCATTATTTAATGCATTCAAAATTTACTGTAATTACTATAGACAAAATAATATAAGGTACAAAAAATTTCTACTTGAAGTAGCTAGGGAATGGATATCTGCTGGTTCAGATGAGTGCAGCTCAGAACCTACCTAACACTTCTGGTACTTCTAAAAGAGCTCCTTATATTGATTCACCTTTTAGGCTTTTAGGGCAACTAAAAGACCATGTTTCAGAAGAAATAGTCAATAGTATAAATAAACATGCAACTAGAATGTGTAAAGTGTGTGTTTCAAAAGGAAAGCACAGCAAAACCAGATATATTTGCAAAACATGTTGCATACCATTACACATATGTGATTGCTATACAGTATACCACACCAAAAAAGTTACCAAAATATATAATGTGTATAAACTAGAAAATGTGGCAGATATGTACAAAGTTTCATTTAAATTCATTATGTATAAATAAGGTAAACTGAAGTTTATTTAGATTGTTTCACTTTCATACTCAATTACAAAAAATAGCCGGTGACATGAGATAACTTCTGAGTAAAATTGCCAGTCAACAATGTGTTAAGGTTGTACAGCAGTAGGAACTCTTTTATTGTGTTGGTGGGATTTTAAAATTGTTATGAACCTTTTGAAAAATTGCTTAACTGTGTCTGCTGAAGCTAGAGACTTGCATGTCAGATGACCCAGAGCTCCACTTCTGCATTTATCCCTATTACAGATGTGTACACTTGGGCACCAACAGCACATGCTGAAATGTTCACAGCAGCATTACTATCATTAGCAAAAGACTGGGAGCAGTTCAAGGGTTCATCAACAATAGTATAGATAAATGTGGCACATACTTAGACAATAGTATACTATACAGCAATGCAAATGAATTAACTGCACTTAAATGCCCTAGTGACTCTCATAGACAAACTGTTACATGAAAGAAGCCAGATACAAAGGAGCACACATTGTGTGGTTCCATTAATGTAAGGTTCACAAATAGGCAAAGCTGACCTATAGAGTTTAGGGATACATATCAGGGTGGTAAATAATAAAATAAGAAAGCAGTTAACAGATCAGATTCATTTGTGAGAGGGAAGGCTGGTGATCAGAAAGAGTTCCTATTGGGGTACCAGCAGTGTTCTATTTGTTGACCTAAGAAGTGATTACACGGTCTTTTATTTTCATATATATATATATATATATATATATATATATATATATATATATATATATAATTTCAGCTATATATTTGTTCCATTTTGAAAAAAGAACTGTCTTATTCACAAAACATACAAAATTCAAGAGAGTAATATGTAATGGTATGGATAAATGTTACTATCTTATGTAATAAAGACACGTTACAAAAAAGTACTAGGTTAAAACACTTGCAATTTATAAAATATTTGTCTATAGACATACTCACATGGTCCACATGCACCAGAAATTGAGTGTAAAGAAAGGATATACCAGAATGCTAACAATGGACTTCTTTGGATTTAATACAGAATATGTACTATTTAATAACTAGGAAACTTGTCGTTAAGTATTATATAGTAAAATCTACACCTGTGGAGGGTGTTGTCTCCTGTACAGAGAATTAACTGGGTTTATCCCTTGTTGTTCAGAGAAGGACCTAAAGCTGCTTTATGTGCAGTAAGTAGCATTTGAGCAAAAGACGTGTTTGCATTCACATCGAAACACTCCATGCCACGGTATGGTATGGTTGTTAACAAAATACACTTGAGCTGCAGGGAGAATCCTGGAAATTACCCAACAATTTTTAAAACATAACTGTTTTCTGTAGTCAGTAGTTTCTTTATCTTTCAACACACTAAGAAAGAACAGCATTTTTATGTAGTTAAATAAAGTAAAACTGTAGTTTGATTTATTTGAAAGGGAACTATTGCCTAAGTCCATGGAATTTGATTATAATGCTAGACCTCCTAGGGCTTCAGTTTTCTATCAAAATCCCAACAACGTGCCCCTTTCAGGGTTGTGTGGAGTGTAAGGTCACATATACATGCTCGAGCCAGGGCATTAGTACACACGGTACAGAACTGAATTCTGGAAATTTAGAAAAACGAACTTGGGGTTTAGAATTTGGGTTTTGGAATTGTATATGGATTTTGTTTTCTAGTAAAGCTAATTCTAGCTCTTTAATTGTGTATTTTACATAACTTTTCTTTCTTCATTTCTCCATATTTAAAATAAGGACAATAATAGTATCTACCTTAGAGGATTGTTGAGGGTAAAATAAAGTGCTTCAGTATAACGTCTAGCACAAAGTAGGTGTTCATATAAATCTTAGCTCTTGTTGTAAACCTGTTTTGCATGTGACTAATATCAGTAAAATTAATTAAGTGCCTGGAATAGTAACCACTTTTTTCCTATATATAACATAAGTATAGCTTTTAAGAATTTTTTGATATTGATGCTACTAAATTTAATGCTGTCATCTTTGTAGTCATTTATGGGAATATTTTCCATGACTAGGCTTAAATTATAATCTGCATCCTTACTGTGAAGTTGGAAATTAGAAAGAAGAAATGGGGAGCAGGTATGATAGGTAAATTTTTCTCTTTTTTTCTGAATTTAGTTTTAATTATTTTTCTTTTTTCTCCAGAGTAATTTCCCAGATTCTTTCATCGTGCATTGCATGTTCCTGAAATAAAATGTAAAGTTAGTGATATTGTACCAAGTCTTTGCTTCTTTATTGAATTCCATTTTTATTTGCGGGGGAAGCTCTGTGTTTTAAATTTTCCTGTGTGTACATGAAGGGCATAGAGTGTGTGAGGGAGGGAGGATGTATATCTTTCGTAGAAAGCCTTCCTTGGCTAGTACTCAGAATCAGGAACCACATAGAACCAGTGTTCCCTTGAGTTCTTTCACTGATTTAGACAGGGTGTGCCTTGTAATTTTGAGGTCTCCAAGCCTAGTTCTTTGTAGGAGTATCCTGCCTCATCTTCCTTTAAGTGGTTTACTGCTTCCTGAGTCCCAGAAATAATAGTCATTTTGCTCAGATAATTTTGAGGCCTGTAATGTGTAGACATTTATGCTTTCTAGACTGTAGCAAAAAGAGCTTGAATATTAAATAATAGCATTTACTTCTTTATTGCCCTTTTCAGAAGTTGGGTACTTGAGAAGAGGAAGGACATAAAATGTGTGGTATCTTCTCCCTTAAGATTCTACTTGTTTTAAGTCTCCACCTGGGAGCATGACGACCTGCCTCTTATGTGAGTGTTGCAACTCAGTGTATGGTGAGCTCTACTCTTAGTCGGTGCTGTACCCATCCAACCCCCTGATAGCCTTCAGGTTACTGAGGGTTTTTGCTGCATGGGTTTGAGGACAGGTTGAGTTAAAAACTGTATGGGATACTATTTTCTGTTTGTTTTGTTTTGTCTGTTTTTATATACCCAGAATCTGAAGTATCTTGAATGCAGTATAAGGTGAGGATAAATAGTACTCCATCAATGTTTAAAATCTGTATAGAAAAATCACACACTCACACCAAGTTATGATCTCTAGCACATCAACCTAGTGGCACAGTGACAGATAGAGGAACAATTTTAAGGAGCCAAATAAAGTAGCTGCCAGCTAAGGAGAGATTTATAAAGTGTGAAAATGGACAACCCCTTCGATGTATGACATCCCATCCACATACCTTTGTAAGGGAGCACCCTGGTTCAGAGCCCTCCCCCCATCAGCTCTCCTCCTTACTGGGACACTTAGAATCCTGGGCAGTTTTTTTTCTTTGTTTTTGAGGGTTAGAAACAAAACAAAACATGTATTATTCAAAAGAAGTATGGAGTATTGTTAATTCAATTCATGGTCTCTTGAGCAGTTCAACAGTGTCCTTCCTCAGGACCTTTCCTTTTCTGTCCCACTGTCCTCAATGTGTAGGCTCTGTCCTCATGCCTATTTCCTCATTGCTGCAGCGTGACTGCTGCTGCTCCATAGAGCCACTTGTCACACATCTCAGGCAAGGTTTTACATAGTCATTTCAGGAGTCCTCCCAATTACTCCTTTCTCAGACATGAAGAAGAACTTAATCTGGGAGGGTGGCATGGGGGGAAAAAACTGATTATTAAAGAGGATTTAATAGACATGTTGGACATTTATGCACATTAAGTAATTACTTTTAGTTTGAAAATTTATATGCTAAGTGACAGATATATGTTCCAAATCCAGTGTGGTTTTGAAATATGTGAAATGTCAGGGTGTGATTTACTTCACCAGATCTTTAAAAATTATGAATACTTGACAGTGTTCTAATTGGGAGGCAAGAGTGTTTGTGTATATATGTTGAAAGTTTCTTTTAAGTCAATTCCTGTCCAGTTCACTTAATTTCTTATATTCATGTCATAGTTTCCTATACCCATGACCCTAGGACATTGTAGATACTTAGTGAATACTGCTGATTCATTGACTGTGGTATCCAAGGTCGACCTTCTCAGAATTAACACATGGGAAGAAAGTAGCAAATAATATGCACTAGAGTTCATGGCATAGTGGCAGTAAAGCTACTTTTGTGTGAGTCTTGTTCAGAATCCTCTTCTATAAGCTTAGCACACACAGGAACAGAGAATGGGCTGGCAAGCTACCTAGCAGGGTCATTAGTTCTCTCCAGCTTTGTCTAGAGCATTTTGGAGCCAGGTCTGTCTTTTTGTTGTCATTGTATTAGGTAACTACTTTTCTCATTTTAGGTCTAGACAGCTTTGACTTCCAGTATAAGCTGGAATCTTTTCTCTAATCCTCTTGGCCACTGTGAAAATGGGTTACTTCATAGGCTCTGTCCATGGTTTTAGTTGACTTCTAAGCAATTTAAAGACACTGTCCTGGCTCCCCCCTGCCAAAAAAAAAGAAAACCATTATCTCATCTGGCCTTACCATTCTGAGCATCTACAAGTACTTGTTTTTTTTTTAACTCAGCATTTAGTTTCCTCCTCTTTTGTTGTCTGGTCCCCAACTTGAGCATTATAAGCACATTTCTTTCCATCGTATGTTTTGACACATTGATGCTTACATTTTGTTTACCATAAATATTTATGTTAACATATATATATTTTGCTTTATAAATGAGGAGGGGTCCATTTATTATATTAATATATCTAATATATTGACTTATTCATTGGTTTATAAAAATTTGGGCTTAATTTTGCCTTTTTTTAGAAGATAGTTGTCAGAAACTAGGGTAAGTTATATTCATGTTAAACTCAGCCAAGCTAGGCACAATAATAAGATTTTATATATAAAATTGGCTCTTTCAAAGGTGGTTTCCATTTTTAAAGGAAAATTGAAAAACATTGGACTGTGATGAACTGTAACCATATTCACTAATTTCTTGGTACTTTTGAGTTATTGAAACCATCCTTTAGTAATTACCAGTTTCTCTCAGTAAATATTTATATCTGTTTTTTAAACTACTGTTTGTAATCTGATAAGAATGGAAAGGGATTAGAAGACGAATCTAGGGTGGAATACAGAAAATGACAAAAATGAGACAGTGAATAAAGAAATATGCTGTGATTGTTTTTATTTTATACTCCCCAAATTACCTATGATGAACTTAAGAGGTTTCATTTTTCAGTAGAAAAATATTTTAATTGTTCACTGTACTTTGGTATACCATAAAAGTCAAATCATTAACACTGTAATTAGCAATAGGCAAAAGTGGCATTGATTGCTTTTTAGAGCTAAAAGTACTCTGTCCCATTTTAAAATGTTAACAATTATGGGAGAAAAATTCCCACTTGGGCAGAATGTTATCCAGGTTGCTTCACTGGCAGGTGTTTGGCATTGCATGGAGTCTTAGATGAAGAAGGCTTCTTGGCAGTCTTTGGGAATGACTCCCTTCAAGGACCTCAGCTTCCTGCCATGAAAGCTCGCTCTATGTATTTTCAAAGCACGCCAGTATTGGTAGCAGTGTTCCAGTGGTCTCTGTGCTACTTCTAGTGAAGACCAAAGCTCTTCTTCCCCCCTCTGAATGTGAGATAGCTACAGAAGAAGATACCTGTCTGCTAACAAAATGAATTTTGCAATGTTTCCAGCAAATGCACTGCACGTTTCTTATTGTTTATGGGGCTTAACTCTGTCATTTATTAACAGATATAAACCTTACCTGCTTTTGGTCCCCTTTTAATATCATTGAATGCTATAGATATGATTTACAGTCATTCTAAAGTTTAAAATAAATAGCCAAGTCATATGATCCTTGGCTCCGAGACCATCCCCATTTCCCCCTTCCCTTTTCTCTCTCCCTGACCCAGCAGCAGGAAGCCTTTGTCTGAGGTGTTCATCTGGAACAACTTTTCCACACTTGTTTTCGTGTTCTGTGAGATCACAGGGCAGCAGGCCTACCTTTGAAGCTCCTTTCTCTTTTGTTTCTTTGCCGTGCACTCCAGTAATTAACTTTGTCCTTCTTTTATTTGTTCCAGTCAATCGCAGGCCACTCTGCTGAGCATCTTCTCCCAGGAGTACCAGGTTAGAAGTTTTCTCCTTTGTGAGGGTTGACAGGTGCCTAATTGAATGATGAATGTCCCTTTATTTCTTTGTAATTGAACTGCCAGCTCTCTGATTGGGTTGGAGGATGTTCTCCTTTCCACATCAAGCACCGCCTGCGTCTCAGTGGAGGCCTGCCAAGCCTACCCATCCATCTGTCTAATAACATCTAGCCTTTGCTTATTTGGTGGACCTGTAATAAATTATGCTAAACCATTATTATTCTGACAATAATAATTTCCCTGTGTTGCGTGGTTCCATGTGCTAAATGTTTGCTGACTTGCACTGTCAGTGCTGCTTTCCATTGCTGACAGAGATGATGATAAATGACCATTGCTGGAGTGGCAGAAGGCAAGAGAGGCAGAAAATGGAGTCATTTATCATGAGATGACAGGTGTCAGTCAAGTGGCAAGTCTCGATGGAATTACTTTTTTTAGTTTTCAAATAAGTTGTTTTTAAGCAATGTTCGTCCTGGTTAAAAATGGCAATTGGATTGTAAAACTAGAGTGCAGAGTACTTAGATGGAATTGAATTGAGGGAAAATTAATACAAATGTTTTCAAGGGAACAAGTTTTCCTTGCCCTTTGCAACCCTAAGCAAACTTATTTAGATTCAATTACTCTGACCCTGTTGGCTTTTACATACATACTGTACCTTGTGGTGCAGTCTGAAGACATCCCCGCCAAGCAGTGGAGATTAAAATGCATAGGTTTATGGAGTAGAAGGAAAAAAGACCTACCACCACCAAAATCCCCAAACTGTTATTCAGACAGTCCTATATGCTAGACGTTGGTATGAAGAAATATGTCATTTTTGTTCTTGAACCACCTTTGTGACACAACATAAAGATCTTTTCTGTTTTGTTTCAGAAACATATTAAAAGAACACATGCCAAACATCATACTTCAGAAGCGATTGAAAGTTATTACCAGAGGTATGACCTACCTGCCCCACTAGAGGGTATCATAGTACCTATTAATTGTAATAAAATTATGAATAAATTACTAAATTATGTTTCCATATAATGTTCAGAAGCATTTTGTTTTAAGTCTGTTATTTAAGACTTCAAATATATTTTTTGAATGATTTCTCAAGTACTTTGTGTTGTAGACTTAAAAAATATAATGAGACTATCTTGATTATATGTGTGTATACGTACGTGTAGGATATTGTTACAATATTATGAAGTCTCAGTTGACTACTTTAGTAGCCTTGACTATAAAACTACAGTTAGTCAGTTTTGACAATAAGTCAAAATACTTATTGTAGGTCCATGTTTTGTATAGATCCATTCATATGTTCATATGTACAAATATGTCCATGTATGTATGAAAGTTCTCAAATCCATATTTATTTATTTCTTTAGATCAGCAAGTTGAAAAATATATTAGAAAATAAGAATGAATATTGTTGCAGTTGTATTTTGCAGAATAGGTATTGGGTTAGCCATTCAGTGGGGGGAACGACATACCAAGTAAGGACATATGGAGCTATATAATGAAATACAACTCTCACATTTTAAAAGGGATTTTGTATTTTAAAAAGAAAATCTTGGGCATTAAGTCAACATCATAGTGTCCATGGGATATTTAATTTCAGCCTAATTTATTATAAGTAGTTTTCGAACCATTTTAAATAACTCTTTAAAAAATTTATTGGCTTTGTAATATGACTAATTTATAATGGTAAATGGTAATAGCTTTCACTAGAAATTATTGGTTTCTCAAATATTCAAGGACTTATTGTAAAGGATAAGTGTTTGAAACATAAAGTATTACACTTAAAATTGACAGATCAACCTTTCTGTGGTGAGAGTGACACTACTAATTTTAGATGAATGATTTTTATGCACAACCGTTTTATGAATGAAATTATAGATAAAATACTGGTATCATGCTTTTGTAAGGTAACTTTTTAAAAGTCAAGATGTGTTTATTGAAAAGAAAAGTTACTGAAGTTAAATTTTTTTTAAGTTATGCTATTTGCTATATATAATATAAGATACAGTCAGTTTTCAGTTATGGTATCTGTTAAAGAACAATAATACGTCAGTTGCACACACACACCTCTTGTGTCTTGGAGAGTTTCTCTTTAAACAAGTCTTCATAAAGTTTGAGTTGATTTATTCAAAAGTCATAATCTCCTTAGTGAAATTAACATTTAAATTAAAGTCACAACCTAAATCATACACATAAAATTAAGAATGCTTATGAAATGCTGTAAAGCCAACAACTGCTTTGGCATTCAGCCCCTACAAAGAAAGACTGAAGACTCATTTACATGTCAAAAGTACACCCTTGTTGTAAAAATTATAGTCCTAGGCCATCATTAAAAAGTATGGTTCTATGTCCGGATTTTAAAGTCTTATTAACCTTAGTGAAGGAAAATAGAGCATTTCCTAGGAATTTGAAGATCTGCTCTGAGGCCATCGGTCTGCCCCTCCTTAATCATTTTTCTCACTGTAAAAAGGCTGTTTCAGTAGATGATTTTCAAGATTGCTAAGTGCTGCTTTTAAAAATCTTAGTTTCATTAAGAAGTATATTTAATTATTTTAAGTAGGAACATACTTTATTAAATTATCTGTGTAGTTTAGGCCAGAAATAAAAATTTTACCTTTTTGTATGGTTACTCAGTGATGAGCAGTTCAGTGGGTAGTAAGAGAATACAGAAAAATATGTTGTCTTTACATTTTTTTAAATGTGCAAGTCTCAGTCATTACAAGGAGACATGAACTCTAAAACAAAATCTTGAATGTAGGGCCCTGTCCAATTTGCTCAGTTGATAGATCTCGGCTTGGCATGCAGAAGTTTCAGGTTTGATTCCTGGTCAGGACACACAGAAGAAGAGACCATCTGCTTCTCACCCCCTTCCTTCCCTCTTCCCCTTCTGCAGCCAGTGGCCTGATTGCTGTTGGCGCTGAGGATAGCTTGGGTGATATGAGCATTGGCCCCAGATGGGGGTTGCTGGTTGTATCCCGGTTAGGGCATGTGCAAGAGTCTGTGGTTCTACCTTCCCTCCTCTCACTTAAAACAAAAAACACAAAACAAAACAAAAAACTTGAGGTTAGGCTGTAATGGACAAACTAATGGGAAAGCAGTCTGATTAGTTTCTTACCTCACCATGCTGCTCCCTGACTCCCTGCCCTTTGTGCTTGGAGGCAGGCCCTGTTGTTACCTTTCAGATGGATTGACCTTATAGGCCTCTTGTTCTGAATGTGCAGGTTGAATGTTCTTGTATTCTCTAGGGTGAATTGTCCTTGAACGATTTTTGTTTTCCAGTTAATTAGAATAAAGGCAAATCATATTATATCAAAATACAGTTTAGCAGTTTGATGTTAACAATTTATTTACACTTTTTGCTTTTATGAAAGCAATATTCACCTATTATACAAATTGAGCATATTTGTGATGATTTTAAAAAGGAGAGAATGATAGATAACCACTGTGGTATTTTTCTTTCTAGTCTTTTTCAATCCATTTTTATACTGATGATGTCATGCTATATATGCAATTGTAAATCCTGAATTTTATAGTTGGAAAAATGTATATGACATAATATTTTGTATAAAGCTTTTTTATAAACATTTTACTGATTGCATTACTTCATCATATGAAAGTATCATAATTTACTGAATTATTCCTGTTGAACATAGCATACTTCTAATGCTCTGGTATTATAAATAACACTATGAAAAACATTTTGATGGATGTCTTTGTATTTTGGATTAGTTCCTTAGTATTTCTATAACTATAATTACTGGTTAAAACAATGAGCAATTAAAGATTTTATTATATGTTGACAAATTACTGTCTAGAAAGGTTGCAATGGTTTCCTAGTAGCAATTTTAGATAATTCTTGAGTATACATTCTTGCTAGCATTGAGATGATCTCAATTCAGAATTTGAAGTCTATATTTAAAACCATATAATGCACAATGCGATTCCATCATGGTTAACTGAAACTTCATAGTATCTAAATATTAGTAGAGAATGTTTTTGCAAGCTTTTGAATTATTGAGGAAATTTTTTGAGTTCTTCAAGTTGTAGATGTATAGTCACAGCTTGAGTGTTTTGAAAACAATTTTGTTCCTTCCTCCTATACTAATGTTATTTTATTTCCAATTGGGAAACACACTTGATAAAATGTGTATGCACACAAACACGCTTACAGATTGGTCGGAGTTGCAAGTTACTATCAGTAGTGAAGTTTAGAAATATTCTCTCCCATCTCCTCCCTTCTTCCAACACATGGTATCTGTGGGCTTGCTTTATTAGCTTTAGAGAATCAAATCAATTGAATTTCATTTAATTGGTAGGTTTTCTAAGCTTCACCATTATAGTTATCATGAAAATTTTAAAGAGCAAATAACTGTCTTATATTTAAAATCGGTACATAGTATTTTTCCTTTGAGATGCTAATGTATCTTTCACACTCAACAAACAGAAAGTGGACCTTCTCTGAAGGTCTTTTCAGGATGGTTTCACCCACAAGAAATAAGTTTGTTACTCCTCCTGTGGCGAAGCTAGAGGGTGACACATATCTTCAGTGCAAAATAGTTTTTATTTGCAAACAGACATTGAGAATAGAGCACATGTCACCTGAGTGTAGTGTTCAGGATCACATCTTTATAACCCAATTGTGATTCAGATCTTTACTAAGGATCTGTCGGTTGAAGGTTCAACGTTCATTTGTGTAGTCCTACCCAAAGGACCATCAAGTCTAGTTGGAGAAAGAAATCATATGAAAAGTCCGTGGTGTGAGTTCATATAGGATGCTTTGAGGATGCAGGAAAGGGTAAGATTAGGAATATCTGAATATTTTCCGTAATTAGTATGCCTACTTGATCACATGTCTAAAAATATGAATGAATCTGATCTGTCATTTTATGTGGGGGACAATGAAAGTTCTTAGAAAGGACAAATACAAATTCCAATGAATTTTAACTTCTTTTCCCTAGCACTTCTGAAGTATTAAAGGATATAGTTGGGAAACAGATTGGGAAATAAACATGTTCAGAAGCAGGTCTATCCTTTCCAGCATATGAAGGCACTGCAGTAGTGATCAGGATTGATCAGGATTTCACTCCAGAACTTTATTGCTTGCTAGCTAAAAGAGCCCAGATGTGTTTCATCAGTACCCTGGGGTTTGGTGTCTTTACAAGACCAACTGGGAAGTTTTATCAAGCTCATAATTAGGAATTTTCATGGTGTTAAGTATGAACATACTTTAAATATTATGTAGACTGTCTAGATCAAGGGTAGTCAACCTTTTTATATCTACCTCCCACTTTTGTATCTGTTAGTAGTAAAATTTTCTAACCACCCACCGGTTCTACAGTAATGGTGATTTATAAAGTAGGGAAGCAACTTTACTTTATACAATTTATAAAGCAGAGTTACAGTAAGTTAAAGCATATAATAATAATTATTTACCAAGTACTTTATGTCGGATTTTCGCTAAGTTTGGCGGAATAAATCTTTAAAAAACAACTTACTATAGTTAAATCTATCTTTTTATTTATACTGTGGTTGCTCCACTACCGCCTACCATAAAAGCTGGAATGCCCACTAGTGGGCGGTAGGTACCATGTTGACTACCACTGGTCTAGATAGAGATTTTATTATTGTTTGACCACTCCTGTTACTTTAAACTTAATAGAGAGGTTCCATTGGTCATTATCAGGATAATGATTGCTGCACAGTATTTAAATGAAATCATGTAATTTGTACTCAAAACGGTAATTCTCTAGCAGAGACAGTCTGGGGTTCACCTACTCTCTTGTTATTTCCAATCAGCTCTCACAAGCTCTGCTCTTGTCACACTAGAGCCTTTCCTGGTCCCTGGGTAGCCCAGCACTTTCTTGACTTTTGCACATCCTGTTCTCTTGCTGAGCATGTTCTTCCTGCCATGGCTTGCCACTTTCCTTCTCATAGGTCTCTACTTAGTGTTTATTTCTTAGAGATGGGCTTCCTGACTAACCCATTTAAGTTTACATTTTATTGTAGTGCATGTCATTATATATTTATTTCTCTATCTTTTCATTGTCTGTCTCTCCACTGTAATACAATCTCTGTGATGGCAGGAGCCATGGAAGTTGTGTGCCCTGCTATTGTTTCAGTACCTGGAATTAGGCCCAACACACAGTTGGCTTTCAAAAATATTGGTGGGATAAATGAATGTTGAGTAGAAAGTTGTAAAGATATCCTAATATCAGTATAGACTTAACAACTCTGACCCAGATTCTGAACCCTTGGTGAATGTGCACTTGGTTGGTTATAGACACACAATGAGCTGGTCTTATTTGACTGAACTGATTGGTCATTCCTTGAGCAGACCTATCAGTGCAATGTGAATGGTGTAAATTGCTAGAAGGTTCCTAATGGACCTATTTCCCAGGGACCTTTCTCTAAGCCACACTTACCTTTTCCCTTGTTTTTGAAATTACTTGTTTTCCAGTTAGATTTGAAAACAACTTATTCAAGAAAGGTCCCAATATGTGGAAAATGGACTTGTTAGAATTACTGCAATGTTATTGTGATCCTGAGACTCCCACCACCTTTAATAATGTGCTTTTTATTCCACTTACTTTATAGGAAAATCATACATCTTTATAAGCATACTTGTGAAATGTAATTTAAATCTGCTTCTGGCATTTTTTTAGATAAGATCTCATCTGTTGACTTTGATTTTTACTATCAAACAAATACTGTTAATTTATTCATGCTAACAGCATACTATAGAGAAAATGTCAATATTTAATTGTTTTCTTGTTTCATATGACTTTAAAATTATTTAATTTATAAAATAAAATTAATATAATCATTTATTAAAGAAAAAATATATATGTATATTATTACTACCTATTATAAGCCAAGAACTGTGCTAAGCTTAATAAATTGTTTCAGAAATAATTCCTTGCCTGATCAGGCAGTGGTGCAGTGGATAGAGCATCAGACTGGGATGTGGAAGACCCAGGTTCGAGACCCCGAGCTCACTAGCTTGAGCGCAGGCCCATCTGGCTTGAGCAAAAGGTCGCCAGCTTGGACCCAAGGTCGCTGGTTCCAGCAAGGGGTTGCTCAGTCTGCTGAAGGCCCGTGGTCAGGGCACATGTGAGAGAGCAATCAATGAACAACTATGGTGTCGCAATGGCAACGAAAAACTAATGATTGATGCTTCTCACCTCTCTTCGTTCCTGTCTGTCTGTCCCTATCTATCTCTCTCTCTGACTCTCTCTGTGTAACTGTAAAAAAAAAAAAAGAAAGAAATAATTCCTCTACTTTCACAGGGCTCTCAGCCTTCTACTGGGGTCAGGTTTGAGGTAGACAGATACAATATGCTGTGTAAAATGATGGGGAGGTGTACAAGGTGCTCCTCAATTATATATGAGAAACACTTAGCTTACTTCTGGTTTGTGGTGGATTGAAGTGGGTGACATATAAGAAGAAATATTAGTTTTCCATTGAAGGTTGGAGAGGGGAGCAATGACTAGAAATGAGGCTGATCAAACAGCATAGGTAGAAATCAGAGTTTGAAGAACCTTTCAAGAGCTTGTTAAGTGGTTATCGTTTAATTTTGAGATTTAATATGGGCCTTTGAAGTGTTTTAAGGAAGAGAATGGTACATTCAAAGTTTTGTTTTTAAAAAAAATCACTTTGGCCTGACCTGTGGTGGTGCAGTGGATAAAGCGTCGACCTGGGAACACTGAGGTCGCCAGTTCAAAACCCTGCACTGGTCTGGTCAAGGCACATATGGGAGTTGATGCCTCCAGCTCCTCCCCCCCCCCCCCACTCTGTGTCTCCTCTCTAAAATGAATAAAATAAAAAAATTTTTTAAAAAAAGTTAAAAAAAATCACTTTGGCTTTCATGTATGGATGGATTTGGGAAATTTCTGTTTTTTCCTTTTGTGTGTGTATGGGGGGGGGGGTTAGGAGATGAGGAGAGCTGGAGTTATGACAGAAATCCAGGGAAGATAAGATAATGACTTGTGTTGCCTATTAAATGTTTTATTTATTTATTTTTTACAGGGACAGAGAGAGAGTCAGAGAGAGGGATAGATAGGGACAAACAGACAGGAACAGAGAGAAATGAGAAGCATCAATCATTAGTTTTTCGCTGCCGTTGCGACACCATAGTTGTTCATTGATTGCTTTCTCACACGTGCCTGGACCGCAGGCCTTCAGCAGACCGAGCCACCACTTGCTGGAGCCAGCGCCCTTGAGTCCAAGCCGGCAAGCTCTTTGCTCAAGCCAGATGGGTCCGTGCTCAAGCTGGCAACCTCGGGGTCTCGAACCTGGATCTTCTGCATCCCAGTCCGCCACTCTATCCACTGCGCCACCACCTGGTCAGGCTTGTATTGCTTATTAAAGGAGTACTGACCCACTGATGACCAGTCTGTCCCATTTTTTCCTAAGATGTCAACCAGTCTTATGACACAAAATTAAATAAAAACGATGATATGGGTTCATTGATGCTTTTTTTAAAAATCATAAGTGAACTTATTATCTTTCCCTGAGATGGCTGTGGTAAGTATAAAGCCAGCATGACAGGGATAGTTTTTGTCAAAATCACTTATCTGTTCACTTTACATGTTGAGAAGTAGGGAAAACCGATATGCTCGTACTGCCTACCCCCAACTTCCGTTAGTTGCTCGTAGTTTGGGGGTGAGTTGTTTTGTTATCCTTCTCTCTTCAATGCCTCCCTGTGACAGTAGCATACTTTAACTAGAGTTGAGCATGGCATTTGCCCAGGAGAATCGTGTACACACAGGGGATGCTGACAAGTCTATGCTGGCCTTTTTCTTGTCACTGCATTACTACTTGGCGTTCTCTTGTCTAGGTACCTGAATGGAGTGGGGAAAAATGGAGCTGCCCCAGTGCTCCTGGAGCTAGCCAATGAGGTAATGTTATTGTTATTCTTTTATTTTAACCAGCAGAAATCTAAGGGGCCTATCTAGCATAGCTTTGCTTAGAATTAAAATTAAGCTTTGAGATAAAAAACTTGAGGTGCATTAGACATTTAAATTGCTCCCTAGTCTACCTGTACATTTAATAATTGGATGAAGGACATCATATATTAATCAGTTAACATAATTAGTCTTCTTTTGAGGAACATGTATAAACAATTTCTTGGTTTCTTTTGTGGGAAATTTCAACCAAACAGCCCAGGACATGCTCTTCTTTGAATGTGTTGTCCTAATTTAGTGTGAGAAATACCTGTGTCACGTAGAGATTCATGCCAAGAAAATCTATGCTAACTATTATAAAAATGAAAAGAGAAATTGTATACTTAAAGATGTAACATTTACTTGATTCATTTTTTTTGTTAGCAAACTTTTATTATAATAAAAGATACATGCTTTGTAGAAAAGTCTCTTTATATGAAGAAACATACTGTTCTCATTAACACCATGTATAAAGTGATTTATTGAACTTATTTGTTAACTCTAATCTGCTTCTGTTTAGGGAAACAAATAATAGTCTTACATTTGAAAAAGGAAACCCTAAAGATTTCCCATGAATGAAGAAGCTGTAAAAAGTTTATAATAGTTGCAGAAAGCATACTGAAAAAATAAAATATTTAATTCATAAACTTTAAAATATTTATCCACTGTAATAAGAGCAATACAATATTTAGTCTGACTTGGAACTGCTTATGCAAACCTCATAGGGATGGAATGAAGTGTACACTGTTTTTGTGTTGCATTATAATGGAGAACATAGAAGCAAGGCAGAAAATGTGTGTTTGCATTAAAGATGACTTGGTACTGTGAGCATTAAGTGTTGCAGCAGCAGCAAGTTCTACATGTTACATTAGCAAGGAAGGATGGCTTCTCTCACAGCTTCTGTCTGCTGTATACCACTACAGTCAGCAAATGAGCAATTACCTATCAGTTACTAGAAGGTTTTAATAGTCTAGACGATGTCTACACCATCTGATAGGATAGTTAACATATAGAATGCATTTCTCCTCTTCTAGCAAAACATGCATTTTATTCACCTTAGTTACATTTCTAGAGCAAGATGTTTTTAAATGTCTCCAGACTTGTCTATTGTGAGTCAATTCTATTAGCAGTGGGAGGTATTTTACAACTAGGATTTAGTGATTGTCTTTTATGAAAAAGAAGATTGAGCTAACAGCATTCTATGTACAACATCAAGAAAGAATGTGACACAAATGTGGTACTCATTTTTATAGAGGATATTCATGGCATAAGTTTTATATGGTAGCAGTTTATATTCATTTGAATTTTTAATGGATATTTCTGATGAGCTTAGCTTATTTAGCTAGCTTCAACTTCTGTTTTCTAGTACTAATGAAAAATTTTAACCCACTAACACCTTTTTTCTAGGTCAACAAACCTGTTATTTACTGTGAATATATAGCAATATTTAACCAAAGAAAATAAATATTTTTTTCTTTTTCTTTTTGGCTGCAGATTAGAATAAAGATAATTATACTCTGAGATGTTGCTAATGCATTAGGGAAATTTGGGAATGACTGGTACCAGATTATGGCTTCTAAACAACCAAGCTGCCATTTTTATATAGTATTTAATACTTAAATGACATATGCTTGCATCTGGTGACAACTGATCTGATGGTAATGCTTTATGAGTCAATATATATTTAATCAGTGGAAACTGTAAAAATTGATGAGAAATATATAACATTGGTACCTTACAGTGTGTAGCAGCTCTCTCTAATAAGAACACTGCATTGTTGATTTGGGGGTAGGGACTATATGTGGCCATCATCGATTTTATAAATGTCTTGATACCAATTTTTCTATCTCAAGGCTCAAAATGAACATTTTAGGAAATCTCACTTTGTTAGTGATAATAAAATCAGTCATTCTGTTCTCTCCACACAAATATTTTCAAGTGAGACTTGAAGCACTATGAATTTTACTTACATGCTAAATTCTGACATGAAGCATGATGGCCCTATTTCAGAGAAAGATGGACACATGATTAATATGAAAATTAGGGAGATGCAAGTACCTGAACTAATAAGGTAGTCCTTATTCAGGCTGGACTACCTTCAGTAATTTCACCATTTTTCATGTGTCAGCTCTGATGTGGGTTACTGGGAATAAGCAGCTCCATGGAAAGCATTTCTTTCTACTTGGGGAATTTAAGGGCATCCAAGTACATACATATTTGAAAAAAACTGTTCATACAAATGAAGCCAGCCTTTTTGTCTAGTTACTAAATCAAGGAAAAATTTTGGTATGAATACGGGACTTGAAAACCTGTCAAGAAGAATTCACAATGGTAATATATGAGGAGCATTGCTATCTTACACCTAAGATAAAACGACTTGTTTTAGGGGAGCATTACTGCTCTTGAAAAACACATACCAATTTTATGGTGAAATTAAGTCAATGGTTAATAAAAGATCTGAAACCAGAAAGAAGGAAATAAGTTTTCAAAAGAGTAGATATGTTTTTAGTTAATTAAAATGACATTTAGATTGTGTGTTCCTTGTTTTCTGTTTGATCCTTTATTTAAAAAAAAAAAAAAAAGTTATCTCCCTGGGTTCTTTATCAACTAAATTGATTAAGTAACAGTTCTGATAAGCCTAAGGACTGTGATCTTATCATGCAGATACCATTACTTTTTTTTTTTATTAATATTTCTGCATTATAGCTATTTTTCTTCCCTTAAACAAGACATTTTATACATAAAGAACTTATACCCACATTTCAGTTAAGTGTTCAGAGATAAACTCAAATCATTAAAATTCTTATTTTTTTGTGGCTAAGGACACTTAATTTAGTTTCTGAAAACAGTCGGTAACAAAAGGAATTTTTATTTGAAATTGTGTTCAAAACAATGTCAATATAGATAGCTGGAAAGGAAGAAGAATGGCCAGAATAAAAAATAATACTAGCGTGCCAATGGGAAAAATGAGGAGAGGTAAGAAGAGCCCATTTCACTCTTTTAGATGAATGCTATTTCTAAGTTGTTCCATCCTTTTTGCTACAATATTACATTTAATAAATTTGACCCATTTATTCTTTTCAACAGCACAGATCATACTTGTTATTATTTTATTATGATGGAAGCCACCAGGAATGGGAAAGGTTTTAATGAATAATTCTTGCTGTGGTTGATTAAAATTGACTTAATCTTCAGTGTTGACAAAATATTGGAATATCAACTGCTTGCAGAACTTGACAGTTTTAATTTTTCATTTCTGTTTTGTAAAGGTGGACTATGCACCCTCATTAATGGCTCGGATTATACTGGAGAAGTTTCTACAGGAACACAAGGAAACTCCACGTGAGTTACCTTTTTTCTTTTTTCTAATGTTACCTTTTTTCCACCCTTCCCCCAATAATTTACACAATATTTCAAGTCATTTAATGAGAGCCAGATTCCAAAACAGCTATCATGAACAGTTAATGACAATTAAATGCAATATGAAAGACCACCCACAACTTAAATACTCTTCCGAATAAAGCTTTATTCTTTGTCTAAATACTGCATACACCTCACCATTCAGCAAAATAGACAATGTGTATCAAACTCAAAAATTGACTCATCTCTCATATATGGAAAAAGATACATCATTTAAAAAACCCCTGTCAGAAACTGACTCTAAGAGAAGCATTCATCCATTTTTATTTTAATTCAGCAAGGCTGGAGAAATACAACTTCCAAATGCAAAAGTGAATTTCACTGGTCTTCGTACAAGAAAATAAAAAATAACAAAATAGGAAAGAATAGAGCTACCGGAGGAGGTTCAAGCCTAAATTAATTTGCCACTGAAAAAATACATTTTGTTATTTTCTCTGTGTCAACTGCATGATTAAAACCGGCTGTTAAGTGAGCTCTGGGGATGTGCTCGTAAAAGATTTATGAGTAATATTCAATGTGATATTCAAAGTGAGTCATGAATATCAGGATAATTGCTCTCAGTGCTGGTTCTTTTACTAGGCAGGAGTTTGTCAACTGCCCCATAAATATTTGCCTAGTCTCATGTAAAAAAAGACAATTTCATCTTCTGCATTTTTATTACCTAGTGTAATGTTTACCTTTGGAGCTTAGCTGTGGTAGAATAGGTGAAAAGCTTAGGAATATGCTTCCTGCATATAATCTTCCCTCTTTGAAAGTAGAAGATAATGGCTACTAAAATATTATTCAGTAGTACACGTTGCATTTTTATTTTTTTATTTTTTGTCAGGGATTTCTCCTGTGATTTTCTTTGAATCTGCAGTTATCAGTGACTGGTGGCCCAGTTACCTTGCGAAGGTTTCATTTGAATGAATTAAGTACTTCCTCTAAAAATTCAATATCATTTCAATAGATGTCGCCTCTAAAGTAACCTGCAGTGATGCTTCATGAGCAAATCACATGATGTCAGAATGGTATGGTTTCGATTTAATCAAGAAAGAGATTAAAGTGGATGTGTGTTATTTTCAACTTCACCGCAGCACCACCATTTGTCAAAGTCAACCTTCTGATTGCTTTGGACCTACTGCTATCCAGGTCTTGTCAAAATAGTAGTCAGCATAGTCTGAAGCAGGTAGACTGGCCTATACAAAGCAGTATCAAACACAGTAAAACAGAATTCATTGACTTGTGAATTATGAAGTTAATAGGATGCTCATAAATTTTGTAGCCATTAATTTATCTTTATTGCACTGGCACATCTTTGGTACATTTCTTCTTTTTATTTTGTACCATTTTATACAGAGTTAAATAGTACTAAATATAATTTTGATGTGTACTGTATATCAGAATTCCTGTCTGTAATTCCAATATGAGGATTAAATGTCTTGCATGGATACACTGGAGAAGGACATGAGCATATTTAGAAACATATCAAGGAAAGGGTATATCAAGAATGTGGCTTCTTGGAAAGGGAGCAAATGTAAATATTGTATGCTCGAATTGCCCGATGATTATGTATAATCAAATAACTGTATTTTGAGGCTTTTTCTTTTATAATTGGTTGGGTTAATGGCTGTTTTAGTGTGAGTTGTTATAGAGTCAGATTTTTTTTTCTTGAAGTAAAACCATGACAGATATTTGATGTTATTTTTAATCATCAAACTAGGCTATTGTGAAGCCACCTTTTAACTCCCTTCTTGCCAGTAGGCTGACTGCCAAACAGCTCTTGCAATGCTCTTCTGGACAGAAAATTATTTTTTAAATCTTTTCATACTTACATGACAAACCATTTTAGAGCTTTTATCACGTTTAAAAAGTAACAGAGAATGTTAAAATTATTGTCAGAGTATAGAATTTATTTAATTTACTGATAATCCTGGGCTGTCTTTCTTCTCTTTGTCTTTCTCATCTCCCCTCCCCCTTTCTTTCTTCCTCTCCCTCACCCTTAAAGAGCTTTAAGATATTGTGGCTTATATTCTGACACTTTCTTCCCCTTCATAGCAGCGACCTAGCAGGCCTTTGGCAATGAAATTCAGTGCACATGGCTCCGCAGTCAAATCATCAAATTTTCCTGTGTGTATATTAGAGTTTTGTAATGTTTTTCCATTATGAAACAATGCGGGGATAATTGTCTTTGGTAGCAATTAGCTAACAGGTTTGTTCAGTGCTATTGGCAGAGGCATCCATCATCCCCCTTCCTGACCACACTTTTTGTCTAGTGTGGACCATGGAGATCAATAGAATTCTATATAGGGGAAATCACCTCAGCTTTAATGAGCTGCAAGTCTCAGTTAGTCTTGGTTTGTGTTTTTAATTTTTTCCTTTTAAAATTAGGAATTGGGGAAAAATTCGATTCCTTTGGGAGTGGAGAGTACTATCTATGTACTATTACTTCCACTCGTTCAATACTCAGTTTTAAATTGTTTTTCCTTCTATAAAATGATATTGCTAATAACAACATGGAACACAGAAGCCATGTGATTTCAGTAATGTATACCTTAATAATATCTAATCTTATGAAGTACTGCTTGGTTTTCTTGTGCAGTAATTTTTGGAGTATATGCATATTCTTTGCAGCGTGTCAGTAGTTAAAAAGAAACTTGAGTGGCACTTGGATAACAAACAGTTGTGTTGTACTGACTTAGTTATTGTCCCTGGTTAATGTTTATGATCTTTTAGAACATTTTCTGCTGTGTGGTTGCTTCCCCTCACAACATTGACACATATCATAGAGGCTGAATTTCAGAGAGGATAAGTGACTTGACCATAGTCCTATTAAACCTGTTCAGAAGAATTAAGTTATTTTTCTTCCTCCCATATGAGACAGAATAGGGACTGTTTACTCATGTTGCACCATTTTCTTTTCCTCATGAAATCTAAATGGAATCTGAAGGAGGGTTGTTCTCAGGGAGAAGGTTTTGGTTAGCATTTTCATGGATTTTATGGCCTTTGAATGACTCAGTGAAGTAGGTGAGACAGAGGAGGCTCATTTACAGTTCAGGAACTTTAAGAAGTATGAACGGAAATGGTAGTAAAGGGCATGGTGGTGAATGGCAGTGGCTCTTCGAGCTCCTTTTATTGCATTACCATGAATAAAGTACCAGTTAGAATAATTGTTGGGGAAATGCTGTCAGAATAGGGTTGCAGGTTTTTGTGTCACATTGCAGACCTGGAAAAAACCAGGAGATGGAGAGCTCTTTTTGTTATCATGCCATCAGTTCAAGTGCTTGAGCCTCACCCCACTCAACAGCCCTTCTTCCTAGTGTAGGATATTACCAACAACATTTTCATTAGTAATGAGCAATAGGTAGATTATATTTGCATCTGTTTTCTTAAAGAGAAAGTCCTTATTTTTTAATAACTCCTTTAAGGGTCCAAATACATTTTTTTCCTCTTATATAACATGTTTTCTAATTCTACCAGCAGAGTATAATTGGCAAGTGATGACCAGTTACAGACTACACAGTTGCTAAAGTAGCCTGAATTTTAAATCTGTGTTTTATAACACAGATTTAATCTACTCCTGGGATCTCACTTTCCCATCCTAACTTTTGCAAGAAGACTGGGAATTTTGTTTATTGTTCTTCCGTGCTCCCCAATATTAGCACACATCCCACTTCCTTCCTGTTAAGCCTCACACATTAATTGTGTGAGTGACTGAATGAAGAAATGAATATCACACTAAAAACTGTGACTTTCTAATAAGAATCATACTATAGATAACACTGTTCATGAATATTTTCCTGACTGGAGTATATTTGAAAATGGAAATATCCTTAAATGGGAAAAATTATCTAACTGTTCACAGTTCTTTCATGGAAATCAATCATCTATAACTTATAAAATCTCTTATTAATAGGGAAGCTAGTGTTATAATTGAATGATAAATTAAGCATATTGACTACCTTGAGTCTGAATGTATGTAGATTAAAATTTTTGAAGAACCACTGGGAAAATATGTCTATCCACCTTAAAAACTGATTTTTTTTCCTTAAGATTTTATACAGCTTTTCTTTTCTTTCTTTCTTATAGCAATATACTCTGCCTGGCTTTGGGATAGCTCTGTTAATACTAATATTCTTTTAAAATGAAAAGTACAGTAGAATGAAATTTATAGTAAAGATAAATGTTTTGTAGAATACCAATTTACTCTCTTTTTTTAAGGAGATGTATTCTTTTACCTAATGTGTGTATTTCTCCCTGCCCCCAAGTGAAATGACATTTTATCCACTGGAATTACTAATTTCTGTCCTTTTTACATGACCTTAACTTCATTTGTGAAAGAAACTGGTTTTAAGCTTTTGGCCGTATATGCTAGAGTTAGAACACAGCACAGTCACCTTTAAAACTCTGGGTTTAAGTGAGAAAGCATCCAGTAGGTGTTTGAATCTGATTAGACTTTGTGTAGCCCCTTCCTAACAATACTGGATTATTGATTCCTTTGGAATTCATGTTCTTTATTCTTCTGCAGTTTGTCAAGAGCTATTAAGTTGCTGACTGTATCCTGAGTATTACATTAGGTAGGTACTGCAGTGGAAGGAAAGAGGAATAAAATTCAGAGCATTTCTGGCAAAAGACTTCACAGCTTGGTAGTAGAAGCATATACATAATGTAATTATCTTTCTATAGGTGTTTTTAGAGGTAAAATCATGCTGGGAGGAGTCAATGGAAAGATGCATTTTGGTTAGTAGAGTTAGAAGAGGCTTCATAGACTGGGGGAGTATGGCTGAAGGGTAAGACAACTTAAGACAGAACTGTATGAACCGAGGAAGGAAAATGGAAAAGTGTGAGGTCTGTTAAGAACAGTTTAGAGACGCTAACTAAAAGTTTTTGCACAGTCATGGTTGGACTTCAAATTGGCCAGATTCAGTTAAGATCATATGATGGAAGGCACTGAATTCCAGACCTAGCAGTTTATATTTAAATGAGCAGGAAACCATTGAAAATTCTAAAGAGCAGAGTAGAGCTTTCTGACAACACAGATGTGAAAGATATCATTTAGCCGGGGGTAAGTATTCAGGATTCTGAATTCCTGGCACCTTTCTGTAACCCCATTCCTTCTCTTTCTTTCACATAAGCATTTTGGAAAACAGTTGAAGATGAGTAATATTATTAAAGAAATAGCAAAATCAACTTTCATTTATTTTTTAAAAGCTCTTACAAATTTACTTAGTGTTAAAATATTTGCAATCCACTTTGTAAAGGAACATGACACAGAGCCCCGTGTTGTTATGCAGTTAAGAACCAAGGTTGAGGATAATAATGCAACACTATGTAGAACGGATTGTAGTGAGGAATATAGTGAGAGAGAACAGTTACTAAGCTATTACATTATTCTTAGAAAATTTAGAACAAGTCTGAATTCAGCTTTGCAGAAGTGAAAAAGGAAAGAAAGTCTGTATAGGTCCGTGATGGCAAACTTATGACATGCGTGTCAGCACTGATACGCATAGCCATTTTTGATGACACATGGCTGCATGCAGCTGCATTCAGAGAAGTATGGGGCCACATGCCGAGAAGGACGTTTCATCCTCAGCTCCTGCACGACCAGGTGCAGTAACGGAGGATAAAACATTTGCTGTAGTGTAGACACTCTGTGCCAGAGGTCTGTAGGCCAAAACAACAGAACTTGGGCACAGAGCGTCTAGTTCTGGGACTTCTGGTTAGTCCGTTTTTCTCAAAGTGACACACCACCAGAGTTATGCTCGGTTTTTTGGCAAATTTTGACACACCAAGCTCAAAAGATTGCCCATCACTGGTATAGGTCATACCAATGTACTGAATACTAGTGATAAAGAACTGAAAGGAAGATGAATCTGAAATCTCAAACTAGAGTATCTCATAATAATATAAGTAAGAGTTGCTTTGGTTTGGGGAAGGAAAAAAATTGAATTCAGTTTGGGCTACTAAATTGAGGTTCCAGGGCATATCTTCTAGAATGCTTTTGTAATATTACAAATTTGGGGTTCCTTCTCAGGAGCATAGTGTAGAATTAAGTCATCTATATATAAATGAAATGTTCTTTCTAAGACAGTTCAAATAGCAAGAGGCTCTCTCCATTCTATATATGAACCTTTATTTGATTCTTAATTATTCAAGTCATTATTTAACCCTTGAAATTATTAGTGTTTGAATTTAAATTTCATTGTACCCTAAATGTTTTCTGCCCCCTAAATGGTAGAAATTAATGCATATTCTGGGAGTAAGTGCCTCATTGAGAGGAAGAGAATGAATGAAGCTTCTCTAGCTTAGTATTAAAGGGAATGTTTCTAACTCTCTGCAGACCTCTCATTTATTGATTACATATTTATTGAATAGAAAATATTATTTCCTTACATATTGCATTAGAGTACCTTTCAGTCTTTTAACATCTTAATTGAGATTGGTGAGATTATACACACATAACACAATGTTATAGAGAGCAGAAAAGCAAATCCTGGAGGGTAAGGGGGAGGGCGTTGCCGAGAGGGGGAAAGGGGTAGGAATTTGAGTTTATTTTGGACCCTCAGCTTTTGTTGATAAAAATTGTATCTCTGGGTAGGCATTTTCTTGTATCTATTTATAGACTTGATTTTTACAACTGATGGAATGAGAAAATGACTTATTTTCGCTAGTTTGAAAAAGGAGTATAGAAGCAGCACATTCATTGCATGATAAATATTAATGATAATGATTATACTGAAAGCTTTGTCATTCAAGAAGCTCAGAATTGGAAATTAGATTCCAACTATGCTTTATGTACAATGTAGTTAGTGACATTTAATGAACTCTATTATCCATGATCGTAGGTACAAGTGGAGGATGGTTACTTGAAATTAAAAAATAATCTATCTTGGCTATTAATGTTGGTATTTTACTGAACTTCTTACAAATCTTGTTAACTGTAGAAAACTTTTATTGATTAAAGTTCTTCCCCTTATATTGTTTTCACGACTGGTGAGGAAAATTTTAAGATATTAAAAGCA
This sequence comes from Rhynchonycteris naso, assembly GCA_037038555.1. Classification (NCBI taxonomy): domain Eukaryota; kingdom Metazoa; phylum Chordata; class Mammalia; order Chiroptera; family Emballonuridae; genus Rhynchonycteris; species Rhynchonycteris naso. The sequence goes on along the minus strand of CM072999.1, from coordinate 81,864,693 downwards.
AATTAATGAGTGAGCGGTTGTCTGGGTTGAGCAGGAAAATGGTGAGGTGGCAGTTGCAGAAGGACAAGCGGGATTACAGACTTGATTCACAGCCTGAGAGACAAGAGTGATCAAGAACTGGTGACAAGTTGTTGCTTGATTTTGACAAAAATATTTCCCACTACCCCAACTGGAACTTTTGCTTCAAGAAGGATCTAGAAGTAAAAAATGTTTCATCAGTGTATGGTATTTGCATATGCTAAGTTTTCTAGTACACTCCTGATTTCATGGGATTTTTTTTTTGTCTGTTTAGGGAAAATGGTTTTAAGAATGTACAATAAAGTAGAATCTTCTTAGAACTTTAAAAATGCTTTTATTAATACAAGTTGATATGTAAGAAAAACTCTTTGCTGGTCAATATTATTATTTAGTTTGATATGAAATATTGAGCAGTGCCATTTTTGGTCATTCTGGAATATTTATTGCAGCAGAACCATGTTGATTTATTTTCATCCTTATAAGCACAGTCATTTACTAGAAATACTTTCTATTTATCTTGAGAGTAGTAGTTAATTTGGATGCCAAACTATAATGTATAGTTTCCCCTTTTAATTACAGAATTCCTTATTTTACGTTTCTTTAAATCAGGTCATTTGAAGGGGCAGGGTGGTGGACAGAATTTTTGCCTGAGCCTATCAAGACATCAAGTCATGTCCTCTAATAATTTTATAATTATGAAGTGGAATGTGGAAATTATGGAGTGGAAAATCAACTGATTTTTTTCCCCCAGATGATGAAATGTACTACCTTGAGAATTACCATGGCTTGTATTTTCAGGAGTAATAACAGCTTAATTGCCAGTAAGCCTGGCCTCTTTACTTGCTCTCTTCCATAGCCTATCTGTCATTATCTAACCCCATCCTTGCCAACACTTGCCCTCCTTCTCCACATGCACACCTAATAGAAGACTGCAAGGTTGTCAGTCTTCTAGTTTTTGTGCCTCTTGTGTAGATCTTTTTTTAATCCTGTGCTGTTTTCTCCCACTTACTTTAAAGCCTTGGGTACCAAATTTGGTCTCAGTCTTCAGAGTGCCTTTCAGCCTAATTTATTCTCTTGACAAAGAAGTTTCAAACTTAAATTTGCTTTTTCTTCTGGAGCAGGAATGCCCCATACTCCCATATTCTCTGTATAGCTCATTTCTGGGCTCCCATTATATTTCTGCTTCCTTATCCACTGGCTTAGATTGACTTTCAGCTTTTGTCCTTCCTGATGTCTTCATGTAATTATTAGGTGCTTAGGGCAATTTTACTAAACAAAAATAACAATACATGATATTTATATTATCTGTGGTATATGCCACGTACCTTTCTAAGGGCTTTACAGACTTGGACATTTAATCCTCAGAACAACTTTCTGAGACAAGTGTTAATATCCTCATTTACAGATGAAGAAAACAAGACACAAATATCTAAAGTGACTTACCCCAGCCCCAACATTAAGTAGCCACCAGATAATTCCAGAGCCCATGCTCTTAACAGTCATGCTAAACTGCCTCCCTAGGAAAAAAATATTTTACCAGACAACTCTGTTGTGAAATTTGTATGGTTGTATAGTTTTCATGAGTCAGAAAACTTATGTCAGCACTGTAGTTCATAAAAGCTATTGCCTGGACACAAACTCATCCAAATCCCCAGTTTATCCAAGCAGAGGTCTTATTTTTTTGTAACACTCAGACTTATAAGTGCTTGTGTAATTCATTTACTTATGTCATATATAGTACTATATGTCTTTATAAAAAGGAGTCTTAACATATCAGTACTTAACCTTTACTTTTTAATGATGAGATTTTAAATTGTTATTGTGCTGACATAATTAGATGTAACACCTAAAGTGCTGTGTGTGTAGCTATAAAAAGAAAGTAATGTGACCTAGGACCGGCAGTAAAGCTGTATCTGGGAGAATCCTATGTAAGGTTGAAATTGAATGTGGTAACTGCAATTATCTAACAGGAAGTCTATTACCTTATGATAAAACTGTCAAAATAATGATTGGGTATTCCCACAAATTGTACAGAGAATCAGTAAAACCAATATTACGTCACTGTTTGAGAATTTAGGAATTCCACTTCCTCCTAATTCATGAGATGATGCTAATATATTTAAGAATGAGATAATTCTGTGGTTTTTCATACTGCTTTATTATGTAACTTTTTTCCGATTAAATATTTTTACCTGAGAAACTTGATGAAAAACATTTTTGGAAAATAGGAGTAGTATTTCTTCATTAGTCAGATAAAACACACCAGCAATATGAGCTTATTTCTTTTGCCTTGCAAGGACATAAAATACAACATTTTGAGTAGCTCTTCTTTGTCCATGGCAGGTAACTTCCGGTTCATTCAGGACCCAAGCCTTGACCTTTTGGATTATAGTTGCTCTGTGATATCATTGTATACAATCTAACCTTTGCATTTTCATAGGTATTACCAAATTAATCTAGTTAAAACTAAGTAGTATGTGTAGATAAATGATTTGTCTTCCTCTCTAAGCCACCCAACCTTCAACTTCTCATTTCTGTCTTTCAGTGTAAGGAGACATTTTATATAACTAGCACAGGAATGATTTTTGTGGAATGTGTTTCTTGTTTTGCTTTATCCTCTGGTCTCACATCCATAAACATTAGTTGGCTTGAATTACATATTTATTGGATAATTTATCTACTATTTGCTTATGACTCTAGGATTGAGAAGATATTAAAGAAATTTTATAGGTAACACATAAAACATTTGAATAAAACTTGATTGTTTAAAAAGGTTTTGATATGTTTTATTTGACTTATTCAACAACTATTTTTAATTTATTTGTTTAAAATTTTAAATATTTTATTTTTAATTGTTATATGATATTAAATTAGTTTCTGGTATACAATATAGTGTTAGAACATTTATATACCTTACAAAGTGATAACCAGAATAAGTCTAGTAACTATGTGTCACTGCACACAGTTAAAAGATATTATTTACTTTATTCCTATACTGTACATTACATACCAGTGACTTATTTTATAACTGGAAGTATGTACTTCTTAATCCCCTTCCCTTTTCCGCCCATATCTATACAGCAAATCTTTAACATAGATAAGGCGAATGTTATTTTGCAGTTTTATGTAGACTAAACAGAGCTCAGGATAAATGACCACATAAAGAGCAAGATCTCGGACTTAACCTTAGATTGCTCATGCCTACATTCTCCTCTACTTAACCTCATTATATGCCTAAAATACACAAAAGAATGAACAAAAGTAGTGAGTGAGGGAAGAGACCTAAATCTTCTAATTTCAGTGTTCTTCCTTTTATTATTTAGAGAACACCATTGCCTAGATATTGCCCAAGTGTTTAATCTCTTTTTCTATTAATTATTTCTTGATTTTAGAGAAAGAGAGAGAGAATGAGAGAGAGCGGTCAATTTGTTGTTCTACTTATTTATGCATTCATTGTTTGATTCTTGTATATGCCCTGACCAGGGATCAAACCGGCAAGGTAGGCATATCAGAACGATATTCTCACCAACTGAGCTACCATTGTTAATGTCAGCAGAGTTTGTCTCCTTTCTACATAAATCTCATCTATTACAGTTTGTATGTATTTCTCTTTGTTGAGTTAGAATTCCAATTGGTTGTTGACCAGCTTTCACCCTGGCTAACTTATTTGGGAGGCATAGTTTGCTCTTTAAAATTGGAAAACATCTATTTTTTTGCTGTTACATTGCTTAAAGATGATTTTGTAAAGTGCCTAGCATGGTGCTTGGCACTCAAATAGGCATTCAATGATAGTGATTTTTATAGTGATGGGCTGTAGTATTCTAATAAATAGTTATATGAAATATATGAAGGAGTTAATTGACCCTTCAATTTCATTAAGTCTTTTGAATTTTGAAATCTCTGATAATTTTGGAAATCCCACAAACTCCTGAAATACTTTTTGTGAATCTGTAGGAAGAATTTAATTATGGTCTTATCAAAGCTGCATAGAATGGGAAAATGGATTCAATTTCATGAATTTTTTTTCTAATTAATTTTATCTCATAACAAAACAACAGCATGTGTTTGGTGTGTATGTATGTATATGCTATGAAAAGTTACAACTTTTTTTGCTATAATTACTAATAACTGTATCTTATACTTCATGGATTCTTTTTTAATTAACACTCTTTCAAAAGCCACATTAGTTGTATTTTTGGTGAATAATGTAAGGATTAAAATTCTCATGAGTTTATTTCTGAGGGCAGCAAGTCTACGAGAAAGTTTTTACTTTAAAAAATTTCTTTTATTGAGACAATTTTATATTGACAGAAAAGGTCAAAGATAGTGAGTGCTCCTTATACTAGCCACTAAGTTTTAGTTACCCCTAATGTTATAATATTACATTAATGTGGTACATTTGTCAACACTAAGACAAATAATTATCAAGTAATTGGTACATTACTATTAAATAAGTTCCCAACTTTATTTGAACTTCACCACTTTTTCCGTTGATGTCTTTTCACTGTCTAGGATCCAATCGAGAATCTCTCATTGCATTGAATTGTCATGTTTCCTAAATCTCTTCTAGTATGTGACCGTTACTCAGCCTTGCCTAGTTTTTTGATGGCCATGATGGTTTTGATTGGGTTTTCTATAACATGTCTCAATTTGGATTTGTCTGATGTTTTTCTTACAGATAAGCTGGAATTTTAGGTTTTGGAAAAGACTACCACAGGGGTGAAGTTCCTCATATTATATCATATCTTATCAATCATATCATCATATTATGGGGTGCATGTTACCAATGTACCATATTCCTGGTTATGTTAATCTTAATCTCTGGTTAAGGTTGTGTTTGACAGATTTCTGCACGGTAAAGTTGCTATTTCTTTTCTTCCCATATTCTTTTTTTAGAAGCTGGTCACTAAATTTGTCCCACACTCAAGGTGAGGAAGGAGATTAAACTCTACCTCCTGGGAGGGGGAGTATCTAGATCAGTGGTGGGCAATCTTTTGAGCTTGGTGTGTCAAAATTCGCCAATAAAACGAGCATAAATCGGGTGGTGTGTCACTTCGAGAAAAAAACCATAATTTTGCGATATTTATAGTTTAAATAACAGAAATGTTTTGGCCTATGGACCTCCTGCACAGAGTGTCTACACTACAGCAAATGTTTTATTCTCAGCTACTGCACCTGGCCATGCAGGAGCCGAGGATGAAACGTCCTTCTCGGCATGTGGCCCCATACTTCTCTGGTATGCGACCTCATGCGGCTGTGTGTCATCGAAAATGGCTACGCGTGTCAGTGCTGACATGCGTGTCATAGGTTTGCCATCACGGATCTAGATACATTATCTGAAAATCTCCTCTAAGGAAGTTTTGTCTCTTCTCTCCATTTATTTATTCAATCACTTACATATATATAACTATATATATGGACTTGTCTATTTTATTTTATACTTTGTGTTGTAATCTCACTAGATACCTTTTATTTAGATTCAGGACTTAAGTTTTTGCCACCCATTCTAATCTTTTCTTTTAATTCTGCCCCATCCTTCTTTCTTTTCTCTCTGTGCCCCTTGTCTATCACTCATATCAATGATGAAATTATTTAATATCGTTCACAAATAAAACCCTCTGCAGATGACTGATCCATTCTGTTTGGTTACAAATCTTCTGTATATAAAGAGACCTGTCAATTCTATAATAAGTATCAACAATAAATGTTCTCAGTCTGACCTAAATTTTCAAAAATCTTTTTTCTTTGTTAACAAACACCTTCTTTGTTTGGTTTGGTTTGGTTTTGCATTTTAACTAGTTTTGAGTATTAGGGGCAATACGTAATGAAGTGAAGAAATAAAACTAAAGGTAAATTTTTAAAAACTTGGACTGGATTTTAGTTCTTTTTCATGCTTCAGTCACCCCTCTTTCATAAATTATTAAAAATACTGGTCTGTTGATAAATACTTCTGTCTATAAGGCATTGGTGGGCAGAGTGTCCTATTATGGTCCACTTGGCTTGTTTTTTAATTATTTCTTATTTCAATATTAGTTTTCTGTTTTCATGGTAGCTGTTCCTGTTGAATTTTCAGACTGTTAATGAACATTTGGTAAAGAAAAGTACAGTTTGTTTAAAAACATCCCTTTAAATGGTATTGTGTCTATAGACTCAGTTTAGATTTTCAGCAGCAGGGAAGGGATCATTCTGTCTCTGGGGATGCAGGAAGTAGATTGTGCCGTTCACAAAACCATTCATCTGCTGCTTGTTCTTTGAGTCAGCACTGGCACTGTGATGTTCTTTGTCTGGGGCTGCTTGCCTGGCTTTTGATTGGAAGATAGAAAACCATATCTTTAGCAGAAGTATGAAAGGCCATAGGATGGGGGGAGATGAGATCAACAAATAGGTGACAAAGGGGCAGGTTTTAGTTTTTAAATTATCTTATATATTTAATCAGACATTCTGACATATTGTGTGTGTGTTTTTCTCTCTGTTTCCCATGGGACATGTGCTCCCCACTTTGTGGAAAACTGTATTTTCTGTCTAAGTTGGGTTATCTTCCCTTAAAAGGCTTGTGCTCTAGTAAATGAGATAATATTCTTACATAAACACGTCCTCAATTTACATCAAAATTGTTACCCAGCAAACATACTAACTTGTTTCTTCCTAAATTTTTGTACCTATGACAAATGTGTTTGACACCTCTGAAAACTGAGCAAAGCTTACACTTATACAAAGCTTGTACGTTGTATAAGCAAAGTGTATCTTTTGGTGTAGAAAAAATTTTTGGATATATCATCCGTTTTTTCTCCTATAGGATAATCATGTGACCTATTTTAAATGTTTCATAATTTTATGGATTTTGGTCTTTATAAGTTAGTTTGACCTTGGCATTTTTTTTTCCAGGAATGAAAACAGAGTACACAGAATTTAGAAATATCAAAAATGTCAGCTTGTTTTTGGCATTAAAAAAAATGAAGTGTTCTTAAATTTTATTAACCTAAATATTTAAAATGTTGCTTAGCTTTTTTATAGCAGTAGGTCAGGTACAACTTTTTTTAATGCTCTTTCTCTTCAACGCCCTGTCTCTCTGTTTATTTTTCCTTTTTTACCCCTTCTTATTTAATTCAAAAGGAAAACTGTTTTGAAATTTTGGACCTTTAAAATAGTTCCACATTTTCATTATATTTTCAAAA